>OY992876.1:447363243-447708243 GCA_963921405.1 Cepaea hortensis | reverse complement strand
AAGCTGAAATTGTCATGATCGCGGTCGGACGAGGGTTTCCTACATCGTCCGCTAAGTGAGGGAAAGACTGGTCACCTATGCCTCCCTGCATGCAGGCCTACAACATGTGTGTGGTCCTAACACTTTAAAAACCCATAGCGGGAAATGGCTTTGAGATAATTTTCTTATCTTTCTTTCTTATCTTTCCCTTCTGCTTACTTAGTGCATGCACCTCCAATGTGAAATCTATACTGCTATTCATTCATTCATTCAGTAGCATGTCCTTTGCAGAACCTCGCTCCCATAACAACCTTCCGGAAAACCTCTCGATCATAAGCAAAATGTCCCGCGTCTGATACACCCATCTGGAGATCATCCGCCACATTCTGCACCCATCTTCTCTTTGTCCTTCCTCTTCCTCTCTTCCCAGGCATATACCCTTCCATTATTGTTCTCTCCAAACTTTCGTGACGTTTCAAGTGACCAAAATACTTCAATTTTCTTTGTTTTATCGTCTTTAATAGCCAATCCTCCTCAATATTCAACTCTTGAAGTATGGATGCATTTGTTCTTTTCTTTACCCAAGATATTCTTAGAACTCGTCTATAACATTTATATTCAAAGGCGTTTATGCGCTGTTCAGCTTGTTTAGTAAGTGTCCATGTCTCACAGGCGTATGTTGCAATGGGATAGATGCATGCTCTTAAAAATCTAATTTTTGTAGTTCTGTCTGTCCCACTCCATAATTTATTCAGCTGTTTTAGTCTTTGAAGAGCAATGGATAGTCGCCGTTTAATTTCTTTCTTTGTGTCACCGTTATTGGTAATCAATGACCCAAGATATTCAAAATTTTCCACCACCTCCAGTTTTCCCCCATTAATGTATATTTCTTTCTCCATAGTAGTTTTATCTGTATGCATTATCTTCGTTTTTGCTATGTTAAGATATAAGTTGTGATTGTCACTATTCAATTGGGTTGAGGCTATTAGGTTTTCTATGCCATTCTGTGTTGTGGATAGTAATACTGTATCATCAGCATATCGAATCTCTGGTATGTCATGACCGCCGATATTTAGGGCATCATATAGCTCCCTGTTTATATCATCTCTTACATTTCTCACTATATTTTCGGCGTACAGGTTAAACAAATAGGGTGACAGTACGCAGCCCTGACGGACTCATTGCTTGGTGTCAAACCAATCTGATATCTCGCCATCTATTCTAACTGCTGCTTGTTGGTCTAGATAGAGCATTTTCATGAGTTGTACTACATGTGATGGAAAGCCCATATTCCTCATGATTTCCCAAAGTTTCTGATGTTGTACACAGTCAAATGCCTTTGAATAATAAACAAAACATGAGAATAGGTCTACATTAAATTCTCTGTACTTCTCTATTATTAAACGCATGTTGAATATGTGATCTCTTGTTCCTCTTCCTTGTCTAAATCCAGCTTGAACCACGTTAATCTCTTCTTCCATTTTCTTACGAAGTCTTCGCATTATGACTTTTAGTCGAATTTTACTTGCATGACTGATCGGGGCAACAGTTCTATATGTCATAGAAGGAAGAATAATAAAGGACAGGAAGATGTTATTTCCTATACTTAAGTGCTCAAAGACAAAGAAGCGCAACACTGACTTTTAATGGGCCAGAGAAGAAAAGGACAATAAGAAGAAGTAGAGAGAGAGCACTGTATATATTCTCCTCAGTTAACAAGAAAAGGGATAGTATTAGACAGAAGATTCCAGGAGTTCTTAGGGCGGGGGATATACTGTTGTACACCCCAGACAGAAGATTACACTGCTGGACTGTAACAGGATCAATGAGTTTACACAACAAACTACAGACTAAATAAAACAAATTAAGAACAACAAAATTAGGTTTTTATTGACAGAACTGCATGATTTGGTGACAAACAGGCATCTTGACATGTCACATAACTGACATATACAGAAATGGGAACCTATGTTCCCACAGTAATCACTGCTGCCTAACATCGCTATGCACATGACTAGGTACCCATCTCCACAAACCAACAAGGGCATGGCAACAACAGAGCTTCAACGTAAACAACAACGGTAACAGCAGGTATGGACTCTCTATTGTAATCATCTCAGGACTCATGGACAGTTGGTACATACAGAAATGGGAATCTGAAATCCCACAGTTAGAGATAACTGCTGTCTAGTACTAACTACAGAGGCGGTCTCTAAATGACAGTGAGACCTCAATCATGTTCAGTTTAGTCGAAGGGCACCCTCAATACCCACGCAAGACACCCGCATCACATAAGTCGACTGGGACCAGATACAGTGAAGAGCCATAACATAACGGATAACAAAACTATAACCCTAACAGCAGAGATATAGTGGCATAAACAGGTATACGAAGGGGGATGTGAGTGGCCTACGACATTAATCAGTTCCGGGGCTCAAGTTTGCTCTATAACCACAACCATGGCCAGGGGTCACTACCTGCAATGCATGACAAGGTACAACATCTAATTAATAATCATCAAAGAATCATTATTTGCATCAACACATGGACTTCACAGGACAACCACTACAGCAATGGTGTATGCAAACAGTGTCCTTGTGGCACAAACATAGACATGGACTGTGTAAGTTCACACCAACCGCATGATACTTCAACTGGACAACAATGATATGGATAGGTTATAGGCTATACTCCACATAAAATATAAACAGAGCACACACGCTCTACAGCATACTTCGGAGTGATTGGGCCCACAATTAATGCAACAGCCACCACCATATCATGGAACAATCTTAATGTGAGGGCGGATCATCCTTCGTCACAATGCTCGCAGCCCTTCCTGCTGCTTCTCATCTAACTCAGTATTTACTTCTTGAATACTCTCAGTTCAGGGAGGTCATTACCTACAGATCTCTGACACAACACAAATTCTCATCTCCAACACCACAGGCTGGGAATACCGCTCATAAATGCCAATGTTACACAGCAACACTCATCAACTAGTCAAAATCAACACCGAACACAACTCAGCTACACCGGTGTACAACGACTCTAACAGGACAACACCATTTGAACATGTACATACAGGACATAAATACAGTTCAATGCACCAACAGCAATCCAGCAGACATAGGATATGCAATTCAACATGACATCAGCAGGACACACACCTTTGTACTGATGACAACTGGACAACATCAATAGACCAGAAGCACAGTTCTACACATAACACCAGCAACAATCAGGACACAGGCTATAACATAAGTCACCGCCAACAGCTCAGACATATAACACCACATAAAACCATCACAAGCACCAAATGATCGCTCTCACCATAGCCACCACCACAATCACAATCCCAATCATCTTAGCTGACATCACTACATGGTCACCCTACCATGACAAAGCTCACTCAATAATACCCCAGATTCATAATGGGTGCCTTATTCAGCACTTCTTGCTGGTCAGGAGACTATTCTTACTAAGTTCACATGTGTCCAACCTGAGCAACACAGATCATTATCCCCATGAACACTATTATAATCATAAACCACCCTATCATGTGTAGTGTTCAACCTGGCACCTTCATCACTACACCCAGTCATGAATAATTATTACCATAGCTCCATTTATCTAGAAGAACATAACATACATTGTCATCAAGCACCATATATCTATTACTTTCACCGTGCCACTCTACACCTTCGTACGCCAACAATCACTATATTTTTGGCGTTCTTGAGTCATGATAAGTCATCTGGCTTCAAACAATATAACATAATGGAGGCGTCTCTCATGCCCTGGCACCCTTTACTTTCCATTACATGTGAGATATCTCAATACCTCAGTACATTATAATATATAGACACCGGCCTTCCCCTTTGTTGTGGGAAGTTAAATCATAAACACATATGTACCATGTTTCCAGCTCAACTTCATGTTCCTCATTATAGACCAGACTGGTATAACCACCCAATGATGTACTTTGCCTCCCTCTTGCTGACTGTACAGTTCACCTGGAACAGCCCTAGTTACCCCAGGCCATTCAATCTACTGTTATCTTCAACCTCACCATACTACTATAATAATGGCATTATATTATATATATCCTGCACACCTAATCTGGCCACCTTCATACAGGAATACCACCCAAATAGAATTAATCATAACCTAATATTTTATTCAACAATGCTCCATATTTTCCTCTTTACTGTTGTAAACAGCCCCGACCATTATTTTCTCTTTTATGCTAGTGCTTCATATTTTCCTCTTGTCAGATCACAGACTTTATAGAAAACTACATCCTCCTCTACTCTGGACTATGATACTACATATTTTTAATACTGTATTGAATCGTGGCTATATCAAATTCCCTAGAACTACACAACACAGTATCATATCGATACTTGATTACTTCCAATCCGTACTGCACTGTCTGCTACATTAAATCTAAAAACCTACAAATATACACACCATCGTATGAGTACATCCTTTCTCCTGAATCGTCACTGAATACCCCTGGTACAAGTTTTCTTAATACACCCCTGCCAGTCTGCAGAGTAGCACTTTTACAATCATTAATTGAAGCAACCCCATGTTGTTGTCATCCTGCTGGTCATCGCCATTTTACATGAAGATAACTACTAATTTTAGTCACTCAGGAACAGAAGAGTTCCTCATTCTAGGTAACACTATAAACCGAACTACACCAAATTGTACCTCAAACCTGTAGATCTTTGGAGTTTGGAGCTTCCAGTTGGGGACTAGCAAAGGCACCACTATCCTATCTTTAATTAAGCTATCTAAATAAATTTAACTCACCAAGAGTGGGCTTACAAATTGCCAGTCATTTTGATGGATTTCCTCGGTCCACGTGTGTGGGCCACACAAGCCAGTCATGGTTAAATCTAGAGGCATTTGTGACTCCCTGCTCTGGTCCAGTGACTGGGGAGGGCTGGTTAAAGCCTCCCTATTCTATACTACAGCGATCTACATAATTGCTCCTTCGGCCACGGTTGTCTGGTTTGGAGAGACCGGGAAACTGACACGCGCCTCTATTTATCCTTGCTTCCAGAGCGGCTTCCCGTCATACCCCGGAGCACTGCAAGGGACGCTGGTATTGGTAACAACATCATCATCATCATGTATCGCGTCAAGCGATTACACATCTCACCCCCAATTTTTCGGCGGTCCCCGTCGAATACTCTAGACCCTTAGACAAAACACTAGGACTATTGAAATAAACAATCAGTCAAGGGGGTTTCATTACGGGACTTAAACCTCTCAGCGTAAAATTTTTACCAGTTATATTTTCTGAACCTGCCTTAAAAACATACATCAGTTACAATTTACAAAAGTCAGTCCCTGACAAAAGATAATACCATATCTTATGAGTGGCCATGAGGAATATGCGGTCTGCATACAAAATAAACCAGCAACCCTAACAGCAACGTCAACACTTAACTCCATGGATGCAATACATAGGGGCACCAAAAATAAATTTTACATAGGCATCCCCTTACATTTACAATCCCCACTTAAAAATGACCAGAATCACATGCGTGCTATCCACTAGACCACCTGCAAACTAAGATGCAGACACCCTTGCCACTGAAAAAAAATATAATTCCCATGACTATGCAAGCAAACCCAGTTTTTGTTTTCCCGGTCTGATTTTGGTAGCCCCGCTTCTGCTAGCAGCATCCACCAGTTCCTTGGGATGAGTCAGTAATTTCTCTGTTGTCACCGTGGTACCTAAATGAAGCAGGGTAGGAAAATACCTGTACATGGGAAAAAAACAAAGCAAAACAAAACATGCTGGAAGACATGGCGTCTTGGACTCACTTTCTGTGAGTGGGGATTCCTAATTTGAATTAACATTGAATGACACAAAACTTAACTAGTAATTAATTATTTGTCCATAAAGTGTGTCGTGGAAATATGATTCTCGCTGGATGCTATTTCCTCTCACTGAATGTCTATGCACAGGGGAAATATATGAAATCACTGTTCACTGCTCAACACTTAATATGTCCACTTATGATATAAACCTGGACGAACACGCTGGTATTATTAACTCCTCTGCTTCCGCCTATAAGGAAATGATTTTCTTATCACCACAGGTAACATTGTCATGTCACTTCAAACGAACATAGTGAACTGATACACAATAAGGGAAACATCCACCTCGAGGATCTCAGATGATGATGCCACCATTGGGGATTGAATATGGATGTCCAGCGCTCTGCTGCTGGTGGGACACACTGGTGGGATGGATTTCTGATGTCCCTTCTTCCAGAAAAACAAGGGAAAGGTACTTCTATGGATGACCCCAGATGTTGGCACTACTGAAATCAGTCGCATGGACAGTCAACAACTGTTCTCCCAAAAGAGTCAACAGAATTTTTCTCTTGGACAAGAACAGCTCCAGCCTCTATTGAATGTGGGAGCATTCTGCTCTCACGGAGTCGTCGACTATATCTGTAACTTTGAGCAAAGCTTGATGGTTTCAGTAGGAATATATATGCATATTCCAAACAACTTTATAGTATAAGTTTGGTGACCTTCGTTGGAGTTTTCGAACTCTTAATTTATACCAGCGGACTCAGACTGAGCGCCGGCTGGGTGGGAAACTTCGGTTCTCTAAACAAGGATTAAGGTCACCTTTAATTTTGACGACTTGAGATGTGGTGTAGGTCTGGAGGCTCTTCTCTCAATGCTGTGCTTCTTGGAGACAAAACCTGAACCCAGTTAATGTCTTTGGCCCGGGACCTCTCACACCCCCAAGAAGGCAAAACAAAAAAAAACATTAAAAAAAAACATGGAACTACCACCTAAAAGAATCATTGAAGACTGGAACAGACACCAACAAGATAATCTAAAGGCCGCCAAACAACCCAGGCCGAGGCTCGCCACTTGTCATAGAAGGAAGAATAATAAAGGACAGGAAGATGTTATTTCCTATACTTAAGTGCTCAAAGACAAAGAAGCGCAACACTGACTTTTAATGGGCCAGAGAAGAAAAGGACAATAAGAAGAAGTAGAGAGAGAGAGCACTGTATATATTCTCCTCAGTTAACAAGAAAAGGGATAGTATTAGACAGAAGATTCCAGGAGTTCTTATGGCGGGGGATATACTGTTGTACACCCCAGACAGAAGATTACACTGCTGGACTGTAACAGGATCAATTAGTTTACACAACAAACTACAGACTAAACAAAACAAATTAAGAACAACAAAATTAGGTTTTTATTGACAGAACTGCGTGATTTGGTGACAAACAGCCATCTTGACATGTCACATAACTGACATATACAGAAATGGGAACCTATGTTCCCACAGTAATCACTGCTGCCTAACATCGCTATGCACATGACTAGGTACCCATCTCCACAAACCAACAAGGGCATGGCAACAACAGAGCCTCAACATAAACAACAACGGTAACAGCAGGTATGGACTCTCTATTGTAATCATCTCAGGACTCATGGACAGTTGGTACATACAGAAATAGGAATCTGAAATCCCCCAGTTAGAGATAACTGCTGCCTAGTACTAACTACAGAGGCGGTCTCTAAATGACAGTGAGACCTCAATCATGTTCAGTTGAGTCGAAGGGCACCCTCAATACCCACACAAGACACCCGCATCACATAAGTCGACTGGGACCAGATACAGTGAAGAGCCATAACATAACGGATAACAAAACTATAACCCTAACAGCAGAGATATAGTGGCATAAACAGGTATACGAAGGGGGATGTGAGTGGCCTACGACATTAATCAGAGCCGGGGCTCAAGTTTGCTCTATAACCACAACCATGGCCAGGGGTCACTACCTGCAATGCATGACAAGGTACAACATCTAATTAATAATCATCAAAGAATCATTATTTGCATCAACACATGGACTTCACAGGACAACCACTACAGCAATGGTGTATGCAAACAGTGTCCTTGTGGCACAAACATAGACATGGACTGTGTAAGTTCACACCAACCACGTGATACTGCAACTGGACAACAATGATATGGATAGGTTATAGGCTATACTCCACATAAAATATAAACAGAGCACACACGCTCTACAGCATCCTTCGGAGTGATTGGGCCCACAATTAATGCAACAGCCACCACCATATCATGGAACAATCTTAATGTGAGGGCGGATCATCCCTCGTCACAATGCTCGCAGCCCTTCCTGCTGCTTCTCATCTAACTCAGTATTTACTTCTTGAATACTCTCAGTTCAGGGAGGTCATTACCTACAGATCTCTGACACAACACAAATTCTCATCCCCAACACCACAGGCTGGGAATACCACTCATAAATGCCAATGTTACACAGCAACACTCATCAACTAGTCAAAATCAACACCGAACACAACTCAGCTACACCAGTACAACGACTCTAATAGGACAACACCATTTGAACATGTACATAAGGACATAATACAGTTCAATGCACCAACAGCAATCCAGCAGACATAGGATATGCAATTCAACATGACATCAGCAGGACACACACCTTTGTACTGATGACAACTGGACAACATAAATAGACCAGAAGCACAGTTCTACACATAACACCAGCAACAATCAGGACACAGGCTATAACATAAGTCACCGCCAACAACTCAGACATATAACACCACATAAAACCATCACAATCACCAAATGATCGCTCTCACCATAGCCACCACCACAATCACAATCCCAATCATCTTAGCTGACATCACTACATGGTCACCCTCACCATGATAAAGCTCACTCAATAATACCCCAGATTCATAATGGGTGCCTTATTCAGCACCTCTTGCTGGTCAGGAGACTATTCTTACTAAGTTCACATGTGTCCAACCTGAGCAACACAGATCATTATCCCCATGAACACTATTATAATCATAAACCACCCTATCATGTGTAGTGTTCAACCTGGCACCTTCATCACTACACCCAGTCATGAATAATTATTACCATAGCTCCATTTATCTAGAAGAACATAACATACATTGTCATCAAGCACCATATATCTATTACTTTCACCGTGCCACTCTACACCTTCGTTCGCCAGCAATCACTATATTTTTGGCGTTCTTGAGTCATGATAAGTCATCTGGCTTCAAACAATATAACATAATGGAGGCGTCTCTCATGCCCTGGCACCCTTTACTTTCCATTACATGTGAGATATCTCAATACCTCAGTACATTATAATATAAAGACACCGGCCTTCCCCTTTGTTGTGGGAAGTTAAATCATAAACACATCTGTACCATGTTTCCAGCTCAACTTCATGTTCCTCATTATAGACCAGACTGGTATAACCACCCAATGATGTACTTTGCCTCCCTCTTGCTGACTGTACAGTCCACCTGGAACAGCCCTAGTTACCCCAGGCCATTAAATCTACTGTTATCTTCAACCTCACCATGCTACTATAATAATGGCATTATATTATATATATCCTGCACACCTAATCTGGCCACCTTCATACAGGAATACCACCCAAATAGAATTAATCATAACCTAATATTTTATTCAACAATGCTCCATATTTTCCTCTTTACTGTTGTAAACAGCCCCGACCATTATTTTCTCTTTTATGCTAGTGCTTCATATTTTCCTCTTGTCAGATCACAGACTTTATAGAAAAATACATCCTCCTCTACTCTGGACTATGATACTACATATTTTTAATACTGTATTGAATCGTGGCTATATCAAATTCCCTAGAACTACACAACACAGTATCGTATCGATACTTGATTACTTCCAATCCGTACTGCACTGTCTGCTACATTAAATCTAAAAACCTACAAATATACACACCATCGTATGAGTACATCCTTTCTCCTGAATCGTCACTGAATACCCCTGGTACTAGTTTTCTTAATACACCCCTGCCAGTCTGCAGAGTAGCACTTTTACAATCATTAATTGAAGCAAACCCATGTTGTTGTCATCCTGCTGGTCATCGCCATTTAACATGAAGATAACTACTAATTTTAGTCACTCAGGAACAAAAGAGTTCCTCATTCTAGGTAACACTATAAACCGAACTACACCAAATTGTACCTCAAACCTGTAGATCTTTGGAGTTTGGAGCTTCCAGTTGGGGACTAGCAAAGGCACCACTATCCTATCTTTAATTAAGCTATCTAAATAAATTTAACTCACCAAGAGTGGGCTTACAAATTGCCAGTCATTTTGATGGATTTCCTCGGTCCTCGTGTGTGGGCCACACAAGCCAGTCATGGTTAAATCTAGAGGCATTTGTTACTCCCTGCTCTGGTCCAGTGACTGGGGAGGGCTGGTTAAAGCCTCCCTATTCTATACTACAGCGATCTACATAATTGCTCCTTCGGCCACGGTTGTCTGGTTTGGAGAGACCGGGAAACTGACACGCGCCTCTATTTATCCTTGCTTCCAGAGCGGCTTCCCGTCATACCCCGGAGCACTGCAAGGGACGCTGGTATTGGTAACAACATCATCAGCATCATGTATCGCGTCAAGCGATTACATATAGTTGGTGTATAATTTCAGGTTGCCCTTTTTTGGTATTGGAATGAAGATAGTTCTCTTCCAATCTTTTGGCCATATACCATATTTCAAAATCTGTGTACATAATGCATGATATTAAGCATGATATTAATTAGTTCAGCTGGTATCTCATCACATCCAGGTGATTTTCCATTCATCAGGTTCTTTATAGCCCAAGCAATTTCATCTAATGAGGGTTTAGGTTCTGTCTCTGCTGTCATTGGCTCATGTATCTCATTCATATCCTCACTGTCACTCATATCATACATTCCACTGCAGTACTCCTGCCATCTTTCTAGAATTTGTCTAGATTCTGCTAAGGTATTTCCCATCTTGTCACAGATAACATTCAATTGAGGTTGAACATTTCTTGTCAATAACTTCATTTCTTTGAACATTTCATAATCTCTTCCAGTCTTATGATATTCCTCTATTCTGGTACAGCAATCTTGTATATACTGATTTTTGTCCTTTCTTGTGTTCTTTCTTATTTCTCGAGTTAAAGATTTATACTTCATCCTGCTGTTATCGGATTCATCTCCTTTCTGTTTCAGCTCCCTTCGTTGTTTTATTAATTCTAACGTGTCTGATGTAATCCATGGCTTAAGTAGCTTTTTCTTTGTCGGAATGAAATCTTTGGCTGCAGTTTTCAAGATATCTCTAGCTTGTATTGCCAGTTCATCAGGTGTCATTTCTTCTTGTACAGACATCAAGATCCCAAAGCGATTCCTAACTTCTATGTTGTATGCATCTGGTATTTTTGTGAGATCAAAACGAAGTAGCCTTGGTCCTCGGGTAAGCTTTTTGAGTTTTAATTTCAGATCTGCTTCTAATAACTGATGATCTGTACCACAGTCTGCACTTCGTAGGGTTTTTGCAGATGTTATGGTTGATCTCCATCTTCTTTGTATTAAAATATAATCTATCTGATTTTTGGTAAAACTGTCTGGAGACTTCCATGTGAAGAGTCTTCTTGGATGTTGTTTAAAAAGCATGTTGGCTATCGTTAACTCATTTTCTGTGCAAAATTCAATTAATTTGTCACCTGCATCATTTATATTTCCTAGTCCAAATTTTCCTAAAACGTGTCTCTCATTTTCAGCTCTTCCTGCACCTACTTTTGTATTAAAATCTCCCATTATTATTGCTATATCATTATGACCAATCTTATTTAATGTGTCTTGTAGTGTGTTGTAAACATCTTCAATTTCGTCCTCCTCTGGTGATGAAGTAGGTGCATATATCTGTATGAGAGTTGTGTTTTTTGGACGGCCTTTAAGTCTAATAGTGAGGATTCTATCACTAACTGGATTATATCCCATTAAAGCTTTTGCAGTTGTCTTATCTAAACAAAATGCCACTCCACTCTGGCCTCCGACATCTCTACCAGAATAAATGAAAATACTTCCTTTTTCAGTTGTAAAATGTCCCTTGCCGCTCCAGCGATGTTAACTAATTCCTAAAATTTGAATGTTTAACCTCTCATTCTCATCACACACTACTTTAAGCTTTCCCTCATACAGACTTCTCACATTCCACGTTGCTATTCTCACTCTGTTTCTTAGTCTGACACAGGGGATTTCCTTGGTAACACAGTCAGGATTAACTCCGTCATCACGATTACTAGTACTGGTCCTTGTGTCACACTCTTCCCCAGTGTTATCTGATCTGCCTGGCCTGGGGTCTGGCCACCAGATCTCTTTCTTATTATGTTTTCTTTCATGGTTGTTACGGTTTCTTGGCAAGTTTTGCAGAAGGTAGTTTGCCATTGCTTTCCTTCTGGGCAGTGACTATACTGCTATACAGATCAGAAACACGAAAATCACATAAACGAATTTCTAATAAACTACAAATATTTATTAATGGATGTCAGTGCAGAATTGTGGTACTAACAAGGTATGCCAGAATCACAGCGTGGCCCTCTATTCGAACTGAACAAGGCCAGTTGAATCAAAAAGGTGATGAAAAGACGTTAAAATAGATAGAACGGACATTCAGAAAACCTGAGAAAAGTGTAAAAAGACACGCATATTTCTGGAATCCATAGCTAGAACGCAATGAGAAGAGAATTATAGTCAGAGCTGAGTATGGGGATAATATGGCGCACCTGAAGCAGACAGCCAAAGAGAGGACTGCTTAGTGTCGCTTCGTTGAGTGTTTATATCCCAGTGTGGAACAGAAGGCCAGGATGTCTTGGTTTGAGTTAGTCTGTAATCCAGTGTGGGACAAAAAGACAAAAGAAAGGGCAATCTCCCCCCCCCCCACCCCTCACCCCCCATTATTGTTCTCTCCAAACTTTCATGACGTTTAAAGTGACCAACATATTTCAATTTTCATTATTTTATCGTCTTTAGCAAAGTCATAATAGAAAAAGATCAGATTCTACATGTATAGACAGATTATGTGAAAGACCTGTATAATGATAACAGAGAGGAACAGTATGCTATTAGATTTAACAATGAAGGACCAGCAATTTTAAAGATGGAGGTTCAAAATGTTCTTAAGCATATGAAAGCTGGCAAGGCCCCCGGTGCAGATAACATCACAACAGAAATGATTAAAGCTCTAGAAGAATTTGGACTAGAGCAAGTCACTAGACTGCTGAACACATTATATGATACTGGAGATATACCTTCTGAATTATGTAATTCTGTATTTATTGCAATCCCAAAGAAATCAGGAGCCTTAGAATGTGATCAACATAGAACAATTAGTATAATGAGTCACATCACAAAGATTTTGTTACGAATTATCATGCAAAGAGTGAGGAAGAAAATACAACCCGAAATAGGGGAAGAACAATGTGGTTTTGTAGAAGGAAAGGGTACAGTAAATGCTGTGTATATGCTGCGAACAGTTATTGAACGTGCTTTAGAAGTAAACAAGGATATACATCTTTGCTTTATTGACTACACAAAGGCTTTTGATAGAGTTAGACATGTCAACATTGTGGATATGCTTGCAGATCTACAAATTGATGGGAAAGACATTAGACTTATAATAAACATATATTGGAAACAACAAGCTGCCATAAGGATTGATAATGAAGTAGGACAATACCAACCTATTAAGAGAGGTGTTAGGCAGGGATGTGTAATGTCTCCAGATCTTTTTTCCCTATACAGTGAAAATATTTTCAGAAATGTAGAAGACCTAAATGGAATCAGCATTGGAGGACGAAACATAAATAACATTAGATATGCAGATGATACAGTATTGATTGCAGACAATGCACAGGATCTGCAACAATTAGTAGACGCTGTGGTTGTACACAGTGAGCAGCTGGGGTTGGAATTAAATTGTAGGAAGACACAGGTTATGGTCGTCACTAGGAAGAACGAAGTACCACAATGTAATATACAAGTAAATGGGAATATTCTTCAACAAGTGAATCGGTTCAATTATCTCAGAACAGTCATAACATCTGATGGCAGATGCCTTGAAGAGATTAGAACAAGAATCGCCATTGCGAAAGTAGCCTTTAGCAAGATGAAAAACATCCTGACCAATAAAATGATGTCATTTGAAACGAGAAAAAGAGTGTTGAGGGGATACATAGAGCCTGTTCTTTTGTATGGATGTGAAACTTGGACAATGTGCAGTCAAGCTGAAAAACATCTGATGGCTGCAGAAATGTGGTTTCTGAGGAAAATGCAAAGAATACCATGGACAGATAGAAAAACCAATGACCAAGTACTACAAGAGACAAATGAAAATCGTAGATTGATTAGAGAAATTAGACGTAGACAGTCAAAATATTTTGGACATGTTATGAGAAGAAATGGACTGGAGAACTTAGTGACAGCTGGCAAGATCGAAGGGAACAGACCAAGAGGAAGACCGAGAGGAAAATACCTGGATGGCTTGGCCACATGGCATGGACGAGACAGGAACACTGAGCTGATCCACGACTCTGGTGATCGAGTTAAATGGCGAATCATGACCGCCCACGCTTTCCAGCATGGCACATGATTGATTGATTGAGTAGCCAACCTTCTTCATTAATCAGATCTTGTCGTTTGGATGCATTTGTTCTTTTCTGTATCCAAGATATTCTTAGAACCCGTCTAAAACATGTATATTGAAAGGCATGTATGCGCTGTTCAGCTTGTTTAGTAAGTGTCCAGGTCTCACGGGCGTATGTTGCAATGGAAAATATGCATGCCCTTATATATTAATATAAACAGTAAAGGACACATTTGTGTACGGTGTGCCTCTTCTAAACAGGCAATGGTGTTAGCTGCTGGGCTTCTTTGGCTCCCTTTACATAAATGAATCACTTGTTAACCTGTTCATGTAATTGTAAACACAAAGATGTGTTTAGATGCCGAGAGATTGAGAGAGAGAGAGAGAGAGAGAGAGAGAGAGAGAGAGAGAGAGAGAGAGAGAGAGAGAGAGAGAGAGAGAGAACGAAAAAGATAGAGAAAGAGCAACAGAAAAAGAGAGAGAGAGAGAGAGAGAGAGAGAGAGAGAGAGAGCAAACAACAAATACACATGTAGGGTATATCCTTACAAAGGACTCAGTCCCGGTGACAAGAAGTTATAATGTCAAAATGAATAGCAAGAATAAATAATAATGGTAATGATAATGATAATAATAATAATAATAATAATAATAATAATAATAATAATAATAATAATAATAATAATAATAATAATAATAATAATAAAATCGTAATAACCAAAATCACAATTATAATAAGCATAACCATCTTCCACTTATAGCCCATGCTGTGTGGTGGTGGTGATCGTGTCT
This sequence comes from Cepaea hortensis, assembly GCA_963921405.1. Classification (NCBI taxonomy): domain Eukaryota; kingdom Metazoa; phylum Mollusca; class Gastropoda; order Stylommatophora; family Helicidae; genus Cepaea; species Cepaea hortensis. The sequence goes on along the minus strand of OY992876.1, from coordinate 447,692,965 downwards.
GTCAACAACCTTCACTCTCTTGTGCTTAGTATTATTTATGATACCGACGTCCCTCCAAGCCATGACGTCCCTTCCCGCTTTCCCGGTGTGACGACACAGAATGAGGACAGTCTCCTGCCGATGCTAGCGACACGTTCTCTTTGTGGGTTGACTTCTTTCAATACATCTTCATTATAGAAATCATAATCATAATGCTAATAATAAAGTATTTAAATTAACACAATTAATAATATCATTTTTTCGCATATTCTTTACAGGACATCGCTGTCAACACCAGCATTTTACTGATGTTATGATTTCTTGGAAAGTTTACGTTCAGTGGTTTGCCATTGCCCGTCTCCCTGGTCTAGAGGTTACACGACTTTCTCTGTAATCCCGTATACTTTCGTGAGTAACGTGACGTGCGCGAGAATCGGTAGCGTTTCTCTCCGCCGTCGGTAACTTACGAGGTATGTGAGCCGGTCGCTCAGAAAGCCATAGCAAACTACTGAGCGTAATCTTGCCAAGAAATCAACAATCAGCTGAAAGATGCTGATGTTGATAGCGATGTCCTGTAAAGGATATGCGAACCCCCCCCCCCCCCCCCCTCCCCCCTTCTCCCCTCAAACAAAAAAAAATTACCATTATTTTCTGAACGACCGGCTCCCATCCCATTTCGATACAGCCCAGCATAATGCGATCTGCAGTCAAATCCCACACAACTAAGTTTCGAACGCGGGTAAGCGGAATTACGAATGGCGTCCGTAATTCACTCGATACGGAGACGGCAATAATAGCATTAAGAAAAGAAAATAATTGTGCTATTATTACTTATTCTTCATTTGCCCAACATAATGTCCTTTTACCTCGATTGATTTCGTAGTACAGAATGTACACGGTGTCTCCTGTTTGCTCTCTCTCTCTCTCTCTCTCTCTCTCTCTCTCTCTCTCTCTCTCTCTCTCTCTCGCTCTCGATCTATCTCTTTCTCTCACGATGGCATTTTTCTCGGAGACTCCTGGTCGTCGTCACTGGAACTACGGAGTTCGTGCCTTGTGTGACGCTTTCGGCAGTCCTCCCTGCCGAAAGAGACCGAGCTATATGGGATAAAACCTGGTGCAATGAAATCTCGACTTTTAAGACTTGTTTTCGATGTCCCTACTCCAGATATCAGGGTAAGGGAGGGGTTAGATGGGGTATGCTATAATTACATACATAAACAATGGTAGTCGCGCGAGCAAGTTGGATGAGTTAAAGTCCCCACTACAGTAGGCAATCGCAAAGGGTAGATCGTAAGACCACGGCCCTGGCAATATTGTTAGCAAAACGTAAACCTACCCCAGGATAGACAGAGCCAGTGACCTTGGGTGGAATCTGTCTGGAGGAAATAAACATTGCACAGATGCATGATGAAGTCGGACACACTGAGTTGTATAACTGGGTGTGACATTGTCCTCTCGATAGAGGAACAAAGAAGCGGAAGAATTCGAATTTATAAATCTACTTGTCTGCTAACAGGGAGTCCTGGAGAAATCGTTTAACTAATAAATGCGTTCCCTTTCTGAATATGTGTCAAGCTGCTGCATTCAGGTGACATTTGAAGTGAATTATGTCTTATCAAACACACATTTACGTGACATTTGCAGTGAATTATGTCCGCCATAAGGAACACGGGTAATTTGTCCGCACTTACTTGACTTGAAGGCCGTAGTTTAGCCAATCACAACTGACGGCAATGTTTAACTTGTTAAGACAATTTGGTTATGAAATGTAATTATTCATAATTTCCGTTCATAGTGATTTATTCATTTTAAAGTATTACGTTCTCAAGGAGGTTAGTGAATGAAATGGGTATACAATAACGCACTTGTCTTTACGTATCCATCGAGAACCATAATTGACTTCTAACTAACCGAAATAGCCCCATCTAAAACACACTCACTACATTTAAAGGGCGAAGACCGCACATTGGAAATCGTATTGACCCGTTTGATCTTGACGATCTCTAATTTAGTCAAACTCGTAGTCGGGAAGGAAATTAATCGATATTCCTTTTAAAGACAAAATATGATACAAAGAATATGACCTTTCATTGAAAGCTGGCAATTGCTGACAATAAATACTCACATACAAAATTATGAAATTGCAAATGGAACATCACGAATTGCCCTACTTTTGCACACAGCTACAAATTCAGCATGATATAACTATCGTTTTTCTTTTTAATTTAACGCCCATATATGCACATTACTCTGTGTATTTCTGTGTACTTGTATTTTAACTTGTTCAATGAGCGTCAGAGCAACTGACGGTAGTAGTTGGTTGTTGTTCTAAACTGGCGACCGTAGGTAGAGGATCTCTGTATAGAGACAATGGCTAAGGTCACCAAGAAGTGTCGTCACTGCCAAGAAGAAAAGTAATCGCACATTGCCTTCTTTACACTTGCCTATGAATAGATAACCATGATGGTATACGCATATTGACACGGTGATTGACTGTTGCTAATATATCCAAACACAAACCTACATAGTAAAAATTTTACAAATGTGAACATCACAATAATATACATCATATAAACACGGTGATTGTTGTGACTATAAATATATAAAGATGTCGACAAACATAACTGTAATGATCTCAGTGACCACCGAACAAACACATCGCCTGCTACTCAGTGAAGAACTCGCTCACAAAATAAATCAAGTATTTCACTATATAATATTCCCCTGTACCAGCGTGTTGGGAATAGCCGGCAATATAACCAGCATTATCATACTGACCCGACAGGGGTTCAGAAAATGCTCCAGTGTTCTTCTCATGGCCTTGGCTGTCTCTGATGTTTTGTTTCTCACGGGAATCAACAACATTCCTATTTATATGTATATTGGAAATAACCCTCCAGGATTCATGTTTTCTGAAACGGTTAATTACATACTGTATGTATTGTATATGGTGTTCATGTCGGCTTATACCATAGGACTTCAATCGGCAATGCTGATTCCTGTTCTAATAACAGGAGAACGTATATTAGCCATTATGTGCCCACTCAAAGTCTATTTTATCTTAACGCCTCGACGTGCAATGGTTGCGGTTGCCTGTATTTTTATTGTAAATGGCGCGTATTTTCTGTATAACAATATATTCTGTTTGCAATTTAATCAAGTCTTGCGTTTAGACAATGTAATAGGGCAGCTATTTTACTCACGTACGTATGTAAATGATGTTAAGAGCGGTCTGTATGCAATACTAAAAAGCATAATTAATTACATGACCGGAATAATACCAATTATTCTTGTAACCGTCGGCTGTGTTGCTATTGGAATTCAGATCATGTTAATTACCAACAGGCGGAAACAGATGACCTCAAACCAAGTAAAAGTAGTCACCAAAAATCCTGCATCAAAGACTACAAAAACTTTAGTAAGCATTTGCACCCTCTATATTTTATGTAGTGGATTTGCGTTCGTGATTTCGTACGTCTATAAGATTGAAACCATAAACCAGAATAATCCGCTAAAAATAGTTTTGGAAACAGTTCAGGTGTTTTTGTTTTGTATTAACGCTGTTGGAGACTTTATTATTTATGTCGGTGCTAACAAAAGTTTAAGAAAATCAAGCACAACTCGTATAGGGGTCTCACACAATTGAAGAAAAGAAAACTGAAGTATACCTGCATTTCGCAGGTCGTATTCATCATCGTTATATGCCATGCCGATAAGCCTCGGCGGTCATGTTTCACCATCTCACTCGATCACCAGAGCCGTGAATCAGCTCTGTCTTCTTGTCTCGACAATACCACGCTATCCAGGTATTTACTTCTCTGTCTACCCATTGTTCTTTTTCCCCTCAGTCTTGCCAGTTGTCACCAAGTTCTCCAATATATTTCTTCTCATAACGTGTCCTAAAAAGTTTAACTGTCTACGTCTAATTTCTCTAAACAGTTTACGATTTTCTTTTGTTTCTTGTAGGACATGGTCATTGGGATTTCTGTTTGTCCATGGTATTCATATCATTTTCCTCAGAAAATACATTTCCACAACCATTAATTGTTTTTTCAACTGGTCTGCTCATTATCCACGCTTCACATCCTTACAAAGGTACAGGTTGTATTGGGTGATTTAAAGTTGCATGTCTTATGCAGAACTTTACGATTAGCCCTACCTATATTGATATTCTATACATTTTCACGTTCAGCTGACGGCTATTGCTTTTTGAGCGAGAAGACAAGGTTTAAGTACGACTGACCGGTTTCACAGTATTCCGTAATCAACCATCTATTAGGTGATATATATATATATATATATATATATATATATATATATATATATATATATATATATATATATATATATATATATATATATATATATATATATATACATATATTGCATACATTGCATACATTGGCACCTTTCCGTCTTGACAGACGATAGTTTGGTACATTGTGCTTCAAAAAGGCTTAATAACTACGATCCATGGCGGTGGCGAGTGTGGCTGGTAAGGCCAATTCTTGCTGCAAATGTTTGCCCACAGTAGGTACATGTGAAAACATGGTCATTTCCACTATTTTGCACCATCTTACGTCTCTCACGCTCTGTGTGTGCTTTATCTGCAATCATTTTCTCTTTTGTCTTTATTCAATTTCTGATAGTTGCCCTCCATGCAACACGTTCAGCGGCGACGTGCTCCCAATGTGCATTATCAACGCCTGTATCAATCACGTCCCGCTTACACACATGTTTGTATCGTAGGAGAGAGATCTCCTACCCGTCTGTAATTCACCAAAAAATATGTCCTTTGGTATTCTACCATCATCCATCCTCCTAACGTGTCCTATCCATCTAAGTCTACGAAGACTGAGCATGGAATACACCGTCACACAACCTGATCTTTCCAATACTTCAGTATTTGTGATTTTGTCTTGCCACTTAATACCAAGTATTCTTCGCAGACACCGCATATGAAAGCTGTTTAAACGTTTCTCTTGGCGTGAGTAAGTTGTCCAGGTTTCACTGCCATAAAGAAGAGTACTAAAGACACAGGCTTGGTAGACGAGGACTTTTGTTTTGGCAGTAAGCTTCCTGTTCTCCCAGACTCTTTTTGCTAACATATTTATTGTTGTTGCTGCCTTGCCAATCCTGATGTTGATTTCCTGATCGAGGGATAATTTGCTATTTATCTCTGTTCCTAGTTATGTAAAATGGTCTACTATCTCCAGTTCGGCGTCGTCAATAAAGATTGATGGTACACCATGTGCACCTTGTGACATAATCTGTGTCTTCTCTTTGTTAAACTAGCCGTGGGTAATTAGGAACATGGTCAGATAAATAAACATATAAATAACACATACATGGAAGCAGAAGAAGAGGCGGACCATGTAAATGATGGACAGAGGGAATAGAGGAGTCCATGGGTGTCTCGATACATGAAGCCCATAAATGGGCACTCTCAGATTTTTATACTTCACCTCGACACCGCAAGGTACAAGAGGAACAAGATGAGATTAGATGAGAGATGAGAATGACATTTTACAAGTATTGCTATTGGGGCGTGCAGAGTAAATGATGCTAACTCCATATGTATGTAGAGCCACCGGGATTTAATGAGTGATGTTACTACCTTCACTCCGACCGTTTTTACTTTCAGAGACATTTTCTGGTGCCGCAATAGGCTGGGTACAGTTAGAAGGTTATTCCAACTGTAAAAATTCAGCCTTAATGGTGATTCGAACACATACCCCTCGGACCGGAAAGTCAGTGTGTTATCCACTGGGTGTCTGCGGTGTCCCCAGGATATATTATGTAAGCATTGGGCATATAGTGCTAGATTCACATTTGTACAGACACATCAGACCTCGGTGGGTCATATGGTCAGTCTCAGGCAGGCCGCCTTTATTACCCAAGTTATGTCTTGGTACCCATTCTAGGCTGGGTCCAGCTGGGAGCCCAGGTCGATTTTGACAATCCAAAACCGCCTCAATAAGTATTGAACCCAGGATCACGGGGTCGGTGGGCGAGTGTCTTGCCACTACACCGCAGTGGCTGCCAATATAGTAAATGAATTGTACTGAAATAAATGTTCCAGCAGATATGGGAGTCTAGAATAGCGGCCAGCACACATGGCGACCAACACAGTAAATGGATTGTAATAAAATAAATGGACCAGTATATATGGGAGTCTAGAATAGCGGCCAGCACACATGGCGACCAACACAGTAAATGAATTGTAATGAACTAAATGTTCCAGCAGATATGGCAGTCGTGCTAGATTAGTCTCCAACACACATGGCGACTCACACAGTAAATGAATTGTAATGAACTAAATGTTCCAGCAGATATGGCAGTCGTGCTAGATTAGTCTCCAACACACATGGCGACTCACACAGTAAATGAATTGTACTGAAATAAATGGACCAGTAGATATGGGAGTCGTGCTAGATTAGTCTCCAACACACATGGCGACTCACACAGTAAATGAATTGTAATGAACTAAATGTTCCAGCAGATATGGGAGTCGTGCTAGATTAGTCTCCAACACACATGGCGACTCACACAGTAAATGAATTGTACTGAAATAAATGGACCAGTAGATATGGGAGTCGTGCTAGATTAGTCTCCAACACACATGGCGACCCACACAGTAAATGAATTGTACTGAAATAAATGGACCAGTAGATATGGGAGTCGTGCTAGATTAGTCTCCAACACACATGGCGACTCACACAGTAAATGAATTGTAATGAACTAAATGTTCCAGCAGATATGGCAGTCGTGCTAGATTAGTCTCCGACACACATGGCGACTCACACAGTAAATGAATTGTAATGAACTAAATGTTCCAGCAGATATGGCAGTCGTGCTAGATTAGTCTCCAACACACATGGCGACTCACACAGTAAATGAATTGTACTGAAATAAATGGACCAGTAGATATGGGAGTCGTGCTAGATTAGTCTCCAACACACATGGCGACTCACACAGTAAATGAATTGTAATGAACTAAATGTTCCAGCAGATATGGGAGTCGTGCTAGATTAGTCTCCAACACACATGGCGACTCACACAGTAAATGAATTGTACTGAAATAAATGGACCAGTAGATATGGGAGTCGTGCTAGATTAGTCTCCAACACACATGGCGACCCACACAGTAAATGAATTGTACTGAAATAAATGGACCAGTAGATATGGGAGTCGTGCTAGATTAGTCTCCAACACACATGGCGACTCACACAGTAAATGAATTGTACTGAAATAAATGGACCAGTAGATATGGGAGTCGTGCTAGATTAGTCTCCAACACACATGGCGACTCACACAGTAAATGAATTGTACTGAAATAAATGGACCAGTAGATATGGGAGTCTAGAATAGCGGCCAGCACACATGGCGACTCACACAGTAAATGGATTGTACTGAAATAAATGGACCAGTAGATATGGGAGTCTAGAATAGCGGCCAGCACACATGGCGACTCACACAGTAAATGAATTGTACTGAAATAAATGGACCAGTAGATATGGGAGTCTAGAATAGCGGCCAGCACACATGGCGACTCACACAGTAAATGGATTGTACTGAAATAAATGGACCAGTAGATATGGGAGTCGTGCTAGATTAGTCTCCAACACACATGGCGACTCACACAGTAAATGAATTGTACTGAAATAAATGGACCAGTAGATATGGGAGTCGTGCTAGATTAGTCTCCAACACACATGGCGACTCACACAGTAAATGAATTGTACTGAAATAAATGGACCAGTAGATATGGGAGTCTAGAATAGCGGCCAGCACACATGGCGACTCACACAGTAAATGGATTGTACTGAAATAAATGGACCAGTAGATATGGGAGTCGTGCTAGAATAGTGGCCAACACACATGGCGACCCACACAGTAAATGAATTGTAATAAAATAAATGGACCAGTAGATATGGGAGTAGTGCTAGAATAGTGGCCAACACACATGGCGACCCACACAGTAAATGAATTGTAATAAAATAAATGGACCAGTAGATATGGGAGTCGTGCTAGAATAGTGGCCAACACACATGGCGACCCACACAGTAAATGAATTGTAATAAAATAAATGGACCAGTAGATATGGGAGTCGTGCTAGAATAGTGGCCAACACACATGGCGACCCACACAGTAAATGAATTGTAATAAAATAAATGGACCAGTAGATATGGGAGTCGTGCTAGAATAGTGGCCAACACACATGGCGACCCACACAGTAAATGAATTGTAATAAAATAAATGGACCAGTAGATATGGGAGTCGTGCTAGAATAGTGGCCAACACACATGGCGACCCACACAGTAAATGAATTGTAATAAAATAAATGGACCAGTAGATATGGGAGTCGTGCTAGAATAGTGGCCAACACACATGGCGACCCACACAGTAAATGAATTGTAATAAAATAAATGGACCAGTAGATATGGGAGTCGTGCTAGAATAGTGGCCAACACACATGGCGACCCACACAGTAAATGAATTGTAATAAAATAAATGGACCAGTAGATATGGGAGTCGTGCTAGAATAGTGGCCAACACACATGGCGACCCACACAGTAAATGAATTGTAATAAAATAAATGGACCAGTAGATATGGGAGTCGTGCTAGAATAGTGGCCAACACACATGGCGACCCACACAGTAAATGAATTGTAATAAAATAAATGGACCAGTAGATATGGGAGTCGTGCTAGAATAGTGGCCAACACACATGGCGACCCACACAGTAAATGAATTGTAATAAAATAAATGGACCAGTAGATATGGGAGTCGTGCTAGAATAGTGGCCAACACACATGGCGACCCACACAGTAAATGAATTGTAATGAACTAAATGTTCCAGCAGATATGGCAGTCGTGCTAGATTAGCGGCCAGCACACATGGCGGCCAGTCCGGTGGTCATGGGTCCGAATTCGCATCGAGTCCCACTTTTACTATTGTCGTTAGTTTCCCAGGTTGATCCAATATAAAATGAGTACCACGAAATATCGTGGTAAGTCAAGGCGATCGGCGTCACTTCACAACACCACACCACACCACACTACACTACACCACACCACACCACCCCACACCACACCACACCACACCACACATCGAGTTCTGATTGGTCAGCAAATTATGGGGATTGCGTCGTATTACGATAGATGTAAAGAAATGTAAATAGTCTCTCTACTTAATATGTTTCTTTTTTGTAGACTTGTGTAATTACTTTCATTGAAAAGCAGACTTGTGTAATTACGTTAACAGCTAAGCAGACTTGAGTAATTACATACCAGTTTAAGCAGTCATGTATAATTACGTTACCCGTAAAGCAGACTTGTACTGTAAAATCATTTACAAAGTAAAACATACTTTTGTAATTATTTACAAGATAAAACAGACTTGTCTAATTATTTACACAGTAAAGCAGACTTACGTAATTGTGTATAAGGTAACCAGACTTCAGTAATTATGTGCACTTAAAGAAGTTGTGTGTTACAATGTACATGGCAATATCGAATTATGTAATTACGTCCACTGCTACTACACCAAGAAACCGGGAGAAATAACATTGGATGGACGGAGCGATTGCATGGAGGAATATCGTCAGCAGAGCTGACCAAGCACACGAAGGACAGAGACCTGCGGAGATAATGAACTCCGACGCCAGCTGACAGGGCACGTGATGATGATGATGATGACGTTGTGGGTATCCATGGATCAGCACGTATGACCTTGCCAACTGTGTAGTGTGTGTTTGAATAAAGAATTACTGATTACCATTACTGTCTGGAGGTTGTGAAGCAGTATTCTCATAACGTGGTTGAGACAGTCTAGTGAGTCATGCATGGCTATCGCTTTATTTAGGCGACATCTTGACATCATGCATCCTTGTTGTTGTTTGTCTGTTGGTGCAGAAGATGAACACATCGTCCTCTGTAAAGGCATGTGGTCGGTTTGGAAGATGCTAAATGAATTAAAGTATATGAGTTGGTGGGTGTGTGGGTGGGGTATGTGTGGGGGATGTGTGTGGATGAGTGGGGGTGTGTAAGGCTGGGTGAGGCTGTGTGTGGGTGGGTGGGGTGGGTATCTGGGATGCTGGGGTGGGTGGGATGTGTGCGAGTGGGAGATGTGTGTGGTTGGATGGAGGGTGTGTGTATGGGTGGGTGATATGTGTGGGTGTGTGAGTGTCTTGTCTCGATCATGCAACGCGGCCAAGCCATCCAGTGTTGACTTTATACAATATGTGTAACTGTTGCATGTCTAATTGCACGCCCCTGGTAAAATTCTATCTGACGCTATTCGGCTACACGAATAGGGAGAGAAGTCTGGTCAAACACACTAATGCCGCCGTCGGGATCAAGAGATGAGGAATTAGAACCAACTCCTACGGGAACAGTCAGCAGATCATTTGAGATGTCTGCTGCATTGCATGACTGAGCGTACATGGAAATTTCCAATCTGTAGTGGCGTTGTTCTACACAACATAACACGTCCACGAAGATGGACACCTAACTTTGAGATACATTGGACTTAAAAATACATAAGACGGGAAATGGATCTGCAACATGATACTCGTATGACGTATTATGGCTTATAGTTACAGTTTGTTTTTTTATGCGACGCTTTCGGCAGGCCGCTCTGTAGACAGAGACCGAGCCTTATGGGATAAGAGCCGGTGCAATGAAGTCGATCCTCTCGACTTTTAAGACTTTTTTATGCCATATAATTGTCATTTGGTTTGTTGTAAAGATTATTCTTTTATCTCAACGTTTTTATATACTTCTTTTGTCCTGATCTATTGTTGATAAATAATAATTGTAATCCAGGATATGGCCTAATAGGCTCCCAAACATTATCTGCAACAAGAAAACGAAAACAAACAAAACTGTTATCTACTCCCTATAGTATCTTGCGATGTAGGACAGGAGTGAATAGGGGAGGGTGTCTTGAGTTTGAGGAATTAAGGCCGTTTGGCTAATGAGTCGCCGCGAACTGTGCAGGTTAGGATTGTCTTTTAACCCGCGACAGAAAAAAAAACTCCACACCTTATCGAAGTTTCGAACCTGGGTTTCCTGAAGGAGAACCCGGCATTCTAGCCACTCGGCCACCCCTCCCCCCCTTTTTTTTCACACCCCCCCCCCCCCCCCCTTCCACCACTTAAACATTCTCTATTTGGGTGAACTGAGAAGACGCTAAAACTGATATTTTAGCCGCCAATTGGATAAGTAATTTGGAGTCTGAGCATCTAAATTACTATCACTTGTCTGATATGAAATGAGTCTTTCCAACTTTGTTTAGGAAAAGATGTGAGATATTGCAGCTAACTGGCAAACAGTGATTTTACCAAAGTCAGGGGCAGCAACTTGTTTTGGAATCAACGAAAAGGAGTCTTTGCAGAGTTATTCGTCTCTGTTAAACAAAGCTCGACACGCGAAACGAGAATATAAATAGCATTAGAATCAAGAATATACACCCTCACTTACAAATGTGCCACACAAGCGTCACTACAAGATTACTTTGACACACATCAGTCCCTGAGTTTTGATTTGCTCATAGTATCAAAGCAATATTTTCCCGTAGTGAATTTAAATAACAAAGTCACACCTCCCAAAAAAATAGATTGAACGATTTATTGCCGAGCATATTCCACTGCATCTCGTCAGGTACATACTACGAGGGGAAGTCAATAATTCAGTCACAAATAACTGTAGACAAATTACTAAATATGATAACAACTTGAAACAAGTTTATTTTTATACATACGGTGTCCCCTTATTTCTCAACATAATTTCCACCAACATTGATGCACTTATCCCATCGTTTTATCAGTCCTCCCAAACTGGCTGCATAGAACTGCGTGCTCTGTTTTCTAAACCATGTTTTCACTACACATTCAACTTCGGCGTCATTCGCGAAATGTCTCACGCCAAGGTGGGTTTCCAGTGGACCAAAAAGGTGGAAATCGCTAGAGGCTAAGTCGGGGCTGTAAGGTGGATGTTCCAGAACTCCCCACCTTAGTTGGTTAATTTGCTCCTGAGTTCATCGAGCCGTATGCAGTTTGGCATTGTAATGAAGAAGCAGTAACTCCTCTAATCAGCAGTCCTGGACGTTTTCTTCGAATTGCATCATGAAGCATCGATAGAACTTCACAGTACGATTCAGAATTCACGTTGTCACCTTTCTTCTTGAAATTTGTTAAAAGCACTCCTTGACAATCCCAGAACACTGTCACCATAATCTTCCCTGCTGATTGCATAACCTTGAATATTTGGACACAAGGCGAAGAAGGATGTTTCCATTGCATTAAAGCACGCTTTGATTCGGGCTGGTAGTGATGCACCCATGATTCGTCCCCAGTAACAATCCTGCTCAGCATGTCTTCTCCTTCATCTTCGTATCGACAGAGATGATGCAAGGACAGGCCAAATCGGTTCGTTTTGTGTTCCTCTTTCAATTGTCTGCGTACCCACCTTGAGCACACCTTCTTAAATTTCAATCGATCATGAATTATGCTGTATGCTGAACCATGTGAGCACCCTATCGCAGATACTACAGAGTCTATCGTTACTCGCCTTTCACATATAATCATCTCCTCCACCCGCTGCACGGATGCTTCTGTTGCAATCTCAACAGGACGACCAGATCAGATGTCATCAACAATGTTAGAGCGTCCGTGAGAAAAGTTTTCTACCAAGCGATGCACAGCTTTACGGGATACACATTTGTCAGCATAAACAGGAAGCATTTCCTTATGAATATCCTTTGCAGGCAGTCTTTTTGCCCACAAAAAACGCAAAACAGCACGTTGCTCTTTGGTTGTACACTCCGTAAGTACAGTCGCCATTTTGTTTATGCACTGCGCAAGCGCATGAGACACCTAGCGCCACCGGACGAGCGGGAATATAACGTTCGATGTTGCTGTCACCTAATGACACCTGTAGAAAACACCAACTACATTTACCTGCCATCTCACAGAACTCTGTGACTTACTTATTGTCTCGCCCTATTGACTAGGCCAGTTTTATGGACACAAAAAAAACAACATGATAGTTAGTTTAAAATTACCGTGGTAGACAAATGAAATTACTGTGCGAATATGTGTATGTTTAAGATTGAAAGATTTATCTAATTACTTTAGTTTTTGTTGTGTGATTTCAGCAGTATGCACCTGACGAGGTGCAGCGAAATATGCCAGGCAATAAGTCGTGATTATTTGGTTGTTTCGGGATTTGAAATTTAAATATTGAGCACAACCCACTACTGGCAACGCCGAGCGCATTCCGGTATGAACCTAAGGCCTATCCACGTCAATATGGAAGCACTATACTCGAGTTTCGCTCTCGTTTGAGCTCGTCAGTAGTGCATATCCCTGACCGAATCCGGAAACAAGCCCCGGATCACGCGTGTGAAGCGGGTGTGTAACCACGCGGCACACACTGGACACGCCAAATTATCACAACAGAACACCACAACGCTGCCCATCGTAGGCTATGCTCAAGATTGCCCAATCGCCGCGACTGACGTCCGTCAATCAATGGGACCCGAACGATCAGGACTTCTCACTGGATTTTAGGAGGATGAACGTATTCCCAAAGATCTCCTTTACGGAGAACTAGCTACAGGAAAGAGGCCAACCGGAAGACCCCAAATGCGATATAGGGATGTATGTAAACAAGATATGAAAACCACTGGAATAGATCCAGACACGTGGGAGGGAGTTGCAACAGACAGATGCTCCTGGAGAAGAGATGTACGAAACGGACTGGTGCTCTTTGAGCGAAATCTGATCCAACAAACTGAGGATAGGCGGCACAGGCTTAAAACGCAGTCACTTACTGCGGGACGTGCCTCGTCTTAAAGATGCGGAAACTGTGACAGGGATTGTCACTCTCGCATTGGACTATACAGTCACCAGCGGTGCTGCCAGGTGCCTCCCAAGCGGCACAACTCTATAGTCCTTCAGGACTGAAAGAGGCCTACTACTATAAAGTTAGTGTGAAGAAACGTGCCCCAAAAGTGAAAGGCATTCATTGCATGATCCATCGTAAGTTCGCTGGCCTCCAAAACACTTCCAGCTCTATTGGGGAAGGTTTTGGATCAAACCGTTCAGATAGTGAATTTTATCAAAGGAGGAGCTCTCAACTCATGGCTTTTTATGCAGTGATACATTGACATGGATGCAGGCAACTATTTGCTTCTCTTCCACACACATGTTCGATGGCTGTCAAGAGGAAATGTAACTACGCGAGTATATGAGCTGAGAGACGAGCTCAAATTATTATTTTTTTTTTTTTTTCAGTTCAGGGTAAAATTGACTTTTTCGCCTGGCTGGATGATGGGGAATGGATCATGCGACTTGCTATGAAGTTGATATTTTTTAGCAGTTGAATAAATTCAATCTTCAGATGCAAGGAAGGGATACATATATCGTACAATTTGTGGATGTCTTGAGAGCTTTTATGAGCAAGCTGGAAAACTGGAAAAGAAAGGTCAGTGTGACAAATGTTGCAATCTTTGAGAAGCTGTCATCCGTTCTCGTTGTTGATGGCAAAGACCAAGTACTTCAACAATTTGCAAAAACATGAAATTTCGTAGCATTTGACAGCACTAGAAAATGAATTCGAGCGATATTTTCTTGAACTAAGTGATGATGAGCTGGATTCAAACCAATTCAAATTATCAGTTGAGAAAGTTTTCTGGTGATTGTCAAGATGAATTTCTGGAGCTGAAAAATGATTCGGGAGCAAGAGATGTGTTCGATGAGACACCAATCACGGAATTTTGTCCATTGATGTGCGATTCCTACCTAAAAGTGGCAGAAAAAGCAATCCATGCATTGCTTCCATTTGCATCATCATATCTTTGTGAGTCAGGCTTTTCAGCTTTGTTGGAAATTAAAACGAAACGACATAATACATTACATGTTGAAAATTATCTCCGTTGTGCCCTTTCAAGCACTCCTCCGCGTATTTCATAATTGCTGCAGGAAAAGTAATCACAGTGTTTTCATTGACTACAATCTTCATTTAAATGATGTTAATTACGAATCTACAATATCCTGGTTTTGTAATGAGCGTTTTGTTTGATGAAGCACACATTTCTGGCATCCTGGTGTCGTATATTAGGCTACAATTCTTTGACGTTTTAACTGTTTGTTTATTATAGTATGATTAATGTGGTATTTTAATAAAATATTGTGTATATAAAAATGCTTTTATTTAAGTTTTAATATCCATCAGCATTTTGCCATTAACTGTATAAAACTACACTATAAAATTTATCTTTGCATGTAAAGGTTATGTACAACTATGGAAGAAAATAAGGATTTTCAGTATTATAGGATTGTTATTTTTAATGCATCTTTTGAGGCTAACAATTTTGGAAAGTTGGGGGGTGTCAAAGATCTACACAGGGACGTAGAGAGTTAAGACGGAGCTTACAGAGAATACTAGACAGGAGAGACACAGGCGCTATATTTAGCTTGACAACAGGACACTCTTGTGTCATTAAGTGCTTATGAGCGAGAGTATTGGAAACTCGCCTCTCAACGAGTAACTGGGGAATACCAGTTACCTCAGTTAACGGACCAAGCGTGCTGGGACTCTACGCACGCAAACTCGCGAGCACACGCAGGACGAATGTCCGAAGTTGAACGCGCAACTAGAAGCGTGCCTCAGACAGGGGACAAGGACTGAGAGAGAATAGACGTGTTCGCTAGGAACCCTATGTAGTTTATAGACAATAGTGTTAGCTAGACCTTAGATTCCAATTAGTGAATAGTATCATTATTTCCACCTCTTCATTGCATCTGTGAAACATACCATGTTGTTGATTCTCATTGAAGTAATCCGCTCGCCGAGCTTGTGTGTCATAAGCTCTAAATAAAAATGTATCCTTTTGCAAACCACACGAGTTATTGATTCGTGTTGTGCAAAAGTAGGGAGTCCTGAATAACCTGTAGCAAGTAGGTTGTTGACAGGGGGGGGGGGGGGATGACATTCTGAACATATGGTGAAGGGGACACGGGCCAAAAAAGGTTGAGAACCACTGCACTAGGACATTTAAATTAGTCATAAGAAATTAAACAACACCAAACACAGAATGTTCAGTTCTTGCGTTAAATCATTATTCCAAATAAACATTCATAATGGGGCCTACGAACGAACAAACGAACGAACTGTATTTTGAAAAGTTCACAAACTGGACAAGCAGGCCTGTTTTACTTTCGACCCTTCCAGTCATGCACCTTTTTGTTTTTTTACACCAATGATCTATTGAGTATGTTACATTCATATAGAAAAAAAAATTCTCAAATGCAAATTGTGAATATAATCAATGCATATTACCATGTTATGAAACAGGCAGGCAGCCAGACACACATACACAGCACATGCATTAATACATACATACATAACTGCATACATACATCATTTACACAAACTTACAAAATATGTTATGCACCCACTCAATATCACACAAATACACACATCCTTGCATAAACATATTCATTCATTCATTCAGTAGCATGTCCTTTGAAGAATGTCGCTCCCATAACAACCTTCCTACTCCACCTTGCCCAGGGGTGCACTAAAATTAGTTTACTTATTAACTCATTCATACGCATACACTAAGTTCTGGTATATCGTACCGTACTGGTCAATTGCCTTTTTCGTAGCTTTCATTTCTAGAGCAAAATGATGTATCCAGGATGCTATGTTGGATTAGCCGGAGATGGGGATGGTAGGAAACTGAAAAATTCTGGTAACAAAGGGCACTAACCATTTTGCCATCAATGTTCTACACTAGGGATCGACAACCTACGGAAAGAATCATCAGGTTGTGTTCTTATCAAGTAATACGGTCCTGTTAAAGTTATAGCGTGTTTACTTTTTTTGCCCCAATATAAAATTCAATATCTCAGTAATCAACTGAGGGAAAATGATGAGATTTAGCATATAACCTTAATCATTATGTCCACCCAACAAAAAAAATTTTGTTCTGGAGATTGTACAGCAGATTTCAATGTTTGTTTATATGCGGTATATAATTTACGGCTCAGAGATTAAAAGTATTACAGCTTCACCAAGACACATCCGCGCTTTTTTGTAAAATTGTCTCACGGTTTTCGTTTTGGCATAGTTTATATGGGATTGTTCAGAGGTGTCTCAGATGTGGGATCATTCATGAAATGTGATTATATAAATAAAAATATAAATCAATCTTACCATTAATATAATATTAATAGCTAATATTTGAATGTGTGAATATTGTTCAGTGGGATTAAAAGTGAAATTGTGTACACTTCAAAGCATCGCTATGAAGTTGTACATATATTGTTGTCAAGAAGCTGATCGCAGGAAACTGTTTCATACTGTTACAAATCCCGAAAAAATAACAGTGCATGCATTGGGTTTGGGTAAAAGGTCATTTCGTCGATGGGTGCAAGAATCTGGAATGAGACCAACACGCGATAAGCAAACGGTAGGTAGAAAGGCAATTGTAGACAGCTTTGACAAGGATGTCATCAGGCGAGTTATTCTAAAAATGATGAATGCCAAAGAAACTGACTGTAAGAAAACTGAGGGTTTTGTTGAGAAAGAACAATAACATAGAGCTTTCCAGAACAACTTTGTGGAAAATTATAAGGACATTAGGCTTCACTTTTAGAAAGTACAAGGGGGGTAGAAATATCCTTTGCGAGCAACCGCATTTAGGAGCCATGAGAAGCAGGTACCTACGTGAAATAAGGGAAATGCGCAAAGAAAATTATGACATAGTTGTAGCATAACGCAACCAACATTATTCATTTACCAATACCTGCCGCAAAAAGAGGAAACAACATTAAAAGAAATTGACTTCACAACCGCAAATGGAGACTAGGACTTAAAACTTAACATCGAAACTGGAACTGCATAAGTGACAGATGACGTGGATTCTTAGAAAAATTGCATCAGACAAAGCTCGGAAGACCATTGGACGAAAAGGGACATGTGACCCGCTTTCGCGCCAAAGCATAATTAGCATATGTTACTATTTCATCAGAAATGTTAATAAGCCCGCACTCTTTTCTGAAACCCGCCTCATGAACAGATGTGAGAAGATTGTGTGACCAAAATTTTCAATAGGGAAAGCAAAATGTCTGGATCCTAGGTGAGCTTGTTAGGCCTTAGATTAAACTGATAACCCGATGTATCAAGTGTCAAAAGAACGGTATCCAGTGTTTGTGATGTCAATTGAAATGTATTATTATTAATTAAAACCTCTGAAATGTAAAAATGCTCGACTGTAGATTCTAACGACGCAGAGCCATTCCCGGGCAAAATGACTCTCTAATATTCTCTTAGATGAAACTGCAATCTCTGATATTCTTAGAGATAATTATTAACTTTAAGAAGTGCATTATACTACTACATTCTATTCTAAACAACTGTGAGGAGTGATGATTCTAAAGCAATCTTGTGCATTTCACCAGAAACACTGATAAAAGATGCTATCACTATCTACAGCTGAAATGACAGTTCGTGTACTAGAATAAGTGCCTTGTTCTAAAACAGACTTATCTATGCCTATTTACAATCTAGAAAGCTGAAAGAGAAATCAATCTTTCCTTTCTCCTTCATCTATTGAATCAATAGGGTTTGACGGAATAAATATTT
Source organism: Cepaea hortensis (assembly GCA_963921405.1). NCBI lineage: Eukaryota > Metazoa > Mollusca > Gastropoda > Stylommatophora > Helicidae > Cepaea > Cepaea hortensis. The sequence goes on along the minus strand of OY992876.1, from coordinate 447,674,326 downwards.
ATATTTATGTCAAATTTTAATTAGATAAGAGCACTTATGAACTGCAATACATGAGAAAGTTGTGCTTCGCGGAACACCATCACGCGCAGTGAACTAAACTCATTACTCAACATAACTTAAAACTCAACACCACTCATCACCACACAACCCAACACTCAACATCACAACAACAGATAATGGGAGAGAGTTATTAGACACAAGAAGAAGAAGAAGTTAATTGGGAAAACACAGAGAATTATTTATACACGCGATAAACACCATTTAGTGGCAGAAATGTTATAAATGTATGTCATTTATTTACATGCATCTTGACATATTTTCACTCTTGTCAATGTCTTACTGTACACGTTCACTGACCCCAGGTCAAATGAGAACTTACATACAGCAGGAACCAGTTGATACAAGGCGTACACCGTGTGATAAACTCTGACCACCCCCAAATTAACCCAACACTAGCTTAGAGAGAAAAGGAGGGGAGGGGAACTAGTTCCTACTTCAGGAATTTAGATTTCTTCCGACCTACTTCTTATTATTGTATTGGTAGGAATTTATATATTTATGCGAATATTCATCAGTGATCTTGGTGGCTACATACCAACAACCACCCAACACATCAGCAAACTAACCACCTAAATCAGACCTGAGAGAGGGAAGCCGAGAGAAAGAGATGAACCACAAGTGAGATGGAGGATGACTTGGCTATGAGCAGAGTATGGGGAGGCCTTCAGAGGAGCTATACGGGCAGACCTGAAGTGGATCCATCAGTCAATGGACCCTGGCTTGCCTAATCTTCCAGTCACCAGGTTACCTTTCTAAATTGGTACACACCACACCCAATTTCAGGAAAACTGATATTTAATTGTTGAGTCATCACCATCACACTTAATATGTACAACATCAAAATGTTTACTATGTTTCACACTTGTTGACATCTCATATATTGATGCTTGATTGGTTGTCTGGGACAATGGTCCAATGTGCAACTTTTCTATTATCTTGTGTAAATCACAATAGAGATGTATGTACTGGCCAGAAGGCTCAGGCCCAGTCAATAAATGATTAACATGAATTGACCTTCTGTTAATTTATCAGTTCAAACCTATCTGTGAGTCAACAACTTCTTTGTACATCATGTTGTCATAATCTAATGTGATTGATTATGTGTTTGATTGTTTAAAAATACATTAACTCATAATGACTTAATAAAATGGGGATAGAAGACTCTAGATCTATCAACTGCTCAACATCCATGTTTTCTTCATCTAAATCAGGCTGAGAAAATTCTCCAGACTTTCCTCAGATTTGATAACCAATAAGGGGGCTCCAGAGCTATCAGAATCATTGGAGAAGGGGCAGATTCCCAGTTAGTAATTACCATTCTCACCAGGGCCATAATCTATATCTCCTAGACATACTTAATAGAACGAGGGCTGCAGATAACTCAAGGTTCATACTCTGGGGTTATTGAAGATAGATGAGGATGGGGCTCTACTTCTTTTGTTAGAGATGGGGCATGCACTACCGTGATCTCCCACTCCCTTCAAAAATATATGACAATAGTGTATTTGGATGAGACGTGGATCAATGCGCACCACACAAGTGAAAAGGAATGGCAATCAATGGATAGAAAGATAAAGCGTTATGTGCCCAGTAGTAAAGGACAGCGTTTGGTCATAGCTTATGCTGGTAGTACTCATAATGGCTTACTACAGAATGCTGGGCTCGTGTTCGTATCAAAGCATACAGACAATAAGGATTATCATAATGAGATGAATGGTAATGTATTTAGAGATTGGCTCGAGAATACAGTGCTTCCATCCCTTGATATATCGTCTTGTCTAATCATGGACAATGCATCATATCACAATGTTGTTGCCCAAGAAGACAAAATACCTACGGCATCGAGCACAAAGGAAGCAATAAAGATATGGCTCCGAAGGGCAAATATACCATTTTCAGAAACATATTTCAAGCTACAGTTGTTGTCCCTTGTAAAACAGGCGCAAAAAAAGCAAGAAATATCAAATCGACAAGTTGAAAGAAGAGCATGGCCATAGGTGCTTGAGACTTCCGCCGTATCATTCTCATTTAAACCCTATAGAACTTGTGTGGGCTAAAATTAAAGGACAGGTGGCAGCTGCCAAGACTACATTCAAGTTGTCTGACGTCAAGATACTAACCCAGTCCGCGCTATTAAATATTGATAAAAGTTGCTGGAAAAAATGTGAGGACCATGTGTTGAAAGAGGAAGAGGACTGTTGGAGAAAGGATGGATTGAATTTTATGCAACCGAGAGCAATCATCAACCTACTGGAATCGTCCGACACAGATTAAGGTATGAGCAGATTGCAGACCTTAATCTACGTACACGCTTACTGGGATATTTTGCTCTAACTATTCAGACGAACTGCAAGCCCTAAACATTACAGCATCAGCATAATGTCAATGGCAACAGTTGTATTCCACAGTGATGAATTTTCAATTCCGCAAGCCCTCAGCGATGACAAACTGTATTGGAAAAAAAAAAACACACACACACTAAAAGCATTGAATACCAACAGAATAGTAATATTGCGGTGGAAACTGACATATTGTGGCACAACAAGAAACGTGAGAGCAAACACGTTGTCAAATTAGGGGACAACACACGTGCATACGAATCAATCTTTAAACTTCAATTAAAAGAGGACCAACATCTTGGTCGTTAAGAAGAAAGCCCACTACAGAGACACTGACAACTATTTTCATAGTGCAAAACAGGTAATCATGTTCCGTCTCTGCACGGTAAACAGCAGAGTAGACAATCTTTCACGAAGACTCAAAGCAGGTCTGTCACCCATGTGTACGTGTGAACAAACTACACAGACAGCTGAACAGATCCTTAAAAATTGAAACATGATGACTAAATTGTGGTATCATTTCTGGTCACTCCATGCGCAAATTAACGAACAGCTATTTGGAAGCTTTCACGAACTCAATATAAAAAGCTAACATGAATACGTGTGTACACATTATTAACCAGCAGCTGAAGAAACAAGAAGGAAATGAAAAATAAGGTAAGAAATATATTCCTTCTACTTTCTTGTCAATTTACAAATTATTTACCCCATGCCTCTGTAAATTCTCTGTCTTTACTAATATTACACATTGCATCCCTCTCGGGATTCTCCGTGGTGAAGTGGTCAAGTCGTCTGACTCGGGCTCCAAAGGTTGTATATTCGATTCCGGGCAGCGTCCTTCAGTTCATGAGTGCATTTTTTCGGAGACTCCCGAGGGTCATCGCTGGAGCTACGGAGTTCGTGCTTTGAGCGACTCTTTCCGCGCTGCGGAAAGAAACTGAGCCATATGGGATAAAAACCCTGTGGAATGCAGCCGACACTGTCGACATTTAAGCTACTTCATTTATTGCACCCACTCCCATACGAATCCGGATGTGCCTTGTGTCGTCATGTGAATTGGCGGGGCATTCATTACTGTAAAAACAAGTTTGTTAGCGAGAAATCGCTAGTTTTTCGGCAAAACATCAAAGAAATGTCGCCGCTTTCGATGATTTAAGTTGCTTTTGGACATATCAAAGACATATTCCTTGGGTGGGGGTAAATATAAGACGGCAGGAAACATTTCATAACGATGCAACAGTCAGTTTTCAAAATAATTGATCGTGAATGACGGCATTCATTTCTGGACATACTATAGAATGACTCCACGAGGCAAAGACTTGATATTCATACTGTTCAATAGTATCGGACACGCTTTTATATGTCCACAAAGAAATCGCCTCATACCTGTGCATTTCAAAGTCAGCGTGAAACTGAAAGTGGCCAAATACACATCTGATACCGGACACGTGACCAAATGCATACCTGATACAAGGCACGTGACCAAATACGCATCTGATAATTTGGCGTGTCCAGCGTGTGCCGCGTGGTTACACACCCGCTTCACACGCCAGTGATCCGGGGCTTGTTTCCGGATCCGGTCAGGGATATGCACTACTGACGAGCTCAAACGAGAGCGAAACTCGAGTATAGTGCTTCCATATTGACGTGGATAGGCCTTAGGTTCATACCAGAATCCGATCAGCGTTGCCACTAGTGGGTTGTGCTCAATATTTAAATACGCATCTGATACCGGACACGTGACTTAATACGCATCTAATACCGGGCACGTGACCAAGGGGAATCAAAGAAAATTGTTAATCAACGACTTCCAGACCAATAACAATCCCATATGAACACCTAAATAACATGTTTCATGTTTGTTTTATTTAATTGCTTTTTCCTTCAAGCTATTGGACTTTCTGTCTTAACAGATATACGGATATATGGCACTATTCCATTTTGCAGAGAAATGTGTACATTTCTCCATATCTATATTAAATAGCTCTGTGGCAAAGGTGTTACAGACGCAGTTCGTCATATCGCGTTTGAAACACAGCTGTGGGAAATTTGGCAGCAGACCTCATTGCGTTAGTTTTATAAAAAATGGTATGAGAGGCGTTCGTTCAAAAAGCAATGGCAAACTACTGAACGTAATCTTGCCAAGCAATCACAAACATCTTTTTAAAAAAGTGCTGGGTTCAACTGCGACGCCCTGTAAAAGATATATAACTAACTTTAACTTGTAAATTAAATTATTGAGTAATCTACAAAGTATGGAATGTTTTTAATGGGTCCAGAAAATATTAATGCATGATTACAGTACTTTGTTTTAGTGGTTGTATATAGGAATGACATATTAAGAAACGAGCAGGCGGACAAAGTGACTGGTCCTGTACGGCTAGGAAAAAAAAAGGGGGGGGGGGGTTACTGGTGTACGATAAGGCAAATGTAAACTGGCGATCATGTGTACAGTGGGGGAGAGCTTGTACAACATCACTGACTCGCGAGAATAGTGCGGCAGAGAGAGAGAGAGAGAGAGAGAGAGAGAGAGAGAGAGAGAGAGAGAGAGAGAGAGAGAGAGAGAGAGAGAGAGAGAGAGAACGAACGAACAATCTTTATTTTCAAAGGGTTAAGAATTGGTCACTCAGGCCCGTATGACATTCTGCCCTTCTTCTTTATCTCGTCTCATACATTCTTTCATTCAACATCACCTATGAAGCTAATTTTTGACAACAACAGAACAATAAGCATTAAAACGCATGAAAAATAATTAATAATACGTGACTCACTGAGGCAATGTTTAATATGGGCATTACAAATACCCAAGGAATGTGTAACGTGCCATGCATATGGGAATGTTTATTATTATTATTATTATTTGGTTTATGGAGGCATGCAGTCTGTACTGAGGTAGTGTTCAAGCAGGTTGCAAATGTATGTATAATGATTGGTGGTGACTTTGATTTCTTGTGGAAGATTGTTCCACAACTGAGCTGCTGAGTATGCTAAGCTTGTTTTATATAAGTGTGTGTGAGAGTGAGTGAGAGAGAGAGAGAGAGAGAGAGAGAGAGAGAGAGAGAGAGAGAGAGAGACAGAGACAGAGAGAGAGACAGAGACAGAGACAGAGAGAGAGAGAGAGAGAGAGAGAGAGAGAGAGAGAGAGAGAGAGAGAGAGAGAGAGAGAGAGAGAGAGAGAGAGAGATCAACATTATTTCGCCACAACTGACCCTACCATAGGCAACGAAAAAAAAAAATCAAAGTTACGGAACCATTTTAAAACTTTAAAGTGTAGCGACGTGTAGTTAAATATTACATGGATTTTGGAAAAAAAAACAATACATTTTCCGGTATGAGTACATGCGTTGGTATCTTTACACACCTAAGCAGCACTCAGTGTGAATTGTATTGTAGATACATTTATAGCTTACCCGAAAACTACTACGAGGAAATTTAAAATGAAAAACTTTAATTGCGGTGTTTGTTTTTTTGGATGAATATATTCTGAAAACGTAATAAACAAATGTATCATTTGTCGATGTAGTCACCACTGCGTTTAATGCAAGTCCTCCATGGACGATAAAATGATTGAATCACCGTAGAACCAAAAAAAAAAAATCACTTGGTCGCGTGTGTAACCACTCATACACTACCTTTTGTACCTCTTATCTGACTTGCTGGACTGACAGGCATGCATCAGCATACTGGACCGTTATTCTCCGATGAATTTCTATAGGTTTCACCCCTTCAGTGATAAAAAGAAAACGAATAACAGAACTCTGCTCCTCTTTGGTGCATGTCAACAGTAGAACGGCCATCTTTAAACTGCCCTTAAGATGTCACCGTATACGTCTGCACCGCGATGCCACGTGCTGAACACTCTTGCCATCATTAACAATAATATTGACAGTTTACAAGACAATGACATGGTTATTGTAATTTCTGTCACACTTCTATGGTTTTCATTTGAAGCCCTCTCGTAGAAGATATTAAAACAAGTTAAATTGTAACTATAAAAGATCCTCTTATTGTTTTAGCATTGCATTCCTAATTCTCTTTCACTGCCTGTCATCTTCTGATGGAACATAGACACACAACCAATTCAAGCCACGTCAACTTTAGACTTGTTCATGATTTCTTGGAGTTTGAAGCTGATATTTTCTAAAGGGTGAGTTAATAAGTCTCTCGCCAACCCTCCTACGTCACATTTTACGGCGTTCATGGTGGTTTGGACACTGGATGGAGTATACAAGACATTGGATGGAGTCTCAAAGACATTGGATGGAGTATCAAAGACATTGAATGGGGTCTCAAAGACATTGGATGGAGTATCAAAGATATTGAATGGGGTCTCAAAGACATTGGATGGAGTATCAAAGATATTGAATGGGGTCTCAAAGACATTGGATGGAGTATCAAAGATATTGAATGGGGTCTCAAAGACATTGGATGGAGTCTGAATGACATTGGATGGAGTCTCACAGACATTGGATGGAGTCTGAATGACATTGGATGGAGTTTCACAGACATTGGATGGAGTCTCACAGACATTGGATGGAGTCTCACAGACATTGGATGGAGTCTCACAGACATTGGATGGAGTCTAACAGACATTTGATGGAGTCTCAAAGACATTGGATGGAGTCTGAATGACATTGGATGGAGTCTCACAGACATTGGATGGAGTCTCACAGACACTGGATGGAGTCTCACAGACATTGGATGGAGTCTCACAGACATTGGATGGAGTCTCACAGACATTGGATGGAGTCTCAAAGACATTGGATGGAGTCTGTAGTTATGAACCTAAGGCCTATCTACGTCAATATGGAAGCACTATACTCGAGTTTCGCTCTCGTTTGAGCTCGTCAGTAGTGCATATCCCTGATCGGATCCGGAAACAAGCCCCGGCCCCGGATCACTGGCGTGAGAAGCGGGTGTGTAACCACGCGGCACACGCCAAATTATCATAGAATATTACGTCACCCATCTAGGCTTGATAGCCGGACTTCTGTGAAAAGTAGATGAGCAGTGGGCTGGGCTGATACATTGAATACCTTCTGAGAGTCTGGACGTTTAATCAAATCAAGCAATGACTGAATCAGCAACCTTGTCCAGACTGCTAAAACATTAAGCCAAAAGGGGTATAGCCAGACAATGTAGGCGGCCAGAGAAGAATACTAAAAGTCAACGGACACAGAACTGTGTTCGCTGCACGCTGAGGGGGATACTGGAAAGGGAATTAGAGCACTTGTGGGATGAATGGTTTGATGTACAGTGAGGATAATCTGACAATTAATTAATTAACTAAATTTTAGATTATGGTTGAGGATAATCTGAGAATTATTTAATTAACTAAATTTTAGATTATGGTCGTACCCTATCCTGTAGAAAACTTCACCTGCAAAGCTGAACTAAATCATGAACAAGTCTAAATTTCAGGAAGGAAATAATACCCCAACAAACTAAGGGGAAATAAGACTCTTCTACAGCGAGAAGTACACAGTGATACTGATAAAACCACAAGGAGCCTGGATTACCGTCATAGTAAGATGGTCTTACTTTCTAATAATATAAGTAAGATATTGAGGAGCTCAAAGGATAAGAGCTATTGCGCTTAAGCTTCCGAAGGGTTGATGGTGGGATAGTGGGCTCAAACTCTACACCAGTTAAGTGGATTAAAATGTTGACTTCTCATCCTTGACTTGGGGACATAAATTACAAGTCAGGGTAAGTTTGTCTGATGGCGGAAAACACAGGCAATAGGTAAAACTAATCCACATAAAAAGTTAATCAAGTGGCATCAGCATCAGTAGCACTACTGGTGGTAGTGTATTGATTACGCTCGAGTTCAAACTGATCGGACAGGGAAAAAAAAAAAGATAGGACAGCCTGGCGAGTGTTTATGCTTGAATAGGGGATAAACAGCAGAAGAAGAACATGGTAGTTATTGCCAGTTCCATTTTACAATTGCCCATAATATAGATGTTCTGCTGTTGTCGCTGTGTAACTATGGCATGTTTGTCTGTCTGTGAATGCGGTTTTCATGTGCTTGTAAGAATGTGTCAAGACAGCCAGAACAGATATGTAAATGTCATTGTAATGTTCTTCATCATTGTGAGGTAACCCTCCAAGTTTGAAAATATGGTACTGCAAACAGTGATGTAAATGATGATGTCAGCTATCCGGAGCATTAATATGTACCACCCAAGAACAGATGGGCAGATCTGTAAGGTATACTTGATGGCTGATGCCAGTATGTTATTGTTTATATGAGGACTTGTGTGTAGCTGTCTGAACTAAACTCCAGCTCAGGCAGTCCATCTAAGGTGTGCCTTTTGTTTTGACAGTTCCAGATCGAGTATTGCTGACGGTGCTGGAGTTTAAATCCTAGTTGACAAGCTAAGCCCAGAGCATACCTCCTGGTGACAAATGTAGAAGGTTGGAACTAAGGGAGCAGAACCAGATAACTCTAATGTTACATAGTCACACTTACAGACCACCATCAGTACACCATCCTAAGATCACACCTTGTCCTGTGGTTGTAAATTACATGTTGTCCAATAGATGTATATTAACTATTCTCAATATCCCGGATTTATTTCCATGTTAAGTGTCAGTGAATGTCCAGTTTTTTAAGTAAAGTAAACATATCTTGTTAGCACATAAACTGCCAGGATATCCATGGTTTGTACCCCAGGAACACAATGTTGTCTGTACCCCAGGAACACAATGTTGTGAATAGCAACCCAAGCTCCAATCCAAATGTTGCTAAATATGATACTTTGTTTCCTACCTTGCCCGTAAAACAGTCTCCCTCTATGATGTCAAAGGGGACACCGTTAAACAATGGTGCTGTACCGTCGATGCCTGCTTCCAATGTAGGCACTTCCAGTGACACTCATAGCAATCCCTCGCTGGACGGTAATCTACAACCCTATGAGTGGAACCGTCAACTTCAGCAGCTAATGCGATACAATCCTGCAGCCCTGCACCAAGCATTCATGATATCACTCCAGCAAAGACATTTTCCTGCTCCCTCTAACAGCCTTAACTATTTATAAATAAAGTTTCAAAATCACTGCAATTTGTATACCACAAGCGACATCTTCCTTTTAGTTTGTAATGTTCGCTAATCACGATCAGTGGCTCAACAAAAATGGTCTATATATAGGCCATCTCAACATCTTTCATCTGCTCAACAAATTACCTGAGCTCTCGGTAATACTGTCCAAACAGTTCCATGTGTTTGGAATCACAGAAAGTCGTCTTAACGACAAAATAACTGACTCCGAAATCTCACTTAAGGGGTTTAAAGTAATTCGGAAAGATGCAAATCAAAAATTAGAGACAGGTATTGCTGTATACATTTCCAATTCTCTCAACTGGTCCCGTAGAAGTGATCTCGAGACAGTAGAGATAGAATGTGTTTGGTTAGAGGTGAAGCCAGCCAGCCAACAGCCGTTTCTCATTGGATACCTATATAGGAATCCTTGTGCCGGGTACAGTTGGTATGACTGCTTTACTACAATGATGGATAGAGTGTTTACAGCAGGTAGAGAAGTTATGATACTAGGTGACTTCAACATAGATATTAGTAAATCCAACCAGACATGGGACGATATCATTCTTTCTTACAATTTCAAACAACTAATAAACCGTCCCACAAGGGTTACTGACACATCCTCAACTATAATTGATCATATATATGTTACTTGTCCAGATAATATTATTGAATGTTCTGTTCCTGTTTGTACAGTTAGTGACCACTACCCGGTATGTTGTACATGGTCAAGAATTGGTTTCAAACCTCTTAAACATAAACATGTAAGTATCAAATTTAGGAATTATAAAGCATTCAACCAAGATTTATTTTTGCAAGACTTAAGAAAAGCAGCCCTTGATCACGTTTACCAACTTCCTGACCCGGACGATGCATTAGCTTTCTGGACGAAGACAGTCTACAATGTGTTCGATAAACACGTGCCAATCAAAGAAGTTCGAGTCAAAAATCAACATAAATCCCCATGGGTCACTAGAGAAGTGTTGGAAATCATGAGAGAGCGAGATACAGCACACAAAAATAAAGACTTCATCAATTACCGCAGACTAAGGAATAAAGTTAAATATGAAATTCGTAGGATAAAAAAAGATCACTTTAAAAATTTGATTGTAGATAATTCAAACAGTACAAATATATGGAAGGCTATTAACTTGCTAACCAATAAGAAACGCCCTACAGAATCAGCAATACCAAATTCTATAACATGCGATGAATTCAGTTGGTTCTTTCAATCAGAAATAGAGAATCTAAAGTCTTCAATACCAGACTCATCGTGTAATTTAAGTTCACTGGCATCATTCTGTGAGGAGAAGTGCACCAGAAATATTCCCGCTGAGATTCCTTTAATGTCTGTTGCAGACGTTTATAAATATCTCTTGAACCTCAAATCAACAAACTCACACGGCCTAGATGGTATCAGTAATAGAATTCATCGTTGTGCTGCACCAGTCATTAGCGAGTCCTTAACGTTCATATACAACCAGTGCCTGGCCAAAAACTACTTTCCATCTGCATTTAAAATTGCCAAAGTGTTTCCGCTAATTAAAAATGGCTCAATCGATAATAGCGTTTTAGGTAATTATAGACCTATTTCCTTACTATCGTCGCTATCAAAACCACTAGAAAAACACATTCATAAAATAACGTTACACCATTTAATTAACAATGATCTAATAATTAACAGTCAATCTGGGTTTCGACCTAAATATTCTTGCCATAGTGCTCTAACAAAAATGACCGATAACTGGCACTTAAACATCAACAACGGTAGAATTTGTGGAGCGGTGTTTGTAGACTTTAAAAAAGCTTTTGATATGGTAGATCACGATATTTTAATTAGAAAACTAAAGCAAATGAAGACAAGCACCAACATGGTGAACATAATTACGTCATTTCTATCCGACAGGCAACAAGTCGTGTCCTTCAACAATTGTCTATCAAGACCCACACAGCTTAATATTGGTGTGCCTCAGGGCTCAATACTAGGTCCGCTGCTTTTTGCAGTTTATATTAATGATCTTCCTTTATATATCAATACAACTTGTGATCTATTTGCAGACGACTGTACTATATATACTAGTCAAGAAAACCGTAGTGAATTAGAGAATTCTTTACAAAAGGAACTTGATAATCTTACTAGATGGAGCAATGAAAACCGCATGCAAATTAACATCGACAAAACCAAATCCATGCTAATAACGACCAGACAAAAACTACAGACACTAGCCATAACTGGATCACCGCTCGAACTCCGCATGGGCACGTTACCTATAGTTAATGTGACTGAACATAAAACACTAGGGCTTTTAATAGACAGCCATTTGAACTGGAGCTCTCATGTTCACACTCTTACCAAGAAAATAGCACAAAAAGTTTACCAACTTGCTAAAATTCAGCACTTCCTGGACGAAAGCACACGAAAGATATTCTATACATGCTATATCCAATCACATCTCGATTACTGTTCCACAGTTTGGGATGGTTGCCCTAAATCTAATTTAAAACGACTATGTTCTCTACAAAACCGCGCTATTCGTCTGGTTTCTGGCATAAAGCACGTTGAAAGTAATAATTTGTACAGTCATCTAAGACTTCTACCACTACAAAAGCGCTTCCTTTTCAACAAAGCCAAATTAGTGAATAAAATTATATCTCAAAATACCCCAGAGTATCTTCTGCCGCTGATTCAATCTAATGCAATGAACAGCAAGCGCCTAAATTTGTTACATGTCTCAAAGCCTAGATTGGACCTATACAAAACATGTTTCGCCTATTCTGGTGCTCACTTATGGAATGATCTGCCTCCAGATCTGAAAACTCCAATGAGTCCCTACACATTTAACCGAAAACTCTTTCAATACTTAATCCATACCGACTATATGCCACCATAATTCATTTACTGGTATAATTGTTCAGTATAATTGTTCATTATAATTGTTTAACTATAATTGTTCACTATATATGTGTGTGCGTGTGGGAGCGAGAGAGAGAGAGAGAGAGAGAGAGAGAGAGAGAGAAAGTGGGTGTCAGAGAGAGGGAGAGAGTGAATGCGTGTGTGCGCACATGCATGCGTGTGTGTGGAGAGAGTGATTGAGCGAGAAATGGTGGGGGAATGTGTCAGTGCATGCATTCGTACATGTATGTGTGAGAGTGAGTAAGGGAGTGTATGCGTGCGTGCATGCGTTCATGTGCATGCGTTCATGTGTATGTGTGAGAGAGTGTGATTGAGAGAGTGAGTGTGTGTGTGTGTGTGAAGGATTGTGTGTTAGAGAGTGAGACAGTGGGAGAGTTGATGTGTTAGTGTGTGTGTGTGTGAGCGCGCGCATGCGTGTGAGTGTGTGTATATGAAAGAATACAGACAGAGAGAGAGAGAGAGAGAGAGAGAGAGAGAGAGAGAGAGAGAGAGAGAGAGCTGAGCAGATGCGTGTCATGTAACACGCATGTTATGTAACACGCGAATCCATATGTTTGTGTATTCTCATCTGTCATATTATCAGTTAAATACCATTTGATTTTATTATGCATAATATAAACTTATGTTCATTACTACAGTTTGAGTGAGAGACATAATGAGTGAGCGTGAGAGTGAATGAGTGAGCGTGAGAGTGAATGAGTGAGCGGGAGAGTGAATGAGTGAGCGGGAGAGTGAATGAGTGAGCGGGAGAGTGAATGAGTGAGCGTGAGAGTGAATGAGCGGGAGAGTGAATGCGTGAGAGTGAATGAATGAGCGGAAGAGTGAATGTGTGAGAGTGAATGTGTGTGTGTGTGTGTGTGAGAGAGAGAGAGAGAGAGAGAGAGAGAGAGAGAGAGAGAGAGAGAGAGAGAGAGAGAGAGAGAGAGAGAGCATCACTATTTTTACGTCACATACATTTTATGTTCACATTTTTCTCCATGTTTAACATTTTTATGAGACTGCTCATGACAAGTGTCAATGTATGTGTGTGAGTAAAGTGTGGGAGTTTGTTCATACTAGTTTCAATACTAACGTGAGACATTTTGTATGTGTCTAGATGTGAGGAAGTGTGAGTGTATGTGGAGGATGAGTGTGAGTGTGGGTATGCGTTTGGATGGGTTGGGGGTGTGTGGGTGGGGGTATGCGTTTGGATGGGTTGGGTGTGTGGGTTTTGGTGGGTAGTGGTATTTGTGGGTGTTGGATGGATGTGTGGGGGTGAAAGTAGGGGTGTTGGAATGGGTGTGGGGGATGTGTGTATGGGTGGAGGATATGTGTATGGGACGGATGCAGGGGATGTGTGTTTATGTGGGTGGCGATGTGTGGATGGTTTGAGGAAGTATGTGTGGGAGGCGGGGTTGTGTGGGTAGGGGATTGTGTTGGGTGGATTGGGGATGCAAGGGCGGGTGGGGAGAAGTGTATGGTGTGTGGGTTTGAGATATGTGTGCGGTGTGTTGGTGGGGGATGTGTGAATGGTGTGTGGGTGGAGGGTATGTTTGTGGTGGTATGGGTGGAGGATAGTGTGTGGTGTGGGGGATGTGTGTGATGGGTGCGGGAAATGTGCGTATGGGTGGGGTATATGTGTGGGTGAGTAGGGGATTGTGGTGGTTGGGGGAAGTATGTGGGGGAGTGTGGGTGGGATATGTGTGTGTGTGGATGGGGAATGTATGGGTGGGGGTGTGTGAGTGGCTTAGGGATGTAGGTGGGTGAGGGAGTTGTATGTGTCGGGGTGGGATGTGTGAGTGGGTGGAAGATGTGTGTGGGGGTAGGGGTATTGTGATCGAGAGATGTTTGGTTGGGGGTGGGTGGGTGGGGGTTTGTGGGTGCGTAGTGGAGGATGTATGCGTGAGTGAGTGTGTGTTGGTGGACGGGTAGGGAATGCGTGTGTGGGTGGTGAGAGGTGTGTGGTGTGTTGGTTGGAGATATTGTGTGGTTGAGGTATGTGTGTGTGGGTGGGGGATTTTTGTGGTGTGTGAGTGGGGGTATGTGGGGTGGATGGGTAAGGGTATCTGTGTGGGTGTGGGTGGGGATATTGTGTGGTATCTGGGTGGGGGATATGTGTGTGGTGTGTAAGTGGGGATGTGTTGGTGAGGGATATGTGTGTGTGTGGTGCGTGGGTTGGGAATAGTGCGTGGTAGGGGGTGTATGTGATGTGCGGGTGGGGGATTGTGTGGTGGGGGATTAGGTTAAGGCATGTGTGGGTGGGTGGAAGTTGTATGTGTGGGTGGTGGGGTGTGTGTGAGTGGATTGGGGATGTATGGGTGGTTAGGGAGATGTGGGGGGGGGGGGGGGTAGGGACATGTCAGTTGGTGGGGATGTGTGTGTATGGTTTGGGGATGTGGATGTGCGATGTGTGGGTTGGTGGGGGATTGTGTGCATGGGTGGGAAATATGTTGTCGATGGAGATGTGGCTGAGGGATGGGTGGTTTGAGGTGTATGTGGGGAGAGGATGTGTGGGGTAGGATGTGTATGTGGATGGGCGTGGGATGTGTGGGTTGGTGGGGGAATGTTTGTGGGTAGCGAGTGTGTTTTGGTTGGGGGATCAGGTGCGGGCAGTGTGTGCGGGAGGGGGATGGGTCGGTTGGTGGGATATATATGTGTCCCTTGGTGTGCGTGTGTCGGTAGGTGGGGGTGTGTATGTGTCCCTTGGTGCGCGTGTGTGTGGGTAGGTGGGGGTGTTGTGTGGGTGGGGTGATGTATGGATAGGTGGAAGATGGGCTTCATAACATGGTAATTAGCCTTGTTTATGTTTACAACATTCATTTCACAATGTTTATTTTTCTTCCTATGTAAATGTATAATGCTCTTGATGAACGAAAGACGAGTGATTGGAAGGGCCGAATGTAAGACGGGCCTGCGGGCCCAATTTGTGACCCTAATAAAGTTGATTTGATTTGATTTGATTTGGTTGTAGGGCTTCGGTCTCTGTAACCCAGCAGTTGTAAAGCTAAGTAAATTTGATATTGGTTCTCAGGCTGGAATTTCCTGGTTATACTGTCTGTTTAGAAGTTTCTTTTATTTGCCACAGGAAGTCTCCTGACAGCAATATTTTCTTAGTTTCCAGCATTCATCTGCTTAAATGTAAACGTTGTGGAAATACTTTATTTTATGTTTGCTTGTTTATTAGACATAGTGACCATTCCGTGTCTGCGACACCAACCCACGACAGGAGTCAGCACACAAACTGATACATGCCATTGGAGATTGCAAGATGTGGAGAAGCATGATCGCTCACGCCATTCAGTAAAGCTGATTTTTTTGTTTGGGTGCTTGCTTTGAACTCAAGTGTAGTCCATCACATGCTACTTCTGGTGCACTTGACTGATTTGTGTGTGTGGATTAGCTTTCCCTATTACCAGTGTCCCTCGCCATCCTGTGAACCCACTATGACTTCAGAGGTACTTGTAATTTATATCCTGAAGTCAAGAACTCCAAACTGACTAGTGTAAGAACTGAACTCGCTACCTGAGCATCAACACACCATATGCTTAAAGAAGAAAGCTTTTATCCATTTGGCCATACTACCCTGGCAAGGCTGACGATGATGACTATGCCGTTGTAGTGGTGTTGCCAGATGTACATGACTTTCCTTACTGTGTGAGGCTGATCCTATAGAACATACATTTATGCCGTTTATCTGAGTCACGGAATCATAATGTACTGGTAATGCACAGTGGTGTTTACCTTTGTCTTCAGCGGGTTCTTCTATGGTATAAAATCACTAGACTTTGTCTAAAGTTATGCACCCTGCAAGACAGCAGGTTTGTCTATGGTATAAAATCACTAGTCTTTGTATACAGTTACAAACTTTGCATAACAACAGATGGAGAAGATATGGCTATTTTTCATGTTGATGGACATATCACAGAGTTTGGAGGTATTTTACACAGCTAGCTGCCCCTCACAACTAACTCTCCTTCACTCTCAAGCTTCAGCACCAGTAGTAAATGAACGTATCCATCAAGTACTGACACAGGTCATGTGTTGATAGAAGTATGTTTGGCAGAGACCTGGGAGTTTATGGTCACAAGTTGACAGGAAATACCTTTATTTACAGACATGATTATTCTTGATGACAATTATAGTACAGCAGTTGACAATGTGGAGCAATAAGGCACATCTATTTGATGACAACTACAGAACAGACCAGCAATCAACCATAAACATTTAAAACACCCTTTCTCAACCGGTGGTGGGGACCGGGTGGTTAGGGGATTTAAGATTATTTCAAGATCCTGTTACTACAAGAACCGATGATTTGATATTGTTTCTCCCTCCATACTTTATGGTTCTGTAGTTCTCGCCCTTTTGAAATTCGTTTTATAACGTAAGTAGACCTGCAAATCACATTTTATGTAGATGTCTAGACTTGTTCTAGTATGTGTTATTAAATTTAGCTTCCATTTTCACGTATACTGTGGGGGGGGGGGGATTTATAAGGAGGAAATACAAGGGGGGAGGGGGGATGATATTCTGCATTCTGAACATTTGGTGAAGGGGTGCATGGGCCAAAAAAGGTTGAGAACCACTGATCTAGAAGAAAGAAATATAAAGAATGAGAAGAGAAGTATATATTGCATAATGAATAAGTAAATAACATATACACTATAAACAGCAAAAAGAATGTTATAAATAATAATGAGAAAATTAATATAGACTGCATGCTGCATATGTAAAAATAACTACATAATAACTATAAGGTTTCTCATAAATTGTTCATTTAGGTCATGACCTGGGCACACATTACAACTTCAAATGCTGGACATGTCTTATTTTTTTTTCACTATCAATTTAATAAACATGTAAGACCAAAAATAACACATTTCAATGGTTGTAGTCCATATTTATTAAGTATTTCAGATCTCCATTGTGAATTAAAGAAGTATTAATACCATTATCATTTGTAACATTTTCTTTCGTTATGTGTTTTCTTGTGGTGTTTCAAATGATCAGTTAAAGTTGAATAAAATAACTTCAAACATAACAATTAGATGCAAGCCTTGAAAGATGCATAGATTAAATAAACACCAGTGCATCAGCCTTCAGAATTAAAACTCTGTCTTCTGGAGGATTTACAATAAACAATCTCACTATTATTAATTATCCTTCATGTAATTATTAATAACTCATCTCAAATGTGTACACTCTTCTGTATAATCATTTTATTCAGTATGACATATGCATACATGCTCAAGATTACTCAGATTATCCAATACTAAAAATTTACAACATGTGTGTCATGTTATAAACACTTATGGCCGTTCTCATCTGTCAAGACATTTTCAAAATTAAAAAACAATTTTTCAACAATTTTTTTAAATATCACTTTTATTCTAATCATTCAACCAGCTCAGAGGTCAAGACAACAGCTAACATTTTCAAAGATATATAACAGCTTGAAAAAGTGTATGAATTTCAAGAAAGTAGAGTTGCATTTGCACAGTGTTCCATTAGTGCATTTGCAGCCTTTTTTCCTGTAAGCAAGGCATTTCCTTGTTTAATTGTTATTTGTTTGTTTCTAGGTCCTTCATTGTTCATGGCTTTCACTAGTTTCCATAGTTTGTTTCCATCCCTGTCAAAATTCAGGTTTTCTGTTTTTTCCCTCCAACAATCTCTTGTTGTTTGATTTACTGTTCTTTTATATTTTGCTGAGATGGCTTTGAGAGAGATGTTCGCTTCCATTGTTTGTTCTCTCTCTGCTGTCTTCCTGGCATCTTCAACTTTGTCCTCCAAACTTTGTAGTTCTTCAGTTCAGTATGGTTTGTAATTTTTCCTCGCTCCTCTTGGAATGGACTCAGTGGCTGCCTGTATTATCGCTCTGTTTAGACTTTCCACCATTTGCTTTATGTTGCCATATTGTGTATTTATGTTTTCACAATATTTGTCTGTTAGTATGGCAAATCTGTCCCAATCTGCTCGTTTGTAATTCCAGCGGGGTAAGGGCTTTTGCTCCTGTGGAACGTACTCCATATTCATTACAAGCTTGATTGGTCTGTGGTCACTACCTGCTAATTGGTCCAGCACATGGCGATCGATTTTGAGGAGGATGTCTCCTGTGCAGAAAGCTGTCTGGAGTAGAAGTGGTAAGCCATCTTCTGGAGTAGAAGCTCGGTGTGTCATCCACTTTGTTGAGTAGATGGAGATTTGAGTCTATTTCCCAGTCCTCCAATTCATCTCCTCTTTTGTCGGTATCTGGGTATCCCCATCTTTCTGAACGGTTATTAAAGTTGCCATATGACGGCACGCGCCACCAAACAATAAAAAGGGAAAACAGGATTTTTCCCATACGGACACACTAAAGTGGATGACAACAAGAGAAACCAAGGGGAACGTGGAAAACGTCAGAAGACAGCAACGGGAGACGCTGTGAGACCACGACACCAAAGCAGTTGTATTTTCTGAGAGCTCCGTGTAGAAGGGAATAAGATCTGGATGACGCAATGTTTTGCAAAGATCAGCAAGTGAGCTGCGAAAGGAGAGGAATAATGTGTTAACGAAGATTCATTTAATGAAAAGGACCGGGCCAAGAAAACCTTAGACGATTTTAGAAAAAACGACTAAACTATTTTGAATGAAAGACTGGGCGTCAAGGTTAACGGAATAGTGGAATTGGGAGCTGATTCTTAGATAGATAAATAACCCACGTCCCTGTCTTAAAGGGCAGGTTATGTTCTTGAATAGTATCCTATTGATTCTGCAGCACATTAATAAATGCCTTAAAAAAACTGCCGTCAGTTATTTTTGTGTCAATTCAATCAAGGTAAGAAGTTTTTCATTGTTAATTTATTTAACGAGCTTTCTTAAACCGTTGGATTCCTTTTTAAGTAAACAAGGGAAGGCATGCATTAAGGCAACGTGGGGACTTGTGATCGATCAATCATTGTTTGAAGAATTGTAAACAAATATTCCCGCCAGAATGTTCAGTGAATAACAGAAAAATGCACACCAGGATCCTTCATTATGCACGGTGCAGCGCAGATTACAAGAACGCAAAACTCACTACTTCAGAGGAAATGGAGGACATCGAAACGGGAGTGTGAATTTGTGACAATTTAGAATACAAGTTATTATCGTATATCAATAGTAAGTAAGAAATTAGACACATCATAAGTTTATATGGCAAATAACAGTAACACCGTTGATGACTATGAATAAATGCATTAACACATGCACGTTACGAAAGCAACATGAATACGCACAGTGATACACTGTTTTGAACATTCGAATCTGCCAGGAAAGCAATTATGTATGTCTGCCGATTTTGCTATTTTATTTCAGCTAGATAGCTTATTACACAGGTAGGATAAGATGTCTACACTTCAAGATTACATGGAGATGGGGGAGAAGACTGGATTGGCCGACACGGAAATTAGAGCGTGGGCAAACTGGAGTTCAGCGATCATCTAATGCAAATTAAAGAAGAAAAACGACTTCAAGCGGCACGTGAGGAGGAACGAGAAGAACAAACTGGCAGCAGAAACAGAAGCAAAGCAACTTCAAGCTGCACGGGAACGAGAAGAACAAGAGAGGTTAGCTCTTGAAATGGAGCTGAAGGAAAAGGAGATAGCTCTGTAATGTGAGCGGATAGCTGCTGAAAAAAAAGAAACTAGCTATGGAAAAAGAGATGAAGGAAAAACAAATAGTTGCAGAGGCAGAAGTCAAAGAAAAACAACTCGCATTTGAAAAAGAAAGGCTTGCGACTGAGACACTCTGGAAGGACAAGGAGGTTGAAGGGAGTTTAAAGGTCAAGGCATTGGAAATGGAACGTGAGACAGAAATGGAACGAGATAAAATACAATCAAAACAAAGTGATCCAGTGAAGAAGTACCAAGGTCTTTTTCGCAACTTTCAACAAGGTGATTCAGTAAGTTCTTGGATTACTAATTTCGAGGTGTTGGTAAAATTCTATAAGGTACCTGAACAAGACGTACTGATTCTATTTCACAGGCATCTTGCGTTGGAGCCGTTAAAGGTAATTGAGTTAATACCTGAGCACTTGCGTACCAACTACAAATATATGCGAGATCGTGTTCTTGCACACTTCAGTTTAGAAGAGTCGGGTTTACGTACTAAGTTTAAAACACTTACTCCTAAATCTAACCAAACTTTCCTTGACTTTGTTTCTGAATTATCTCATGTTTTGATAAATGGATTAAAGCCGCTGATACTGGATCTGATTTCGAGAAAATTCGAGATCTAATAATAAGAGACAGACTATTGTCGGCAATACCAGAGGCAATGTCTATATTTCTGGTAGAGAATAAATGCAAAAATCTTAAGGAAATGGAAGCGAGAGGAGAATCATATTTCAATGCACATCGGGATATATTCGCAAACTGTGCACAACCAGAACTTGTTATCAGAGCGAGCGCTAGATTCCAGAAAGGCTATGGTAAGTTTAGAAAATTTAGCAGTAATAAGAATAGAAATAGTCCATACAATAACAGAACAGGTAGGGAAGGTCATAATATTGATGATGACCTCACATCAGCCCACAAGAGGCATATACATGAAGCGAATGCAGCATGCACTCGTCAAGGTACTCTGGTGATACACCAAGCGTGGGTTAATGGAGTTAGTCACAATCTAGTGAACAAAAGTGACTTTACACATAATAACATCTGTTGTAGAACATTTGGGGGTACAATAGAAATGTACAACACCGCATGGGTTAGCATAAAATGTGCATATTATGAAGGTAAAGTATGCGCAGCAGTACTATCAAACCCATGTGCTGGGTTGATAATTGGTAACATCGCCGATGTCAAAGATTATGTTCAAACTATAGAACGCAAACCTGATATGTTACTCACAGAAACACAAACCCACGTATCACAAGAAGAAGGAATTACACATTCATTAAAAGTTCAACCGACTGGTAATAACAACAGTGTGGCACACAAAAAGAGAACAAAAGTTAAACACAATGGTTACAAACAACAGATTACACGGGATATTGTAACCATATTTATTACAAAAATTTTGATCTGGCTTAAATTAACCTTATCTCAGGGTACATCCATAGTCACAAACACATCCTCACAAGCAAAGGCATATATATATATATATATATATATATATATATATATATATATATATATATATATATATATATATATATATATATATATATATTGATGATATTGCGAATAAAAATACAGTCATTCAATCACTCAAGAAAATTTACACACAAGCCAATAATAACAAACGAAATGCATTGATTAATGCGTACATTATTTACTGGGCTTATTGCTGCTACAAATTAATCAAATATACTTTAAATTCAATAAATATATACGAGTGAAAACTATGACAGTATTCAAATCCTTGAGCATAGCCTACGATGGGTAGCGTTGTGATATTCTGTTGTGATAATTTGGTGTGTCCAGTGTGTGCTGTGTGGTTACACACCCGCTTCACGCGCGTGATCCGGGACTGTTTCCGGATCCGGTCAGGGATATGCACTACTGACGAGCTCAAATGAGGGCGAAACTCGAGTAATTTCCCCTAGTGCTTCCGTGGTGACGTGGATAGGCCTTAGGTTCATACCAGAATGTGATCGGCGTTGCCAGTAGTGGGTTGTGCTCAATATTTAAGTATTCAAATCCACAAAGTTGAAAAGTACAAATATTAGCATACATACAGTACAGAAACACCATAAGTATGTAAGAAAGAAAGAAAGAAAGAAAGAAAGAAAGAAAGAAAGAAAATGAATGAAAGGAAGAATAAAAGAAAAGAATACAGAAAAATAAAATGGGATGAAAGTGTTAGGTTCATATCTACACATAATACACTACAGACACATTAGGGTCTTAGGTCTTATTATGCCAGGTGTCACTAATATAGATCTGTACTGTTCAGAGGTGTTCACACTATCTCATATCTCTACACTCAGTTGTGTGAAAATATTTCAGTCCTCTATTCGTCGGATAATTGTTCTTAACTATATCTTTATTAGAGAACTTAATAAATTTTTATGAATGGTAATTGATTTAAATATTTATTCTTGTTGAATCAGAATATTATATTATATTTCTGATTTATTTTCTTAGAAGTCTTGAATCTTTGAAATGTATGATTCTTCACAAGTCTATGTCTATATTAAAGATCTGCAAGATTTTAATCAATCATATGCTACAAGATATTCTCAGTCGATTATAGTTAAATAGAAAGAAAGATCTATGTTATAAGTTATTCAATTATATTTTAATGTATCTGTTCTTTCATAAATTGTTAGGAAATTTAATAAATATATGTTCAGATAGCACCTGATTAAAGAACAATGTTATAGTAATTATCAACTGGATAACTCATTACTGTTGCGAATATATAGTTTAGTCAAATGGATACATATTTTGTTGATTTTCCATTATTGGCAGAGTCATCGTGAATTGATGAAATGACTCGGACCACCATAAGTAATACCTACACACTCGATGGGTACTTGGATCATAGTGATCGTACGTCATGCGCAAAACATTGAGGACATTAAGTATTACTTGTGATTGTATAGTGTTATTCACAAAGACAGGTTGGAACTGAACAAGTATTTCGTGATTTTAGAACATGCAAATTTAATGAACTGACATTGAACATTCATAATTTAATTATATGAAAAGATTGCGTAAATTTCAGTAACGGATGTTCAGTGGTTGGTTGTTATATTGAAATAATTAGAGTTATTAAATAGTTAGTTAGTAAAAGTAGTTAATTTTGTGATATTAATTGGTTACTTAGATAAGTAATGTTGGTATCTTAATTAATATTATATTAGAATGATTTATATTGCTAATCATTGGTTCATTAAGGTCTATGAATGAATTTAGAATTAGTCAATGTTCCCAAGATATCCACAATATAAGGAATCTCTAAAGTTTCTCAGGGCATGGAGCGTCTACGTCTACCCTACCCATGGACATATTATGGATAAACAAGGAATATATGTATTATACAGGAACAACAGCAACGATCAACAGCAACTGAGATGGATTACTTGGAAACGCCATTATTACCATCGTCCGAAACTCATGGTATTACCTAGAGTGAGGACATTTGTCTATTAGGACAAGTTAGGGACTAATATATATTAGTTGGACTGATCCCCCCATAGATCAGCCACACGACGTCCAATGTGGGGTTTGGACAGGTGGGCGTGCCAGTCATATAACTATTTTTTTTTTAGGGTGGGTAAAGGGGAAAACCAGGAGCTATTCAGCTGTTGTTGTAATTGTTGTAGTAAGCATATGATTACAGAGTATATATATCTTCTTCTCTTCAGCGTTCCGAGCCATTGAGGTTCTTTGCTCAATATATATATATATATACATACATATATTTAAGAGGGAAAAAAATAATTAATGATTTTTTTATCTGGGAGGGGGCATAATGCCATATGATGGCACGCGCCACCAAACATAAATTTAGGGAAAAAAGGATTTTTCCCATACGGACACACTAAAGTGGACGACAACAAGAGAAACCAAGGGGAACGTGGAAAACATCAGAAGACAGCAACGGGAGATGCTGTGAGACCACGACACCAAAGCGGTTGTATTTTCTGAGAGCTCCGTGTAGAAGGGAATAAGATCTGGACGACGCAATGTTTTGCAAAGATCGGCAAGTGAGCAGCAAAAGGAGAGGAATAATGTGTTAACGAAGATTCATTCAATGAAAAGGACCGGGCCAAGAAAACCTTAGACGATTTTAGGAAAAACGACTAAACTATTTTGAATGAAAGACTGGGCGTCAAGGCTAACGGAATAGTGGAATTGGGAGCTGATTCTTAGATAGATAAATAACCCACGTCCCTGTCTTAAAGGGCAGGTTATGTTCTTGAATAGTATCCTATTGATTCTGAAGCGCATTAATAAATGCCTTAAAAAACTGCTGTCAGTTATTTTCGTGTCAATTCAATCAAGGTGAGAAGTTTTTCATTGTTAATTTATTTAACGAGCTTTCTTAAAGCGTTGGATTCTTTTTTAAGTATACAAGGGAAGACATGCATTAAGGCAAAAGTCCCCGACAATAATGCAGTTTGTGTCAGTTATTTTCATGTTTGAGAGTGCAAGGTCCTTATCTGCTGGGCTATACAGATTGTAGATTCTTATCTTCACGTCCTTTATCATTATATCAACACCTATCATTTCCGTTTGGTTGTCAGAGATCACAGATACTTCGCTGCAAGGTATTGTATTTTGTGTAAGTATTAGAACTCCTCCTTTGTGTCTTTCGCGGTCAAAACGTGTGGCCTGATATCCTCTGACTGAGAATTTGCGATTGGCGTTGAGGCGTGTCTCTTGAATGCATGCCACATCTATTCTATCTTTATGAAGACGCTGTGTTAGGGAGACTTTCTTCTTGTAAACTCCTTCGGCATTCCACTGTAGTATGTTGAGTGTCCGTGGTATTTGGTCAATAGCTCTTAACCTTCTCCTCTGTGCCTTGACTCCACAGCACAGGAGAAGGTGACCACCAGTAGTCATGGGTGGACCCCCTCGAGGCAGGGGGCCCGGTACTAACACCGCCTGATGGGACTTCGCGGGATTAGCACCATAACGATTAATTTTGATTTGTGACATCATGAATTAAGTTACGTTGCACTGCTTTGTCAAGCCTGTGGCTCAGTACATCCGATTTTGACAAGCATTTATTCGGGATGCTTTCCCTAGCCTTTGGCTGTCCCCAGTCTACCTACAAGGCAGCAGGTTTTACGTTGCACTGCTTTGTCAAGCCTGTGGCTCAGTACATCCGATTTTGACAAGCATTTATTCGGGGTGCTTTCCCTAGCCTTTGACTGTCCCCAGTCTACCTACAAGGCAGCAGGTTTGTGTGTCTCTTCGTCTGGTCCCTCTCCCTTGACCTGTCTGACATGGGTGGCCCTACCAGTAGCTGTGCTACCGTTGGCATAGCTCTTGGGGTCATTGGGATGCGCAAACCCCTCTACCTCGTCACTGTGGACACACAGCAGAGGGGGAGTGGGTCCTAGAGGGCTCCTCATGGCCACTCTGTCAGTTTGGTGGTATGATTTATTAAAGATAAATGAATTTAATATTAGATGTGCACAGCAGTAGTAATTTCTTGAATTTAGATGTTTTTCTTTTCTTTTATGCGGTCACCACCGTTTGCTGAACATTTGGGCTATCATAAAACGCGAGCCAGAATTCTATCACAATTTTACTGGCCGAAATTTTGTTCGGACATAAAATCTTTCTGTCGCTCTTGTAATGTGTGTCAACATCGTGTACGAAAGAAAGAACATGTAAAAGCCGAAGGGCAACAATCAGTGATAGCATCTAGACCACTTGAAAGTATAGCGGTCGATATTACTGGACCCCTAATGCAGGTGTCAAGTAATGGAAACCATAACTATCCAAACAAGGGTACTAAAACGATTCACCTTAAACCGAACCAACAAGCTGTGATTCAACTAACCGATAAACATAACATGGTACTAACATGTTGCCAAGGGCCTCTCAACGTTAAACTCAAAATATCAGACGTGGATAATGAAATATCGATAAAAGAACCCTTAGAGATATTTCATATCAACATCCTGAAACCAAACGTTTCACAAAAAGAACATCAGACAGACGAACAGATTGCACCAACACCAAGCAATGAGACGACAGACAGACATAACTCAACTTCACTAGGTAGGGCGACACACAACAGCGACAACGCAAACACACTTAGCCAGACAACAACACACACAAGTAGGAGCACAACAGTATTGGACGACATGGAACTACCAGTTCCGACAGTAAACGCAACTGCGACAAATATTTCGACATATAGAAATAACAGATGTAGTCAGGCGAAAGACGGGACAAAACACCTACTGAAACATCGACAGGTCTTCAACAGGTTGAGATTGTGTGGACTCATAGCTAAGCCGTCCAAAATAGAGTTGGGCATGGAACAAATTGACTTCCTGGGTCATACCATCTGCAGGGGCCAATTGAAAACTGATGACAGTAACGTCACTAAAATTCTGAATGTAACAATGCCAACGACCAAGAAACAGGTCCCAAACTACTATAGTAAACTCATCAGTATCTTTTCTAACATCTTAAAAGTTTCGGCTAAGTTATTTGTAAAAGATGCACGATTAATTAGTGCGGTATCGAAATTGAAACATTTTTTCATCGTTCCATCTATCCTTCGTATGCCTAACCCAAAACTCACTTATTTCTCACGCACAGATATGAGTGCCATATCCAGATCTGGAATACTAGGTCAGTTCTACAACGGGACGTTCCACCCCGTAGCTCGCAACATCACTTCTGCTGAAGGAAGATACTCCGCATCAGAAATGAAAGGCCTTAGTTTGATCTATTGTGTGAGAAAGTTTCATCGCTTCTTGGCAGGAGCACAGTTTGTAATGCAATCTGGACACCCTACCAACAATAGAATTTACAGGTGGGCTTTAATTCTCCAAAATTATACGTTTACCATCCAACATTTGAAAGGGAGATTAAATACGATTGCAGATATTTTAAGTCGTCCTTCATCCATCCAAATACATGAGTTACAGGAAGGAAGCGACCATACACCACCAGAAACATTGACACTGTAATGTTAAATAACCAAGTGCCATGTGTGGTGAATAAGACATATCGTAAGTGCGTTAAAATCGCCTGATACTTGACTTGTGATTAGAACAGTGCTATAAAGTGTAACGAACAGACGCAAAATTAACATGCGCTGAGACACACGTAATTTAGATTATGGGAACTAACGCCAATAGGACAGCGAACCCAGCTTAGACCCGAATCTAGAAAGAATGTGAACCAACGTCACAATATAGGAAGGCTAGACCTCGAATAGAATGTATTGAATCAACACTTAAACCCCGAATGACAGTATAGGGTAGCTATGGACCTACATGATGTGGTAGGCAACTATATTAATACACTATCCTTCAAGAAGAGCATTAAAGACTTTGGTGTAATGAACTATGTTAGAATAGTCTACAAAGAGTTGCTCTAGCTTCACAACGCAGAGGAGGACTTCAACTTAGTGTAATTAGATATAGAAATGTAACTGTGATATATGTACATTATTATTTTAGTTACAGTATCTATAACTTCATTTTTCTATTATTTATTCTAATGCAAATTGTGTAAACGCATATATAACTTTATTTTCCGAGGAGCGTAGTTAGAAATCACCATCAGTTAATTAATAACTCATTTACTAAAACATCCATTATAGAAATACAATTATTAGATCTTATATTAATTAACTCATAATCATAATCATTTATACATCCATTTAGTTAATATATCATTTCAAAACTAATGCCAATCATTTAGGAATTAATATCATCTTTTTCACAAGTAACATTTAAGGTAATTAACCCATTTCGCTTAAATGAAAGTAGTAGTAAATTATTTCCCTTGAAGGTAATTTAGGTCAGCACACCAAATTATGAAAGTTACTAGGTCAGGATCGGTAACGAACCATCCTTATAACAATGTATATTTTTGTACAGACATGACGCGTGCAAACAAAACGCACAGTCATTTGGCGTGATTACTGTTATAATTCAGCCAATCATTTAATGTATATATATTGTTTATGTATGTAATACTATGAACCATATTTTAATGACGAGAGAATGATTGATTGAAAGAAAAGTATGAAAGGGTATGAAAGATGAACGAAAGAAGAGAAAATGCGGGGAGAGAATGCGAAAACTTAGTAAACATTGAAAGAAAGAGAGCGAGAGGGAAAGACAGCGGAAATATTTTTTTCCACCGCTGGAAAGGTCTTATTTGACTTGTCTGTGTCATGTGTGTTTCCAATGTGTTGTCAAGGTTTTATATGTGTTACAGCCACACTTTAGCAGAATATAGAGAGAACGTACTTTGAGCTTCAGAAAACGGAGTTGTGGTCACAAATAAAAATAACGAACGTTTGTAACCACAATAAACCGATTTGCGGCGCTCGAAGGAACACACACATTTAGTACACTAACGCATACACAAGTTAGAGATTTAAGTACACTAGTTTATTAGAAAACACGCAAACAAACAGGAAAACGAACACATAAAAGTTGCACACACCAATTAATTCAAAGAACAATAACTCTAAAATTCAGAGGACACAATAAATAATCAGAAACCTAAATGTAACAGTGAAAATAGCTTTCTCACATGCGGAAGCGAGAAGGTGAACAGTAGAGCTATGTGTATAGAGTTGGAGGGGATATTGATGGGAACATGAACACTTGGTGCTCATGTGTTGTACTCATAACAGAGTCAACTAGTGTGTGGGTTGTCATTTTTGGGCAATATGAGGAACAGGTCAAGACGGAAGTCAATGGGTGGAAGTCAAGAGACATAGGGTCAAACGACAGAAGCCAGGACGTAAGTCATAAGACAACGGTTTCCGGTTCACTACCAATCCTTGAGATATCTAGAGATCCAACTATACTGAAACATGGGCTACTAAATCAGCCAAGTGAAAAGATAGAACACTGTGAATGAAGGTAGAAGATATTGTTCTATCCCCAAACTAGAAAGTTCTATACTTATTGGAGAGCTGACAAAATTGGGACAACCAATTTTTCTTTTGTGACCAAGAAGTGTTACAAAGAGGAGAAAGGGGAAGTAACACTTCGCGAAGAGGAGGGGGACCCTGTCAGCATCCCCAATAAGCCCTTACAGGAGTAAGGAGTTAACACTAGGCTAGTAGAGAGACACCCAGACAGGGAAGACACCGACTACTATTAATAACCTCACAGGGAGACACATTTGTGTCAGACCAGAGGGCAAAGAGTACGGATGAGCGAGGGCTTTCCCCAAGCAATTGGGTTGCTGGTCCTTAGGAGTAACCATGATATGCCAGGTTACTCAAACTCACCAGCCAGCGTGCTGGCAAGTCCAGGCACGCAATAATAGCGACTGCACGGAGGGCAAAAGTGTCCGTGCGTGTCCACGCTATGTGTAGCGGGACAGACTGACTGGAGACGGTAGAGAGGTCGGACGTATCCTTGACCAATACGATAGCTTTCTAGGCCATAGGCAAACTTAGGGCTATATAATTTAGATTGTGTAATGCTAGCATCATCTATCATCACGTTGATGTATTCATATTGTGTACAATGATGAAACCTAACGCTTGTAGAGCCATTCATATGTCGGCTCTGAATAAATTGCATTCCTTTCGCAAATGTCATGAATTGTTATTTCGTGCAGTGCGAAAGTAGCGGAGTCTTGAAAGCTGCAGCGCACAGGTCGCTGACACACTGTTTCTTCCATGAGAATTTAAGTGAAAATAGAAGCAATATCCATTGACGCCACATGCTTTAGTTTACGATCCATGGTATACAGTAGATTGAGCAGTACAAATGAATCTATTAATATTAAAGGGTTGAATGATTGATGCTGTTTGTTGTGTCCGGAGTTCAGGCTTAGTGGTTGAGGTCTTATTGCAAAGGCTAATGGACGAGTCTTGAAAAAAGACAGTCTGGCATATGAGACTACTACCTTCAGCATGAGAATGGAGGTGGGAGCAGTAACAGTGGCATTCCGTTGGTTAGAGGAGACTCCTGCAACACACACTGCATTCATTTTAGATTAAAACAGTATGCTTAGTAAGGTGGAGAAAGGAATGTTTCATGTGGAATGGCTATCGTTGCTTCAGAGGTCACAGATTGTGAGAATTGTATGGATATTTTGCCTTGGCCATGCAGGGGTGAGGGGGAATGAGCAGGCTGATAGGCTGGCAGGGAATGCACCTCTTGGTGGCAGATTACCTATGAACAAGGGGGAGGTGATCGTGCACTTGTGGGACAAGGTGGAGAAGGCAGGGGAACAGATTGAGAACCTGTATGGAAATATCTCAAAACTGAGAGGGAAGACCAGGAGAACTTTAAATCAGATAACAGTAGGAACGATTAGCAGTATGACTCTTTGTTGGCTGTTGAATGAGGGGATGGAGAACGTATGGGAATGTCCTGAGTGCAGTGATGTCGGTTCTTAACTTAACTCAACTCATGATTGTTGCACTGGTTTCGCAGATTCTGCAAACCATTTCATCATCCTGTTTTGGACAGAGTTAAGCATACATTAAATTGGTCTCAGTGGTACCCCAAATTTGGAAGACCATAACATTGGGGGTTTATGAGCCCTGTGGAATTGCCAAATGTGTAGTTTCCTCACTGATGAATTTACTATCTAGAAGTGACTGAATCTCTTTCCTCACTGTTGCATCCAATTTCTCAGGCTTCCTGGCTTTAAGATCTAAGTAAAATGTTGGATTCGATAAAATATCTTCCATTTTGTTGGAAGCATCAAAGATGAGATTCCTGAGATGGTTGTTGTGAATAGCTTGGATTAACAGAGTAACTTAACAATGATTGCCTGGAAGAAGCTAATGAAAGTAGATTATTATATACAAATCATAAAGAGACAATAGCATTGTGATAACTGGAAAGATAAGTGGGAAAAGAGACATGGGCAGAGCGAGAGAGTTGATGCTAGATGGACTGTATGGTGACACTCAGAGATATTATCAGCAGAGTTGATCCTGAATAGAGACCGAGATCTGAGGAGATACATGAACACCTATGGTAGTTGGCAGGGCACATGATGATGATGCAGTCTCATATGTTTCTTTAAATTGCCAGCCCAATTAAAAGAAGCACCACAATCATTACATTTGTAAGGTTTCTCACCTGTATGTGTTCTTCTATGATCTGTCAGACTGCAAGAATAAACAAAAACAGCACAGCAATCATCACACTTGTAAGGTTTCTCTATTGTATGTGATCTCATGTGGTACATCAAACTGCAAACTTGAGTAAAAGAAGCACCACAATCATCACACTTGTAAGATTTCTCTCCTGTGTGTATTCTCTTGTGGTGCTTCAGATTGCCAGCGAAAGTAAAAGAAGTACCACAATAAACACACTTGTGAGGTTTCTCTCCTGTATGTGTTCTCTTATGTCTCTTCAGATGGCCAGCTTGAGTAAAAGAAGCACCACAAACATCACACTTGTAAGGTTTTTCTCCTGTATGTATTCTCTTATGATCCCTCAGACTTATAGATATAGTAAAAGTAGCACAATAAACTACTACTTGCAAGGTTTTTCACCTGTATGTATTCTCTTATGTTTCTTCAGACTGCTAGCTTGAGTAAATGAAGCAACACAATCATCACACTTGTAAGGTTTCTCTCCTGTATGTATTCTCTTATGTTTTTTCATTTGACCAGCTTGAGTAAAAGAAGCACCACAAACAGTACACTTATATGGTTTCTCTCCTGTATGTGTTCTCTTGTGGGTCTTCAGATGGCTAGCTTCAGTAAAAGAAGCACAACAAACATCACACTTATATGGTTTCTCTCCTGTATGTATTCTCTTATGGTTTTTCATTTGACCAGCTTGAGTAAAAGAAGCACCACAAACAGTACACTTATATGGTTTTTCTCCTGTATGTGTTCTCTTGTGGGTCTTCAGATTGCCAGCTTGAGTAAAAGAAGCACAACAAACATCACACTTGTAAGGTTTCTCTCCTGTATGTATTCTCTTATGTTTTTTCATTTGACCAGCTTGAGTAAAAGAAGCACCACAAACAGTACACTTATATGGTTTCTCTCCTGTATGTGTTCTCTTGTGGGTCTTCAGATTGTCAGCTTGAGTAAAAGAAGCACAACAAACATCACACTTGTATGGTTTCTCTCCTGTATGTATTCTCTTATGTGTCTTCAGATTAGCAGTCCAAGAAAAAGAAGCACCACAAACATCACACTTGTAAGGTTTCTCTTCTGTATGTGTTCTCTTATGTGTTTTCAGATGGCCAGCTTGAGTAAAAGAAGCACCACAAACATCACACTTGTAAGGTTTTTCTCCTGTATGTATTCTCTTATGATTCCTCAGACTTTTAGATATAGTAAAAGAAGCACCACAAACATCACACTTGTAAGGTTTTTCTCCTGTATGTATTCTCTTATGATCCCTCAGACTTTGAGATATAGTAAAAGAAGCACCACAAACATCACACTTGTAAGGTTTTTCTCCTGTATGTATTGTCTTATGATCCCTCAGACTTTTAGATATACTAAAAGAAGCACCACAAACATCACACTTGTAAGGTTTCTCTTCTGTATGTATTATCTTATGTCTCTTCAGATGGCCAGCTTGAGTAAAAGAAGCACCACAAACATCACACTTGTAAGGTTTTTCTCCTGTATGTATTCTCTTATGATTCCTCAGACTTTTAGATATAGTAAAAGAAGCACCACAAACATCACACTTGTAAGGTTTTTCTCCTGTATGTATTCTCTTATGATCCCTCAGACTGTTAGATATAGTAAAAGAAGCACCACAAACATCACAATTGTAAGGTTTTTCTCCTGTATGTATTCTCTTATGTTCCTTTAGATTTTTAGATATAGTAAAAGAAGCACCACAAACATCACACTTGTAAGGTTTCTCTTCTGTATGTATTCTCTTATGTGTCTTCAGATGGCCAGCTTGAGTAAAAGAAGCACCACAAACATCACACTTGTAAGGTTTCTCTTCTGTATGTATTCTCTTATGTGTCTTCAGATGGCCAGCTTGAGTAAAAGAAGCACCACAAACATCACACTTGTAAGGTTTTTCTCCTGTATGTGTTCTCTTATGTTTCTTCAGACTGCCAGCCAAAGTAAAAGAAGCACCACAAACATCACACTTGTATGGTTTCCCTCCTGTATGTGTTCTCTTATGGTGCTTCAGATTAGAAGTCCAAGAAAAAGAAGCACCACAATCATCACACTTATGATCCCTCAGAGTGCCAGCTCGAGTAAAAGAAGCACCACAAACCTCACACTTGTAAGGTTTCTCTCCTGTATGTATTCTCTTGTGATTTTTCAGACTGCAAGCATAAACAAAAACAGCACCACAATCATCACACTTGTAAGGTTTCTCTACTGTATGTATTCTCTTGTGATTCATGTTCTTTTCGCACTCTAGATGGTCATCTTGAATCAAAAGACCATCCCATTCATCACATTTGTTTGGCATCCCTTCAGTATATGTTCTCTTATATCTGTCTGCACAAACATTTGGACTAGAAAGATCAGACATGTCTCCTGTGTGAGTTCTTTGACAGCTATAAATGACATAATCAAAACTGTCATCAAGAGACTTGGCAAAGCTCTCTGTGTGTTTTTCTTGTGTTTCCTTATTTTGCTGCTGACAATTGTCAATAGCCAAAGATAGTTTATTGTTTGTATCAATCACAGAAGACACATTTTCTGACATTTGACAACAATTTTCATATTTTACTGATCCCTTACAACTGTTCTCAGTCATTATTGGTTCTGAGTTGCTGTGTTCTGTTATTTCTTGAATGATGTTACCCCCAGCTATGTCTTCCATTTTACTGAAGCTGTAACTCCTGTCCTCACACAAGACATCTGCTAATTCTTGTTTCACTACCTTCTTTTCTATGCTGTCATATGTCCACTTTTGTGAATGTTCTTTTATGGAGAGGTAAGGACTCCTTGGAGACCAAGAGTGTAATTCTGAAACACACCAAAGTAAATAATTAATATCCTCATGAATATACCAGGTACTGATTATAAACAGATGTGTATGTACAAATATACGCACTATGTAATGTAAACAATAATGAGCAAGAATGTGAGGACTTCTACGAAGATATACATGATGTGCTAAATAAAATAGATAAGAAGGACAACATCATAGTTATGGGAGACTTCAATGCAAGACTAGGACATAACAGAATGGGCATAGAAAAACATCTGGGAGCATTTGGAGATCAGCATAATAAAAGGAATGATAACGGAAGTAGACTGATAGAGCTTTGCAGCCAACACGACCTCTATATAACACATTCTATAAGCATAACGATTCACAAGTATCAATCAATCAATCATGTGCCATGCCGGAAAGCGTGGGCGGTCATGATTCGCCATTTCACTCGATCACCAGAGTCGTGGATCAGCTCAGTGTTCCTGTCTCGTCCATGCCATGTGGCCAAGCCATCCAGGTATTTTCCTCTCGGTCTTCCTCTTGCATCTGCCATCAGATGTTATGACTGTTCCGAGATAATTGAACCGATTCACTTGTTGAAGAATATTCCCATTTACTTGTATATTACATTGTGGTACTTCGTTCTTCCTAGTGACGACCATAACCTGTGTCTTCCTACAATTTAATTCCAACCCCAGCTGCTCACTGTGTACAACCACAGCGTCTACTAATTGTTGCAGATCCTGTGCATTGTCTGCAATCAATACTGTATCATCTGCATATCTAATGTTATTTATGTTTCGTCCTCCAATGTTGATTCCATTTAGGTCTTCTACATTTCTGAAAATATTTTCACTGTATAAGGAAAAAAGATCTGGAGACATTACACATCCCTGCCTAACACCTCTCTTAATAGGTTGGTATTGTCCTACTTCATTATCAATTCTTATGGCAGCTTGTTGTTTCCAATATATGTTTTTTATAAGTCTAATGTCTTTCCCATCAATTTGTAGATCTGCAAGCATATCCACAATGTTGACATGTCTTACTCTATCAAAAGCCTTTGTGTAGTCAATAAAGCAAAGATGTATATCCTTGTTTACTTCTAAAGCACGTTCAATAACTGTTCGCAGCATATACACAGCATTTACTGTACCCTTTCCTTCTACAAAACCACATTGTTCTTCCCCTATTTCAGGTTGTATTTTCTTCCTCACTCTTTGCATGATAATTCGTAACAAAATCTTTGTGATGTGACTCATTATACTAATTGTTCTATGTTGATCACATTCTAAGGTTCCTGATTTCTTTGGGATTGCAATAAATACAGAATTACATAATTCAGAAGGTATATCTCCAGTATCATATAATGTGTTCAGCAGTCTAGTGACTTGCTCTAGTCCAAATTCTTCTAAAGCTTTAATCATTTCTGTTGTGATGTTATCTGCACCGGGGGCCTTGCCAGCTTTCATATGCTTAAGAACATTTTGAACCTCCATCTTTAAAATTGCTGGTCCTTCATTATTAAATCTAATATCATACTGTTCCTCTCTGTTATCATTATACAGGTCTTTCACATAATCTGTCCATACATGTAGAATCTGATCTTTTTCTATTATGATTTTGCCATCTTTAGTTCTTAGACAGCCTGTTGATGTACTTGTTCTTTTATTAGTAAGTTCCTGAATCCTTTTGTGCACTAATTTGGTATTTTGACTGTTGTGTTGTTTTTCAATTTCTAAGCACTTTTCCTCAAGCCATGATTCTTTTGCCTTCCTACATAATATTCTGACTTGTCTGTGAATTTCTTCATATTTGGCAGGATTATTTTTGTTGAGTCTTCTTGTTTCCATTAAGTGTAAAATTTCCTCAGTCATCCATTTCTTACGACCCACCTTCTTTAATTTTGGAATAGTTGTTTCTGCAGCCATATTGATTGAATTCTTTAACATTTCCCATTGATCATCCACATCCTGGAATAGGATCTCTAGATCAGACAATATTTCAAATCTGTTCTGTACTTCTATGTTGAATTTGTTTTGTATTTCCTTGTCATTACTCAATGTACACAAATCATATTTAGTGTTCCCTGTTGTATACACAAGTATACACCTGGTATAAATGGAACGATCTAGATACTAAAAGTCAAATTGATTTTACATTAACAAGAAATAACAGAAAGAGAAAAATATTAGATGCAAGGGCAGTGCCCAATTTCAGTATAAACACAGATCATAAAGCAGTCGTTGCCACAATAAGAACCGTCAGAAGAAGAGAACAAAGAGCAGGAAAATACATGCCATGCGAATCAGTAAACTTAAAAAACCTTAAAGACGAGGCAGTAAGGGAAAATTATGAGAAAGAACTAACTGAACTCTTTGTAAAATTACCTACAGAAAGAAAAACAGTGGAAGAAGAATGGGAGATGTCAAATCAAGCGTTTTAAATACAGCAAAAATAACATGTGGAACCACAAAAAAACGCAAAACACAGATAAAGAAAATAACAAGTTGGTGGAATGCAGAAGTAAAGAAAGCAGTAAAAGACAAAAAGGAAAAATATAAAAAAGTGGTTGAAGAGCAAACAGGAATATACACATAGAATATAGAATAGCGAGAAGACATGTGAGTAGAATTGTAAAGAGGGAAAAACAAAAATACTGGGAAGAGTATGGAGAAACCCTAAATAAAAACTACAAGGAGGCAACTAGAAACTTCTATAAAAAGACAAGTGCAATGCGAACCAGAGGAGAACCCTTTGACCCAACTGAAATAATTAACAGCGAATATGGAGAACCAATAAGTGAACAAAAACAAATCCTAATAAGATGGAAGCAGTATTTCGAACAACTTCTCAACATCCCATCAGGTGTTACAGGAATTCAAGAGACCCATACAGATGTCACCGAAGAACTAGAACCAGACATACTAAAAGAAGAAATTATAGAAGCCATTAGATTAGCCCCATTGAACAAATCACCAAGACAGGATGAAATACCAAATGAACTAATTAAAGCAGCAAGAGAAGTAGGAACAGCTTGGCTACATAGACTATTCAACCATGTTTGGGTAGAACAGACACCACAAGATTGGGGAAATGCCATAATTATCCCAATTTGGAGAAACAAAGGCAGCAAAAGAGACTGCACACAATACAGAGGCATTTCACTGTTGAGTCATACTGGGAAAATATTTTGCAAAATTCTTGAAAAAAGATTAAGAACTACTTTAGAACCCCAGCTAAGTGAAACACAACTTGGATTTAGGAAAAACAAAGGATGCACAGATGCCATTTTTGCTCTTAGACAACTTATAG
Organism: Cepaea hortensis; assembly: GCA_963921405.1. Taxonomy (NCBI): domain Eukaryota; kingdom Metazoa; phylum Mollusca; class Gastropoda; order Stylommatophora; family Helicidae; genus Cepaea; species Cepaea hortensis. Next base: position 447,637,133 of record OY992876.1, on the reverse strand, counting down.
AAAAATCAATCGAATTCAATGAAACACTCTACTTAGCCTTTGTCGACCAAGAAAAGGCATTCAATAAAGTAGATAGAAACAAGCTGTGGGAAATCCTTAAACAATACGGAGAGTACATATCTAACAAACCTATGTAGAAGTCTATACAACAACAGTGAATGCATAGTGAGAGCAACTGGAGGACACTCAGAAACCTTCACCATAAGATCTGGAGTACGAGAAGGTTGTGTCCTGTCCTCTCTCTTGTTCATAACATATATAGACAACATATGTAAAGAAACCAGCCAAGCAGAGACAGCAAGAATATCGCATGACGAGAACACAGAAGAAGAACCATTTGCAAATCTAACCATTAGAGAACTCCTGTTTGCGGACGACCAAGCACTAATAGCAAAATCAGAAGCTGAATTACAAGACCACATGAATAGTCTAAACGAAATGTGTAGGGAACAAAACACGAAAATTAGCACAAGCAAAACAGAGGTAATGACTATAACTAAAGAAGAACAAACAACAACAATTCACCTAAACGAACATCCCTTGAAACAAGTAAAGAGTTTCAAGTACCTAGGAAGTATAATATCATCAAATGGCAGATCAAAAGACGCGATTGAAAATAGGTGCAATAAGGCAAATCAACTCATTGGACAAATGGCACCAATACTAAAGAACAAACATGTATCAATAACTACTAAGAAAGCACTTTACAACACAATCTTCCTACCAACTCTATGCTATCAATGCCAAGCCTGGACAATGACAGAAAAAGAGAAAAGAAAAATCACAGCAACAGAAATGAGGTTCCTGAGAAGAATACTCAACGTATCAAGAAGAGATAAGATCAGAAATGAAGAAATCAGGACTAAAGTGGGGGTTAAAGCAGCACTAGATTTTATTAGAAAGCAGCAAGTCAAATGGTTTGGCCATGCAAGTAGGTTACCAGTCAACAGCATACCACAACAAGCAATGATGTACAGACCAGATGGAAACAGAAGAAGAGGCCGACCACTTAAATGTTGGACGGAGGGAATAGCAGAGTCCATGGGAATATCGATATATGAAGCCCATAATCGGGCACTCTCACGATGTTTATACTTCACCTCGACACCGCAAGGTACAAGAGGAACATGATGAGATGAGATGAGATGAGATGTGTAATCAAATGGGCACACATTGCAGCAATAGACAATCAATTTCATGTGAACGAAAGATGATTGACTGATTGATTGATTTAGGAACTGACATCACAGCATTCAGGTCATTCCTATAAGCGCTCCGTCCCCATCCTCAGCAGCCAGCAAAGATTTCCAACACCAACAGTACCAGTAGCAATCTGATTATATGTCCGTCTCGCCTTTCCTCTGAGCGTCGAGTGTTGGCCAGATCCTCCTCGCTGTCTCATTCTTGCCAGACCATGGTGATCCATTTGCTCCTCCGAGGTGTACACGTGCTCCCACAAGGCTGCAACCGAGTCTGCCTTGTCATGCATCAATACTCCAAGTTTTGCAGAGCCAACCAATCCGTCCGCCTGTTCATTCCCCAGCACATCAGCATGCCCCGGAGAAAAGATCCAGGCGATGCTTGCCAACCATGACCTCCGAAGCAAAGCAAGCCACTCTGCACGAAGCTTGCCTGTCCTCACCTTCCTCAGCACGCTTTCAGAGTCAGTTACAATCACAATGTGTGTGTGTATCATATTCTCCATCCAGCGGAAAGCTGCACTGACTGCCTCCATTCTTAAGATAGATGTTGTGATATCATATGCCAGGCTCTCCTGCACCAAACATTGACCATTAGCTTTTGCTAAGAACCCCCAGGCACTTCTCCTATCTCTCAACACCGAACCATCTGTGTATATGATCACATCACTCGAGCGAGAATTATCCTGATTTAGTTGCTGGATTTCCACTTCCGTGGCCCCTGCTGGCCACTCCCTGCACTCCCGACTCAATGTGTTTATAACTCTGCACCAGTTTGACTGCTCCGCTGGCACTCTGACCCACTCCTCTCCTCGCCTAATGTTCTCCAAGATGCACACCTGTCTGATCGTATCCTCCGCCTGAAGCCATCCTCTTATCAGTCGCTGACCCTTAACTGCGTCTAGCGCCTCATGCAACGGGTGATCTGTGTCTGCAGCTACGAAAGATTAGTTAGTTAGTCTTTCCTCTTGAGCCTAAGGCGGCGCATAGGGCAGAAGTCCTGTCTCTCCATGCTTGGCGGTTCGCTGCTACCTGTTGTAGATCTTGGATATTTACTTGGCCATTGAATGAGCCTTCTCTAATGATGGTTCTACGCAGGGTCTCTCTTGGTCTTCCCCGTTTTCTTTTCCCTACTGGTGACCATATGAGGGCTTGATAGGGGAGTCTTGACTTGTCCATTCTGAGTACATGGCCGATGTAGTTCCAACGGCGTCTTCTTATGAAATTGGATACTGTATCTTGCTTAGTCTCTTGTCTTATTTGCGAATTGGTTCTGAAGTCTGTCCAGTGGATGTTTAGAAGTCTTCTAAGACATTTGTTCTCAAAATTGTCTAATTTTTTATCTAAAGCTACCGTTGATTTCCAACTTTCACATCCATACGTTAACACTGGAATCACACAAGAGTTGAAGATTTTAAGTTTTGTGTGTTTGCTGAGTGTGGAATTCAACAAATTTCAGCGAACAACATAACATTTAGAGCCAGAGATCTGGTTCTGAAACAACGGGAAGTTTTACGATGGTGGTTTGTCGGACCGCCGATCAACCGTTTTAAGCTGATGTATGACCTAAGTTGATGCATGACCTAAGCTGATGTATGATCTAAGTTCATAATCATATAAGCTGATGTATTAAGTTCATAATCATATAAGCTGATGTATCATTGTACTATATTGGCAGTAAATGACAGTTTTTATCATTGTAGTTCATAATCATATAAGCTGATGTATCATTGTACTATACTGACTGTCAAAGACTTAGGAGACAGCTCTAATCTAAGGAGAGCTAAAATAGAGCTTAGGAATAGGGCAAGTGACTAACAGGATAGGAGACCAGACAGAAGAGACACTAACGCTATAAATAGCGATAACGGGACACACTTGTGTCAACAAGGAGGGCAACCAGTGCAGATGAGCTGGGGTTACCCAAGAGACTGGGAAACCCAGTTCACGAGGGAGGACCAAGTAACTCTGGTCAACACAGCCCAGTGCCCAGCACGTAAACCAGCAGCGTGAAGGCCAGGAGTTGGACGTTTGCTGCAGAGGTGATGAATACATGAGCCATGGGGTATTTATGCAAGGTTGGGCGCTCACCCCAACTCTGCGCCTCCGGCTACGTAACAGCAACATTTGGAATCCAGCATGTTAGTGAAGACAACTTCATGTCAGAAAAAAATATCTTAATGTGGCAAGTCAGGGGGTAAAAAAACAAATGTATGTGATTGATATGTCAGAAAAAAAGAACTTCATGTGGCATGTGAAAAAAAAAACAAAAAAACTAGGCGGCATTTAAAAGAAAAACCATACACACAATTTCATGTGCAAATGTCAGGGAAATATGAGATGGCATGTTAGGGAAAACAACTTGAAGGAGAGATTAACTTGAAGTGGCATGTAGACAAAACAGTTTGGTGTGGCATGTAAACAAAACATAAATGAGCTTTGGCATGTTAATAAACAAACAATTTGGGGTGGCATGGCAGGGACCACAACTCAAATTGGTATGGCAAGGGGACACAATTAAAAGTGGCATGACAAGGACACACAATTAAGAGTAGCATGACAAAGACACACAATTAGAAGTGGCATGGCAAGGGAACACAATTAGAAGTGGCATGGCAAGGGAACACAATTAGAAGTGGCATGTCAAGGGAACACAATTAGAAGTTTTTCAGGCAATCGTTAGTTATTCTGGCAGTCCAAGGATTTCACAACATTTGTCTATGGAGCCACATCTCTGTTGCTTCCAAGTTCTTCCTAATTTGTTCATTTATATTCCAAGATTCACTGCCATACAGGAAAACTGGCTCCAGATAGCATTTCAGCACTCTCTTTCTTACATTCAATGATAGTGACTTCTTATATAAAATACTCTTCATTTCCTGGAATGCAGCTTTTCCTTGCCCTATTCTGCTCTTAATCTGTTATCCATCTTCCATCTGATGTTATATATACCTGTAGGTATTTAAAATGATCCACTTGGTAAAGAATTTCCCCTTCTATTTCCATTTCACATTTTGGTGTCAAAAACGCACATTAAGGTTTTCATTTGAAGCCCCCTTGTATTTTACATGGCTAACAGACTTGAAATGAAATGAATATTAGAGTAAACTTTCAAATCAGTTAAATGATATAGAAATGTACAGATTATAGGTTCTGCTATGTTTTGTTGCACATAATCTTACCTTGATCTACACAGACTTCAGGTTGTTCTATCTTGACACTTGCTGGTATTTTACTGTCCATCTCCTCATGCACTTGTATCTCAGTGAGAATCTCTTTGGCAGAACTGTGAACACAGTCAGTCTGAAAGGATTTGTAAATTTCCTATTTAGGCAAAAATCATCATCATGTGTCCTGCCAACAGGTATAAGTGTTCATGAATCTCTATATATCTCGGTCTTTGGTGGTCTGGATCATCTCTACTGATGATACTAGAAGTGGCTGTCCTGATTGATTGATATAGGAACCGACATCACAACATTCGGGGCATTCCCATAAGTGCTCCATCCCCATCCTCAGCAGCCAGCGAAGAGTTCCAACACCAATAGTATCAGTAGCAATCTGATTATATGTCCATCTCGCCTATCCTCTGAGTGTCAAGCGTCGGCCAGATCCCCTTGTCACTCCTCGCTGACTCATTCTTGCCAGACCATGGTGATTATCATGGATTACCTTTAGTGTCGTCCCTGGAGTGAGGGGAATCAACACCCACATTATATTTTAACCCCCTATCATTATCCTGGAGAATCCATTTAGATTCCGTCCACCACACTCCCTCAGTTTATGGACACCTCTTTTTCTCTCTCTCTATCATCACTGGATCATGCCCCCTCTCATTCTTCCCCAACACAACATACTCAACAACTCTAGCTTCTAAAAATTAATAACAATTAATTTATTAAAAGAAAAGTGTAATGTATGTGAGAAGTGTATGCAAGAATGTGTGTCGTATATTATAATGTGTGTAGAATCGGACCAGCAGATTAGGAGCCAAGTCAGATCATCCTAGCAAGGTTACACCACAGCACATTAGCTCAGCACATAAAGACCTCACCGAGCGATGTGTCTCTCCTGCCAGTTGCTGACTTTCTCTGGTAGCTACTTGGTAAACCATATACATGATCATCCGAAATAGATAGTCTTTAGTTTAACACTGATCATGGATCGGTTACACACTGCATACTATAAGTCCCTATAGTTCTTAAATGTACGAATCCCTGTACTGTGAAAATAGGTATCACTGTTATTGGTAACACACTTGATTCTATCTATTGTCTAGATTATCACAAACACAATGTCCCTTGTAATATTCCACTGGAATCTACAACTCCATGTGAATGCTATGTTTAGTGTTCCTTTTTAATCCCTAGTGTTCATTTGATATGTGGTGTAAAAACGAACATCACCCATCCTAGGTGAACCCTATCACACAGGAATCGTTTATATGGTTTTGCTCAACTGAGCCATGTTCTGGTGGACCCTCCTGATTATGGGCCCAGCATAAACACTATTGTATAAACTTTCTTCTCTGAAGTTATTCATCTTATTAAAACATTGACTGTTCATCTCGTGTTCTTCCTACCCGGAGTAGAACTTCATCAAAACCAGTGTAGAGCTTCCTCGTAACTGGCGGGGAACCTGTTAGAGAAATAACACACCTGGTGAGAGCACTAGTCACTGACCTTACTAGCTGCGTGTAGGCCTACGGCCTCGCTCAGATATTTATCAGCTAACTAAACTCTGTCACGGAGCAGAGGAGCTCATCACCTTGGTCCGAATTAGGATAAGACAAGGAAAAACCAATAGACAGAGTGCAGAACCCCAGTAGGCACCCCACTGGAAGATCCTACCATTGGACATTTCCCCTATCTCTCAACCCACCCTCAATCTCTCCAAATATCACCCCACTACACTATTCTCACTAGCAGAGCTAATTATCACCTCACTACCCTATTCTCAACTAGCAGCAACTACCATATCACCATAGCTAGTTTTTACAATGCAGCTGCCTACAGTCGCCGACACTCTTTTACTGCCTAACCACAATGCAACACACTACGTGGAAGTCCTAAACTCTAACTATCACCAGTCTATCATACATTAATTATACCTAAATACAATCTATGGAGTACCTTATGTAACACTGCTTTACTCCTGAATCACATCTACATTTTGCCATGACAGGAAAGTGTATATTAAATTTAATTAATCCCGAAGATGGTAGATGTTTTCCAAATTCATACAGAGCTAGCGAAACACCGTCCGTCTAGGCCAACTCTCTTGTTTACAATCCCTGCAACAAGTTAGGTTTTTCAAACAGTCTTGGATTGTTCTAGTGACGTCCTTTGATGTCAACACCAGATGGTCCCAAGGGCAGACTATCCATTTCCCTAACATCACAGGAATTATTGTCTCCCTTATCTCAACTACAGCACCCGTCTCTCTTTTATCCTGCGAGTCGGCAAAATAATCTCATCATATTTCCGTCTCCCAGGAAATTCTCAAGGACGGCTGTACCGTTTGATTTCACCGCCGCCAGTAACAAACAACTTGCAACTGTGAATCAGACTGTCTCTGTTATTTGTATCATCTGATCGTTAACTTCAGTGGTTTTCGTGACAGTGATCCATTTGCTCCTCTGAGGTGTACACATGCTCCCACAAGGCCGCAACCACATCTGCCTTGTCATGCATTAATACTCCACAAAGTTTTGCAGAGCCAGTCAATCTGTCTGCCTGTTCATTCCCCAGCACACCGGCATGCCCCGGAGAAAAGATCCAGGTGATGCTTGCCACCCGTGACCTCCGAAGTGAAGCAAGGCACTCTGCATGAAGTTTGCCTGTCCTCACCTTCCTCAGCATGCTCTCTGAGTCAGTTACAATCATGATGTGTGTATCGTATTCCCAACCAGCGGAAGCTGCACTGACCACCTTCACCTCCATTCTTAAGCTAGATGATGTTGTATCATATGCCAGGCTCTCCTGCACCAAACGTCGACCATTAGCTTTTGCTATGAACCCCCAGGCACTTCTCCTACCTCTCAAAACCAACCCATTAGTGTAGATAATCACATCACCCGAGCGATCATTATCCTGAATTAGTTGCTGGATTTCCGCTTCCATGGCCCCTGCTGGCCACTCCATGCACTCCCGACTCAATGTGATCATAACTATGCACAAGTCTGACTGCTCTGTTGCAGGATATGTGAGTTGGCGGGGAGATGTGTGTGTGTGCGTGGGGGATGTGTGGTTGAGGGATGTGTGTTTGGCTGGGTGGTTGGAGGTGTGTGGGTGGAGGAGGATATGTGGGTGGGTGATTGTTGGTGGGTAATGGGACAGGTGGAGGATATGTGAGTGGGTGGGGAGATGTGTGTGGGTGGGGGATGTGTGGGTTTGGGAATGTATGTGTGCTTTGGGTGTGGGTGGATGGGATGTGTGGTGGGGGGGAGGTGTGTGTGGGGAGATGTGTAGGTGTGGGGATGTGGTGGATGGGTGGGGGAATGTATGTGTGTCTGTGTTGTGTGTGTAGTTGGATGGGGGATGTGGGGTGAATGGGGGATGTGGGGTGAATGGGGGATGTGTGGGTGGGTGGTGGATGTGTCTCATAACACAATAATATGCATTGCTTATGTTTACAAAATTCATTTGACAATGTTTGTTCCTATGCATTACTGATGAACGAAAGATGAGTGATTGGAAGGGCTGAATGTAAGACAGGCCTGCGTGCCCAATTTGTTACTCTTTGAAGATAAAGTCTGTTCATTCGTTCGTTCTCTGGTGCATCCCAGAATGATCCACATAGCTTTGTTCTGTATGCGCTCTAATTTCACCAACTGACCATTTGAGACAGTGAGCAGTCCTAGTCCATAATCAGTCGCTGAGATGATCAAGTGCTGGTATAGTGTGAAAAGCATTCTCTGCTCTGTGTCCATTGCAGCCATAGTTTTAAGTGCATTGAGTCCCTTTTGAGATCTTGTCACAACCATCTCCACATGGTCCTTGAAGGACAGGCTCCTGTCAAATGTGATTCCCAAATACTTCAGTTTGTTCTTTCTGTTGACGCTTCTACCATCTATCGCGAGGCTTGGGACATCAGCTCTCACAATCCTGTTGTCCAGAGAGCACCACAAAACAGCCGCCTTTTCCGGGTGGATGACAGCACTCATTTCAGTGCTCCAGTCAATCACTTTGTCTACTTTCACCTGTAGCTCCTGGGCTGTTTGCTCCCTATCTCTCCCCTGCCTATATGCAAGAATATCATCTGCAATCATTAGTATCCTTCCAACCCCTGGTGCTTCTAGGTTTGCAATCTTGCTTGTATACACGTTAAAGAGCACCGGTGAGATTGCAGATCCCTGTGGCAGTCCCGGGGTTAAAATATGTGGCTCTAAGGTCCATGCACCCAGACGGAGAGCAACCCAACGAGAATGCAAGACGGCTGCTATCCAGTTCACCAACCAGAGATTGACCCCCTTCTCCATCAGTGCGGTCATCAAAATATCATATCTAACTCTATTGTACGCATCCTCGAGATCAAGTGCTGCCATCGTTTCCTGTCTACTCTGGAACCCCTCATAAACATTTTTTTTAAAGTCCTAAGGCAGTCATTAATATCATTCTCTGAATCTGATGTGTGGAAATGTATGAATTCTTGAGAATATATGTGGTGATTTCCCCTTACTTCTACATCCACTCTGAGGTATTTAACCGCTGCCTTTGACAGTAATTTCTGACTGTCAGGGCAAGTGATTGTCCTGATCTGCTCAGTGGCAGAGTTGTTGACTTATCCGGTGAAAACTCAGTCCTCAGAGCTCACTGTGATATGTTCTCTATCTTCCATCACAAGGAGGTGCAGTTAGGATTTTCCCTTTCTAGAGTTATGAGGCCATGCTAACATCTCCCCAAACTCTCCAGTACATTTAGAGTTCCTGCAAAATTAAACTACTTAAAGGAATTAGATATTTTATTTTCATGATGACTAAACATGATATATGAGACACAATGTCTTATAGTTACTTCAAGACATGATTTATGATTCCTCATGGTCACCTTAAGAATGTAAGTTAGCAGTCAATCATAGCACAATGGTATTGGTGTATCATGACAAATATAACATAACAATAAAAGACAGTTTTGGTCATAGATTCTCACTATTTGTATTACATGTCATGCAAACATTAAAGTTGGTGATTCAGAAGTCAGAGTGATAATTATAATGGCAGACATTCTTTGTTATATTTTCTTTCATGTACATAATGCTATAGCAGGTCTCCAGTTGGAGAAGTGTGGTCACTGTGAGAGAAAAGTAAGGAATGTTGTTACTGTGAGAGAAACATAAGGAGTGTGGTCACTGTGAGAGACAAATAAGGAGTGTGGTCACTGTGAGAGACAAATAAGGAGTGTGGTCACTGTGAGAGAAAAATCAGGAGAACTGGTGGTCACTGAGAGAGAAAAATAAGGAGAACTTGTGGTCACTGTGAGAGAAAATAAGGAGAACTTATGGTCACTGTGAGAGAAAAATAAGGAGAATGTGTGGTCACTATGAAAGAAAAGTAAGGAGAACTTGTGGTCACAGTGAGAGAAAAATAAAGAGAACTTGTGGTCATTGGGAGAAAAACAGGAACTTGTCACTCTCTAAACTGTGACTTGATGTGAGCAAACATGCTAGTTTGTGAACTTGTGGTGAAAGCCTGGCTGCACCCTCCCCTCTTGCTTAGTACTAAGTGTAAGGTAAAGATTCTTTAGAAATGTTTATATTAATATTACAATCACATTAGATTTTACGGTTAATGGGGTAATTTAGTTTGGCTTACTTATCCTGGCCAACTACAATCAACAGACAACGGGGCCCGGAAACGGCCACTTGCTAATTCTAGTTCCACATCCGGTCTCACTTTTCTGCTAAAAATCGCAGACAACGGTCGGGGCAAATTTAGTAGTTCGAAAGGTAGACATTTTAAAAGTATTACTAACATCAGTAAGTCTAAGGAACTGTTGTTAAATTGAAGAAGCGCCCCGATCGGTAGTGAGAATCATATTCTGGAACTAGGTAAGGCCAAACGATTATTATTCCCATATATTTTTATGTTCATAACATGGTTGCAATTAATGTGAGTTTACGACATGAGGTTTCGACCAATTCCAAAAACGACATGGTTGCCTATAGAATATATATTAATAGAATATTTGATTCCCCGGGAAGGTTAACCCGGTCAACAAATGCCCGCAGAAGTTGGATGTGTCGGCCTATCGGCGCAAGAACGCAGCTCTGCTGTAAACAGGCACAACACAATCACGTCCGGGGGAAAAAATCCGGATGAACGCAGAAGAAGAAGAAGAATATTTGATTTACAACTTAGTTCAGTCGAACAAACTTGTTCTTAATAGAACGAAACACATTCTACAATATTTGTATAAATTCGGTGTCAGAGAATATGATCGCTAGCAGACAAAGAGACACCGCAACGTGGTACAAAACCACACTAGTTTTAAAGTATACTCTGGTTGAGATACTTTGTTACTATATTACAATAAGGTTATTATCACTGTGCTGCTAATACTAGAAGATATAGTTACTGAATGGAATGGTTTACATCAAATAGTATGTATTTCATCAAAATGGCCTCGCTATATCTAAAACCATGTGCAGTCAAGCTGAAAAACATATGATGGCTGCAGAAATGTGGTTTCTGAGGAAAATGCAAAAGAATACCATGGACAGACAGAAAAACCAATGACCAAGTACTACAGGAGACAAATGAAAATCGTAAATTGATTAGAGAAATTAGACCTAGACAGTCAAAATTTTTTGAACATGTTATGAGAAGTAATGGATTGGAGAACTTAGTGACAACTGACAAGATCGAAGGGAACAGACCAAGAGGAAGACCCAAGAGGAAAATGCCTAGATGGCTTGGCCACATGGCATGGACGAGACAGGAACACTGCGCTGATCCACAACTCTGGTGATCGAGTGAAATGGCGAGTCATGACTGCCCACGCTTTCCGGCATGGCACATGGTTGATTGATATCTAAAACCAGCCCCACGCCACGGCACGACCTAGTTATGCCAACGCCGCTTGGGCGCCCATACTGTCTTTTCTAGATTAGCCCAGTTCTTAACTATGGATAGGATCTCTTCACTAGTTAATACATTCTTGAGAGGAAGACTCTTCTTTATATATATATGGATACGTGGGTGACTATCACCAACCAAGGCAGTATTCATTGGAGACTATTCTCAGGCCTATGGGAATGAATATCAGTGGAGAGCATATTTAGTCACCTTCGTATCTGGAACAATTTCCTTACTTTACAATACACCATTGTGTCTCTTGTACACTTAGGAGCATCAGTTGTGATTGTTAGGTTTGTGATCCATGTCCTTTCCTATCACATCAACATTACAGTCACATTTAAGGATTTGTTTGATAGCAAGATTCAGAACGAAGATGTGGAGTAGTCACTGCTGTTTACAGAATCACTACTGTCTTGAATATTTATATTCGCTGAAGGAAATTGGATCAATTCACTCATAGATATATTAATTCAGGATCAGATAGTACTCTCCTCATGAATAAGGATAGGCATTGTCATGTACTAGTGTAACCCAATCCTTTCTATATTGTCTGTATAAAGTCAGCATAACAGTTAGGAATATGTCATAATAATTAGAGCTGCCTTTACCTTATGAGAGGACTATAGCTATAGCACTGGTGGCCATAGCTATAGCATGGTGGTTTAAGACGTTTTAGACTCAAGTGTCACCGTCTAGGACTCAGTAATATCCGTATTCTGTATTGGAACTGCGCCAGCGTAAAACAACGGGGCTCTATTTTAGAAACCCTGGTTTACAGGAACGACATTGTAGCGCTCCAGGAGACGAGACTGGGCGATCAGCTACTCTGAATTGTCGGCTTCAAATGTTTCTACAACAGACGACATCTGGGAATGGCGATTCTCGTTCGTGACAGCATGGTGGCGTCAGAGCTAGACATGTCCAGTTGGGACAGTGATGATATACAAATACAGGCGTTGAGAGTTCAATCCAGTATACCATTCGTGTTGGTTAACAACACGAGTATGGATTCCCAGAAGTGGCAGTGCTTAAGTGACATATTAGGTCACGAAAGAAATGTTATTTTCTGTGGCGATTTCAACGCTAAAGGCAGATCATGGGGAAACATTTCCTCCAACACACAGGGGGAGGAGCTCGAGACTGCACTTGAAACCATTGACCTGGTTTGTATCAACAGTGGCTCTGTCACCAGGACAGCAAGCCGTCCAGGCGATGAGGACAGTGCTATTGATCTGGCGCTGGTTTCACCTTCACTCACTACAATGTGTAGATGGAGTGTCCTAGGACACTATGGCAGCGACCACCACCCTTGCAGCATATTGGTGGAGAAATGCAGACCAAGGCAGCACAAGGTAAAGACTTTCCAATATAACAGTACAGGGCAAGATGTGGTGAGCAAAATAAGACGTGACAAGCGCAGAAAGCTTCAGGGCAGGAAAAAAGCTGGGAGCAGCCATCTTGGTGGAATTTCGAGGTGGAGAAGGCTTGGGTGGATAAGCGTAGGCTGTAAGGAGATAGCAAAATGCCAAGAAGAATAGAGCTGGTCATCCTAGTCCCTGCATGCACTTAGAAAGAGAGATGCACACAAAAGTAAGCTATTTCAAGAAACTGGTCAAGGTGGTTAAAAGCGAAAAATGGGCAGAGGTGTGTCAAAGAGTAAGCACAGACAAGTCACTGAAATTGTTCTGGCGACTACATAAAAGCATGAGTGGTGTAGTCAAGAATAAGAGCATTTCTGACTTCCAAGGTGCTGACCTCATCTGGCAGAGGACTGACGAGGACAAGGGCAAAGCCCTCTTTGAACGCTATCTAGAGCAGAGCAACCAGACAGACATGGGAGGCCGAAATCTGGCCAAGGAGGTCACCTCAGACAGGTGCAAGGCCCAGAACACTTCGGATGAAGACACAGTGACAGTGAAAGAAATCTAGGCTGTGCTTCGACGATCAAAAAACAGCGCTACAGGGCCTGATGGCATAAGATATGACGACATCAATAGGTGTACCGACAATGAGCTAGAAAAACTAGCAGACATGTACAACAACAGTATAGGGAGTGCTAGCATCAAGGAGGAGTGGTTACACAACTATCTGATTCCCTTGCCGAAGCCTGACAAAGACCACACAAAAATTCAGAGATATCGAATTATAACCATGCAGTATACAATAGGCAAGCTGCTAGAGAAGGTAATTGCCAGGAAAATATCAAGCCAGCTAGAGAGGCAAGGTGTTTTCCCACCTACCCTGGGTGGGTACCGTCCAAAAAGAGAGACCTGGACCAATGCAGCAGTCTTTGCCCATGATGTCTATGAAGGTTTCCACTCAGGCATTGAAACCTTTGCTGCAGCGATTGATCTTGAGGACACGTACAACAGAGTACTATTGGATTTTTTAATGCTTCAGCTTCTTGAACTAAAAGTAAGTCCATTCCTCCTTAGTTGGATCGCTGCAGCCCTCTTCCAACGGAAAGTAGTTTTTAGATGTGGCAGTTGGACTTCAGAACCAACAATATATCCTGGCCTACCACAGGGATCACCATTATCTCCGGTACTGTTCAACGCCTACACAGTGAGAATCACCAGTGAGCAGATCACTGGACCTGGCAGGACATTGTCATATGCCGATGATGTTTTAGTGTATCGTCAGGGTAAGGATAGAGAGCAGGTTGCTGTGGAACTACAAACCGAACTCAAACACATAAGTACTTGGTGTGATGAAGCTGGGGTAATGGTCAACCCAACAAAGGCAACAGTGACTTGGTTCTCGTTGAATAATCATATTGTCAACACTCCTACATAAACTGGAATACTGTGTTCAGAGACGGTGGAAAGAACGCAGGCAATGAATTACCTGAGGATTCGGTTTGATCGAAGCCTTGCTTATAATGAGCACATAGACCAGGTGATAACAAAGCCAAGCAGGGTTTGGCTGCGATGCGGGTGATGGCGGCAGCAAACTGTGAGCAGTGCCATCTATGTCTTCTGTACGAGGGGCTGGTCATGTCTGTTTTGGAGTATGCAATGGCAATCCTGACTCTCAGCCGTAAGCAGATAGAAAGGATGGAAAGGATACGGAATGAAGCTATGCGCATTATTCTTGGATGTACAAGAGATACAGCATGCAGGGCGTTGCGCTACCTTCTTGATTTTCCAACCATTGAAGAGAGAATACAAGTTTGCAGGGCACTCGCCTACCTCAGAGTTAACGCAAACACACAACATCCACTGCATAGTAAAATTATGAAGGTAGCAGGTTAAAAAGAGGACAGTCATGGATGGGTCAAGACGAAGACATCCTTCAACAGGTGTGTTCACTTGACCTGGCGAGGAGTGGGTGCAAGTGCCAACAGATTTCTGCACATCCTTTTCAGTTTGCATCCAACTAGATAGAAAATGCAGACAAGAAAATCCGGCTGCTGTGGAGGCTGAAGTACAAGCGTTGATTTTAGAGAATTCGCTAGACGGTGATGCGGTCATCTACACAGATGGGTCGGTCGTCCGACATGTGAGAAGCTCATGGGCCTTTACAGCTCAGGCCAGAGGGAGAATTGTGAAGGAGGACTGGTTCTTTCACTGAAACCACAAGTAGCCTGACTATGGAAGTCATGGCAGTAAGTAAAGCAATAACATGGCTCGAGACACAGACATTCACTAGGGCATGTTTCCTTAGCGACTCAATGAACATGATCAAGAGGATAGAGGTGGGGTCGATCCGAAGAGAATGGTTGCTGCCTGTGGAGCGGTCTCGGCTGACAAAGATTAGTTTCCTCTTCGTGCCAGGGCATGCGGGAGTACAAGGAAATGAGCGGGCTGAGAAGCTCGCAGGTGAGGCTACTGTAGGGGGCGGACGCGCCATGGACCAGGCTGACATTCTGAATGCTCTACGAGAAGTAAGACTCTTGTGTGAACCAAGTGATGACTGTGAATCAACAACCATGGCCAGACTGCGAGAACAGCAAACTAAAAGAGGGGTGGCCAAACAAGAGCACTACGCAGGAAGCCAAAGAAGATTGATAAACCAACACAGAACTCGCTGTCACAAAATGAAACCGTGCGTTTACCCAGCTGATTGTTAGGGAGGATTTTTTTTTGATTAACCGGACTATCTGCTAAGCAACAAGGGTTTCAACGAATACAGAGAAAACATTCATAGTTGTGGCTACACGTGTTTCCCAAAACAGGTCGGGCAGAAATAACAGTTGTACTTGTACATCTGGTTGACGGATTGGCCACTGTCGGAAGTGCGGGAGCCGAATCTCGACATCGCCTTGACAGGTTTGTCAACATTTGAATACAAATGGAAGCCGTGGGGTCAGCCCATATACACATTTGGTGGTGAGTGAGGAGGAAGTGAGTGCGCTGAATCTTACATCGTTTTGACAAGTCAGATGGAAAACGGAAGTACTCAGCAAGGAAGTAAACAGTCCATATGTCATATAGTTTCCGGACATCACTCAGAGGGGCAGATTGCTACTGACAGCTTGTTGAGGAAAACTCTTTGTTGGAACTCGACAGCAACTCGCTGGCTTGTTTTGAGAATCTAAACTATTACTGACAACTTTGACAGGACTTAAGCCAGGAAAATAGTTTCCTGACAATGGATGATATGCGCAAATAACACCTGCAGGACGTCACCCATATCACGTGACCAATTTTAGGAGTTTGCCATATAAACCCGAGTTGGGATCAACTAGGGGGGAGTTGACCAAGAACCGTGGATTATGATGGACGTGTTTGTGGGAGAGCTCTACAGTGTTAGATTAATTTAACATTAACTAGCATGTGCCGTTATGGCAAAGTGTAGTAGCCATCCCGGGAATGAGGCGGTTTTTACATAAGGTAGTCAATATAGTCTATTAGTTCTACTTAATATAGACTGTGGCCTTGTTAAACTATAGTGTGATGATTAGCACTGTTAGTGGAAACTAGTTAGAGTAGAATAGTGATATTAACTCTGCTAGTTAAGAATAGATTAGTGAAGTGTTGATAAGCTTTACTAGTTGAGAATTGAGTAATGAGGGATAATTGGGATCTTCCCGTAGGTGTCCCTGGTGGGCGGGGTTCCGCATTCTGTTTGCTGATTTTTCCTTTGTCATAGCCTGATTCGACTCTAGGTGGGTAGCTAATCTGCTCTATGACTAATTCTAGTTAGCTAAAGATCATTAAGCAAGGTGATAGGCTTACACTCAGCCGAAAGGATCAGTGACTAGTACTATCACCAGATGTGTTGTTTCTATCCTAGGTTCCCTACCAGATCCAAGGAAACTCTACAAGTTTTGGGAAAGAATTAAAAAACCCATTCTGAAGAACACCAGTTCAAGAGTCACTAGAGTTGCATACAGAACCATAACTTACGCTAGAAGGAAATTGATTCATCAAAGAGAGTGATGCATATTGATGCACCACACAGCATTAGACAGTAGTAACGATCCGAGAACCGGCTAAGAGTACCTAGTGTTAGTACAGTAACAATTAACATTAGTAATTAGCACTTATGGACTGAATGGTTCGATGTGCAACGAGGATGATCTGTCGACTAACTAACTAACTAACTAACTGCGTACACACTGCAAAAGACTTGTGCAGTTTGTTTAGGAACATTAGGAACGGACATTGTGTAGAGGCAACAGGTCCCTGATTAACTCTTAATACCACCGGTGTCTATTTCGGATGTTCATGAAATTGGATTACCAGAGGTCTACAGAGGCAAAGCATTATCCGGCAAGATGGTTCCGGCAACGGGTGAGACGTACTTGTTCTGACGTAACGTGCTGTGGTCTATCTTTGCTGTGATCAGCTGACTGAGTTGCTGTCTGAGAGTCAGAGTCTACACACTTTATAGAACACGTCACACATTTTCTTCACATACACGTCTCATATACGTTACACTTTTATTTTAATAAATTAATCTTTATTAATTTCTAGAAGCAAGAGTTGTTGAGTATGTTGCGTTGGGGAGGTATGAGAAGGGGGCATAGTACGACAGTGAGAGAGTGATAGGAAAAGGTGTCCATAGGCTGATGGAGTGTGTTGGACGGAAGCTGGTGGATTCTCCAGAATATTGAGAGGGAAAAAATATTATAATGTGGGTGTCGGCTCTCTTCACTCCAGGGACGACACTGTAAAGGAGGACACGACATTATTGGGGGCTCGATAACGGGATCTTTGGACAGCGGGATCTCTCGTAAACGTGATCTTTGGACAGCGGGATCTCTCGTAAACGGGATCCTTGGATAACGGGATCTCCCGTAAACGGAATCCTTGGACAGCGAGATCTCCTGCAAGCAGGAACCTTTGACAGTGGGATCTTCTGACAACGGGGTCTTTTGACACGGGATCCTTAGTTATAAGAGGGAGATATCATTTTGGAGAATCCAGCTAGAGTGAATGTGGATAGGGGTTAGGACTAATTAATATCTTACCTGTTCACACTTCACACGTCTGCATAGGTCTGTGGTCCTGATTCTACTCTTGTCACTGAGTGAATGTGCTGTGTGTGGTAATATCTAGATTTATAGTACTTGTTCATATATCTGTATAGTAATTTGCAGTTATATTGTACTAGACCTGCTAGCTTACCTCTCTGTATAATGGCCACCCCTAAACTTAGCACAGCAGAATTAAAGGCCAGGGGGGAAGAAATGGGATTGGCTGGGTCTTCTCTAACGGATTACATACAGGAAGTGGAGAGAGAGTATCGTCAAGCGGAACGGGAAGAGCGAAAGGCCGAGTTGGAATTGAGAAGGGAAGCTGAGCAAGCAGCTAGGAAATTTGAAGCTGAGCAAGCAGCTAGGAAATTAGAAGCTGAACAAGAAGCACAGAAAAGGGAGCACGAGTACCGGATGCGGGAACTCGAGCTCAAGAGTCAATCTAATGGAGAAACTGAGGGAGCAGTTGGAGGTTCCTCCATCCCAGGATCAACACCAGTAGGTGGACATGGGTACCATGCTATGAAGTTTCCTTTAGCGGTCTACGAGGAGGACAAAGAGAAGATTGACCAATACCTTCAACGCTTCGAGGCTATGTCAGTTGCTATGGGTCTGGAGCGTAACAAATGGAATCTTAAGCTATCCCAGGGATTACGCGGGACCGGTTACGAGGTTTATACTCGCCTGCCACCAGGACATGAGAACAATTATGATGAGTTAAAGACGGCTCTGCTGAAGCGATTCGAGGTTACGTCACATACCTACCGGAAAAAATTTCGAGCAGCGAAACGAGAACCGGGGGAGTTGTTTGCCGCCTACAGTTTGCGTCTAAAATCTTATCTCCACAAGTGGATGGATTTGGCTGGGTTCGCACATGACTATGAGAGTCTGGAAGAGCTCATGGTGGTCGACCAGCTGAAGAAGCAAATGTCTAAACCTCTCAGGACGTTCCTGGGAGAACAAGGAGCAGAACGTACTGACCTCGTGACTAAATTAGCAGAACGGTTCGTCGAGGTACATGGGGAGGCAGGGGAGAACCTTTCCACCAACTCCAAAAGTCAAGAGAAACATGACAAGAAGAAAACCAAAAACTCAGGAACAAAAAAGTGGGAACCTTAT
This sequence comes from Cepaea hortensis, assembly GCA_963921405.1. Classification (NCBI taxonomy): domain Eukaryota; kingdom Metazoa; phylum Mollusca; class Gastropoda; order Stylommatophora; family Helicidae; genus Cepaea; species Cepaea hortensis. The sequence continues at coordinate 447,618,313 of OY992876.1, read as the reverse complement.
GTGCAAAAATCAGAGGATAGTTCAGAGAAGAAGAAGGAGGGAAGCAAGAGCACTTCAAGCTCTACACCTAAACGACCGTGGTCGGAGAAGTGGTGTTCAATTTGTAAGTCACCCTCTCACAATACGAGGGACTGCAAATCGAAGGCTAAGAACCCTCACTTCGCAGCATGTCAAGTGACTTCCAAGGAGGTTGTCACGGAAAATGCCAAGGTCAACAAGGAAGCTCGCCACCAGGAGAGCTCATTCAAGTCCGACAATAGAAAATCTAGGACAGGGAAATGGTGCAACCAATGCCAGTCGAATACGCACAATGCTATTGACTGCAGAGGAGAGTCAGGAGACACTCAATTCGTCGTGTGCTCAGGAAAACCTAAGGTGGAGCCCACCGAACAGGTCGAGGCCGAGGAAGAGACTCCAGACCAGGAAAAACCACCTGTAGTGGAATTGGTAGAGGTTAACGGTCGTCAAGTGGAGTGTTTATACGACACAGGACTGGACGGGGAGGCCGTGATTTCTGCGGATCTGGTACATCCAGAACAATTCACAGGTGAAACATTGGATATACAGCCTGCACAGAAAAGTGCTGTACCCATGAAGTTGCCCATTGCTAATGTGGAGATTCGCTCAAGGTACGTCACCGGCACCATCAAGGCCGCTGTATTGACCGATCCCATTTTTCCAGTCATCCTAGGTTGCCGGTATGTCTTTCTGGGAATGCCCAGGGAGCCAATCCATATGGGAGCAATGCAGACTCGCTCTCAGACGAAAACGGAAGAGGCAGACGCAATTGTGACTAACCCAATGCCGGGGGAGCTACGAACTGCCCAGAGTGAGGATGATACTTTACGTCCTTGCTACAGAAAGCTGCAGAAAAGTGCTGATCCACCAGGACGGGGGCAGTACTACATGAAGAATAGGATACTCTACAGGAGAGCAGGAAGGGGAGACAACCTATACGGTCAGTTGGTCGTCCCGAAAGCTCACCGGTCCCAGATTCTTCATATGGGGCATACCATCTCCTTTAGTGGACACATGGGTATTGCCGCCACCATGCAGCGGATTTCCTGCCATTACTATTGGCCGGGAATGACAGATGATGTGCGTCGGTATGTGAAGTCCTGCCCTGAGTGCCAGAGGGTGGCACCGAAACACTGGACAGCACCGGTGGTGTTGGGTGAGATGCCCATCATGAACTCTCCTTTCGAGAGGGTAGCCATCGATATCGTGGGTCCACTTCCCAGGACTAGGAAGAGGAACATGTATATACTCACAATGGTGGACTGCTGTACAATGTGGGGTGAAGCTATACCGTTGACCACGATTGACTCGAAAAGAGTGGCGGACGCACTGATGGAGGCCTTTACCAGATTAGGCTTTCCGGATCAAATTCTGACGGATAATGGATCTCAGTTTTGTGGAAAACTCATGGAGGAGGTATTTAGGGTGTTTCACTCTAACCACATACATACCAGCCCTTACCACCCTCAAGCCAATGGACAAGTAGAGCGTTTCAACGGCACGTTGATGACAATGCTCAGGAAACTAGCGCAGGAAAAACCTGATAGGTGGGATGAATATATCCCAGCAGCACTCTTTGCCTATCGGGAAGTTCCTCATGGCTCAACAGGACTACCACCCGCTACGTTGCTGTTTGGTCGTCCAATCAAAGGACCGTTGGAAGCCATGTTGAGGAGTTGGACTGAAGAGGGGACGTCAGAAGAAGTGATCTCATCCTATCAATATGTGGAGGAACTGAAAGAAAAACTCCACAAGGGATGGACTCTGGCAAATCAAAACTTGAAAAAGGCCAGGAAAAGACATGCGGCTTACTACAACCGTAGGTCTAAAGAAAGATCTCTAGAGGTAGGAGATAAAGTCTTGTTGCTACTCCCAACGGGAAACAACAAACTGGAGATAGGTTGGCAAGGACCATTTCCCGTGGAAAGGGTGATATCCAGAACCAACTATCAGATCCGGATCCGGGGAAAGTCGAAGATTTTCCATATCAATCTCTTGCGGAAATACGAAGAGAGACCCGGAGACAAGGCAGCTCACCTCATGGCAATGGCAGTTGCAGTGGAGACAGAAGTGGGAACCAGCGAGGGCAGGGAATATCCCTTGGTACACCAGGAAACCTATAGGGATGTGCAAGTGAACCCTGATCTGACCTCCCAGGAGAGGGAAAGGATAACCCAGGTTCTCAAGTCTCATAAGGAGATACTGACTGATAAACCAGGACGAACGAGGTTGGTTGAGTTCGAGATGACTTTGACCACACAGGAGCCGGTTCGCCAAAAGGTTTACCCAGTGCCATTCTCTAAAGAAAAGGCCCTGGAGGAGGAAATAAAAAAACTGCTGGAGGATGACGTGATTGCACCATCCACATCCCCATACAATGCGGGGGTAGTTTTGTTACGCAAACCAAGTGGAGAACACAGGTTGTGTATAGATTACCGACTGCTGAACAGTCACACACAATTTCAGGTGGAACCTTTGCCGAATCCAACTCAGTTATTCGCTAGGCTCCATAAGGCTCGGTACTTTTAGAAGGTGGATCTGAGTCGGGGGTACTATCAGATACCAGTCAAACCGGAGATTCGACCACTGTTAGCTTTCAGTACACCCAGTGGACACTACGAATTCAAGGTCATGCCCTTTGGACTCAGCAATGCACCTAGTGTGTTTACACGCATGATGAGGACTTTACTAGATCCGTTACAGGATCCGTCCATCATCTCATTCATGGATGATATTCTGATTTCCAGTGACAGCTTGGATGACCACTTACAATCCTTGGAGAGAGTGTTTAATAGGCTCAAGGAAGCAGGGCTTACTGCTCGTCCAACCAAGTGCATGATTGGTTACCAGACTCTGGAATTTCTAGGTCACACCATCACTCCAGGACACATTGTTCCAGAAGAGAAGAACCTGGAGAAAATCAGAAATGCACCAAGGCCAAAAACGAAGAAGGATGTGCGATCTTTTCTCTCGTTGTGTGGGTTCTACCACAAATTTATCCCACATTTCACTGAACTGGGAGCTCCGTTGACGGAAACCTTGAAAAAGGGATTCCCGGACCAAATCAATTGGACACCAGAATGTGAGAATGCCTATAGTCAGTTAAAGGAGGCCTTGGTCAGCAAACCTGTATTACAGCTCCCTGACCTTTCCAAACAATTTGAGTTGAGAACAGATGCGAGTGCGATTGGAATTGGAGCCGCTTTGTTACAGGAAGGAAAAGACGATGCTTCGGTTTTGAAACCTGTGGCATACGCAAGTAAGAAACTTCTACAGGCGGAAAGGAATTATTCAACCGTCGAGAGAGAGTGCTTGTCCCTCGTATGGGCAGTGCAAACATTTCAGCCATATTTGTATGGAGTTAAGTTTCGGGTCCAGTCGGATCATCAGCCCCTGATGTTCCTGGCTACTTCTCAGAAGCTCAACGCCCGTTTGATGCGGTGGTCGTTGTTACTTCAACCATATAACTTCACAGTGGAGTACATTCCTGGGAAGGAAAATGTTGGAGCGGATTTCTTATCAAGACACCCAGCTCCTGAAGAAGAAGAATGAATCATCTGGATTAAACTCACGGTGGAGAAGAGTGAGATGGACTACTCTCTTAAGAGGGGGCCTATGTCACAAAATGAAACCGTGCGTTTACCCAGCTGATTGTTAGGGAGGATTTTTTTTTGATTAACCGGACTATCTGCTAAGCAACAAGGGTTTCAACGAATACAGAGAAAACATTCATAGTTGTGGCTACACGTGTTTCCCAAAACAGGTCGGGCAGAAATAACAGTTGTACTTGTACATCTGGTTGACGGATTGGCCACTGTCGGAAGTGCGGGAGCCGAATCTCGACATCGCCTTGACAGGTTTGTCAACATTTGAATACAAATGGAAGCCGTGGGGTCAGCCCATATACACATTTGGTGGTGAGTGAGGAGGAAGTGAGTGCGCTGAATCTTACATCGTTTTGACAAGTCAGATGGAAAACGGAAGTACTCAGCAAGGAAGTAAACAGTCCATATGTCATATAGTTTCCGGACATCACTCAGAGGGGCAGATTGCTACTGACAGCTTGTTGAGGAAAACTCTTTGTTGGAACTCGACAGCAACTCGCTGGCTTGTTTTGAGAATCTAAACTATTACTGACAACTTTGACAGGACTTAAGCCAGGAAAATAGTTTCCTGACAATGGATGATATGCGCAAATAACACCTGCAGGACGTCACCCATATCACGTGACCAATTTTAGGAGTTTGCCATATAAACCCGAGTTGGGATCAACTAGGGGGGAGTTGACCAAGAACCGTGGATTATGATGGACGTGTTTGTGGGAGAGCTCTACAGTGTTAGATTAATTTAACATTAACTAGCATGTGCCGTTATGGCAAAGTGTAGTAGCCATCCCGGGAATGAGGCGGTTTTTACATAAGGTAGTCAATATAGTCTATTAGTTCTACTTAATATAGACTGTGGCCTTGTTAAACTATAGTGTGATGATTAGCACTGTTAGTGGAAACTAGTTAGAGTAGAATAGTGATATTAACTCTGCTAGTTAAGAATAGATTAGTGAAGTGTTGATAAGCTTTACTAGTTGAGAATTGAGTAATGAGGGATAATTGGGATCTTCCCGTAGGTGTCCCTGGTGGGCGGGGTTCCGCATTCTGTTTGCTGATTTTTCCTTTGTCATAGCCTGATTCGACTCTAGGTGGGTAGCTAATCTGCTCTATGACTAATTCTAGTTAGCTAAAGATCATTAAGCAAGGTGATAGGCTTACACTCAGCCGAAAGGATCAGTGACTAGTACTATCACCAGATGTGTTGTTTCTATCCTAGGTTCCCTACCAGATCCAAGGAAACTCTACAAGTTTTGGGAAAGAATTAAAAAACCCATTCTGAAGAACACCAGTTCAAGAGTCACTAGAGTTGCATACAGAACCATAACTTACGCTAGAAGGAAATTGATTCATCAAAGAGAGTGATGCATATTGATGCACCACACAGCATTAGACAGTAGTAACGATCCGAGAACCGGCTAAGAGTACCTAGTGTTAGTACAGTAACAATTAACATTAGTAATTAGCACTTATGGACTGAATGGTTCGATGTGCAACGAGGATGATCTGTCGACTAACTAACTAACTAACTAACTGCGTACACACTGCAAAAGACTTGTGCAGTTTGTTTAGGAACATTAGGAACGGACATTGTGTAGAGGCAACAGGTCCCTGATTAACTCTTAATACCACCGGTGTCTATTTCGGATGTTCATGAAATTGGATTACCAGAGGTCTACAGAGGCAAAGCATTATCCGGCAAGATGGTTCCGGCAACGGGTGAGACGTACTTGTTCTGACGTAACGTGCTGTGGTCTATCTTTGCTGTGATCAGCTGACTGAGTTGCTGTCTGAGAGTCAGAGTCTACACACTTTATAGAACACGTCACACATTTTCTTCACATACACGTCTCATATACGTTACACTTTTATTTTAATAAATTAATCTTTATTAATTTCTAGAAGCAAGAGTTGTTGAGTATGTTGCGTTGGGGAGGTATGAGAAGGGGGCATAGTACGACAGTGAGAGAGTGATAGGAAAAGGTGTCCATAGGCTGATGGAGTGTGTTGGACGGAAGCTGGTGGATTCTCCAGAATATTGAGAGGGAAAAAATATTATAATGTGGGTGTCGGCTCTCTTCACTCCAGGGACGACACTGTAAAGGAGGACACGACACTCGCGTCGTTAGCCGCTACACGCTGCGGGATTTGCTGAGGAGGGGATCCAAGCACTTATGGACTGAATGTTTCGATGTGCAATGAGGATGATCTGTCGACTAACTAACTAAGCTCAAAACGTGTAATTTCATCTACTAAAGTTAAAGAGAATACAAGTTTAAAGATTATTAATAATTTATTTGTATACTTGTACTATTTTTATATCATTTATCAAGACAGAACATATATTTGAGGTCAGTTTTCATATCAGTCTATGACCCGTTTGAGACAATCTAGCATGGAGATAATGGCCACACTAAAGAGTTCCAAAGTCATGGCAATCATGTCAATATTTTAGCCTGAGACACCTTCACAAAAATGTGAATATCTCCATTTAGAATTGACATACAGACATCATTGGGGTACCATTAGATGTGGGTTTTCATGGCCTATCTATATGTGGTGATCTCATTAGTAAATACTCAATTTTAAAATCATGATCGTACCTACTATGTAGCACCTCAACACTCTTTTTCTCATTGCAATTTACATCTTTTTTTCTTGTTATGTATGTTTTCCATTTTGTAAAAGACTAGCTTTGCTATACTGATTCTTGATCTAATCTCTTCAAGGCACTTCCCATCAGAAGTTATGTCTGTTCCGAGATAATTCTATTATTGTACTTACTATCGATTTACTTGTTTAACCCTTATAACCCGATCGGGCCGGCATTTCGGCCCTGACGTCGCCACACGGTCGTAGTGAAAAACCCGATTCGGCCGATCCCGTTGTAAGAACTGCTTTGATTGGTTTGCTTTTAATAGTACAGACCAATCAAATGCTTCCTTGCAATAGTCAGCCATTTTAGCCTTCACATGGCCGTTTTTAGCGTGATTCAAGCAAGAGGATATTATTTTGTGCTTTTTTTCCGAAGTAACCAATTTTTTCGCGGATTTTTGAGTTCTAAAATGGTCAGCTTTGAACCCGAAGACATACTAGCATTGACTAGCTCTGATAGTAGCGATTTTGTCAGTTCAGGACTGTCAGATAATGACTTTAGTGATACAGAAAGTGCCCATGAGGATTTCAACCTCGTGTCCCCGTAGTTTTGTGTATTGGGAATAAAGAAGATCGTTTTATCTATACCCTTTCATGGCAATGGCCGGACCAAAATACATGTCACCAGTTGATAGCCAACCTGTTACAAATGTCAATAGGGACTTCATAGTTGTTGTTTATTTAACCATAAGTGTTTAAAATTATTCTAAAGTGGTGTAGGTATTCAGTGAGGAAATTTTAGGTGAGTACCATTTTTTTTAAATATTTAGTACCAATTCATACATAGTGGTATGAAATATTTTATTTTCCACAAAATACAAATGAGGTCATCAAATTTGTGTAAACATGAACAAAACAACTTCAATCATACACAGAAATAAACTTTACTATATCCTCTTTAAGAATAGATATACTTGTATATATCTATATAGGGTTCTAATATTTTTTTGGGAATTTATAAAATTGTCACTTCAGTCATTTCTGTACTCCAAAAAATGGCTCCGTCTTCTTCAGAGGGAAACCTAAATTTGGCCCAATGTTGTTCCGTCCTAAAAGGGTTAAGAATATTCATTTATTCTTCTTCTTCTTATTTCCACCCATCCATTTACAACAGACAGTATATAGTGTATGTACTGACGTGGACAAGGCCTTAGGTTCGCAACGGAATACAATCAGCTTGCTAGTAGTGGGTTGTGCTCAATGTTTAAATCTCAAATCCCAGAAAAAACCAAATAAATCAATTTGATTATTGCTCGCTGGACTTTAGGTCCTGGTGTGCCTTGCCAGTCAAGAAGACCTGATCATGTGGGGCCACATCGATTGACGGATGTCAGTCGCGGCGATCAGGTAAATTTTTAGCTATAGCCTACGATGGGTTATGTTGTGATATATTCTAATGTGATAATTTGGTCGCGTCTAGCACATGCCACGTGGTTTAGTGGTTATACACTAGCATCACACGCCAGTGATCTGGGGTTTGATCCCGGGTCCAGTGAAGGATATGCAAAACTCAGTCTAGTGCTTCCATATTGACATGGACAAGGCCTTGGGTTCGTACCGGAATACGATCAGCGTTACCAGTAGTGGGTTGTGCTCAATGCTTAAATCTCAAATCCCGGAGAAAACCAAACAAATCAAACGACAGTAAGTAAAAGAACTATGAGTGGGGATGGAAAATTTGATAATATTAAGACTGAAATGAGAAGATTAAATATTAATCTGTTAGGTATATGTGAGACCAGATGGACAGAATTGGGCATTATAACATCTGAGGAATATAGAATAATCTATTCTGGTGGAGAGTAGAAACAGCGAGGGATAAAGAGAGATCAAAATCGATCAAAGGATATTGGACTGTATCAGACAGAGTGTTACTGGTGAAGTTGAGTGGAAGACCTTTTGATATTAACGTCATACAAGTTTATACACCAACAACAGACAGTAGTGATGACAGCATTGATGAATTTTAAAATGATTTAGAGAAAGCCTTCAAGAAATGTTAGAATTCTGAAGTAAATATCGTAATGGGTGACTTGAATGCCAAAGTTGGAAATCAACAGGACGGATGCTTAGTAGACAAGTATGGAATAGGGGAACAGAATGAAAGAGGTTGCAGACTTGTACAGTGGGCAAAAGAGCAGGATTTTATTATTGGAAACACCTGGTATAAACAGCACCCAAGAAGATTATGGACATGGAGGAGTCCTGATCATAAGATCAGAAATCATATTGATTATATTCTCATCAACAGAAGATTTTGAAATGCCTTAAAAGTCGCAAAAACTATACCAAGCGCAGACTGCTACAGCGATCATAGATTAATCTTAAGCAATTTACATATAAAATTAAAGAGAGTCAAATATTCACCAAGAAATACAAAATTTGATCTACAGTCACTGAAGAATGAGGAGATAAAAGATAAATTCAACGTAGAGATAAAGAACAGATTCGATGCACTATGCGATATGGAAATATTATTTCAAGACGTCGGTGACCAATGGGAAATATTAAAGAAATCAGTCAACCAAGCTGCAGAAACAACCATCCCAAAAATGAAGATAATAGGATGCAAGAAATGGATGACGGAAGACATCTTAAACCTCATGGAAATATCAATCAATCAATCATGTGCCATGCCGGAAAGCGTGGGCGGTCATGACTCGCCATTTCACTCGATCACCAGTGTCATGGATCAGCTCAGTGTTCCTGTCTCATCCATGCCATGTGGCCAAGCCATCCAGGTATTTTCCTCTCGGTCTTCCTCTTGGTCTGTTCCCCTCGATCTTGCCAGTTGTCACTAAGTTCTCCAATCCATTTCTTCTCATAACATGCCCAAAAAATTTTGACTGTCTACGTCTAATTTCTCTAATCAGTTTACGATGTTCATTTGTCTCCTGTAGTACTTGGTCATTGGTTTTTCTGTCTGTCCATGGTATTCTTTGCATTTTCCTCAGAAACCACATTTCTGCAGCCATCAGATGCTTTTCAGCTTGACTGCTCATTGTCCAAGTTTCACATCCATACAACAGAACAGGCTCTATGTATCCCCTCAACACTCTTTTTCTCGTTTCAATTGACATCTTCTTATTGGTCAGAATGTTTTTCATCTTGCTAAAGGCTACTTTCGCCATGGCGATTCTTGTTCTAATCTCTTCAAGGCATCTCCCATCAGATGTTATAACTGTTCCAAGATAATTGTACCGATTCACTTGTTGAAGAATATTTCCATTTACTTGTATATTACATTGTGGCACTTCTTCCTTCCTACTGACGACCATAACCTGAGTCTTTTTACAATTTAATTCTAACCCCAGTTGCTCACTGTGTACAACAACCGCATCTACTAATTGTTGCAGGTCCTGCTCATTGTCTGCAATTAATACTGTATCATCTGCATATCTAATGTTATTGATGTTTCGTCCTCCAATGCTGATTCCATTTATATCCTCTACATTTCTGAAAATATTTTCACTGTACAGGGAAAAAAGATCTGGAGACATCACACATCCCTGCCTAACACCTCTCTTAATTGGCTGATACTGTCCCACTTCATTATCAATCCTTATTGCAGCTTGTTGTTTCCAATATATGTTTTTTATAAGTCTAATGTCTTTCCCATCAATTTGTAGATCTGCAAGCATATCCACCACGCTGACATGTCTAATGCTATCAAAAGCCTTTGTATAGTCAATAAAGCAAAGATGTATATCCTTGTTTACTTCTATAGCACGTTCAATAACTGTTCGCAGCATATACACAGCATTTACTGTACCCTTTCCTTCTACAAACCTGCATTGTTCTTCCCCCTATTTCAGGTTGTATCTTCTTCCTCATTCTTTGCATGATAATTCTTAGCAAAATCTTTGTGATGTTAGTTAGTTAGTTAGTTAGTTAGTCGACAGATCATCCTCGTTGCACATCAAACCATTCAGTCCATAAGTGCTCGGATCCCCTCCTCAGCAAATCCCGCAGCATATAGCGGCTAACGACGCCAGTTCTGTGTTGGTTTATCAATCTTCTTCTTTTTTTTTTTTTTCTTTGTGATGTGACTCATTATACTAATTGTTCTATGTTGATCACATTCCAAGGTTCCTGATTTCTTTGGGATTGCAATAAATATAGAGTTACATAATTCAGGAGGTATATCTCCAGTATCATATAATGTGTTCAGCAGTCTGGTGACTTGATCTAGTCCAAATTCTTCTAAAGCTTTAGTCATTTCTGTTGTGATGTTATCTGCACCGGGGGCCTTGCCAGCTTTCATATGCTTAAGAACATTTCGAACCTCCATCTCCAAAATTGGCGGTCCTTCATTATTAAATCTAATATCATACTGTTCGTCTCTGTTATCATCATAAAGGTGTTTCACATAATCTGTCCATACCTGTAGAATCTGGTCTTTTTCTATTATGATTTTGCCATCTTCAGTTTTTAGACACCCGGTTGATGTACTTGTTCTTTTATTAGTAAGTTCCTGAATTCTTTTGTGCACTAATTTGGTATGTTGACTGTTGTGTTGGCTTTCAATTTCTAAGCACTTTTCCTCAAGCCATGCTTCTTTTGCCTCCTTACATAATGTTCTGACTTGTCTGTGAATTTCTTCATATTTGACAAGAGTTATTTTTGCTGAGTCTTCTTGTTTCCATGAGGTGTAAAATTTCTTCAGTCATCCATTTCTTACGACCCACTTTCTTTAATTTTGGAATAGTTGTTTCTGCAGCCACATTGATTGAATTCTTCAACGTTTCCCATTGATCATCCACATCCTGGAATAGGATCTCTAGATCAGACAAAATTTCAAATCTGTTCTGTACTTCTATGTTGAATTTGTTTTGTATTTCCTTGTCATTACTCAATGTACACAAATCATATTTAGTGTTTCCTGTTATATACTTGACTTTCTTCAACTTTATCCTCAATGTTCCTGTGAGTAATCTGTGGTCACTATAACAATCAGCACTGGGAACTGTTTTTGCTATTGTTAATGCGTTTCTAAATCTTCTGCTAATCAGAATGTAGTCAATCTGGTTTCTAATCCTGCTATCAGGACTCCTCCATGTCCATAATCTTCTAGGGTGTTGTTTGAACCAGGTGTTTCCTACAATCATTCCCTGTTCTTTTGCCCACTCTACGAGTCTGTATCCTCTTTCATTTCTCTCTCCTAAACCATAGTTTCCTACTGTGTATCTATCTCCTTGATTTCCTACTTTTGCATTGAAGTCCCCTATTATGATGTTTATTTCTGAATTTTTACATTTCTTTAAGGCAGACTCTATGTCATTATAAAATTCTTCTACACTATCTTCACTGGATTCTCCTGTTGGGGCATATACTTGAATAATATTTATGCTAAAAGGTCTGCCACTTAATTTAACTAGTAGAACTCTGTCCGACACGGCCCAATATCCTTGAATAGATTTTGATGTTTTCCGGTCCAGAATAATTGCCACTCCCCTATGATGATCTTCACCTCCAGAATAAATAATCTTGAAATCTTCTTCTATCTTGATGCCTGCTCCTGTCCATCTCGTTTCGCACATACCTAAAATATTAATTTTTTCCCTTTCAATTTCTTGTTTTATGTTTTCTAATTTTCCGTCGTTGTTTAACGTCCTAATGTTCCAAGTTGCTAATTTTAACGTCTCTGTCCTTGTCTTGCGATGATCGGTCTTTAAGTGAATCATGATATACTAGGCACTTTTAAATAACAAGGAAAAATATAAAGAGATTCACGGGAAAATTATGATACAATGCAAAGAGGCAAAAGAAACATGGCTTAAGGAAAATTGCAAGGAAATTGAAAACCATCACAACACCCGGAATACCAAATACCTGCATAAAAGAATTATTGACATCACTAACAAAAGAACACACACATCAACAGGTTGCCTAAAAACCAAAGATGGCAAAATCATAACACAAAAAGATCAGATTTTACATGAATGGTCAGATTATGTGAAAGACCTTTATGATGATACAAGAGAAGAACAATATGATCTTCGGAATAATAATGAAGGACATCAATTCTGAAGATGGAAGTTCAGAATGCCCTTAACCATATGAAAACTAGCAAGACCCCGGGTACAGATAACAATAGAAATGATCAATGCCTTAGAAAAATATGGAATAGACCAAGTCACCAGACTGCTGAATGCAATATACAATACTGGAGATATAAAGGAGACGAAGCCTTGCTACAAACCTTTGAGAACAAAGATGCTCTCAAAGCAGCATCTTTGCACCCATTAGGGATACACAAAGTGGAGAGTGGAAAAGAAGAAGTAACAAAGACATTTATGATCTGTATAAGTCCCAGCTAATCACTGGTATCATGAAGGCTAATAGACTACAATGGCTGGGGCATATAGAAAGAATGGAAGATAATAGGGAAACAAAACTCGCTTACACTCAGGAAATAAATGACCGTTGACCCCGAGGTAGACCAAGAAGACGGTGGAGAGATAATATATATACAGACCTACAAGCACTTGGAATCAACGACTGGCAAGATAGGGTCAACCAGAGAGACGAATGGAGACAGATTGTATCTGCAGCAAAGAACCTCAAAGGCTCAGAACGCTGAAGAAGATTGCAATCCTGAAGAAATCAGGAGCCTTGGAATGTGATCAACATCGAACAATTAGTATAATGAGCCACATCACAAAGATTCTGCTGAGAATTATCATGCAAAGAGTTAGGAAGAAAATACAACCCGAAATAGGAGAAGAACAATGTGGGTTTGTAGAAGGCAAGGGTACAGTAAATGCTGTGTATATACTGAGAATAATAATTAAACGTTCTATTGAAGTAAACAAAGATCTATACCTTTGCTTTAATGACTACACACAGGCTTTCGATAAAGTGAGACATGTCGATAATGATAAGGATGCTTGAAGATCTACAAATTGATGGAAAAGACCTTAGACTTGTAAAAAACATATATTGGAAAGAACAAGCTGCCATCAGAATTGATAACAATGTAGGTCAATATCAGCCAATTAAAAGAGGTGTGAGACAGGGATGTGTAATGTCTCCAGATCTTGTTTCCCTGTACAGTGAAAATATTTTCAGAAACATAGAAGATATGGAAGGAATCAACAGTAGGGAAGGGGGGGGGGAGGGGGGGGGGGGAGAGATACATCAATAACATTAGATATGCAGATCCCCTCAGCTGTGTGTCCACCGTGACGAGGTAGAGGGGCTTGTGCGTCCCAATGACCCCAAGAGCTATGCCGACGGTAGCACAGCTACTGGTAGGGCCACCCATGTCGGACAGGTCAAGGGAGAGGGACCAGACGAAGAGACACACAAACCTGCTGCCTTGTAGGTAGACTGGAGACAGTCAAAGGCTAGGGAAAGCACCCCGAATACATGCTTGTCGAAATCGGATGTACTGAGCCACAGGCTTGACAAAGCAGTGCAACGTAAAACCTGCTGCCTTGTAGGTAGACTGGGGACAGTCAAAGGCTAGGGAAAGCATCCCGAATAAATGCTTGTCGAAATCGGATGTACTGAGCCACAGGCTTGACAAAGCAGTGCAACGTAACTTAATTCATGATGTCACAAATCAAAATTAATCGTTATGGTGCAATTCCATGAAGTCCCATCAGGCGGTGATAGTGCCGGGCCCCCTGCCTCGAGGGGGTCCACCCATGACTACTGGTGGTCACCTTCCCCTGTGCTGTGGAGTCAAGGCACAGAGGAGTAGGTTAAGAGCTATTGACCAAATACCACGGACACTCAACATACTACAGTGGAATGTCGAAGGAGTTTACAAGAAGAAAGACTCCCTAACACAGCGTCTCCATAAAGATAGAATAGATGTGGCATGCATTCAAGAGACACACCTCAATGCCAATCACAAATTCTCAGTCAGAGGATATCAGGCCACACGTTTCGACCGCGAAGGACACAAAGGAGGAGTTCTAATACTTACACGAAATACAATACCTTGCAGCGAAGTATCTGTGATCTCTGACAACCAAACGGAAATTATAGGTGTTGATATAATGATAAAGGACGTGAAAATAAGAATCTACAATCTGTATAGCCCAGCAGATAAGGACCTTACACTCTCAAACATGAAAATAACTGACACAAACTGCATTATTGTCAGAGACTTTAATAGCCATTCAGAAAGATGGGGATACCCAGATACTGACAAAAGAGGAGATGAATTGGAGGACTGGGAAATAGACTCAAATCTCCATCTACTCAACAAAGCGGATGACACACCGAGCTTCTACTCCAGAAGATGGCTTACCACTTCTACTCCAGACTTAGCTTTCTGCACAGGAGACATCCTCCAAAAAATTGATCGCCATGTGCTGGACCAATTAGCAGGTAGTGACCACAGACCAATCAAGCTTGTAATGAATATGGAGTATGTTCCACAGGAGCAAAAGCCCTTGCCCTGCTGGAATTACAAACGAGCAGACTGGGACAGATTTGCCATACTAACAGACAAATATTGTGAAAACATAAATACACGATATGGCAACATAAAGCAAATGGTGGAAAGTCTAAACAGAGCGATAATACAGGCAGCCACTGAGTCCATTCTAAGAGGAGCGAGGAAAAATTACAAACCATACTGGACTGAAGAACTACAAAGTTGAAGATGCCAGGAAGACAGCAGAGAAAGAACAAACAATTGAAGCGAACATCTCTCTCAAAGCCATCTCAGCAAAATATAAAAGAACAGTAAATCAAACAACAAGAGATTGTTGGAGGGAAAAAACAGAAAACCTGAATTTTGACAGGGATGGAAACAAACTATGGAAACTAGTGAAAGCCATGAACAATGAAGGACCTAGAAACAAACAAATAACAATTAAACAAGGAAATGCCTTACTTACAGGAAAAAAGGCTGCAAATGCACTAATGGAACACTATGCAAATGAAAACCACATTGATATTACAACCGAACAGAAGAAAGTAATCAAAGACAAACAGATACATCATAGAAATACAGAGACAGCAGCAGAATATATGATGGCAAATCTAACAATGGAAGAAATGGAACAGGCAATGAATACCCTATAAAAGAAGAAATCACCAGGAAAGGATGGAATCACAAATG
The DNA here is from genome assembly GCA_963921405.1 of Cepaea hortensis. Lineage (NCBI taxonomy): Eukaryota > Metazoa > Mollusca > Gastropoda > Stylommatophora > Helicidae > Cepaea > Cepaea hortensis. The sequence goes on along the minus strand of OY992876.1, from coordinate 447,602,953 downwards.
AAATGCTAATAGGACTTGGCACCAAGGCAAAGAAGAAACTACTAGCAGTCCTAAATAACAGCTGGAAGAGAGGAATAGGCCCACTGGCATGGAAGGAAGCTATACTAATACCAGTCCCAAAGAAAGGAAAAGACCTGGAAAACCAAATGGCTATCGACCTATCAGTCTACTTAGCTGTGTAGGAAAATTAATGGAACGCATTATCAATGGCAGGCTAACATGGCATCTGGAAGAAAACAAACTCTTAACACCACACCAAGCAGGATTCAGAAAGTACAGATCCACTGAAGATCAAATAACCTATATAGCTCAGGAAATAGAGGATGCCTTCCAAGAGCAAAAGCACACACTAGCAGTCTGGATAGATTTAGAAAAAGCATTTGATAAAGTATGGAAGGAAGGACTGAAAGTAAAACTGCAAAAAATGCATGTTTGTGGAAAAATGTATAAATGGATCAGCCACTACCTTGAGAACAGAACTGCCAGGACAAAAGTACAAGGACAAACAAGCAAAATGATGCTGTTGGAGCAAGGTGTCCCCCAAGGAGGAGTTCTTTCACCAACATTATTCCTAGCATATATAAATGACATCACGGACAATTTTCCAGCCAGAGTATTCACATCCTCCTTTGCAGATGACCTAGCCATATGGACATCTGAAGAATATATTAGTACAGCTAACAGCAGAATACAGCAAGCCTTATTAGCGCTAGAGGACTGGTCGAAATCATAGCTAGTGAAGATAAGTGAGGAGAAAACAACATGCACAGTGTTCTCCCTCTCAAATAAAACTCAGCAACCTAAGCTGGTATTGAATGGAAAAATATTGTGCCATGAAGAAAATCCAAACTATCTGGGAGTCACCTTTGATCGTCGCCTGACATGGAAGACACAGGTTAAGAAAAATCGAACAAGAGCAAGGCAGAGAATGGCATTCATGAAAAAGCTTGCTGGTACAACGTGGGGAGCAGATGAGAAAGTTCTCAAGAAGTTATATACTGGACGGGTGAGGCCAGTACTGGAGTATGGCATTGCAGCTTGGGCAACAGCAGCTAAGTCAAACTTTAACAAAATAAGTAGAGTCCAAAACCAAGGAATGTGAATCATAACTGGAAGCCTGAAGACAATGCCTATTAATGAACTAGAAAAGATCACTTGTTTACAACCAATGCAGGACAGAAGAGATAGCAGAGCCCAGCAACAAGCAGAAAAATTTAGAAGATTGACAGACCACCCTATGTATAACAGGTTTAATGGTTTTGGAAAAGGAAGACTGAAGCGTAGCAACTTTGTAAAAACTGCAAAACGAAAGATTAGGGCAGATCCCATACTTAACATATCAACAGTCAAGCCCATTTACAATGCACACAACTTCCCAGCTTGGAGACAGCAGCAACTGCCTGAGATGATAGAAAACATTCCTGGTATTGAGAAAAAGAACACTCAGAATGAAACCGAAAGAAGAAAAATAATCCCCAACTACATAAAAGAACATTACCCAAGCAGCAATTGGACCCATGCATATACAGATGGATCAGCCAAAGATTCAATTAAAAATGGAGGAGGAGGAATTCTCCTTAATTTAAAAAATGGAGTGATAAAAACACAGTCAGTGGCAACTGGAAAATTTTCAAGTAACTTCAAAGCGGAGGTAGAGGCTTTGAAAACTGCAGCAGAAATGCTCTAGATGGAGGAAAATAAAGAGAAGCAAATAGCTATCTTCACAGATGCAAAGTCAGCTGTCTCAATACTGAAGAGCAAAAACAGCACAGAACTAGCTGACCTAAGAGCAGCACTTCATGGTCTATGCCAGAAATCCAAAAAAGTTGAATACAGTGGATCCCATCACATTGGAGTATACCTGGAAATGAAGAGGCTGACAGACTAGCAAAAGAGGGTGGACGATTACCACAGCCTGACAAAGACATAACCTATAATGAGGCAAAAAGGTTTATAAAAAGCACTTATAGAACCAAATGGGAATCAGAGCATCCAGGCCACCAGAAGGATGATGCATATTACAAACTCGACCGAAGAGAACAAGTAGTAATCTTCAGACTCCGCACAGGACATAAAAGGCTGAAACACCACTTGTTCAATAAACTAAAGATAGGAGATACCGATGAATGTAATTGTGGAACTGGTAAAATGACAGCTAAACATTTGCTGCAGGAGTGCCCAATATATGCAGAACAGAGAAAGATATTTTGGCCCACGCCTGCTTCGTTTGAGGACAAGCTCTATGGAGATATCAACAAGCTCAAGTTGACTGCAGCTTACTTTAACTACATTCAGGTTGACATCTAAAGGTGCATGAAGATGTATTTAGATTACCACACTTCATACCACAGGTATGTCGGCGTCCCAGAGGCATGAAATGGAATATTGCTTGGATAGCACATCCATTACGTGGAAAGTCTGAATCAAAAGCTCACTGGGTGGGCTTCGTAAATGGTGGAAAAGGTGTCCTAGTGACACGAAATGGAATATTGCTTGGATAGCAAATCCATTACGTGAAAAGTCCGAATCGAAAGCACACTGTGTGGGCTTCATAAAAGGTGGAAAAAGTGTCCTAGTGGCACGAAATGGAATATTGCTTGGATAGCAAATCCATTATGTGGAAAGTCTTAATCGAAAGCTCACTGTGTGGATGTCATCTGCAGACTGCATTCTTCTGGTTTCCAGAGGAACAGCCTATGGTGAACGGAAGGCCCAATATACGGAAGTGAGGCTAAGCAGCCATGTGCAGGACATGACGATTCCTTGGGTGAGCCCAGTACCAGAGCGCTGTGTGATGGCTCTGCAAGTATGGAAGCCTCCTTGGATGGCGGGGAATGCCCATGGTCTGCCCCTGCCTTCCCTTGAGGGTTGACCAGGATGTCTTTGGCTGTTCTATATGGGCCAGCTAGGATGGGGGATAACACCACAACAGTGAGATTCAAACGTCCTAAGAAACCACAGGAAAGGTTAACCCGGTCAACAAATGCCCGCAGAAGTCGGATGTGTCGGCCTAACGGCGCAAGAATGCAGCTCTGCTGTAAACAGGCACAACGCAGTCACATCCGGAAAAAAAATCCGGATGAACGCAGAAGAAGAAGATATGCAGATGATACAGTCTTAATTGCAGACAATGAAAAGGACCTTCAAAATTTAGTTGATGCGGTTGTTGTGCACAGTGAACAACTAGGGTTATAACTGAATTATAGGAAGACACAGATTATGGTCATCACTGGGAAGATGGAAATGCCATAATGTGATATACGAGTAAATGGGCATATTCTTAAGCAAGTGAATCGACACAGTTACCTTTGCACAATCATAACATCTGATGGGAGATGTCTTGAAGAGATTAGAACAAGAATTGCCATTGCGAAGGTAGCCTTTTTCAAGATGAAAAACATACTGACCAATATAAAGATATCAATTGAAACGAGAAGAAGAGTGTTAAAGTGCTACAAGGAACTTAATCTTTTGCATGGATGTGAAGCGTGGAGAATAAGCAGTCAAGCTGAATAACTGCTGATGGCTGCGGAAATGTGGTTTCTGAGAAAGAATACCATGAACAGACAGAAAAACCTATGAACAAGTCCTTCAGAAACAAATGAAGATCGTAAACTGATTAGAAACATTGGACGTAGACAGTCCAACTTTTTTGGGCACGTTATGGGAAGAAATGAATTGGAGAACTTGGTGACAACTGGCAAGATCGAAGGGAACAGATCAAGGGGAAGACCGAGAAGTAAATACGTGGATGGCTTGGCCACATGGCATGGTCGAGACAGGAACACGGAGCTGATCCACAACTCTGGTGATCAAGTGAGATGGCAGAACATGACCGCCCACGCTTATCGGCATGGCACATGATGGTTACATTACTAGAGAACATTGTTGTGTCTAGCAGTGATGATCTCATTTTGGTTTAAATAGGGAAACAAATAACTATCGGCATGGCACATGATGGATACATTACTAGAGAACATTGTTGTGTCTAGCAGTGATGATCTCATTTTGGTTTAAATAGGGAAACAAATAACTAACTGGTTGTAGCCAATGTTCAGCAGTAGGAGCAGGCTGTGGGAGAACGGTGTAAAGAAGAAACCAACATCAACAAAATGCCATATTTCTAACAAAGGCCGGAACTAGTTAAAAACTGGGCTGTGCTCACATCGGCTAAAAGAATCACCGAAACAATTATGTTGCTTGCCTACCGACCCGGTCGTCATCATATGTTCTAATCCACTTCGAGGAGAAGAATTGCTTTGTGTTTTGTTGATCAGAGTCCCCCAGACTGATCCAGGCTAACATGGCTACAAGGACATGTTGCAGCCGCCGTGATATCTTGACGACATCCACCCATCAAATGCCGAGTAATGTTAATTATGCAATATAAAACCAGCACCATATATCCTGGCCAGGATTAAGATCTATGTAGGCCCTAATCACTTACAAGATTTTAGTAATTGTATATACCATCATTATAATGTGCCAACAGATTCCTTGTCCCGATTATACCATGTGGCTAATACATAAATATATTTAACTCTTCGACTTAACATCGTTGTCGTGAATTAACTATTAACTGTCCACATCTAATTTATTTAATCAAGTTAACAGTTTTCATTTGTTTCTTGGGGACTGTCTTGTGTGATTTGCTTTGTAGTTTCCTCACAAACCGCATTTTCAATGACAGTAGATGTTTATCAGAGTGTCTATTTATTATTCATGTTTAGCACGCATACAGCAATATAGCTTCTGTACAGCATCTCAACACTCTTTCTATCACTGGGAATGGCTGGTGTTTTCCACCTTACAATGAGCTACATTTGCCACATTAATTCTTGTACTAATCTCTACAAGGCATTTCCCATCAGATATGATGACTGTTCTGAGGTTATTGTACCAATTCACTGTTTAAAATATGTTCCATTTTTATGGATATTACGTCGTAGTATATCTTTAAAATATGTTCCATTTTTATGGATTGATTGATTGATTGATTGATTTAGGAACCGACATCACAGCACTCGGGACATTCCCATAAGCGCTCCGTCCCCATCCTCAGCAGCCAGCGAAGAGTTCCAACACTAATAGTTCCAGTAGCAATCTGATTATATGTCCGTCTCGCCTTTCCTCTGAGCGTCGAGCGTCGGCCAGATCCCCTCGTCACACCTCGCTGTTTCATTCTTACCAGACTATGGTGATCCATTAGCTCCTCCGAGGTGTACACATGCTCCCACAAGGGCGCAACCACGTCTGTCTTGTCATTTTAATGGATATTACGTTGTAGTATATCTTTCTTCTTGGGGACGACCCTAGTCTAAATTTTATTTAAATAATTAATTATCAGCTTATCTTCACTGTATATGGACCATTCATTCCAGATTTGGTACAGATTGGCTAGTGCCGCACTATTGAAGGGCGATTGATGCATGATAAGGCAGATGTGATGAAGGCCATCTGAGGGCCAGTGTGAATAGTACAGAAGAACAGTTAGACCAGTGTTTCCCAACGTGGGGCCTGCGCCCCAAAGGGGGGCAATTCGATTGTAAAGGCGGGGGGGGGGGGGGGGGGGGGGGGGGGGTTCGAAAATGGACTCGTCCAGTGTTTAAGTTAACCGTGTGGCGACTCTCAGTCGTTACTCGAGCTGGGTAAACGTCCAGTATAAATAACTTCTGTCCGTCATGTTAGTAGCCGTGATTTCATTTTTGGACGTTTGAGTTGAACTACTGGTTATACAGGGCCGGCACTAAGCATTTCGTGCTATCTGTTCTGAATGGCGCGAAATGATTAGTGCCGGGATCTCAGTTTCTGCAGTGTTTCGCAGTAACGCTCAGCAATCACCGTTGGTGTTAATAAGCGTCCGTTAAATTGTAAAAATCTCGTTATATATACACACACACAAATATTGTGAAAACATAAATACACGATATGGCAACATAAAGCAAATGGTGGAAAGTCTAAACAGAGCGATAATACAGGCAGCCACTGAGTCCATTCTAAGAGGAGCGAGGAAAAATTACAAACCATACTGGACTGAAGAACTACAAAGTTGAAGATGCCAGGAAGACAGCAGAGAAAGAACAAACAATTGAAGCGAACATCTCTCTCAAAGCCATCTCAGCAAAATATAAAAGAACAGTAAATCAAACAACAAGAGATTGTTGGAGGGAAAAAACAGAAAACCTGAATTTTGACAGGGATGGAAACAAACTATGGAAACTAGTGAAAGCCATGAACAATGAAGGACCTAGAAACAAACAAATAACAATTAAACAAGGAAATGCCTTACTTACAGGAAAAAAGGCTGCAAATGCACTAATGGAACACTATGCAAATGAAAACCACATTGATATTACAACCGAACAGAAGAAAGTAATCAAAGACAAACAGATACATCATAGAAATACAGAGACAGCAGCAGAATATATGATGGCAAATCTAACAATGGAAGAAATGGAACAGGCAATGAATACCCTATAAAAGAAGAAATCACCAGGAAAGGATGGAATCACAAATGAAATGCTAATAGGACTTGGCACCAAGGCAAAGAAGAAACTACTAGCAGTCCTAAATAACAGCTGGAAGAGAGGAATAGGCCCACTGGCATGGAAGGAAGCTATACTAATACCAGTCCCAAAGAAAGGAAAAGACCTGGAAAACCAAATGGCTATCGACCTATCAGTCTACTTAGCTGTGTAGGAAAATTAATGGAACGCATTATCAATGGCAGGCTAACATGGCATCTGGAAGAAAACAAACTCTTAACACCACACCAAGCAGGATTCAGAAAGTACAGATCCACTGAAGATCAAATAACCTATATAGCTCAGGAAATAGAGGATGCCTTCCAAGAGCAAAAGCACACACTAGCAGTCTGGATAGATTTAGAAAAAGCATTTGATAAAGTATGGAAGGAAGGACTGAAAGTAAAACTGCAAAAAATGCATGTTTGTGGAAAAATGTATAAATGGATCAGCCACTACCTTGAGAACAGAACTGCCAGGACAAAAGTACAAGGACAAACAAGCAAAATGATGCTGTTGGAGCAAGGTGTCCCCCAAGGAGGAGTTCTTTCATCAACATTATTCCTAGCATATATAAATGACATCACGGACAATTTTCCAGCCAGAGTATTCACATCCTCCTTTGCAGATGACCTAGCCATATGGACATCTGAAGAATATATTAGTACAGCTAACAGCAGAATACAGCAAGCCTTATTAGCGCTAGAGGACTGGTCGAAATCATAGCTAGTGAAGATAAGTGAGGAGAAAACAACATGCACAGTGTTCTCCCTCTCAAATAAAACTCAGCAACCTAAGCTGGTATTGAATGGAAAAATATTGTGCCATGAAGAAAATCCAAACTATCTGGGAGTCACCTTTGATCGTCGCCTGACATGGAAGACACAGGTTAAGAAAAATCGAACAAGAGCAAGGCAGAGAATGGCATTCATGAAAAAGCTTGCTGGTACAACGTGGGGAGCAGATGAGAAAGTTCTCAAGAAGTTATATACTGGACGGGTGAGGCCAGTACTGGAGTATGGCATTGCAGCTTGGGCAACAGCAGCTAAGTCAAACTTTAACAAAATAAGTAGAGTCCAAAACCAAGGAATGTGAATCATAACTGGAAGCCTGAAGACAATGCCTATTAATGAACTAGAAAAGATCACTTGTTTACAACCAATGCAGGACAGAAGAGATAGCAGAGCCCAGCAACAAGCAGAAAAATTTAGAAGATTGACAGACCACCCTATGTATAACAGGTTTAATGGTTTTGGAAAAGGAAGACTGAAGCGTAGCAACTTTGTAAAAACTCCAAAACGAAAGATTAGGGCAGATCCCATACTTAACATATCAACAGTCAAGCCCATTTACAATGCACACAACTTCCCAGCTTGGAGACAGCAGCAACTGCCTGAGATGATAGAAAACATTCCTGGTATTGAGAAAAAGAACACTCAGAATGAAACCGAAAGAAGAAAAATAATCCCCAACTACATAAAAGAACATTACCCAAGCAGCAATTGGACCCATGCATATACAGATGGATCAGCCAAAGATTCAATTAAAAATGGAGGAGGAGGAATTCTCCTTAATTTAAAAAATGGAGTGATAAAAACACAGTCAGTGGCAACTGGAAAATTTTCAAGTAACTTCAAAGCGGAGGTAGAGGCTTTGAAAACTGCAGCAGAAATGCTCTAGATGGAGGAAAATAAAGAGAAGCAAATAGCTATCTTCACAGATGCAAAGTCAGCTGTCTCAATACTGAAGAGCAAAAACAGCACAGAACTAGCTGACCTAAGAGCAGCACTTCATGGTCTATGCCAGAAATCCAAAAAAGTTGAATACAGTGGATCCCATCACATTGGAGTATACCTGGAAATGAAGAGGCTGACAGACTAGCAAAAGAGGGTGGACGATTACCACAGCCTGACAAAGACATAACCTATAATGAGGCAAAAAGGTTTATAAAAAGCACTTATAGAACCAAATGGGAATCAGAGCATCCAGGCCACCAGAAGGATGATGCATATTACAAACTCGACCGAAGAGAACAAGTAGTAATCTTCAGACTCCGCACAGGACATAAAAGGCTGAAACACCACTTGTTCAATAAACTAAAGATAGGAGATACCGATGAATGTAATTGTGGAACTGGTAAAATGACAGCTAAACATTTGCTGCAGGAGTGCCCAATATATGCAGAACAGAGAAAGATATTTTGGCCCACGCCTGCTTCGTTTGAGGACAAGCTCTATGGAGATATCAACAAGCTCAAGTTGACTACAGCTTACTTTAACTACATTCAGGTTGACATCTAAAGGTGCATGAAGATGTATTTAGACTACCACACTTCATACCACAGGTATGTCGGCGTCCCAGAGGCATGAAATGGAATATTGCTTGGATAGCACATCCATTACGTGGAAAGTCTGAATCAAAAGCTCACTGGGTGGGCTTCGTAAATGGTGGAAAAGGTGTCCTAGTGACACGAAATGGAATATTGCTTGGATAGCAAATCCATTACGTGAAAAGTCCGAATCGAAAGCACACTGTGTGGGCTTCATAAAAGGTGGAAAAAGTGTCCTAGTGGCACGAAATGGAATATTGCTTGGATAGCAAATCCATTATGTGGAAAGTCTTAATCGAAAGCTCACTGTGTGGATGTCATCTGCAGACTGCATTCTTCTGGTTTCCAGAGGAACAGCCTATGGTGAACGGAAGGCCCAATATACGGAAGTGAGGCTAAGCAGCCATGTGCAGGACATGACGATTCCTTGGGTGAGCCCAGTACCAGAGCGCTGTGTGATGGCTCTGCAAGTATGGAAGCCTCCTTGGATGGCGGGGAATGCCCATGGTCTGCCCCTGCCTTCCCTTGAGGGTTGACCAGGATGTCTTTGGCTGTTCTATATGGGCCAGCTAGGATGGGGGATAACACCACAACAGTGAGATTCAAACGTCCTAAGAAACCACAGGAAAGGTTAACCCGGTCAACAAATGCCCGCAGAAGTCGGATGTGTCGGCCTAACGGCGCAAGAATGCAGCTCTGCTGTAAACAGGCACAATGCAGTCACATCCGGAAAAAAAATCCGGATGAACGCAGAAGAAGAAGATATGCAGATGATACAGTCTTAATTGCAGACAATGAAAAGGACCTTCAAAATTTAGTTGATGCGGTTGTTGTGCACAGTGAACAACTAGGGTTATAACTGAATTATAGGAAGACACAGATTATGGTCATCACTGGGAAGATGGAAATGCCATAATGTGATATACGAGTAAATGGGCATATTCTTAAGCAAGTGAATCGACACAGTTACCTTTGCACAATCATAACATCTGATGGGAGATGTCTTGAAGAGATTAGAACAAGAATTGCCATTGCGAAGGTAGCCTTTTTCAAGATGAAAAACATACTGACCAATATAAAGATATCAATTGAAACGAGAAGAAGAGTGTTAAAGTGCTACAAGGAACTTAATCTTTTGCATGGATGTGAAGCGTGGAGAATAAGCAGTCAAGCTGAATAACTGCTGATGGCTGCGGAAATGTGGTTTCTGAGAAAGAATACCATGAACAGACAGAAAAACCTATGAACAAGTCCTTCAGAAACAAATGAAGATCGTAAACTGATTAGAAACATTGGACGTAGACAGTCCAACTTTTTTGGGCATGTTATGGGAAGAAATGAATTGGAGAACTTGGTGACAACTGGCAAGATCGAAGGGAACAGATCAAGGGGAAGACCGAGAAGTAAATACGTGGATGGCTTGGCCACATGGCATGGTCGAGACAGGAACACGGAGCTGATCCACAACTCTGGTGATCAAGTGAGATGGCAGAACATGACCGCCCACGCTTATCGGCATGGCACATGATGGTTACATTACTAGAGAACATTGTTGTGTCTAGCAGTGATGATCTCATTTTGGTTTAAATAGGGAAACAAATAACTATCGGCATGGCACATGATGGATACATTACTAGAGAACATTGTTGTGTCTAGCAGTGATGATCTCATTTTGGTTTAAATAGGGAAACAAATAACTAACTGGTTGTAGCCAATGTTCAGCAGCAGGAGCAGGCTGTGGGAGAACGGTGTAAAGAAGAAACCAACATCAACAAAATGCCATATTTCTAACAAAGGCCGGAACTAGTTAAAAACTGGGCTGTGCTCACATCGGCTAAAAGAATCACCGAAACAATTATTTTGCTTGCCTACCGACCCGGTCGTCATCATATGTTCTAATCCACTTCGAGGAGAAGAATTGCTTTGTGTTTTGTTGATCAGAGTCCCCCAGACTGATCCAGGCTAACATGGCTACAAGGACATGTTGCAGCCGCCGTGATATCTTGACGACATCCACCCATCAAATGCCGAGTAATGTTAATTATGCAATATAAAACCAGCACCATATATCCTGGCCAGGATTAAGATCTATGTAGGCCCTAATCACTTACAAGATTTTAGTAATTGTATATACCATCATTATAATGTGCCAACAGATTCCTTGTCCCGATTATACCATGTGGCTAATACATAAATATATTTAACTCTTCGACTTAACATCGTTGTCGTGAATTAACTATTAACTGTCCACATCTAATTTATTTAATCAAGTTAACAGTTTTCATTTGTTTCTTGGGGACTGTCTTGTGTGATTTGCTTTGTAGTTTCCTCACAAACCGCATTTTCAATGACAGTAGATGTTTATCAGAGTGTCTATTTATTATTCATGTTTAGCACGCATACAGCAATATAGCTTCTGTACAGCATCTCAACACTCTTTCTATCACTGGGAATGGCTGGTGTTTTCCACCTTACAATGAGCTACATTTGCCACATTAATTCTTGTACTAATCTCTACAAGGCATTTCCCATCAGATATGATGACTGTTCTGAGGTTATTGTACCAATTCACTGTTTAAAATATGTTCCATTTTTATGGATATTACGTCGTAGTATATCTTTAAAATATGTTCCATTTTTATGGATTGATTGATTGATTGATTGATTTAGGAACCGACATCACAGCACTCGGGACATTCCCATAAGCGCTCCGTCCCCATCCTCAGCAGCCAGCGAAGAGTTCCAACACTAATAGTTCCAGTAGCAATCTGATTATATGTCCGTCTCGCCTTTCCTCTGAGCGTCGAGCGTCGGCCAGATCCCCTCGTCACACCTCGCTGTTTCATTCTTACCAGACTATGGTGATCCATTAGCTCCTCCGAGGTGTACACATGCTCCCACAAGGGCGCAACCACGTCTGTCTTGTCATTTTAATGGATATTACGTTGTAGTATATCTTTCTTCTTGGGGACGACCCTAGTCTAAATTTTATTTAAATAATTAATTATCAGCTTATCTTCACTGTATATGGACCATTCATTCCAGATTTGGTACAGATTGGCTAGTGCCGCACTATTGAGGGGCGATTGATGCATGATAAGGCAGATGTGATGAAGGCCATCTGAGGGCCAGTGTGAATAGTACAGAAGAACAGTTAGACCAGTGTTTCCCAACGTGGGGCCTGCGCCCCAAAGGGGGGCAATTCGATTGTAAAGGCGGGGGGGGGGGGGGGGGGTTCGAAAATGGACTCGTCCAGTGTTTAAGTTAACCGTGTGACGACTCTCAGTCGTTACTCGAGCTGGGTAAACGTCCAGTATAAATAACTTCTGTCCGTCATGTTAGTAGCCGTGATTTCATTTTTGGACGTTTGAGTTGAACTACTGGTTATACAGGGCCGGCACTAAGCATTTCGTGCTATCTGTTCTGAATGGCGCGAAATGATTAGTGCCGGGATCTCAGTTTCTGCAGTGTTTCGCAGTAACGCTCAGCAATCACCGTTGGTGTTAATAAGCGTCCGTTAAATTGTAAAAATCTCGTTATATATACACACACACACCCACCCACCCACCCACCCACCCACCCACCCACACACACACACACACACACACACACACACACACACACATTGTATAAATATAAGTGATGTATAAATGGTATGTGAATTCAGTTGGTAATTTTTATTAAGTTCAGTTTTAGAAGCATCATTTTTCAGAAAAATTTGTCAAATGAAAAAGTATGTTTTTTTCATTGGGGTAAATGTGCCATACATATTTAAATATGCATTTTTAGTCTACGTTTACTCCAGTTCATGTTATTTTTTTACCACTTTTAAACTGATCTTCACATGGCCGTTTTTAGCGTGATTCAAGCAAGAGGATATTATTTTGTGCTTTTTTACCGAAGTAACCCATTTTTTCGCGGATTTTTGAGTTCTAAAATGGTCAGCTTTGAACCCGAAGACATACTAGCATTGACTAGCTCTGATAGTAGCGATTTTGTCAGTTCACGACTGTCAGATAATGACTTTAGTGATACAGAAGAAAGTGCCCATGAGGATTTCAACCTCGTGTCCCCGTAGTTTTGTGTATTGGGAATAAAGAAGATCGTTTTATATATACCAGTGTTTCCCAACGTGGGGCCCACGCCCCACAGGGGGGCAATTTGACTGTTAAGGGGGGCAATTCGAAAATGGAAGAAATCGGCTGAATATAACAAAACGGGGAGACTTGAGACTGAAGTTAACTAAATTGGAACCTGACATAAGATCTCTTTGCAGCAAGCATCAAGCGCAAGGATCTCACTAAATTTAAATAATAAATAATTACTAATAATTAAAATAATATAGAAAAATCTTTCATTAAAATTATTTTGTACTTGAATTTCAGTTCTCCATTATATGTTTTGAAAATTTACTTACTGTGTTTGCTCAATAATTACCTAGTGATTTCTTCCTAAAACCTATCATTCAAGTTTCTGTAGTGAACATTTCAATTTTTGAATATTAAAAATAATGTATATGTTGAGGGGGGGGGGCGTGGGGCGGGGGAGGGGGGCAATATGAATTTTAGAAAGGCTTAAGTGGGGCGTGGCACAAAAAAGGTTGGGAAACACTGATCTATACCCTTTCATGGCAATGGCCGGACCAAAAAACATGTCACCAGTTGATAGCCAACCTGTTACAAATGTCAATAGGGACTTCATAGTTGTTGTTTATTTAACCATAAGTGTTTAAAATTATTCTAAAGTGGTGTAGGTATTCAGTGAGGAAATTTTAGGTGAGTACCATTTTTTTTTTTTTAATATTTAGTACCAATTCATAATAGTGGTATGAAATATTTTATTTTTCACAAAATACAAATGAGGTCATCAAATTTGCGTAAACATGAACAAAACAACTTCAATCATACACAGAAATAAACTTTACTATTTCCTCTTTAAGAATATATATACTTGTATATATCTATATAGGGTTCTAATATTTTTTTGGGGAATTTATAAAATTGTCACTTCAGTCATTTCTGTACTCCAAAAAATGGCTCCGTCTTCTTCAGAGGGAAACCTAAATTTGGCCCAATGTTGTTCCGTCCTAAAAGGGTTAAGAATATTCATTTATTCTTCTTCTTATTTCCACCCATCCATTTACAACAGACAGTATATAGTGTATGTACTGACGTGGACAGGGCCTTAGGTTCGCAACGGAATACAATCAGCTTGCTAGTAGTGGGTTGTGCTCAATGTTTAAATCTCAAATCCCAGAAAAAACTAAATAAATCAATTTGATTATTGCTCGCTGGACTTTAGGTCCTGGTGTGCCTTGCCAGTCAAGAAGACCTGATCATGCGGGGCCACATCGATTGACGGATGTCAGTCGCGGCGATCAGGTAAATTTTTAGCTATAGCCTACGATAGGTTATGTTGTGATATATTCTAAGGTGATAATTTGGTCGCGTCTAGCACATGCCACGTGGTTTAGTGGTTATACACTAGCATCACTAGCAATTTGGTTTCATACCCACTGTCCACGATGAAACGGTCACCTTTTTGTCTTTTGTGCCAACAATGCTTGACCAACGAATCAATGAAACGAGGTCATCTTGAGACACATTTTAAGTCGAAACATAATGCTCATATTAATTCAGATTTGAATTACTTTCAAACTTTAAAGAAAAACTTTCAAAAAAGTGTAACATTAAAGTCTCTATTTACTCTCATAAATACCGGATGCATACACTGTAGAAGTTAGGAATCGGTTTGGGGTCTTGATGTCTGTACAAGAAAAATGACACCTGATGAACTGGCAGTACAAGCTAGAGATTTAATTCATTCCAAGAAAAAGCAACTTAAGCTATGGATTACATCAGACACATTAGAATTAATAAAACAACGAAGGGAACTTAAACAGAAAGGAGGTGAATCCGATAACAGCAGGATGAAGTATAAATCTTTAACTCGAGAAATAAGAAAGAACACAAGAAAAGACAAAAATCAATATATACAAGATTGCTGTACCAGAATAGAGCAATATCATAAGACTGGAAGAGATTATGAAATGTTCAAAGAAATGAAGTTATTGACAAGAAATGTTCAACCTCAATTGAATGTTATCTGTGACAAGATGGGAAATACCTTAACAGAATCTAGACAAATTCTAGAAAGATGGCGGGAGTACTGCAGTGGAATGTATGATATGAGTGACAGTGAGGATATGAATGAGATACACGAACCAATGGCAGCAGAGACAGAACCTGAACCCTCATTAGATGAAATTGCTTGGGCTATAAAGAACCTGAAGAATGGTAAATCACTGGATGTGATGAGATACCAGCTGAACTAATTAAAGCAGGAGGAGAAGAAAGCATACACATATATCATGCATTATGTACAAAGATTTGGAAATATGGTATATGGCCAAAAGATTGGAAGAGAACTATCTTCATTCCAATACCAAAAAAGGGCAACCTGAAATTATGCACCAACTATAGAACTGTTGCCCTGATCAGTCATGCAAGTAAAATTCTACTAAAAGTCATAATGGGAAGACTTCGTAAGAAAATGGAAGAAGAGATTAACGTAGTTCAAGCTGGATTTAGACAAGGAAGAGGAACAAGAGATCACATATTCAACATGCGTTTAATAATAGAGAAGTGCAGAGAATTTAATGTGAACCTATTCTCATGTTTTGTGGATTATTCAAAAGCATTTGACTGTGTACAACATCAGAAACTTTGGGAAATCATGAGGAATATGGGCTTTCCATCACATGTAGTACAACTCATAAAAATGCTCTATCTAGACCAACAAGCAGCAGTTAGAATAGATGGCGAGGCATCAGATTGGTTTGACATCAAGCAAGGAGTCCGTCAGGGCTGCGTGTTGTCACCCTATTTGTTTAACCTGTACGCCGAAAATATAATGAGAAATGTAAGAGATGATATAAACAGGGAGCTATATGATGCCCTAAATATTGGCGGTCATGACATACCGGAGATTCGATATGCTGATGATACAGTATTACTATCCACAACACAGAATGGCATAGAAAACCTAATAGCTTCAACCCAATTGAATAGCGAAAATCACAACTTATATCTTAACATAGCAAAAACAAAGATAATGCATACAGATAAAACTACTATGGAGAAAGAAATATACATTAATGGGGAAAAATTGGCGGTAGTGGAAAATTTTGAAAATCTTGGTTCATTGATTACCAACAACGGTGACACATTGAAAGAAATTAAACGGCGACTATCAATTGCTCTTCAAAGACTAAAACAGCTGAATAAATTATGGAGTGGGACAGATAGAACTATAAAAATTAGATTTTTAAGAGCATGCATCTTTCCCATTGCAACATACGCCTGTGAGACATGGACACTTACTAAACAAGCTGAACAGCGCATAAACGCCTTTGAATATAAATGTTATAGACGAGTTCTAAGAATATCTTGGGTAAAGAAAAGAACAAATGCATCCATACTTCAAGAGTTGAATATTGAAGAAGGTTGGCTATTAAAGACGATAAAACAAAGAAAATTGAAATATTTTGGTCACTTGAAACGTCACGAAAGTTTGGAGAGAGCAATAATGGAGGGGTATATGCCTGGGAAGAGAGGAAGAGGAAGACCAAAGAGAAGATGGGTGCAGGATGTGGCGGATGATCTCAAAATGGGTGTATCAGACGCGGGACATCTTGCTTATGATCGAGAGTTTTCCGGAAGGTTGTTATGGGACCCAGGTTCTGCAAAGAACATGCTACTGAATAAATGAATGAATTTACTCTCATAATGCAACTACCAATCGTACTCATGAGGCTAGTTATTAAAATTCATTACTCATCGCTAAATCTGGGAAAAGTCATACTATAGGGAAGAATTTAATCAAATCATCAATATCAGCAATTCTTAAAACGGTTCTGGAAAAAAAGATGACAATGACGTCAAAGCTATGCCACTAAGTAACAATACTGTTGGCAGACGAATAGACAAAATGAGTGAGGATTTCGAAATACAACTTGTTGAAACACTGAACACAAGAAAATTCTCGGTGCAAATGCATGAATCAACTCTGAGAGACTGTGAGGCCATACTTATAATAACTTTCATAAGATATGTTGATAAAGGTAATTTTGCCGAATAACTGTTGTTCTGTACATCATTAGAAAACACCACTACCTCCAAAGATGTATATAGTAAGCTAAACAAAATTACTTAGATGTCAATAATATCCCATTGAAAAATATAACATCTTGTGCTGCAGATAGTGCTCCTAATATGATGGGGAAGTAAATGGTTGCTTAACATTGATGAAAGATGAGAATCCAGAAATCCTTTTTGTGCATTGTGTTATTCACAGGGAAAACCTGGTAGCTAAAAACATTTCGCCTGTTCTAAATGAAGTACTAAATTTAATTTTAAAGTGTATCAATGCTATTAAAGCTAGTGCCACATGTGAACGCCTCTTCAAGTTACTTTGTGAAGAACAAAATGAAGACCATGTGAGACTTATACTTCACACTGAAGTAAGATGACTCTCGAAAGGGAACTGCTTGAAAAGATTTATGGAGCTATTTATTTGATACTCTTAGTGATTTTTAAGCGACAAACCTGAAGTGAAAAATCTATAATTTGTGAGTTATTTGGCCGATATCTTCAAAAACTAAATATATTAAATAAACAACTTCAAGAAACAAATACAACTCTTGTCGATGCAAAAGCGAATATATTTGGTTTCATTACCTTTATTGAATAATGTCAGACATATATTTACAACAAACATTTTGAAAAAGTTTCATTGGATCCAAAATGTGAAGTGACTGATACCGCTATATATGTTATTGTCGATCATCTGAAAATTGTATCGGCTGATTTAAAAGAAAGATTTTCTGATTTGAAACAAACTGATTTCCCAACTTGGATGATGCAGCCAATGTTAGTGGATTTGTCTGATATTTCAAATATGTAGTATCAAGAAGAACTCGCAGAACTTGATTAGTCAATTAAAACTTTATTTAATATAAAAGGAATGATGGCATGGCTTTGTGAGGAAACCGAAATCAAGTATCCAAATGCAACCAAATGTGCAAGACAACTATTGTTACCGTTTCCATCTTCATATTTAGCCAATGCAGATTTAGTGCCATAAATGATTTGCTGCTTAAATAACAAAACGGGGAGACTTGAGACTTAATTTAACTAAGTTGGAATCTGACATAAAATCTATTTGCACAAGTATCAAGCGCAAGAATCTAACTAAATTTAAATAATAAATAATTACTAATAATTAAAATAATATAGAAAAATCTTTCATTACAATTATTGTGTACTTGAATTTCAGTTTCAATATGTTTTGAAAATTTACTTACTGTGTTTGCTCAATAATTTCCTAGTGATTTCTTCCTAAAAACTATCATTCAAGTTTCTTTAGTGAACATTTCAATTTTTGAATATTAAAAATTATGTATATGTTGGGGGGGGGGGGGGGATACGAATTTTAGAAAGGCGTAGGTGGGGCATAGCACAAAAAAGGTTGGGAAACACTGAGTTAGACTATCATGGTCTAGAAATAATGCAGCAGCAAAGGGTGGTCATCAGGGTGGTCTTGTGTGATTCCAGTGTTAACGTATGGATGTGAAAGTTGGAAATCAACGGTAGCTTTAGATAAAAAATTAGACAATTTTGAGAACAAATGTCTTAGAAGACTTCTAAACATCCACTGGACAGACTTCAGAACCAATTCGCAAATAAGACAAGAGACTAAGCAATATACAGTATCCAATTTCATAAGAAGACGCCGTTGGAACTACATCGGCCATGTACTCAGAATGGACAAGTCAAGACTCCCCTACCAAGCCCTCATATGGTCACCAGTAGGGAAAAGAAAACGGGGAAGACCAAGAGAGACCCTGCGTAGAACCATCATTAGAGAAGGCTCATTCAATGGCCAAGTGAATATCCAAGATCTACAACAGGTAGCAGCGAACCGCCAGGCATGGAGAGACAGGACTTCTGCCCTATGCGCCGCCTTAGGCTCAAGAGGAAAGACTAACTAAAGGGTGGTCAGAGGATTGGATAGACAGTCGTCACTCAGAGGTAAAGCGAGGTGGACATATAATCATATTGTAACGGGCACCTTTAGTATTGGAACTCTACTCTGGCTGTTGAAGATGAGGACTGAGCGCTTATGGAATGCCCCGAGTGCAATGATGTCGGTTCTTAACTCAACTCAGCTTATTCTATAAATGCTGTAATCCCCTGTGCAGTAACCTCCTGGGCATGCAGGGTCGAAGACACAAGTTCTGTGTCGACTAATTATTCTTCTATTGACTATTGTTGTTTTGCCTGCTTCATCCTTTTGTGACTTGAGATTGTTACAGTCTAGTCAAGGTTGCAGACTCACTGTCATCTCTTGATTCGTTTAATCGCCCAGATTCTCGGAAGATATTCATTAAATCACCCAGTTCATTGCCCGTCCACTTTTCACAGTAGCCCGGCTCTCAAGCATATTATAAGCTTGTTCATTTCGTTTTAAATCTGTGAGGACCTGGTACAAAGATTGAAGTAGATTTATGCCAGCCTTGACCTTCTCATAGACCACCTATTGTTTTTTACCCCAACCCATCTCGATTTTCTAAAGCGTGCTCATTTAGTCACTGACAGAGCATGCCTGAGGGAATGTCCATGTCTCCATTCAGGCTATAGCTTTAGTTACTGCCATGACCTTCGTAGTCAGACTGCGTGATGTCAAGGTGAAGGCATCACAGTCTTCTTTCACAGTTCTCAGCTAGACCTCAGCCGTCAAAGCGCATGAGTTGCTCGTGTTTGACCAACATACCTACCTGTTTAGATATCTGCATTACCTGAACTTCTGCCTCCACATTTATCGGGCGTTGCTGTCTGCTACCCCTGTCCAGTTTGATGCATACTGTAAAGGGGATACCACACGCTGTTGGCACTTGTGTTCAATGAGCTCACACCATCACATTCACAAACAATGATACACGTATGCATTTGATGTTTAAGTTTCAGCTTACATCATATTTGTCGTGTTACAAATCTTTGTCTCCTTCATGTTCATTCATGTGTCAAACGTAGAATTATTTAAAGAAAACAGCAGTCATCTTGAGAGTTGTTGACATCTCAGGGTGTGCCCATAAATGGAACATGTGTTTACCAAAGTAATTTTCTTCGTTATGCATATGTTGGAAGCTCTTGCGGCAAATGTTTACTTAGTCGTCATGTTCCCAATTCAACAGCTATACTCACCAATCTCACATATCTCTAGCTTGTTTAAACAAGTGGTGTCTCAGCCTGTTTTGTCCTGTGTGGAGTCTAATGTTTTATTTTCTCCATTCTGTTGCATTTAGGAGAACTCGCCTTCCTCTATTTTCTGTTGAGTTATCTATTAATCTACTTGTATATGCATAAATGCAGGTGTTATATGTGTAAGCTTCCTCGACGTTATGTAGAACTGCTTTTCTGCTATTCCCCCCCCCCCCCCCACCCTCTCTCTCTCTCCCCCAAGTAGCAACCACACACACAAACTTGTTTCCTTCGGTCAAGTTGATCAGATGCATCATCTTTCTTGGGCCCTTGATGCTCGGACATTTACTTTGTTCTTCTTCTACTTCTTTGTGCCAAGGTGATGTAAAAGTTTGCTCGGATGGCTCTGTGCTAAGAGGCAAAAGAAGTGGCTGGATGTTGATAACAAAGGTTAAGTGACAGTGTTTAGTGCAGAAGAACCGGACATATGATACCACGAAATATAGCTTGAAAATAGAGGTGGAAACAATCACTGCGGTGTACCGCTGATTGAAAAATGAACAGCACACACATGTCCTGATTGTAAGTTACACTATTATTAATAGCGTCGACAAGAGCAGTTTGGTCAAACTTTCACAAACAATAATTTAGTCCAGCACTGACTACGAAACAAACTTTGAGGCATCGCAGAACTAGAAAATCAGCGATAAACACTCACTTGACGATGTCATAAATCTGAAAGCCCGTCAGATTGAGAGAAAAAGAGGCAGAGTGAGAGAGAGAGAGAGAGAGAGAGAGAGAGAGTGAGAGAGAGAGAGAGAGAGAGAGAGAGAGACAGAGAGAGAGAGAGAGAAGCGAGAGAGATTGCGAGAGATCCAGGTATTTACTTCTCGATCTTCCCATTGGTCTGTTCTCTTCGATCTTGCCAGTTGTCACCAAGTTCTCCAAGTCATTTCTTGTCATTACATGCCCAAAAAATTTGAACTGTCTACGTCTAAGGATTCTAATCAGTTTACGATTTTCATTTCTTTCTTGAAGGACTTGTTCATTGGTTTTTCTGTCCGTGCATGGTATTCTTTGCATTTTCCTCAGAAACCACATTTCCACAGCTATCCGAAGTTTTTCAGCCTGACTGCTCTTTGTCCACGATTACTCATCTAATCTGATCATGTTCCTCTTGTACCTCGCGGTATCTAGGTGAAGTATAAACATCGTGAGAGTGCCCGATTATGGGCTTCATATATCGATATTCCCATGGACTCTGCTATTCCTTCCGTCCAACGTTTACGTGGTCGGCCTTTTCCTCTGATTCCATCTGGTCTGTGCATCATTGCTTGCTGTTGATTGATTGATTGATTTAGGAACCGACATCACAGCATTCGGGGCATTCCCATAAACGCTCCGACCCCATCATCAGCAGTCAGCGAAGAGTTCCAACAACAACAGTTCCAGTAGCAATCTGATTATATGTCCATCTAGCCTTTCCTCTGAGCGTCGAGCGACAGCCATATCCCCTCGTCACTCCTAGCTGCCTCATTCTTGCCAGACTATGGTGATCCATTTGCTCCTCCGAGGTGTACACGTGCTCCCACAAGGCCGTAACCACGTCTGCCTTGTCATGCATCAATACTCCACCAAGTTTTTTGTCGAGCCAGCTAATCTGTCCGCCTGTTCATTCCCCAGCACACCGGCATGCAACGGAGAAAAGATCCAGGTGATGCTTGCCACCCGTGACATCAGAAACGAAGCAAGCCACTCTGCACACAGCCTGCCTGTCCTCACCCTCCTCAGCATGCTTTCTGAGTCAGTTAAAATCACGACGTGTGTATGTATCGTGTTCTCCATCTAGCAGAAAGCTGCACTGACCGCCTCCACCTCCATTCTTAAGCTAGATGTTGTGGTATCATACGCCAGGCTCTCCTGCACCAAACGTCGACCATTAAATTTTGCTAAGAACCCCCAGGCACTTCTCCTACCTCTCAACACCGACCCATATGTGTAGATAATCATATCACACGAGCGAGCATTATCCTGAAATAGTTGCTGGATTTCCGCTTCTGTGGCCCCTGCTGGCAACTCCCTGTACTCCCGGCTCAATGTGAGTATAACTCTGCACAAGTCTGACTGCTCCGCTGGCACTCTGACCCACTCCTCTCCTCGCCTGCCTGATCGTATCTTCCGCCTGAGCCATCCACGATTTCCCTTTTATCAGTCGCTGACCCTTAACTGCGTCCAGCGCCTCATGCAACGGGTGATCTGTGTCTGCAGCTGCTCTGCTCTGAGGTATGCCTTCGCCTGCATCACCGTGAGCCTACCAGCAACAGTTGACAGACACTACTGGGGTGTCTCTAGTTCCAGTTATCAGTTATCAGTTGGGGTATCTTCGTTGCACTCCGGACATGTCCATAGGTGCTCAGATCCTCCCCCCAGCATATGCATCAGCGTCCGGTGGCTAATAGTGCCAGTTCTGTGTTGGTTGACGAGGCGCTTTGTTTTCCCGATGTACCTCTCGCGTCTGGCTGTGCCGATTCTTACTCCCAGGTCTTTCATCCTGGAGAGCGATGTGGAATCACTGGCGTCAAAATCCTCTGTTCTCGCCATATCTTTAAGGGCGTTAATAACATCCGCACGATCCATGGGCTGGCCATCTACAGGGGGTGCAGAGCCAGCCAATTTATCAGCTCGTTCATTTCCCTCGACTCCCGCATGTCCCGGGACGAAGATGAAGGTGACTTTGCGGACAGCAGACTTCCGCAGCGACTCAGTCCACTGTCTACGTACAGATCCAGCTTCGACCTTCTGAATCATGCTCATTGAATCACTTAGTACACACACGTTGGTATAATGCTGTGATTCCAGCCATATGAAAGCCTGTGTAACTGCCATCACCTCCATCGTCATGCTGCTCGTGGTCATAGAGTGGGCACCACTGGATTCTTGAACGGTTCGGCCCGCTGAACGGGCTGTAAATGCCCACGCACTTCTCTGCTGCTTTACAACAGATCCATCTGTATAGATGAGCACTTCGGGGCTATCTGAGTGATCATAGATGAGCGCGTTAACCTCTGCATTGACAGCGGCAGGGTTCTGCTCTCTGCACCGTCTGTCGAGTGTGATAATGCAGGAGAAGGTACACTTAAAAGCTGGAGGCACCGGCACCCATTCCTTGCCGGGGTTGATACTGGTTAGACTGCAGACCTGTCCGACGACATCTTCCGCCCGACCCATCCATGATTTGCCCCTCTTTAGCCTGTCACCCTTTTCTCTGAATACAGCGTCATGCAGAGGGTGCTGCTCATCTGCACTTATTTTTAAGTATGCACGAGCTCTCCAGATCTTGATCCTGTGTTCCATTGTCGGGAAGTCAAGGAGGTATCTCATTGCTACACAGCTGGTGTCTCTCGTGCAGCCCAAAATGATGCGCATGGCTTCGTTTTGTACCTTTTCAAGTCTTCCAATCTGTGTAGGGCTGACAGTGAGGATGGCCAGGGCATACTCGATGCGTGAAAGCACAAGTCCTTGGAACAGAAGTAATAGCAGTCTTTGCTCGATATTGGCAGTCGCCATGACTCTCATTGCTGCCAAACCTTTTCGAGCCTTCGTTATGACATAATCGACATGATCTCTGAAGGACAGGCTACGATCAAGCCTCACGCCAAGATATGTCATTGACTGGGTTCTACTCAGAATGCTCCCATCCATTCTTACTGCCGGCAGGTCTGTTTTCACAATATGGTTGTTTAGTGAGAACCATGTAACCGTTGCCTTTGCAGGGTTGACAAGGGCGTCGGCATCAGCACACCATGAGGAAATTCGATCTAGTTCGCCCTGCATATGGTTGGCAACCGCCTGTCTATCTCGACCCTGTCGATACACGAGGATGTCGTCAACGAATGATAGAGTCCTACCCCTCCCATCCAACTGTTGTTCAGTGATCGGCACCGTATACACGTTGAATAGTATTGGTGACAGTGGTGAACCCTGCGGCAATCCTGGACATATCGTTATCGGCTCAGAAGACCAACTCCCGCATCTTAGCACCACCTTCCTTTGGAGTAGAACTGCAGCTATCCATCGTACAAGGTGAGGGTGCACTTTCAGTCTGAGGAGGGTTTGCATCAAGTGCTCGAAAGATACTCTGTTATATGCGTCCTCTAAGTCTATGGCGGCCGCAAATGTCTCTTCTCTGACCTGAAATCCTTCGTAAACATCTTGAGCAAAGACCGCCGCATTCAGCCATGACTCTTTGTTGCGTCTGTATCCTCCAAGTGTGGGCGGGAAGCAGCCGAGCTGTTCCAAGTCCCAAGCAAGTCTGTGTGCTACAATTTTCTCCAGTAGCTTGCCAACAGTATTCTGCATCGTAATGATTCTGTAGCCGCTTATCTTGGAGTGGTCTTTGTTCGGTTTTGGCAGCGGCAGCAAGTAGCTGTGTAGCCATTCTTCTTTGACCTGACCCCTCTGGATACTGGTGTTGAATTCTCTGGCCAGTTCTTCCATGTCATCATCTGATATCACCATTAGGTCACCATATCGGATGCCGTCTGGGCCTGGGGCGGTGTTAGGTGATTTCTTGAGCATCGCACGCAATATGTCAACTGTGATTGTCCATTCTTCGTCTGTCCCGACCCCCTCGCACAACTGAGAGAGTGTTGTTGTGGTCCTCTGTCTGGCGGGCTCGTCTTTCTGGTCAGTCTGTTCTATGTAGCGTGCAAGAAGGGCCTTACCTTTATCCGCATCCGACTTTTTCCATGCGAGGTCTGTGCCTTGAAAGTCTGGAATACCCCTACGTTGTGCAGTACCGTTCATGCTCTTGTGGAGGCGCCAAAATGTCGTAAGAGATTGCTCGGAGCACACCTTCCTGCAGAACTCGTCCCATTTGTCGGCCTTGGCCTGTTTGGCGCAGGATTTGAATAAAGTCGTCGTCCTAACGACCTCAGTCTTCAGGTTCGCCAACTCAACCTGTGGCATGTTAGCCTTTCTGGCCTTTTGCCAGTCTTTGACAGCCTGCCTCTTTCCCAGCCACACCTTCTCGACCTCTCCATTCCACCATGGTGGCTGCAGCCATCTTTCTTGTCTCCTACGGGAGGTAGTTAGTTTCCTTCTTCTGATCTTGCTTATGGCGTCTTGACCAGTGTTGTCGTACGGGAAGGCATTGGTCTTGTTTCTTTGACTCATGGCCCCGTCTTTCTTGATCAGGATGACACAAGGGTAGTGGTCACTATCGTGGTATCCCAGTGTGCCCCACCGGCACCTTGGTGCGATGGTGGGCGACACCAGAGCCAAGTCAATGATGCTGTCAGAGTCGCCTGGTCGAGTGGCCATTCTAGTGACCTTCCCATCATTCAGACAGATTAGGGCAGCAGATGCCAGGGCGTCCTCCAAATCTTCTCCCTGTCTATTGGTGATGCAGTTCCCCCATTGACTGCCTCTGGCATTGAAGTCCCCGCAGTAGATGATATGCCTTTCATCCATATCGAACAAACTCTGCCATTGTCGCACGTCGACCTTCCCATTTCGCGCATAGACGTTAACGATTACAAGCTGCACTGGTGTCATTATTCTTAATGCCTGCACTTGCAGGGCATCGCTGTTCCAGGCGGACATATCGATCTCAGACACTAGTATGTTGTCGCGGACCAGAATGGCCTGTCCGAGG
This sequence comes from Cepaea hortensis, assembly GCA_963921405.1. Classification (NCBI taxonomy): domain Eukaryota; kingdom Metazoa; phylum Mollusca; class Gastropoda; order Stylommatophora; family Helicidae; genus Cepaea; species Cepaea hortensis. The sequence goes on along the minus strand of OY992876.1, from coordinate 447,577,183 downwards.
TGCCGCCTGTTAAGGAAAACCTGAAATCCCGCAACATTGACTGTTCCGTCGGTGAGCTGTGTTTCTTGCAAGACTACAATATCGTTTCCGTAGAGTAGTTTTTCAAGAATGGGTCGGCGTTGACTAAATGATGCACAGTTCCAGTACAGTACTCGAACATTTCCGATACCCAATCTGTCACATTTTAAGCGCCTTCTGCGCGCGCCCGCCCTCTTACCACGTTGTGTCCTAGCTGGTCGTCTGGCCGTCATATTAGGCTTAACTATCGCCACCGGGCGCCGATGATACGCCGAAAGAAGGCCGGACGCGCGTGCACGAACTCCGTTGCACGGTCCGAACTCCATTTCACCACGAAAAAAACACTTAATCCATACACATTTCGGAAAAAACACGTTCCATTTTACGGGACGAAGAAATGTCCCGCCATCTTGCTCAAGGGAACTCACTCACCGGGGGGGGGGGGTGTCTCTAGTGCATCCCAGAATGGCCCGCATAGCTTCGTTCTGTTTGCGCCCTAATTTCACCAGCTGACTCTTTGAGACTTTGAGCAGTCCTAGTCTATAATCAATCACTGAGAGGATCAAGTGCTGGTATAGTGTGAAGAGCATTATCTGCTCTGTGTCCATTGCAGCCATAGATTTAGGTGCATTGAGTTCCTTTTGAGATCTTGTCACAACCGTCTCCACATGGTCCTTGAAGGACAGACTCCTGTCAAATGTGATTCCCAGATACTTCAGTTTGTTCTCTCTGTTGACGCTTTTACCATCTATGGTTAGGCGTGGGACATCAGCTCTCACAATCCTGTTGTCCAGAGAGCACCACAAAACAGCCGCCTTTTCAGTGTTGATGACAGCACTCATTTCAGTACACCAATCATTCACTTTGTCTAATGTCGCCTGCAGCTCCTGGGCTGTTTGCTCCCTATCTCTCCCCTGCCTATATGCAAGAATATCATCTGCAAATATTAGTATCCTTCCAACCTCTGGTGCTTCTAGGTTTGCAGTCTTTCCCTTGGGGCAAAATGGTTGTAAACATTTTCGTCCGTTAGGACGAACATTGTTTGTTTTTCTTTGGTTTCTTCTGACCGGGGAAATGCATCAACACAGGCTCGCAGCCGGAAGGATAAGATGCCTAATTTTCAAGAACAATGACAATCTCAAGTGGAAGGTCTGCGACAGATGCTTTTCGCAGAACTATAGTGTTGTGTCTGCAACAACTCTACAGCAGGATAGCAGTAATGTATGTGGTAATGGGGTATAAAATCAGGATCTGGATCTTTCGTGGTGACGTCATTTTTACTATATAAAAGTCATGATCCTATGCCCTGACGTCACAAAACCGGATCCTTATTTTTTAAAATTAGCGGGTATTTTCTTGGGTTACGCCCGGTTGTCACTTCCAGTTGTCTACTTCCGGTCCATGGGTACTCCCTAACCAGCTGACCCACACCCGCCCGGTTCGGTTCGCGCCGGTCCATCCCGGGACCCCATGAAGACAGCGAGGTAAGCCCCGGGCATGCGGAATACTTATATGGATAAGTAGACCAAATAGGCACCGGGCGCCTGGGTTCGAGTCCCAGTCTACAGGAGTGTGAGTGTGTGTAAGGGTAGGCCGATGTGAGGGCGCGAGGGAAAGGTCCCCTACCCCGGATATAAGCCTTTGCCCCACAAAGGGGCCACCAACCAATACCTACTGAGAGGAAATCGAGAGTGGTGAGCCACAAGGTCCTGGCCAGACCCCAAAGGCAGTATATACTACACTTTGATCTAGCCAAAAGAGCGCTTGGGAATATTCAACTTTAGGAAAAAAGACTGAAGCCAGATTACGGCTATTAATTCTATATATGGGTATATTGCCACAATTAATAAACACGTAATAAAATATAGACAGTGATTAATTCTAGAGAAAATAACACTAAAGACCAGTCTCAATAGTGTATATTCAATTAAAATAGCATAATCAGTGAAATAACCGATCTAACCCAAGAAAATACCCGCCAATTTTTAAAAAAATAAGGATCCGATTTTGTGACACCAGAGCATAGGATCATGACTTTTATATATTAAAAAATGACGTCACGACGAAGGATCCGGATCCTGATTTTATACCCCATAACCACATACATTACTACTCAGGATCTGCTGCGTAAATACCCAAGCATTGTTATGTCGTTGTCTCAGTACTACAGGGCTCAAAGAATGAAGTAAACCAGATTACTGATATCTTCACTGTTTTGGTTGGTGCTCAGCCATCTACTTATGACAGTTTTCTTTCCGACTGCAACACACCAAGATTGTAACAATGAATGGGTTGGACAAAGGTGTAGGTGTATGTTACTAATTATAATGTCATTGTTAAAAATATCATCTGTAACCCTGAGAATGGAAGCTGCCTTTCTGGTGTCCCGTGGGAGACGGCTTGCTTTGATCCTGGGTGTCAGTTTGTTAATGTGGTGTTCACGGACTTAATGAATGTTGTTCGGATTTCTTGACAGATGAGAATGGAATGTTGCCACTTGTCATGTTTTACAGGATACCCCTCTTACACTGAGGCTGTCACATCCCCACACATGACAATATGATTTAAGCTGCATCTGAAACACTAAGTACTGTTGTTTTCTTCATAGTAGCATGGGATAACGCAGGAAACATATGTCGTAACACGTCTGAATTCCTTATGGATGCGAACACAATGGCATTATAGATAAACAATTTCACCATTGAATGAGCTCTGGCAGCTGGAGTGTGTTCCATGTATGTCGCTGGAGGTAGATATGTAGCATTACAGCAGTTTATAGCACATATATCGGATTACAGCTCAACGAGGTGTCGTGTCCCAATGGCTGTGGATGGTGACTCCAGGAGCGAGGAAAACTACCTTCACTGGTGATGATACAATTCTGGATCTATACACAGACCCAAAGACACGCTCGGATATCTATTATATTCCCCCCCCCCCCCCGATTCTGTGACAGGTCTGCTAGTCTGGCATGCAGCTTTCAACTCATGGGTGGTATGATTACATACCCCACTTCTGTGAGGTGCAAGCTTCCGGTCATGGCAGAGCTCATGCAGTTGTTGATAGAACTGATGACAAAAAAATCGACCTTGGGCGTGCCTTCAGGCCACACAGCGGTTTCATCTGTGGCAGAACAGTCGCTTGATAACACTCATCGACATAGCAAAGTTGTGAGGCCCGTTCTTTCGCGGAGTGCTCCTACCTGAATGCTGTATCAGAGCTCAGCTCAAAAGGTAATGTTGCCTAGTAATTAAAACTGAGACTCCCAGCTAGTTATCCCGAGCTACAGTTCTCAAGCCAAACATTCCCATGGTCACAATCGCATATCGGTTTTAGTGATCAGTCGCTATCAGCAGCTGTTTCGCACAGACAAATATCATCTACACACCAGTAGTTTACTGATTCACAAAGCGCGACGTCTGTAGATTAATTATACATGGGGACCGAAGCTTATGGTGCTGCACAAGTCTCACCAGCAAATCCTTATGAATTGCTAGAAGATATGTAAACCAAGAAGATGTGATTCTTTCCAAGGGGACTTTAGAGTCGTCATCAAAATTCCAGAGTTTTCATAGAACGCCCACCTTCTACTCCTTTGGTCGGTCAGTTGTGGCCAGACATTTGCCATCCTGCGTGAAACAAGTAGTTGAAGCCACCACACATTCACGACGAGCTGCTAGACACCCCACGAGCTCCTGGGTCTCCTCAATTATGTGTTGAACAATTACGTGTCGAAATTTAGTCACAACAACACCACACCCGTGAGAAGGTTCCCCCTGAGATACCACCAGAAACTCTCAAGCAGACGTTAGTGACATACCCACAACATGCCTCCCCCGAGATTCCCTAAGCCAGACCCTGACGAGAGCATTTACTCGAACTACCCCGGCACACGGACCTCGGCTCCAGAATTTCGAGGCAGCGTACATGTGGATTTACCACCCTTAAGACACTCCGCCCCAGAAAGTAGCTCGATATATGGGAACTTGAGCAGTACTGTGCCGGACGATGAAAACGCATACGACGATATAGCCACTCTCAACTCCTCCAAGCTCTAGACGCAAAAACAAAGTGTTGATGAACAATTTGTCTACGATGAACCTTTACGCCCAGGTCAACAATCAATTCTATTTCTAGGTCACTCAACTCTAGAAGATAAAGATCCGGTCCTATCCTATGATGTTTTCTTTGACGGTCAGAAAGTGATTGGGCTAGACGATGATAACTTTGATGCCTTTGTCAAATACAAGGATCTGGCAATGATTATGTTTTACGATCCACTCGACCCCCAAACTGACGCACCCAAACCCAATTTTAAAAAGGTGGCAAGGCATCAAGACAGTGATCAAGCTGTCATGTTTGTTGTCTTGTGTGTTGACAAGCAGCAAGTCAAATGGTTTGGCCATGCAAGTAGGTTAGCAGTCAACAGCATACCACAACAAGCAATGATGTATAGACCAGATGGAATCAGAGGAAGAGGCTGACCACGTAAACGTTGGACGGAGGGAATAGCCGAGTCCATGGGAATATCGATATATGAAGCCTATAATCGGGCACTCTCACGAAGTTTATACTTCACCTCGACACCGCAAGGTACAAGAGGAACATGATGAGATGAGATGAGATGAATAAAATTCTCTGCAATTTATCCTTATCAGTGAAGGAAAAGAAAATAGTTTTAAGCATATATTACACACTCCAGATGTACAAAAAAGAATAATGCACTGTCAGCAGACAAGAGAGGAATTATTTGGAAGCTTCGGAGATGCCGTTGTATAGAACATGATGTGAACAATGTTGACGTATAGGAAGACCAGTGAAGAGATCTTGAAAGAAGTTAACTCACAATGAGAACTTTCTTTGGTGCAAGTAATCAGTTCTCACTGCGAGTTAACTTCTTTCAAGATATCTTCACTGGTCTTTCTATATGTTGACATTGCTCGCATCATTTTATATACAACCACATCTCCGAAGCTTCCAAATAATTCCTCTCTCGTCTGCCAGAATGCCAACACAAAAGTCCGCCACGAAAAATACACTTCATCGTCGATGGAAGCAGCAGCCAATAGACATGAGTAGCCATACATTACTGCATAAGGCAAAACAATTTAGTTCAGAAACCAGCGGCCGCCATTTTTCTGAACATGCAATATATGTCACGAACAACCGCGGACAGATGTAAAAGCCCTCCACATGAAATCCACAGCTCACGGGTTAGCTCCACGCACTCAACTCAGTGGCAGGGCGACAGAACCATGCACTACCAGTCCAACACGAGGAAAATGCATAAGCAAACCACAGCCACCAGCAAAAAATCTCCAGAAGACTTAACACTCACTGCTTAACCTCCATGTTGGACTGGAAGTCACAGCGTTTATTGCATTGACCAGAAATCGAACCCGGGTCACAAACGTGGCAGGCGAGTATTCTACCACTAGTCCTCCAATGCCAAGATATCATGCTGATATGTTTTCGCTGAGGTTTGAACCAAGGACTTTCCGAATTTTAGGCAGATGTGATAACCACTACATTACAGAAACCACAATTTAAGAATTCTTCTGGAGACAATGCAGTCATCAAAATAAAAGGATCTATTGTCCGAAACAATAGCTTGTGGGTTTTTACGGCTCAATTTGGACTGGGAACTGTGAAGGAAGACTGCAGTGCTTTCGCCTTGACAATAAGTTGCCTGGTTTTGGAGGTAATGGCAGTAGCTAAAGCTATAGCCTGACTGGAGTCACGTTCACCCGAGCCTGCTTTCTCAGTCACTCAGTGTGTATGCTTAGGAAGATCAAGATTGGTTGGATGGAGTCTCAATAACATTGGATGGAGTCTCAAAGACATTTAATGGAGTATCAAAGACATTGGATTGAGTCTCAAAGACATTGGATGGAATCTCAAAGACATTGGATGGAGTCTCAAAGACATTCAGTGGGGTCTCAAAGACATTCAATGGGGTCTCAAGAGCATTGGATAATCTCAAAGACATCGGATGGAGTATAAAGGACAGTGGATGGAGTATGAAAGACATTGGATGGAGTCTCAAAGACCATCCATATTTTTCTAGGAATCAAAGACGTGCCACTCAGCGCCAGGAAAAGCACATGGCTACCGACCCATCGCCAGAACGGATAAGAGTGTCTGCAGGACTTGGTATATATACGTTAGTTTAGATCGGTTCAATAAAAAAGCGGTTTTGTCAGTCACCCTTCATAGTTGGAGTTTTCTTCGCACTATTTTATTATCGTAATTGTGACACGCGTGCTAATATTTCCAAGGAAAAAGCAAGACACTCGTGTGTATTTCATCGCTGGAGTCGTACGTGTTTTCTTCGCACTATTGGATTATCGTGAGTGTGCCATCTGTGCTAATATTCCTAAGGAAAGAGCAAGAAATGTAAGTGGTAACATTAGATCACCGCGAAAAAACCATTTAAACAGAAGAATGCTCTAAACTCTCCAAAATGGCATACAACACAAGAAGTAGTTCTCTAGCCAAGGAACTATACTCTGAAAAGCCGAGTACCAACGGGGGGAACGCAAGCAGTGGACCTACCAGAGGCAACCAGAAAACAGCAGCAACCGGTACAGCACCGGCAGTTAGCACAAACAGAAATGGTAACTGGCTCCACAGCCAGAGAGAGTCGACAGAAACCCAAGACAGTAGAGCAGCAGACAGGCCAGAGATCGAGAAGATACGACTAGAAGTAACCCAAGTCTAGCCAGGACAGGTGTCCATCAAATCGCTGGATGAGACAAAGATAACATTGATGCTTGAAATCGGCATAGGAAATAGAGCCTTTAGAAAATTATATAAAACAGAACAAGGGAAGATATTCGTATACCTCAACAAAACAGAAAAAAAAAAAAAATGGAGAAACCATTGCAAATATTAGAGTTCCAAAGAAGCCCTTGAATATCCCACTAACACATGAGACCAGTGTGGACATCAAAATCTGCAAAACACCTGCGCCATATGGCCAAAGGCATCATCCCTCAATGGGACATGTCTAAGGTCATAGACGACCTCAGAAAAGAAAACAAACATATACAGATCAAGGATGGAGAAAGAATAATGAACAGGCAAGGAAAACCCATATCTGTCATAAAAGTCAAATGTAAAGGACAAGACATACCGAGTCATATAACACTAATCAAGAAACCTAAGCATTTCGAAGCATATGTGAATCCAGTAGCACATTGCGGACTTTGCCAGAAATTTGGCTACTCCCTGAAAACCTGCAGACAGACAGCTCCATTTGCAAGTACTGTGGAGGACCGCACTGGAGGAGCCACTGCCAGCTCGCACAAAGTGAAACAAACTATGCGGAACACAACCCAAAAGAACCTGCGCCAACAGCCGGGGCGACCACGGTGCAAGGATGTGATGCATACAAAAGCCAGCTGGTAGCCTGGACGGAGTCAGTGCTGACCAACACACCCCTCAGGATAATTAAATGGAAGCAGGGATTCCCCAAAAGTAGCCCTGAATTACATTCACAGGTTCGGATACTGCAGAAAGGCATGACCAACCTGAGAGCACAGGTAGCGGACAAACCACCAAACAACAGACAACATGTACAAACAGAAACAGGACCAGACACAAGGCCAGAGGATGAGAACCTAAATCAGGCATTTTAAAAAATGCAGGAAGCAGAAGAAAAATTGGCAAAGGCCACAAAACATATGGAGAAAGTCACTGCAAGGATGGATAAAACCACCCAAGCATGGAAGAAAAGTTTAAAAAAACATCAGCAAGAAGGTGGAAGGCCAGGAAAACAGGCTACGGGAAGTGGAAAAACGATTATGAACAAATGAGGTAGAGGCTCAACTCCAATGAGAGAACGAAACAGCCGACGTGTGTGGATTATTGTTGAATGAAATAATGTATGAGAGAAATTAGAGAAGAAGGACAGAATGTCAGACGGGCCTGTGTGCCCAATTCTTAACCCTTTGAAAATAAAGACTGTTCATTCATTCTACCCCAGTAAGTGAATCAAAGACATTTTTAGTCAGCCATTGGTCACAGAGCCACTCAGCTTCAGCATAATCAACAGTGAACAATAGAAGAAGAAGAAGAAGCACAATCAACAAATTTTATTTGTTTACTTTGCAAATGTCAATAATTGTAATGTTATTATTATTAATAGTGTATTACATTAATGTCTGTTACAAAGAATACAATTTTTTAGTTTATTACACAAGAGCACACAACATGGGATGTTCCACTACCAGTTAAACAAGTTAGCTGATCAAAATAACCCAGTGAATTGTGAAATATGATAAACTATGATTTTATACCTGAAAGAAACAAAAAACATGTTACGCATACTCATGAAATCTCTGGATAGTTCAGCCAGCATCACTGTTTCCCATTCAGACTGTGGCTGTAACAGTTGCCAAAGTGCATGTGATAGTGTGGCAATACTATTTTGTGTGGGCTTCTAATCAGTTGTGATATAAGTCATCATTATTTGTAAATGTTGTCTGAAATTATGGGCACACCTACACAATTGTATGCACATAGTATGCAGTATTTACACTATACACAAATAATTTACACTGGCTGTTAGGGCAGGGTAGACCGGCCAAGCAAATATAGTTGGCCACCATCACCTTCATTGAGTTATCTACCAGAGATATTTTGGCACATGCTTTGTGGCTGTTCCTGTCAAGATCACTGTGATAGTCAGTTCACTGTGATACCCCATCATTAGAGACTAACGAGTATTGAGTAACAAGAAACACAACAACCATAAACATCACACCCGTGAAAGTAAAGTAAAGGACTACCTCTCACACTATGAGCTTTACTGCTAGCCCCATATTTTTAGACCAATTGATATTCATTGGGTGATATAGCTGATTTGTTGAAGCAGTTATAATTTTGGAGCATTTTAGAGCTTAAGTTTAAATTAAACAGAAATCAAAATCCATATGTTTCTAAGTTTAAACATGGAAGCTACAAACAATATGTTGTCCAATTTATTGCCTGGCATATTTCGTTACATCTTGTCAGGTGAATACTGCAGAGTTACATATCATATGAAGTAAATAAATGAATTATACTAGGGCTAAAGACTTAATACACATAGTCATTGATATTGTTTGAATGTGGAGCATCAGTTTTACCCATGGTAATTGCAAATTTAAAACGAAGATGGTCTGTTTGCACAAAATTGGCTGGAACCGTCTCAATTACTAATGCCTTGATGTATTTGGGCAATCATTTATTGTTCATCAAATACAATATACAAGATGTCGTCTCTTTTTAAATTTTATGATGGCTATTAAACAAATGTCTCAAAATCATTGAGCTAAGCATGTCATGATCCGATGACTGCACAGGGATTCCCGAAGACTGATTATATCTGTTTTCCACCCGTATTGGTATATGTTTGGTTAATTGATTTGCTGTCTTTCCATTCTACCTATGTAATTTGCTTGGCACTCACACTGGATTTGATAAATGCAGTTAGATTTGGTATAGGGGATAATAGTTCTTCTTTCACAGATAAGAGTAGTATCGGGGTGGTTTTATATCTAATCATAGGTGCAAAGCTATTTAAATGCAGGTATTAGCCCATCCATGTTCCTTTTCAATAGACAAATCTTTGGATAGTGTCATCCTGTCAATGTCAAATTAGTATTTTTAAGAATGATAAGGTTTCATTATGTTCGTGGTCAACAGATAAGAAATGTTCTTGTGGGCCTAGGTTCATGATGGAGTGGAATTATTAAGCCTGTTTTCTGGTCTCTAGGATGAATAATATATCATCCACATACCAGAAGTATAGAACTAGGTCCTTAATATTTGAGGCTCCTTGTTTTTCTGAGTGCACCATAAAGACGTCTGCTAGAGTGGGACCTAGAGGACTTCTCATGGCCACGTGGTAGGGACCTAGAGGACTCCTCATGGCCACTCTGTCAGTTTGGTGGTAGGGACCTAGAGGACTCCTCATGGCCACTCTGTCAGTTTGGTGGTAGGGACCTAGAGGACTTCTCATGGCCACGTGGTAGGGACCTAGAGGACTCCTCATGGCCACGTGGTAGGGACCTAGAGGACTCCTCATGGCCACTCTGTCAGTTTGGTGGTAGGGACCTAGAGGACTCCTCATGGCCACGTGGTAGGGACCTAGAGGACTCCTCATGGCCACGTGGTAGGGACCTAGAGGACTCCTCATGGCCACTCTGTCAGTTTGGTGGTAGGGACCTAGAGGACTCCTCATGACCACTCTGTCAGTTTGGTGGTAGGGACCTAGAGGACTCCTCATGGCCACTCTGTCAGTTTGGTGGTAGGGACCTAGAGGACTCCTCATGGCCACTCTGTCAGTTTGGTGGTAGGGACCTAGAGGACTTCTCATGGCCACTCTGTCAGTTTGGTGGTAGGGACCTAGAGGACTTCTCATGGCCACTCTGTCAGTTTGGTGGTAGGGACCTAGAGGACTTCTCATGGCCACTCTGTCAGTTTGGTGGTAGGGACCTAGAGGACTCCTCATGGCCACGTGGTAGGGACCTAGAGGACTTCTCATGGCCACTCTGTCAGTTTGGTGGTAGGGACCTAGAGGACTCCTCATGGCCACTCTGTCAGTTTGGTGGTAGGGACCTAGAGGACTCCTCATGGCCACGTGGTAGGGACCTAGAGGACTTCTCATGGCCACTCTGTCAGTTTGGTGGTAGGGACCTAGAGGACTTCTCATGGCCACGTGGTAGGGACCTAGAGGACTCCTCATGGCCACGTGGTAGGGACCTAGAGGACTCCTCATGGCCACTCTGTCAGTTTGGTGGTAGGGACCTAGAGGACTTCTCATGGCCACTCTGTCAGTTTGGTGGTAGGGACCTAGAGGACTTCTCATGGCCACTCTGTCAGTTTGGTGGTAGGGACCTAGAGGACTCCTCATGGCCACTCTGTCAGTTTGGTGGTAGGGACCTAGAGGACTTCTCATGGCCACGTGGTAGGGACCTAGAGGACTCCTCATGGCCACGTGGTAGGGACCTAGAGGACTCCTCATGGCCACTCTGTCAGTTTGGTGGTAGGGACCTAGAGGACTTCTCATGGCCACTCTGTCAGTTTGGTGGTAGGGACCTAGAGGACTCCTCACGGCCACTCTGTCAGTTTGGTGGTAGGGACCTAGAGGACTCCTCATGGCCACTCTGTCAGTTTGGTGGTAGGGACCTAGAGGACTCCTCATGGCCACTCTGTCAGTTTGGTGGTAGGGACCTAGAGGACTCCTCATGGCCACTCTGTCAGTTTGGTGGTAGGGACCTAGAGGACTCCTCATGGCCACTCTGTCAGTTTGGTGGTAGGGACCTAGAGGACTCCTCATGGCCACTCTGTCAGTTTGGTGGTAGGGACCTAGAGGACTCCTCATGGCCACTCTGTCAGTTTGGTGGTAGGGACCTAGAGGACTTCTCATGGCCACTCTGTCAGTTTGGTGGTAGGGACCTAGAGGACTCCTCATGGCCACTCTGTCAGTTTGGTGGTAGGGACCTAGAGGACTCCTCATGGCCACTCTGTCAGTTTGGTGGTAGGGACCTAGAGGACTCCTCATGGCCACTCTGTCAGTTTGGTGGTAGGGACCTAGAGGACTTCTCATGGCCACTCTGTCAGTTTGGTGGTAGGGACCTAGAGGACTTCTCATGGCCACTCTGTCAGTTTGGTGGTAGGGACCTAGAGGACTCCTCATGACCACTCTGTCAGTTTGGTGGTAGGGACCTAGAGGACTCCTCACGGCCACTCTGTCAGTTTGGTGGTAGGGACCTAGAGGACTCCTCATGACCACTCTGTCAGTTTGGTGGTAGGGACCTAGAGGACTTCTCATGGCCACTCTGTCAGTTTGGTGGTAGGGACCTAGAGGACTCCTCATGGCCACTCTGTCAGTTTGGTGGTAGGGACCTAGAGGACTTCTCATGGCCACTCTGTCAGTTTGGTGGTAGGGACCTAGAGGACTTCTCATGGCCACTCTGTCAGTTTGGTGGTAGGGACCTAGAGGACTTCTCATGACCACTCTGTCAGTTTGGTGGTAGGGACCTAGAGGACTCCTCATGGCCACTCTGTCAGTTTGGTGGTAGGGACCTAGAGGACTCCTCATGACCACTCTGTCAGTTTGGTGGTAGGGACCTAGAGGACTCCTCATGACCACTCTGTCAGTTTGGTGGTATGATTTATTAAAGACAAAAAAAATGAATTTAATATTAGATGTGCACAGCAGTAGTAATTTCTTGAGTATAGATGTTTCTTTTCTTTTATGCGATCACAGATGATAATCACTGTTTCTTCCATGAGAACGTCAGTGGAAATAGAGGCAATATCCATTGATGCCACAGTAGACTGATCAGTACAAATGAATCTATTAATATTAAGGGATTGAATGATTGTTGCTGTGTGTTGTGTCCGGAGTTCAGACGTAGCGGTTGGGGTTTTATTGCAAAGGCTAATGGACGAATCTTGAAAAAGGAGAGTCTGGCATTTGAGACTACTACCTCCAGCATGAGAATGGAGCTGGAAGCAGTAACAGTGGCATTCCATTGGTTAGAGGATACTACTGCAACACACATTGTATTCATTACGGATTCAACCAGTATGCTTAGTAAGGTAGAGAAAGGCATGTTTCATGTGGAATGGCTATCGTTGCTTCAGAGGTCACAGATTGTGAGAATTGTATGGATATTTTGCCTTGGCCATGCGGGGTGTGAGAGGGAATGAACAGGCTGATAGGCTGGCAGGAAATGCATCTCTTGGTGGTAGATTACCTATGGACAAGGAGGAAGTGATCGTGCACTTGTGCGACCAGGTGGAGAAGGCGGGGGAGCAGATTGAGAACCTGTATGTTGAAAGCAAGAGATTGCGGGGGATCGGCAGGGGTTCTGGAAAAATCTCAAAACTGAGAGGGAAGACCAGGAGAACTTTAAATCAGATAGCAGTAGGAACAATTAGTAGTATGACTATTTGCTGGCTGTTGAATGAGGGACTGAGCACGTATGGGAATGTCCTGAGTGCAGTGATGTTGGTTCTTAACTCAATTTAACTCAACACATGATTGTTGCACTGGTTTAGCAGATTTTACAAGCCATTTCATCATCCTGTTTTGGACAGTTAAGCATAGATTAAATTGGTCTCAGTGGTACCCCAGGCTTGTGCAATTTGGAAAACCATAAAGTTAGGGGGTTTATGAGCCCTGTGGAATTGCTAAATGTGTAGTTGCCTCCCTGATGAATTTACTATCTAAAAGTGACTGAATCTCTTTCCTCACTGTTGCATCCAATTTCTCAGATTTCCTGGCTTTAGGATCTAAGTAAAATGTTGGATTTGATAAAATATCTTCCATTTTGTTGGAAGCATCAAAGATGTGATTCCTGAGATGGTTGTTGTGAATAGCTTGGATTAACAGAGTAACGTAACAATGATTGCCTGGAAGAGGCTAATGAAAGTAGATTATTATATACAACTATCAGAAAGAGACAATAGCATTCTTTAGTATTGTGATGAGAAGAGAAGTGTGGGAAAGCATTGTGATGACTGGAAAGATCAGTGGGAAAAGAGACATGGGCAGACTGAGAGAGTTGATACTATAATGACTGTACGGTGACATTGAGAAATGTTATCAGCAGAGTTGATCCTAAAAAGAGACCGAGATCTGAGGAGATACATGAACACCTATGGTAGTTGGCAGGGCACATGATGATGATGCAGTCTCATATGTTTCTTTAGATTGCCAGCCCAATTAAAAGAAGCACCACAATCATTACATTTGTAAGGTTTCTCACCTGTATGTATTCTTCTATGATCTGTCAGACTGCAAGAATAAACAAAAACAGCACAGCAATCATCACACTTGTAAGGTTTCTCTATTGTATGTGATCTCATGTGGTACATCAAACTGCAAACTTGAGTAAAAGAAGCACAACAATCATCACACTTGTAAGGTTTTTCTCCTGTATGTGCTCTCTTGTGAGTCTTCAGATGGCCAACTTGAGTAAACGAAGCACCAATGACACACTTGTAAGGTTTCTCTCTTGTATGTGTTCTCTTATGTTTGTTCAGATGACCAGCTTGATTAAATGAAGCACCACAATCATCACACTTGTAAGGTTTCTCTCCTGTGTGTATTCTCTTGTGGTGCTTCAGATTGCCAGCGTCAGTAAAAGAAGTACAATAAACAACACACTTGTAAGGTTTCTCTCCTGTATGTGTTCTCTTATGTCTCTTCAGATGGCCAGCTTAAGTAAAAGAAGCACCACAAACGTCACACTTGTAAAGTTTTTCGCCTGTATGTATTCTCTTATGATCATTGGCACCTTGCCGTCTTGACAGACGATAGTTTGTGCTTTAAAAAGGCATAATAACTTTTAACTATGGCGGTAGCGAGTGTGACTGATAAGGCCAATTTGCGCTGTAAATGTCCGTTCACAGTGGGTGCATGTGAACACGTGGTCATTTCCACCATCATGCACCATCTTACGTCTCAAACGCTTGGTGTGTGACTTTTCTGCAATAATTTTCTCCTTTGACTTTATTCCATTTCTGATATTTGCCCTCCATGCAACACGTTCAGCGGCGACTTGCTCCCAATGTGCATTATCAATGCCTGTATCAATCATGTCCCGCTTACACACATCTTTGTATCGTAGTAGAGGCCGACCCTGAGATCTCTTACCGATCTGTAATTCACCAAAAAAGATATCCTTTGGTATTCTACCATCATCCATCCTCCTAAGATGTCCTATCCATCTAAGTCTACGAAGACTGAGCATGGAATAAACTGTCACACAACCTGATCTTTCCAATACTTCAGTATTTGTGATTTTGTCTTGCCACTTAATACCAAGAATTCTTCGCAGACACCGCATATGAAAGCTGTTTAAATTGTTCTCTTGGTGTGAGTAAGTTGTCCAGGTTTCACTGCCATAGAGAAGAGTACTAAGGACACAGGCTTGATAGACAAGGACTTTTGTTTTGGCAGTAAGCTTCCTGTTCTCCCAGACTCTTTTTCTTAACCTGTTCATTGTTGTTGCTGCCTTGCCAATCCGGATGTTGATTTCCTGATCTAGGGATAATTTGCTATTTACCACTGATCTCTTATGATACCTCAGAATTTTAGATATAGTAAAAGTAGCACAACAAACATCACACTTGCAAGGTTATTTACCTGTATGCATTATCTTATGATCCCTCAGACTGCCAGCGAAAGTAAAAGAAGCACCACAAAGATCACACTTGTAAGGTTTTTCTCCTGTATGTGTTCTCTTATGTTTCTTCAGACTGCTAGCTTGAGTAAATGAAGCAACACAATCATCACACTTGTAAGGTTTCTCTCCTGTATGTATTCTCTTATGTTTTTTCATATGACCAGCTTTAGTAAAAGAAGCACCACAAACAGCACACTTATATGGTTTCTCTCCTGTATGTGTTCTCTTGTGGTTCTTCAGACTGTCAGCTTGAGTAAAAGAATCACCACAAACATCACACTTGTATGGTTTGTCTCCTGTATGTGTTCTCTTATGGCGCTTCAGATTAGAAGTCCAAGAAAAAGAAGCACCACAATCATCACACTTATAAGGTTTTTCTCCTGTATGTGTTCTCCTATGGTCTCTCAGACTGCTAGCTCGAGTAAAAAAAGCACCACAAACCTCACACTTGTAAGGTTCCTCTTCTGTATGTATTCTCTTGTGTGTTTTCAGATGGCCAGCTTGAGTAAAAGAAGCACCACAATCATCACACTTGTAAGGTTTTTCTCCTGTATGTGTTCTCTTATGGTCCCTCAGACTGTCAGCTCGAGTAAAGAAAGCACCACAAACCTCACACTTGTAAGGTTTCTCCTCTGTATGTATTCTCTTATGTGTCTTCAGATGGCCAGCTTGAGTAAAAGAAGCACCACAATCATCACACTTGTAAGGTTTTTCTCCTGTATGTGTTCTCTTATGGTCCCTCAGACTGTTATCTCGAGAAAAGAAAGCACCACAAACCTCACACTTGTAAGGTTTCTCCTCTGTATGTATTCTCTTATGTGTCTTCAGATGGCCAGCTTGAGTAAAAGAAGCACCACAAACATCACACTTGTAAGGTTTTTCTCCTGTATGTATTCTCTTATGATTCCTCAGACTTTTAGATATAGTAAAAGAAGCACCACAAACATCACACTTGTAAGGTTTTTCTCCTGTATGTGTTCTCTTATGTTCCCTCAGACTTTTAGATACAGTAAAAGAAGCACCACAAACATCACACTTGTAAGGTTTCTCTTCTGTATGTATTCTCTTATGTGTTTTCAGAAGGCCAGCTTGAGTAAAAGAAGCACCACAAACGTCACACTTGTAAGGTTTTTCTCCTGCATGTATTCTCTTGTGATTTTTCAGACTGCAAGCAGAAATAAAAACATCACCACAGTCATCACACTTGTAAGGTTTCTCTCCTGTATGTGATCTTTTATGGTCTTTCACATGGACTGGTTGAGTAAAAGAATCACCACAGTCATCACACTTGTAAGGTTTCTCTCCTGTTTGTATTCTCTTGTGATTCATGTTCTTTTTGCACTCCAGATGGTCATCTTGAATCAAAAGACCATCCCATTCATCACATTTGTTTGGCACCCCTTCAGTATATGTTCTCTTATATCTGTCTGCACAAACATTTGGACTAGAAAGATCAGACATGTCTCCTGTGTGAGTTCTTTGAGAGCTATAAATGACATAATCAAAATTGTCATCAAGAGACTTTGCAAAGCTCTGTGTATGTTTTTCTTGTGTTTCCTTATTTTGCTGCTGACAATTCTCAATAGCCAGAGATAGTTTATTGTTTGTATCAATCACAGAAGACACATTTTCTGACATTTGACAACAATTTTCATGTTTTACTGATCCCTTACAACTGTTCTCAATCATTATTGGTTCTGAGTTGCTGTGTTCTGTTATTTCTTGAATGATGCTACCCCCAGCTTTGTCTTCCATTTTACTGAAGCTGTGACTCCTATCCTCACACAAGACATCTGCTAATTCTTGTTTCACAAACTTCTTTTCTATGCTGTCATATGTCCACTTTTGTGAATGCTCTAGTATGGAGAGGTAATGACTCTTTGGAGACCAAGAGTGCAATTCTGAAACACACCAAAGTAAATAATATCCTCATGAATATACCAGGTATTGATTATAAACAGATGTATAATCGAGTGGGCATACATTGCAGCTATAGACAATCAAATTTCATGTGAACGAAAGGTGAAGAAGAATGATTAAGGTGCTCTTGTATGATCTAAACTGATGTATGATTTAAGTACCTGATCATATAAGCTGATGTATGATCTAAGTTCATAATCATATAAGCTGATGTATGATCTAAGTTCATAATCATATAAGCTGATGCATGATCTAAGTTCATAATCATATAAGCTGATGTATGATCTAAGGTCATGATCATATACGCTGATGTATGATCTAAGTTCATGATGATCTAAGCTGATGTGTGATCTAAGTTCATGATGATCTAAGCTGATGTATGATCTAAGTTCATGATGATCTAAGCTGATGTGTGATCTAAGTTCATGATGATCTAAGCTGATGTGTGATCTAAGTTCATGATGATCTAAGCTGATGTATGATCTAAGTTCATGATGATCTAAGCTGATGTATGATCTAAGTTCATGATGATCTAAGCTGATGTATGATCTAAGTTCATGACGATCTAAGCTGATGTATGATCTAAGTTCATGATGATCTAAGCTGATGTATGATCTAAGTTCATGATAATCTAAGCTGATGTATGATCTAAGTTCCTGATGATCTAAGCTGATGTATGATCTAAGTTCATGATGATCTAAGCTGATGTATGATCTAAGTTCATGATGATCTAAGCTGATGTATGATCTAAGTTCAGTTATTTTTTATTTGTAGTACTCGCTCGCTTTGAACTCAAGCACAGTCCGTATCCACTACTCCCAGTAGTGATGGACTAAATTTTGCATGTGGATTAGCTTTCTCTATTAACAGTGTGTTAAATTTATCACTGATATTAGTTCATTTGTTAGGTTTATGTTAAATCCTGGTGATGACCGGGATTTTTTCTCGTGGACTTCTAGTAATAAAATTTCCCCTGGTCTCTGAGTAGTGAGATCGGACGCCTTTGTGTATTGTTGCGCACATAAAACATCCCTTGGCAATTGGAAATCGAAAAAGAGTAGCTTAACGGCGCTGCCCGGGCAAAATTTTGAGTTAAAAATCTACCCAAAGTATTTAAGGATCCTTGCCGGTGCCATGGAGTTCGTGCACTGAGCTGAGTTTCTCCAGACTCAGGTTTGGGTTAGGAGGAGAACGGAGCACTTATGGGTTGCACCCGAATGCTTTGATGTTGATCCATCAACTAAACTAAACTAAATTAAACTGGCTTATGTTAAATCTGGGTATCTCTAAACAACAAGAAGAAATGACACCTGATGAACTGGCAGTACAAGCTAGAGATATCTTGATAACTGCAGCCAAAGATTTCATTCCGACCAAGAAAAAGCAACTTAAGCCATGGATTACATCAGACACGTTAGAATTAATAAAACAACGAAGGGAGCTGAAACAGAAAGGAGATGAATCCGATAGCAGGATGAAGTATAAATCTTTAACTCGAGAAATAAGAAAGAACACAAAGGACAAAAATCAATATATACAAGATTGCTGTACCAGAATATAGCAATATCATAAGGCTGGAAGAGATTATGAAATGTTCAAAGAAATGAAGTTATTGACAAGAAATGTTCAACCTCAATTGAATGTTATCTGTGACAAGATGGGAAATACCTTAACAGAATCTAGACAAATTCTAGAAAGATGGCAGGAGTACTGCAGTGGAATGTATGATATGAGTGGCAGTGAGGATATGAATGAGATACATGAGCCAATGACAGCAGAGACAGAACCTGAACCCTCATTAGATGAAATTGCTTGGGCTATAAGGAACCTGAAGAATGGTAAATCACCTGGATGTGATGAGATACCAGCTGAACTAATTAAAGCAGGAGGAGAAGAAAGCATACACATATATCATGCATTATGTACAAAGATTTGGAAATATGGTATATGGCCAAAAGATTGGAAGAGAACTATCTTCATTCCAATACCAAAAAAGGGCAACCTGAAATTATGCACCAACTATGGAACTGTTGCCCTGGTCAGTCATGCAAGTAAAATTCTACTAAAAGTCATAATGCGAAGTAAGAAAATGGAAGAAGAGATTAACGTGGTTCAAGCTGGATTTAGACAAGGAAGAGGAACAAGAGATCTTATATTCAACATGCGTTTAATAATAGAGAAGTGCAGAGAATTGAATGTAAACCTATTCTCATGTTTTGTGGATTATTCAAAGGCATTTGACTGTGTACAGCATCAGAAACTTTGGGAAATCATGAGGAATATGGGCTTTCCATCACATGTAGTACATCTCATAAAAATGCTATATCTAGACCAACAAGCAGCAGTTAGAATAGATGGCGAGACATCAGATTGGTTTGACATCAAGCAAGGAGTCCATCAGGGCTGCGTGCTGTCGCCCTATTTGTTTAACCTGTACGCCGAAAATATAATGAGAAATGTAAGAGATGATATAAACAGGGAGCCATATGATGCCCTAAATATTGGCGGTCATGACATACCAGAGATTCGATATGCTGATGATACAGTATTACTATCCACAACACAGAATGGCATAGAAAACCTAATAGCCTCAACCCAATTGAATAGTGAAAATCACAACTTATATCTTAACATAGCAAAAACAAAGATAATGCATACAGATAAAACTACTATGGAGAAAGAAATATACATTAATGGGAGAAAATTGGAGGTGGTGGAAAATTTTGAATATCTTGGGTCATTGATTACCAATAATGGTGACACAATGAAAGAAATTAAACGGCAACTATCCATTGCTCTTCAAAGACTAAAACAGATGAATAAATTATGGAGTGGGACAGACAGAACTACAAAAATTAGATTTTTAAGAGCATGCATCTTTCCCATTGCAACATACGCCTGTGAGACATGGACACTTACTAAACAAGCTGAACAGCGCATACATGCCTTTGAATATAAATGTTATAGACGAGTTCTAAGAATATCTTGGGTAAAGAAAAGAACAAATGCATCCATACTTCAAGAGTTGAATATTGAGGAGGGATGGCTATTAAAGACGATAAAACAAAGAAAATTGAAGTATTTTGGTCACTTGAAACATCACGAGTTTGGAAAGAACAATAATGGAAGGGTATATGCCTGGGAAGAGAGGAAGAGGAAGGCCAAAGAGAAGATGGGTGCAGGATGTGGCGGATGATCTCCAGATGGGTGTATCAGACGCAGGACATCTTGCTTGTGATCGAGAAGTTTTCCTGAAGGTTGTTATGGGAGCGAGGTTCTGCAAAGGACATGCTACTGAATGAATGAATGAATCTCTAAACAACTTATAGCAACAAACAATATCAATATTTAATGACAGGCGTATGTAGGAGTTTCCCACATCTGAAATAAAAAAAACGTATATGGTTGAGATATCACATTAGTCCTCTTCTTTCATTCGCTTCATTGTGTGATATCCTGATTTCTGTGGTGTGCCTCCTGGCTGGTTTCCTCCATCTTCAGCACCTTTCCTTTACTACAGCAGTCTTTTGTCTTACTCGAGTTTAGATGTGCAGGCACGCACACACATGTCTGCACATGCATGTACGTGCATACACATCTAGAGCCTTCTGGTTATTTTTTGGCACCAGAGACTCACCGCCACCAATTCTCCTGTTAGTTAAAACTGGTCCGCCGCGTGAAGGTCAGGAGTTGGACGTTTGCTGCAGAGGTGATGAATGCATGAGCCATGGGGTATTTATGCAAGGTTGGGCGCTCTGCCTCCGGCTACGTAACAGCAACATTTGGAATCCAGCATATTAGTGAAGACAACTTCATGTCAGAAAAAATATCTTGATGTGGCAAATCAGGGGGTGAAAACAAAATGTGTGTGATTGATATGTCAAGAAAAAAGAGCTTCATGTGACATGTGATTAAAAAAAACAAACTAGTTGGCACTTAAAAGAAACACCATACACACAATTTCTGTGACTATTCGGTGACTATTTGGAGAGATGGGTGCCATGGTAGTATAGTGGCTATGTGGTGACTGTTTAGAGAGATGGAAGCCATGGTATTATAGGGCTATGTGTTGACTGTTTAGAGAGATGGAAGCCATGGTAGTATAGTGGCTATGTGGTGACTGTTTAGAGAGATGGAAGCCGTGGTAGTATAGTGGCTATGTGGTGACTGTTTAGAGAGATGGAAGCCTTGGTAGTATAGTGGCTATGTGGTGATTGTTTAGAGAGATGGAAGCCATGGTAGTATAGTGGCTATGTGGTGACTGTCTAGAGAGATGGAAGCCATGGTAGTATAGTGGCTATGTGGTGACTGTTTAGAGAGATGGGAAACATGGTAGTATAGTGGCTATGTGGTGACTGTTTAGAGAGATGGAAGCCGTGGTAGTATAGTGGCTATGTGGTGACTGTTTAGAGAGATGGAAGCCATGGTAGTATAGTGGCTATGTGGTGACTGTTTAGAGAGATGGAAGCCTTGGTAGTGTAGTGGCTATGTGGTGACTGTTTAGAGAGATGGAAGCCGTGGTAGTATAGGGTTATGTGGTGACTATTTAGAGAGATGGAAGCCTTGGTAGTTTAGTGGCTATGTGGTGACTGTTTAGAGAGATGGGAAACATGGTAGTATAGTGGCTATGTGGTGACTGTTTAGAGAGATGGAAGCCATGATAGTATAGTGGCTATGTGGTGACTGTTTAGAGAGATGGAAGCCTTGGTAGTATAGTGGCTATGTGGTGACTGTTTAGAGAGATGGAAGCCTTGGTAGTATAGTGGCTATGTGGTGACTGTTTAGAGAGATGGAAGCCATGGTAGTATAGTGGCTATGTGGTGACTGTTTAGAGAAATGGAAGCCATGGTAGTATAGTGGCTATGTGGTGACTGTTTAGAGAGATGGGAAACATGGTAGTATAGTGGCTATGTGGTGACTGTTTAGAGAGATGGAAGCCATGGTAGTATAGTGGCTATGTGGTGACTGTTTAGAGAGATGGGAGCCATGGCAGTATAGTGGCTATGTGGTGACTGTTTAGAGAGATGGAAGCCATGGTAGTATAGTGGCTATAAGGTGACTGTTTAGAGAGATGGGAGCCATGGTAGTATAGTGGCTATGTGGTGACTGTTTAGAGAAATGGAAGCCATGGTAGTATAGTGGCTATGTGGTGACGTTTAGAGAGATGGAAGCCATGGTAGTATAGTGGCTATAAGGTGACTGTTTAGAGAGATGGGAGCCATGGTAGTATAGTGGCTATGTGGTGACTGTTTAGAGAGATGGAAGCCATGGTAGTATAGTGGCTATGTGGTGACTGTTCAAGGCACTAAAGAAGATTGGCTGCCCACCAACTCTTCTGTCCATTGTGGAATCGTTCCACACAGGCATGAAGGGTATAATCAAGTTTGATGGTGCAACTTCTGAAGAATTTGAAATCAAGAGTGGAGTTAAGCAAGGTTGTGTACTAGCTCCCACCCTCTTTGGAATATACTTTTCACTTCTACTGAAATATGCATTTCGTGATCAGGATGGTGGTATATACATTCACTCACGCTTAGATGGCGGCCTCTACAATGCTCAGAGATTGAAGGCTAAGACCAAAATTAGGAGGGTACTGATCAGAGAGTTGCTTTTTGCAGATGATGCTGCAGTTACGACCCACTCTGAGGAAGAATTGCAATGTCTACTATCTGCATTCTCCAATGCTTGTTCTGAATTTGGTTTAACAATTAGCAAAAAGAAGACACAGATTATGTCACAAGGTGCACATGGGGTACCATCAATCTTTATTGACGATGCCGAACTAGAGATAGTAGACCATTTTACATATCTAGGATCAGTGGTAAATAGCAAATTATCCCTAGATCAGGAAATCAACATCCGGATTGGTAAGGCAGCAACAACAATGAACAGGTTAAGAAAAAGAGTCTGGGAGAACAGGAAGCTTACTGCCAAAACAAAAGTCCTTGTCTATCAAGCCTGTGTCCTTAGTACTCTTCTCTATGGCAGTGAAACCTGGACAACTTACTCACACCAAGAGAACAATTTAAACAGCTTTCATATGCGGTGTCTGCGAAGAATTCTTGGTATTAAGTGGCAAGACAAAATCACAAATACTGAAGTATTGGAAAGATCAGGTTGTGTGACAGTTTATTCCATGCTCAGTCTTCGTAGACTTAGATGGATAGGACATCTTAGGAGGATGGATGATGGTAGAATACCAAAGGATATCTTTTTTGGTGAATTACAGATGGGTAAGAGATCTCAGGGTCGACCTCTTCTACGATACAAAGATGTGTGTAAGCGGGACATGATTGATACAGGCATTGATAATGCACATTGGGAGCAAGTCGCCGCTGAACGTGTTGCATGGAGGGCAAATATCAGAAATGGAATAAAGTCAAAGGAGAAAATTATTGCAGAAAAGTCACACACCAAGCGTTTGAGACGTAAGATGGTGCATGATGGTGGAAATGACCACGTGTTCACATGCACCCACTGTGAACGGACATTTACAGCGCAAATTGGCCTTATCAGTCACACTCGCTACCGCCATAGTTAAAAGTTATTATGCCTTTTTAAAGCACAAACTATCGTCTGTCAAGACGGCAAGGTGCCAATGTGGTGACTGTTTAGAGAGATGGGAGCCATGGTAGTATAGTGGCTATGTAGTGACTGTTTAGAGAGATGGAAGCCATGATAGTATAGTGGCTATGTGGTGACTGTTTAGAGAGATGGAAGCCATGGTAGTATAGTGGCTATGTGGTGACTGTTTAGAAAGATGGAAGCCATGGTAGTATAGGCTATGTGGTGACGGTTTAGAGAGATGGAAGCCATGGTAGTATAGGGTTATGTGATGACTATTTAGAGAGATGGAAGCCATGGTAGTATAGTGGCTATGCGGTGACTGTTTAGAGAGATGGAAGCCGTGGTAGTATAGTGGCTATGTGGTGACTGTTTAGAGAGATGGAAGCCGTGGTAGTCTAGGGTTATGTGGTGACTATTCAGAGAGATGGAAGCCATGGTAGTATAGTGGCTATGCTGTGACTGTTTAGAGAGATGGAAGCCATGGTAGTATAGTGGCTATGTGGTGACTGTTTAGAGAGATGGAAGCCGTGGTAGTATAGTGGCTATGTGGTGACTGTTTAGAGAGATGGAAGCCGTGGTAGTATAGTGGCTATGTGGTGACTGTTTAGAGAGATGGAAGCCATGGTAGTATAGTGGCTACGTGGTGACTGTTTAGAGAGATGGAAGCCATGGTAGTATAGTGGCTATGTGGTGACTGTTTAGAGAGATGGAAGCCGTGGTAGTATAGTGGCTATGTGGTGACTGTTTAGAGAGATGGAAGCCATGGTAGTATAGTGGCTATGTGGTGACTGTTTAGAGAGATGGAAGCCATGGTAGTATAGTGGCTATGTGGTGACTGTTTAGAGAGATGGAAGCCGTGGTAGTATAGGCTATGTGGTGACTGTTTAGAGAGATGGGAACCATGGTAGTATAGTGGCTATGTGGTGACTGTTTAGAGAGATGGAAGCAATGGTAGTATAGGCTATGTGGTGACTGTTTAGAGAGATGGAAGCCGTGGTATTATAGTGGCTATGTGGTGACTGTTTAGAGAGATGGAAGCCATGATAGTATAGTGGCTATGTGGTGACTGTTTAGAGAGATGGAAGCCATGGTAGTATAGTGGCTATGTGGTGACTGTTTAGAGAGATGGAAGCCGTGGTAGTATAGGGTTATGTGGTGACTATTTAGAGAGATGGAAGCCATGGTAGTATAGTGGCTATGTGGTGACTGTTTAGAGAGATGGAATCCATGGTAGTATAGTGGCTATGTGGTGACTGTTTAGAGAGATGGAAGCCGTGGTAGTATAGTGGCTATGTGGTGACTGTTTAGAGAGATGGAAGCCATGGTAGTATAGTGGCTACGTGGTGACTGTTTAGAGAGATGGAAGCCATAGTAGTATAGTGGCTATGTGGTGACTGTTTAGAGAGATGGAAGCCGTGGTAGTATAGTGGCTATGTGGTGACTGTTTAGAGAGATGGAAGCCATGGTAGTATAGTGGCTACGTGGTGACTGTTTAGAGAGATGGAAGCCATAGTAGTATAGTGGCTATGTGGTGACTGTTTAGAGAGATGGAAGCAATGGTAGTATAGGCTATGTGGTGACTGTTTAGAGAGATGGAAGCCATGGTAGTATAGGCTATGTGGTGACTGTTTAGAGAGATGGAAGCCGTGGTAGTATAGTGGCTATGTGGTGACTGTTTAGAGAGATGGAAGCCATGGTAGTATAGTGGCTATGTGGTGACTGTTTAGAGAGATGGAAGCCATGGTAGTATAGTGGCTATGTGGTGACTGTTTAGAGAGATGGAAGCCGTGGTAGTATAGGGTTATGTGGTGACTATTTAGAGAGATGGAAGCCATGGTAGTATAGCGGCTATGTGGTGACTGTTTAGAGAGATGGAAGCCATGGTAGTATAGTGGCTATGTGGTGACTGTTTAGAGAGATGGAAGCCATGGTAGTATAGTGGTTACGTGGTGACTGTTTAGAGAGATGGAAGCCATGGTAGTATAGTGGCTATGTGGTGACTGTTTAGAGAGATGGAAGCCATGGTAGTATAGTGGCTATGTGGTGACTGTTTAGAGAGATGGAAGCCATGGTAGTATAGTGGCTATGTGGTGACTGTTTAGAGAGATGGAAGCCGTCGTAGTATAGTGGCTATGCGGTGACTGATTAGAGAGATGGAAGCCATGGTAGTATAGTGGCTATGTGGTGACTGTTTAGAGAGATGGAAGCCATGGTAGTATAGTGGCTATGTGGTGACTATTTAGAGAGATGGAAGCCATGGTGGTATAGTGGCTATGTGGTGACTGTTTAGAGAGATGGAAGCCATGGTAGTATAGTGGCTATGTGGTGATGGATTGAGCCCACATTAGAGTGGACTCACATTTTGTTCATTTACCTTGGGCTCCAAGGTCAACCCAGCTTAAAATGGATGCCGGGAAATGTGTGGGGAAGTAAAGGTGGCCTGTACGATACCGACCACATCAGCCACGAGTTGATTGGTCAATACAATATGTGTCCAGTAACACACACCATGTCAGCCACGAGTTGATTGGTCAATACAATATACAATATGTTTCCAGTAACATACACCTCATCAGCCAAAAGTTGATTGGTCAATACAATATGTGCCCAGTAACATACACCTCATCAGCCAAAAGTTGATTGGTCAATACAATATGTGCCCAGTAACATACACCTCATTAGCCACGAGTTGACTGGTCAATACAATATGTGTCCAGTAACATACACCTCATTAGCCACGAGTTGACTGGTCAATACAATATTCATCCAGTAACATAGACCATGTCAGCCATGAGTTGATTGGTCACTACAATATGTGCTCATAACAGCCACGAGTTAATTGTTCAATACAAAATGTGTCCAGTAATATAACCACATCAGCCATGAGTTGATTGTTCAATACAAAATGTGCCCATAACAGCCACGAGTTGATTGTTCAATATAAAATTTGCCCAGTAACATACACATCAGCCATGAGTTGACTGGTCAATACAATATGTGCCCAGTAACAACCACAAGTTGGTTTGTCAATATAATATGTGTCCAGTAACAACCACGAGTTTATTGGTCAAAACAATATGTGTCCATTAACATATGCCGTGTTTGAATGATTGATTGATTTAGGAATCGACATCACAGTATTCGGGGTATTCCCATAAGCGCTCCGTCCCCATCCTCAGCAGCCAGCGAAGAGTTCCAACACCAATAGTACCAGTAGCAATCTGATTATATGTCCGTCTCGCCTTTCCTCTGAGCGTTGAGCATCGGCCAGATCCCCTCGTCACTCCTCGCTGTCTCATTCTTGCCAGACCATGGTAATCCATTTGCTCCTCAGAGGTGTACACGTGCTCCCACAAGGCTGCAAGCACGTCTGCCTTGTCATGTATCAATACTCCACCAAGTTCTGCAGAGCCAGACAATCTGTCTGCCTGTTCATTTCCCAGCACACCAGCATGCCCTGGAGAAAAGATCCAGGTGATGCACATCACCCGTGACCTCAAAAGTGAAGCAAGCCACTCCGCACGCTTTCTGAGTCAGTTACAATCACAATGTGTGTGTGTGTGTCGTATTCTCCATCCAGCGGAGAGCCGCAGTGACTGCCTCCACCTACATTATTAAGCTGGATGTTGTGGTATATGCCAGGCTCTCCTGCACCAAACGTCGACCATTAGCTTTGGCTATGAACCTCCAGCCACTTCTCTCACCTCTTGACACCAAACCATCTGTGTAGATAATCACATCACCCGAGTGAGCATTGTCCTGAATTAGTTGCTGGATTTCCACTTCCGTGGCCCATGCTGGCCACTCCCTGCACTCCCGGCTTAATGTGATTATAACTCTGCACAAGTCTGACTGCTCCGCTGGCACTCTGACCCACTCCTCTCCATGACTAATGTTCTTCAAGCCACGGTTTGATTGGTCAATACATTATGTGCCCAGTAACAGCCACAAGTTGACTGGTCAAAACAATATGTGCCCAGTAACAACTACGAGTTGATTGATCAATACAATATATGTCCAGTAACATATGCCACATCAGCCATGAGTTGATTGGTCAAAACAATTTGTGTCCATTAACATATGCCACGTCAGCCATGGTTTTATTGGTCAATACATTATGCGCCCAGTAACAGCCACGAGTTGATTGGTCATTACAATATGTGCCCAGTAACAACCATGAGTTGATTGATCAATACAATATGTGTCCAGTAACATATGCCATATCAGCCATGGGTTGATTGGTTGATACAATATGTGTCCAGCAACAACCAAGAGTTAATTAGTCAATACAATATGTACCCAGTAACAGTGATGAGTTACAATGTGTCCAGTAACATATGGCATGTCAGTCACGTGTTGACTGGTCAATACAATATACAATATGTTTCCAGTAACATACACCTCATCAGCCAAAAGTTGATTGGTCAATACAATATGTGCCCAGTAACATACACCTCATCAGCCAAAAGTTGATTGGTCAATACAATATGTGCCCAGTAACATACACCTCATTAGCCACGAGTTGACTGGTCAATACAATATGTGTCCAGTAACATACACCTCATTAGCCACGAGTTGACTGGTCAATACAATATTCATCCAGTAACATAGACCATGTCAGCCATGAGTTGATTGGTCACTACAATATGTGCCCATAACAGCCACGAGTTAATTGTTCAATACAAAATGTGTCCAGTAATATAACCACATCAGCCATGAGTTGATTGTTCAATACAAAATGTGCCCATAACAGCCACGAGTTGATTGTTCAATATAAAATTTGCCCAGTAACATACACATCAGCCATGAGTTGACTGGTCAATACAATATGTGCCCAGTAACAACCACAAGTTGGTTTGTCAATATAATATGTGTCCAGTAACAACCACGAGTTTATTGGTCAAAACAATATGTGTCCATTAACATATGCCGTGTTTGAATGATTGATTGATTTAGGAATCGACATCACAGTATTCGGGGTATTCCCATAAGCGCTCCGTCCCCATCCTCAGCAGCCAGCGAAGAGTTCCAACACCAATAGTACCAGTAGCAATCTGATTATATGTCCGTCTCGCCTTTCCTCTGAGCGTTGAGCATCGGCCAGATCCCCTCGTCACTCCTCGCTGTCTCATTCTTGCCAGACCATGGTAATCCATTTGCTCCTCAGAGGTGTACACGTGCTCCCACAAGGCTGCAAGCACGTCTGCCTTGTCATGTATCAATACTCCACCAAGTTCTGCAGAGCCAGACAATCTGTCTGCCTGTTCATTTCCCAGCACACCAGCATGCCCTGGAGAAAAGATCCAGGTGATGCACATCACCCGTGACCTCAAAAGTGAAGCAAGCCACTCCGCACGCTTTCTGAGTCAGTTACAATCACAATGTGTGTGTGTGTGTCGTATTCTCCATCCAGCGGAGAGCCGCAGTGACTGCCTCCACCTACATTATTAAGCTGGATGTTGTGGTATATGCCAGGCTCTCCTGCACCAAACGTCGACCATTAGCTTTGGCTATGAACCTCCAGCCACTTCTCTCACCTCTTGACACCAAACCATCTGTGTAGATAATCACATCACCCGAGTGAGCATTGTCCTGAATTAGTTGCTGGATTTCCACTTCCGTGGCCCATGCTGGCCACTCCCTGCACTCCCGGCTTAATGTGATTATAACTCTGCACAAGTCTGACTGCTCCGCTGGCACTCTGACCCACTCCTCTCCATGACTAATGTTCTTCAAGCCACGGTTTGATTGGTCAATACATTATGTGCCCAGTAACAGCCACAAGTTGACTGGTCAAAACAATATGTGCCCAGTAACAACTACGAGTTGATTGATCAATACAATATATGTCCAGTAACATATGCCACATCAGCCATGAGTTGATTGGTCAAAACAATTTGTGTCCATTAACATATGCCACGTCAGCCATGGTTTTATTGGTCAATACATTATGCGCCCAGTAACAGCCACGAGTTGATTGGTCATTACAATATGTGCCCAGTAACAACCATGAGTTGATTGATCAATACAATATGTGTCCAGTAACATATGCCATATCAGCCATGGGTTGATTGGTTGATACAATATGTGTCCAGCAACAACCAAGAGTTAATTAGTCAATACAATATGTACCCAGTAACAGTGATGAGTTACAATGTGTCCAGTAACATATGGCATGTCAGTCACGTGTTGACTGGTCAATACAATATACAATATGTTTCCAGTAACATACACCTCATCAGCCAAAAGTTGATTGGTCAATACAATATGTGCCCAGTAACATACACCTCATCAGCCAAAAGTTGATTGGTCAATACAATATGTGCCCAGTAACATACACCTCATTAGCCACGAGTTGACTGGTCAATACAATATGTGTCCAGTAACATACACCTCATTAGCCACGAGTTGACTGGTCAATACAATATTCATCCAGTAACATAGACCATGTCAGCCATGAGTTGATTGGTCACTACAATATGTGCCCATAACAGCCACGAGTTAATTGTTCAATACAAAATGTGTCCAGTAATATAACCACATCAGCCATGAGTTGATTGTTCAATACAAAATGTGCCCATAACAGCCACGAGTTGATTGTTCAATATAAAATTTGCCCAGTAACATACACATCAGCCATGAGTTGACTGGTCAATACAATATGTGCCCAGTAACAACCACAAGTTGGTTTGTCAATATAATATGTGTCCAGTAACAACCACGAGTTTATTGGTCAAAACAATATGTGTCCATTAACATATGCCGTGTTTGAATGATTGATTGATTTAGGAATCGACATCACAGTATTCGGGGTATTCCCATAAGCGCTCCGTCCCCATCCTCAGCAGCCAGCGAAGAGTTCCAACACCAATAGTACCAGTAGCAATCTGATTATATGTCCGTCTCGCCTTTCCTCTGAGCGTTGAGCATCGGCCAGATCCCCTCGTCACTCCTCGCTGTCTCATTCTTGCCAGACCATGGTAATCCATTTGCTCCTCAGAGGTGTACACGTGCTCCCACAAGGCTGCAAGCACGTCTGCCTTGTCATGTATCAATACTCCACCAAGTTCTGCAGAGCCAGACAATCTGTCTGCCTGTTCATTTCCCAGCACACCAGCATGCCCTGGAGAAAAGATCCAGGTGATGCACATCACCCGTGACCTCAAAAGTGAAGCAAGCCACTCTGCACGCTTTCTGAGTCAGTTACAATCACAATGTGTGTGTGTGTGTCGTATTCTCCATCCAGCGGAGAGCCGCAGTGACTGCCTCCACCTACATTATTAAGCTGGATGTTGTGGTATATGCCAGGCTTTCCTGCACCAAACGTTGACCATTAGCTTTGGCTATGAACCTCCAGCCACTTCTCTCACCTCTTGACACCAAACTATCTGTGTAGATAATCACATCACCCGAGTGAGCATTGTCCTGAATTAGTTGCTGGATTTCCACTTCCGTGGCCCATGCTGGCCACTCCCTGCACTCCCGGCTTAATGTGATTATAACTCTGCACAAGTCTGACTGCTCCGCTGGCACTCTGACCCACTCCTCTCCATGACTAATGTTCTTCAAGCCACGGTTTGATTGGTCAATACATTATGTGCCCAGTAACAGCCACAAGTTGACTGGTCAAAACAATATGTGCCCAGTAACAACTACGAGTTGATTGATCAATACAATATATGTCCAGTAACATATGCCACATCAGCCATGAGTTGATTGGTCAAAACAATTTGTGTCCATTAACATATGCCACGTCAGCCATGGTTTTATTGGTCAATACATTATGCGCCCAGTAACAGCCACGAGTTGATTGGTCATTACAATATGTGCCCAGTAACAACCATGAGTTGATTGATCAATACAATATGTGTCCAGTAACATATGCCATATCAGCCATGGGTTGATTGGTTGATACAATATGTGTCCAGCAACAACCAAGAGTTAATTAGTCAATACAATATGTACCCAGTAACAGTGATGAGTTACAATGTGTCCAGTAACATATGGCATGTCAGTCACGTGTTGACTGGTCAATACAATATGTGGCCAGTAAAATATGCCATGTCACCCACGAGTTGATTGGTCAATACAATATGTGCCCAGGAACAACCATGAATTGATTGATCAATACAATATGTGCCCAGTAACATACACCACATCAGCCACAAGTTGATTGGTCAAAACAATATGTGTTCAGTAACAAATACCATGTCAGCCACGAGTTGATTGGTCAATAACATATGTGCCCAGTAACATACACTATGTCAGCCATGAGTTGATTGGTCAATAACAAATGTGCCCAGTAACATACGCCCAATGTGTCTTAAGGCATGTAGAAGAGACTTTTATTATCTTATTTAGAGAAGAACAACAATGAACCCATTATAGAAGATTACTCAGGGGATAACAGATAGTACGAGGGGGCTTCACATGGAAACCTTAATAGTGTGATAGCAATTACAATAATCATGCATTGTCTTGTAACCTGTCAATATTGTTGTTAAGGATGTCAAGAGTGTTAAGCTTGTGACATCATGGTGCAGACAAGCATGGCAATGTCATAAGGACATTTTAAAGATGGCTGCTCAACTTCTGACATGCATCAAAGAGGAGCAGCATTTTGTAATCTATTTTTTGATCAGTGAAGGGGTAAAATCTATAGAAATTCATCAGCGAATTGAGGTCCAGTATGGTGATGCATGCCTATCTGTCCAGCAAGTGTACGAGTGGAGTAGGAAGTTTAAAAATGGTGTACAACTGTGACCAATTGTTCAGAACCGGGTCAGGCACACCAAGTAGTGACCCCAGAGTGGTTACACATGTGACCAAGAGAACTTTTTCCTACAGGAATCCAAGCACTTTATCAGAGCTGGAGGACTTGCATTGAAACCAATGGTGACTGCATTGGAAAATGATACATTTGCGGAAGATGTCATCAGACAGGTCTGCAGTTTTACCAGTATCAACCCCGGCAAGGAATGGGTGCCGTTGCCTCCAGCTTTTAAGTGCACTTTCTCCTGCATTATCACACTCGACAGACGGTGCAGAGAGCAGAACCCTGCCGCTGTCAATGCAGAGGTTAACACGCTCATCTATGAACATTCAGATAGCCCCGAAGTGCTCATCTATACAGATGGATCTGTTGTAAAGCAGCAGAGAAGTGCGTGGGCATTTACAGCCCGTTCAGCGGGCCGAACCGTTCAAGAATCCAGTGGTGCCCACTCTATGACCACGAGCAGCATGATGATGGAGGTGATGGCAGTTACACAGGCCTTCATATGGCTGGAATCACAGCATTATACCAACGTGTGTGTACTAAGTGATTCAATGAGCATGATTCAGAAGGTCGAAGCTGGATCTGTACGCAGACAGTGGACTGAATCGCTGCGGAAGTCTGTTGTCCGTAAAGTCACCTTCATCTTCGTCCCGGGACATGCGGGAGTCGAGGGAAATGAACGAGCTGACAAACTGGCTGGCTCTGCACCCCCTGTAGATGGCCAGCCCATGGATCGTGCCGATGTTATTAACGTCCTTAAAGATATGGCGAGAACAGAGGACTTTCCCGTCAGTGATTCCACATTGCTGTCCAGGATGAAAGACCTGGGAGTAAGAATCGGCACAGCCAGACGCGAGAGGTACATCGGGAAAACAAAGCGCCTCGTCAACCAACACAGAACTGGCACTATTAGCCACCGGACGCTGATGCATATGCTGGGGGAGGATCTGAGCACCTATGGACATGTCCGAAGTGCAATGAAGATACCCCAACTGATAACTGATGATACATTTGTTCTGTACTTTTTCAGAAGCTCATCATCATCATCAAGTGTGCTGCCAGCTGGCGTGGGCGTTCATGTCTCTCTCCACAGATCTCGGTCTTTGGTATTCTGGATCAACTCTGCTGATGATATTCCTCTATGCCTCAGTCTCAATCCAAACAGCATCATTTATCTCGGTCTGCCTCTGCCTCTCTTCCCCTTAATCTGTCCAGTTGTCATGATGTTCTCCAATGCCTCCCTTCTCATCACATGACCAAAGAAAGTGGTTTGTCTATTTCTTATTGTTATATATAATGTTCTAGTTTCATTAACCTCTTTCAGGCTATCTTAAGTTATTCTGGCAGTCCAAGGAATTCACATTTGTCTCAGGAGCCACATCTCTGTTGCTACAAGTTCTTCCTAATTTGTTAATGTATATTCTGAGATTTATTGCCATACAGGAAAACCGGCTCTATATAGCATTTCAGTACTCTCTTTCTTACATTCAATGATAGTGATTAATTGCATAAAATACTCTTCATTTTCTGGAATGCAGCTTTTCCAAGACCTTTTCTGCTCTTAATATGTTATGCATCTTCCACCTGATGTTATAAATACCCCTAGGCATTTAAAATTATCCACTTGGCAAAGAATTTCCCCTTCTATTTCCATTTCACATTTTGGGGCCAAAAAAACAAACAAACAAACAGGTTTTCATTTGAAGCCCCCTTGTATTTTACATGGCTAACAGACTTGAAATGAAATGAATAATAGAGTAAACTTTCAAATCAGTTAAATGATATAAACATGTACAGATTATAGGTTCTGCTATGTTTTGTTGCACATAATCTTACCTTGATCTACACAGACTTCAGGTTGTTCTATCTTGACACTTGCTGGTATTTCACTGTCCATCTCCTCACAGACTTGTATCTCTGGGAATCTCTTTGGCAGAACTGTGAACACAGTCAGTCTGAAAGGATTTGTAAGTTTCCTATTTAGGCGACAATCATCATCATGTGTCCTGCCAACTGGTATAGGTGTTCATGTCTCTCTACAGATCTCGGTCATTGGTGTTCTGGATCAACTCTACTGCTGATACTAGGAAGTGAATGTCCAGTCATTAGTATCGTTCTCTGTCTCTGATGTGTGAAATGTATGATTCTTGGGAAGATATGTGGTGATTTCCCCTTACTTCTACATCCACTCTGAGGTATTTAATCGCTGCCCTTGACAGTAATTTCTGACTGTCAGGGCAAGTGAGTGTCTTGATCTGCTCAGCTGCAGAGTTATTGACTTATTCAGTGGATACTCAGTCCTCAGAGCTGTGTTTCCGCACTGTGATATGTTCTCTATCTTCCATCACGAGGAGGTGCAGTTAGGATTTTCCCTTTCTAGAGTTATTAGGTCATGCTAACATTTCCCCAAACTCTCCAGTACTTTTAGAGTTCCGGCAAATTTGAGCTTTATTTGCAATAGCATTGCAGGAATTAACAAACATGTCACAGCGGCCGCACACTAGTCAATTTTAGTTTGAGCCTGTAAGAAGGTGGTTAATTTGGGGTGATATTCCATTTGGCAAATAAAATTCACTTTAAACAAAGACATCTATTGTATCCATCGATTCCGACACTCGATCACTTCGTCGCTGTTTGTGGACCCCCCCCCCCCCCCTCCGGCAGCCTCCGCAGATTCATACAACACACTTTATTCACTAGCTTCGAGTTTCTCAGTTCTATATTTTAGTTCCTAATGTTCCTAAATATCAAGAAAACAGTAACAATGGTAATATCAAAGAAAATGGTGACACCAAAATGTGACATAGAAATAGAAGGGAAAATCCTTAACCAAGTTGATAATTTTAGATACCTAGGGGCATTTATAACATCAGATGTAAGATGTACAACAGAGATTAGGAGCAGAATAGGGCAGGCAAAAGCCGCATTTCAGAAAATGAAGAGTATCTTATGCAATAAGTCACTATCACTGAATGTGAGAAAGAGAGTGATGAAATGCTATGTAGAACCAGTTTTGCTGTATGGCAGTGAATCTTGGAATGTAAATGAACAAATTAAGAAGAAATTAGAAGCAACAGAGATGTGGTTCCTGAGACGAATGTTGCGAATTCCTTGGACTGCTAGAGTAACTAACGACGACTGCCAGAAACAGGCTAACGAAACTAGAACATTATATACAACAATAAGACAGAGACAAACAGCTTTCCTCGGTCATGTGATGAGAAGAGAGGCATTGGAGAACATCGTAACAACTGGAAAGATCGAGGGGAAGAGAGGCAGAGGTAGACCAAGAGAAGTGATGCTGGATGGATTGAGACGGTGGCATGGAGGAATATCAGCAGCAGAGTTGATCCAGAAAACCAAAGACCGAGATCTATGGAGAGCCATGAACGCCTACGCCAGCCGGCACGGCACTTGATGATGATGATGTTTAATATTTCTTATTAAAAAGTCGCTGTCACCCAATTAATTGCTGAAAAATGAAAAAAAAAATGTTGCCTCTCCGGCAGGGAATCAAACCTCGAGCTCCCGCGTGACAGCAGAAACACTTACGACTATGCTACTGAGGACAATCAATCAATCATGTGCCATGCCGGAAAGTGTGGGCTGTCATGACTCGCCATTTCACTCAATCACCAGTGTCGTGGATCAGCTCAGTGTTCTTGTCTCGTCCATGCCATGTGGCCAAGCCATCCAGGTATTTTCCTCTCGGTCTGCCTCTTGTTCTGTTTCCTTCGATCTTGCCAGTTGTCACCAAGTTCTCCAATCCATTTCTTCTCATAACATGTCACAAAAATTTTGACTGTCTACGTCTAATTTCTCTAATCAGTTTACGATGTTCATTTGTCTCCTGTAGTACTTGGTCATTGGTTTTTCTGTCTGTCCATGGTATTATTTGCATTTTCCTCAGAAACCACATTTCTGCAGCCATCAGATGTTTTTCAGCTTGACTGCCCATTGTCCAAGTTTCACATCTATACAAAAGAACAGGCTCTATGTATCCCCTCAACACTTTTTCTCGTTTCAATTGACATTTTTTTATTGGTCAGAATGTTTTTCATCTTGCTAAAGGCTACTTTCGCCATGGCGATTCTTGTTCTAATCTCTTCAAGGCCTCAGGACAGGATAATAATATTAATAGATCACCAAAAATTTATAAAATTATAATGTAAGTCACCATCCGGGGTTTCCGGGACTGGGCATAATAATGTGACCTCCCGTGACAGTTCTATTGGGAATAAAATTATTCTTTATTCGCAATTCTATTGCGAATCGGAGTGACTATACACAAAAATGTGTGTATAGTACAAGCCGCTATACACAAATATTTGTGGCTGGTCATGTGATTATTTGGCTGGTCACGTGATGTCTACTTCCTTTTGACTACATTATTAATGTTTGTGGAACTATCATGTTCTCGGTAGTGTATTGATTAGTATCTCCGGCTGTCACTCGGGAGGCTGGGGTTCGACTCCCCGCCAGCAATTTTTTTTTTTATTTTAAAAATTTTTCATCAATCAATAAGGTACTGTCTCCACAATGAAGGTTCACTGCAATGGATCTCCAACACTGTGCTGTCTCTTGCCTTGACTACATTCTGGCAGGCTGATGTTCGTCCATCTCTTGATGTTATCTTCCCACTTGTGTCGTTGTTTACCTCTTGCTCTCTTGCCCTCAACCTTGCCCTCCAGTATGGTTTTTATAAGAGTATCATGTCTTTTAACATGACCGATATGTTTCACTTGCCTCCTCTTTATTTCTCCCATCAACTCTATCTTCATTCCCAGTTATTCTAGAACCTCTGCATTTGATTGTTTTTGTTTCCATGAAATACGACATATTCGTCTGAATATCAACATCTCCAGGGCTTCTAAGCGATTTTCTAATTGCTTATTTTAGGAACTAAAATATATATCACTGTACGTATTGTCTTTGTGAGGTTTGAAGAAAAAGAACTTGCAAAAAAAATAGAGAGAATAACAGTCTTCTTCAAATTTTTGTGAATAGGGGATTGTACTGTTCACAAAATTTTTTGCAGAATAGTCACGTGACCAGCCACAAATTTTTGTGTATAGGGGCTCATACTATTCACAAGATTTTGTGAATAGGGGCTCCCATTGCGAATAGTCACTTTGATGTTTAGATCTGAAATCCCGGGGGGAAAAACCAAATAAATCAACAGACAGTATGTATAATTTAAGGGAGACTTTATACATAGCTGAAGTATGAATAAACGGATACTTTGTACATAGCTGAAGTATGAATAAACGGATACTTTATACATAGTTGAAGTATGGCTGTTAAAATATCAAGAATAATTTTTCCAGATTGGTATCCCCAATACAAATAATTGTGTCCCCAAGCGAGTTCAAGAATTGTTAACTTGCGTTTCTGTACACTTACTGTTTACAGGTCTCCATCTTTGTTTACAT
Source organism: Cepaea hortensis (assembly GCA_963921405.1). Taxonomy (NCBI): domain Eukaryota; kingdom Metazoa; phylum Mollusca; class Gastropoda; order Stylommatophora; family Helicidae; genus Cepaea; species Cepaea hortensis. Next base: position 447,539,282 of record OY992876.1, on the reverse strand, counting down.
TACCGACCTACTATTTATTTCCTGATAATTCTGGTCCAAGCTAGATAACGAAGATAGTGTGAGAGACAGAGATATGAGAAAGATGTGTTGAAAGATATTCATTCAATCAATCAATCAGGTGCCGTCTCCTCAATGAAGGTTGGCTGTAATGGATCTACAACACTGTCTCTCGCCCTGACTGTACATTCTGTCAGGCTGATGCTCGTCTATCTCTTGATGTTATCCTCCCACTTGTATCGTTGTCTACCTCTTGCTCGCTTGCCCTCAATCTTGCCTTCCAGTATGGTTTTTATAAGAGTATCATGTCTTTTAGCTTGGCTGAAATATTTCACTTGTCTTCTCTTTATTTCTTTCATCAACTCGCTCTTCATTCCCAGTTTTTCTAGGACCTCTGCATTTGACTGTTTTCGTTTCCATGAAATACGACCTATTCGTCCTTATATCCACATCTCAAGGGCTTCTATGCGACTTTCTAGTTGCTTGTTCAATGTCCAGGCTTCCGCACCATACAGTAGCGTTGAACATACATAGCATTTGACAATTCTCATTTTTAATACGTTATTAATCTCTCTAGATCAATGGTTCTCATCCGGTGGGGAATCTCAGGGTTTCCAGGGGGGGGGGGGGGGATGAACGAAGATCGCGTCAATATAAGAACCGATTACTTGATAATGTTTTTCCCTTCATACTTTACTGTTCTGTACATCTCAGCCCTTCTAAAATTCATTTTATAAAGTAGACCCACAAATCAATCTTTATGTGGACGTCTAGACTTGTTTTGGTATGTGCTTCCATTATTACATATACTGTGTAGGAGCAGGAGCGGGAGAGGGGATTGTAAGTAGGAAATACGAAAGTGGGGGGGGGGGGGAAGATGACATTGGAAAACATGGTGAACACGGGCCACATTTTTAGGTAGGAAATATTAAAAGGGGGGGGGGATGACGTTCTCAAAATATGGTGAAGGGGGGCACGTCCGAAAAAGGTTGAGAACCACTGCTCCAGATGTTAATACTGATTTCATGCCGTTGAAAGCATTTTTGGCCATTCCTATTCTCTTTTTGATTTTCATTTCACTTCTGCCATCATCCGTTATTATATGTCCCAGATAAGAGAAACTTGTTACTTGTTCTAGTATCTGCCCATTTACTGTGATGTTCATTGATGACCTTTCATTTTCACTGCTATCATAGAGTATTTTGTTTTTTTGGATGTTAATATCTAAGCAACATTCTGCACTGTGCCTGTTTACTTCTTTAGTTCCTAATATTTGCTTATTAAAAAGTCGCTTTCACCCAATTAATTGCTGAAGAATTTAAAAACAAAAAAATAGTGTCCGGCAGGGAATCGAACCTTATGCTCCCGCGTATCAAGCGGAGACACTTGCCACTGTGCTACTGACGATACGATTTGGAATCAGCGAAAATGTATAATATTGCCACTCGTATGTTCCGATGACGTCACATACATTAAGTCACGTGACTGGGCACATCACGTGACCAGCCGGGAAAGTTTCGCTATGAATAAAGGAACCATTCATAGTCCGAGTAATAGTCGGGATTCATAGTGAAGTCACTTCGATAATTTAAAGTTTTTTTTTTTTCATGCCTATGCATTACTAGAGAACCTTGTTGTGTCTAGCAGTGATGATCTCATTTTGTTTTAAATAGGAGAATAAATAACTAACTGATTGTAGCGAATGTTTAGCGGCAGGAGCAGGCTGTGAGAGAACGGTGTAAACAGGAATCAAACATCAACTGTCAAACTGGCCGACATGTTTCTAACAACGGCCGGAACTAGTTAAAAGCAGGGCTGTGCTCACGTCGGCTAAAAGAATCACCGAAACAATTATTTTGCTATCCTACCGACCCGTTGGTCATATGTTGTAATCCACTTCGAGGAGAATTGTTTTTTGTTTTTGTAGACCAGAGTTCCCCAGACTGATCCAGCCTAACACAGGTACAAGGACATGTTGCAACCGCTGTGATATCTTGACGACATCCACCCATCAAATGCCGATTAATGTTAAAGTTATTATGCAATATAATTAATTATAAAGCCAGCATTATATACTTAGGCCTGGATTAATTAAGATCTCTGTGACTGTAGGCCCTAATCACTTACATTTACAAGATGTTAGTAATTGTATATACCATCATTATAATGTGCCAGCAGATTCCTTGTTCCGATTATACCATGTGGCTAAATAGATAAATGTATTTCACTCTTCGACTTAACATTGTTGACGTGTATTAATTGTCTACATCTAATTTAGTTAACGGTTTTCATTTGTTTCTTGGGGACTGTCTCGTGTGTCCGTCCATGATTTGTTGTTGTTTTTTGTTTGTAGTTTTCTCAAAAACCATAGTTTCAATGACAGTAGATGTTTATCAGCTTGTCTATTTATTGTTCATGTTTAGAACGCATACAACAATATAGGTTCTATACAACACCTCAACACTACGATTTGTTGGTGTTTTATACTGTGCAAAGGGCTACATTTGCCACATTAATTATTGTACTAATCTCTACAAGGCATTCCCCATCAGATATAATGACTGTTCTGAGGTTTGTATACCAATTCACTGTTTAAAATATGATCCATTTCTATGGATATTACTTTGTAGTACTGCTTTTTTCTTGGAGACGATCGTAGTCTAAATTTTGAATAATAATGAATTATCAGATTATCTTCACTGTATATGGATCATTCATTCCAGACTGGGTACAGATTAGCTATTGCCGCATTATTGAGGGGTGATTTGATGCATGATAAGGCATATGTGGTGAAGACCCTCTGAGAGCATGTGGATGATGCAGATGAACAGACAGACTATCATGGTCTAAAAATAACGCGACAGCAACGGGTGGTCAGAGAATCGGATAGGCAGTCGTCACTCAGAGGTAAAGCAAGACGGACATATAATCAGATTGTAACGGGCACCATTAGTATTGGAACTTTACGCTGGCTGTTGAAGATTAGAACTGAGCACTTATGAAATGCCCCGAGCGCAATGATGTCGGCTAGTTAGTTAGTTAGTCGACAGATCATCCTCATTGCACATCGAACCATTCAGTCCATAAGTGCTCGGATCCCCTCCTCAGCAAATCCCGCAGCGTTTAACGGCTAACGACGTCAGTTCTGTGCTGGTTTATCAATCTTCTTATGCTTCCTGCGTAGTGTTCTTGTTTGGCCACCCCTCTTTTAATTTGCTGTTCTCGCAGTCTGGCCATGGTTGTAGATTCACAGTCATCACATGGTTCACGTAAAAGTCTTACTTCTCGTAGAGCATTCAGAATGTCAGCCTGGTCCATGGCGCGTCCGCCCTCCACCGTAGACTCACCTGCGAGCTTGTCAGCCTGCTCGTTTCCTTGTACTATCGCATGCCCTGGTACGAAGATGAAACTAATGTTTGCCAGCCGAGACCGCGACAGAGACAGCAACCATTCTCTTCGGATCCACCCCATCTCTATCTTCTTGATCATGTTCACTGAGTCGCTAAGGAAACATGCTCTAGTGAATGTCTGTGTCTCAAGCCATGTTATTGCTTTACTTACTGCCATGACTTCCATAGTCAGGATACTTGTGGTTTCAGTGAAAGCACCAGAGTCCTCCTTCACAATTCTCCCTTTTGCCCGAGCTGTAAAGGCCCATTAGCTTCTCACATGTCGGACGACCGACCCATCTGGATAGATGACAACATCTCCGTCTAGCGAATTCTCGAAAATCAACGCTTGTACTCCAGCCTCCACAGCAGCCGGATTTTCTTGTCTGCATATTCTATCAAGTTGGATGCAAACTGAAAAGGAAGTGCAGACATCTGTTGGCACTTGTACCCATTCCTCGCCAGGTTCTAAGTCCTTGACATATGCCTGGGTCATTGACAGTAAGGTGAGTGACCTGGCTACGAGTAAAACAATCAACCCTGAGAAATAATGGGGCGGTTGTGAGTGGAAGACCCTAGGGTGGATGGGGAGGAAGACAGTTTTAGGCTGGGGTGTAATGTTGTAGGGAGCCCAGGAAGGGACTACACAGGAGAGTTAAAAGACAGTGGAAAACAGGTGACTAGCCAGTGGAAGCTGGGACCGAGTGAGGAGTCGGTCGATGAAGGACAGTTTAGTTTTGTGTGAAGTCAAGGGACTTCAAGACAGTTGATGTGTAGATGCCGAACTAGTAGGTAGTCTAAGGAGAAGCGGAGTTAGAGATCTCCGTGTTGTGTTGTTCTCCTAGTTGTGAAGGCAGGCCTGAACCAGAGTGGGTTCTATAGTGAGTGAGGGCCATAACCCAGAGTGGGTGATATAGTTAGTGGAAACTAAGACCCAGTGTGGGTGTATTGTGTGAGGTCCAGCGGTGGATAGGAGCTGGATTACCTGTCTTGTGGATTTGATATGAAGCAGGCTTGAGAAGGCATTGATGTGTGCTGGTTAAATTGTGAGGAGGATATTTATATTCTATGGATTACATTGTTTCTGGATGTATAAACATGTTCCGTTTGTCCGTGTTCTTTCTGGATTAAAAGATTATGTGCGCCAACTCAATCTTGTTTCATGACTGGTGAATGTGCACTGCAGGGGTGAGTTGGATTAAGAGACAGTTAGATAGCTCAATTGACACACCAGGAGCATCGTTAACTAGACAACGACCATCACAGGAAACTTATCGTCAACAACATCGAGCACTGATCATGAAGAACGTCGTGTGACATCTGGGAGCTCGTCGCTTAGTAAAGAGTATCTGAGAGCTCGCCCGATCAAGAAACCCGTTGCATTATAGACATTGGTGTCATTCTGAGATATTTGTGGGCTCTTCGCTGAGAGAGGAGTTATTATCTGTGACTTCGTTCCATCAATTTAGACTGTACTGCGTCAAGAGATTAACAGCAACTCTTTTGTGCGTGTGTGTCAAGGACAGAGTTCACGAGAAACCAGGTAAAATTGATACCAGGCAGTAATACTAAAGATAACAGACAGTTCGCGAGAAGGTCACACTACAGGTAAATTAACGGCGGTCAGCACACGTAAACAGACGAGGCGGGGCGCCAGGAGAATTAACGCAGCACAGATCAACCGGTAGAGTCGACTACAGTGACAGGGGTAGTCACTAGTCAAAACAGCACAGAAGAAATGTTGCGTGGACAGTGAGGTGTTTGCGACAAGAGCGGCCAGTCCTAGGTGTGTGTGTGTGACAGGACAGGATTGTAGACAGCGAGCAATTTCGTTGCAACATCCTGTGCGTGGTGAGAATTTTGTGTGTGTGTGCTAAGGCAACGCACTGGGTGGGTCACGAATCGACAGGTGAAGAATTTTACCACAGATAACACGACGGGGGAGGTCAGTGGAAATTGTGAGTTTCCAAGGGAAAAAAAATCGGGTCAGCGCTGTTTACGAGGACAGCTGACAAAAGGGGTAGTAATGGTACCCCTACCACAGCTGGGTGGGACAGGACAGGTGTCTTCGTGAATAACGGGAAAAGTTTCCGGTCAGTTTACAGTGTGTATTATTGTGACAAAGATTACTGAAGTTGACCTGCGGGTCAAGGTTGGGCACAGTGAAAAGTTACTGAGATTTTCCAGAGAACTGGATAAACAACTTGTTTATGAACGGAAACCAGACTTTATTGTTCGTCTTTGTTAAAAGTCCGTTGTGTTCATTACTTTATAATCAGCAAAAATTTTGACAACGAATGATGACGTGGCAGCTCCGCGAACATAGTTGCATACAGTTGCCAAAAAGAACTGACGGTACAGGGTTAAAGCACTGGGCATTTGCGCCCAATTTTTCATTTGAACTTTGTCTTTAAACGGCAATCCAGAACATTTTGGGATAATTACCATCATCTTCAATTTGTACGACAATCGAAAGAACACTTTGGATAATTACTATTTACCGTCAACGTTTCCGACAGGTGGAACTGGTGATCACAACGCGAAATGAAGTAACCACTCAACAAATCAATCAGTCATTTTGAAATCTAGTGTCGTAGACATTTCCAGCGGATTGCGAATAACTATTAAGACGAACAAAACCTTTTGTGACTGATTAATAAGAACTTTTGGCGACGTATTAATAGACACATATTTGTCGGCCAACCAGTTGGACATTCTGTTTGCTGCTCATTATCTTATATAGACTGTTTTTGGGTGTTACGCAATTATTTGTATGTGGTCCAGTGTTTGTCAAGAGTAGGGGATTTTTGTGTTGTTTCTTGAAGGCCGGGAGACAGGGCGAAAAGTTATTTTCTGAGGTGCACCATATATAATTTCTGGGAAGAAAATCGAAAGGTTGGTTTATTTGGTTCTGCAGGGACGGTCCTGAATTATATAACGTGCCAGTTTGTGTTTAACGTCAGATCTGTGTATAAATTGATGCTATAATTTTTTTTCTCTTCTTTTTTTTTCTTTTCGTTATAGTTACATATGATATTTGTTGTGGTCGGATATATGTTATTATTGTGATCTTTCGTCATGTCTGCTGTCTAGTGGTCTTTGTCAGTTTATATTTATATATTACGCGCACTGTGGGTGTCCCTACACAAGCTTGTGGTTGTTCATCATCATCAAGTGCCGTGCCGACTGGCGTATGCGTTCATGGCTCTCCATAGATCTCGGTCTTTGGTTCTCTGGATCAACTCTGCTGCTGATATTCCTCCATGCCACCGTCTCAATCCATCCAGCATCACTTCTCTTGGTCTACCTCTGCCTCTCTTCCCCTCGATCTTTCCAGTTGTTACGATGTTCTCCAATGCCTCTCTTCTCATCACATGACCGAGGAAAGCTGTTTGTCTCTGTCTTATTGTTGTATATAATGTTCTAGTTTCATTAGCCTGTTTCAGGCAGTCGTCGTTAGTTACTCTGGCAGTCCAAGGAATTCGCAACATTCGTCTCAGGAACCACATCTCTGTTGCTTCTAATTTCTTCTTAATTTGTTCATTTACATTCCAAGATTCACTGCCATACAGCAAAACTGGTTCTACATAGCATTTCAGCACTCTCTTTCTTACATTCAGTGACAGTGACTTATTGCATAAGATACTCTTCATTTTATGAAATGCGGCTTTTGCCTGCCCTATTCTGCTCCTAATCTCTGTTGTACATCTTCCATCTGATGTTATAAATGCCCCTAGGTATCTAAAATTATCAACTTGGTTAAGGATTTTCCCTTCTATTTCTATGTCACATTTTGGTGTCACCATTTTCTTTGATATTACCATTGTTACTGTTTTCTTGATATTCAAGTTGAGTCCTTTCCTTGCACTCTCTGTTACTACAACGTCTAATAATTGTTGTAGGTCTGTTGAATTATCCGCCACCAATACTGTGTCATCTGCATAGCGTATATTATTTATATTATAACCTCCAACTAGTATTCCTGGCATCTCTTTGATCTCTCTCATTATTACTTCGCTATACAGGGAGAAAAGATCTGGTGACAAGACACACCCTTGTCGTACTCCTAGCTTTATCTGTTCGTAACTACCCTCTTTATTTCCCATTTTAATTGCTGCTACTTGGTTCCAGTAAATATTCTTTATTATTCTTAAATCTTTTCCATCAGTGTTGATATCTTCCAACATTTTAATCAGTTCATCATGTTTTACTTTATCAAATGCCTTAGTATAATCTATGAAGCACAAATATATGTCCCTCTGTTTCTCTATTGACCTTTCTATTAGTGTCCGCAATGTATAAATTGCATTGTTTGTGCCCTTTCCTTCCACAAATCCATACTGTTCTTCACTAATTTCCATTTTTATTTTCTTTTTGGTTCTTCTCATTATGATTCTGAGTAGAAGCTTAGTGATATGGTTTATAATGTTAATTGTACGAAAATCTTCACAATCAATTGCTCCTGGTCTTTTTGGTATAGCTATAAATACAGATTTCAGCATATCACTGGGTAAATATCCACTGCTGTAAATATCATTCAACATTTTGGTTAATATATCTACTCCAAATTCTCCCAATACTTCTAATTCTTCTATTGTGATTTCATCTGGCCCAGCTGTTTTTCCTTTCTTCATACGTTTCATAGCATCAGCGACTTCTTCTTTCAGAATAGGTGGACCTTCTAAGTTACTATCTTCTGTTAATTCTGCCCTTTCTCCTTCATATAATTCTCTTATATACTCATTCCACCTCTTCATTATAGCATCTTCCTCTAATATTATCTTTCCTGTTTTTGATTTCAAACACCCTGTATTTATTCTTATTTTTTTTCCTGTAAGCTCACTGATTTGTCTGTGCATATTTTTTGTATCTTTAATGGAATTTAATTCAATTTTTTTGCATTGCTCGTTTAACCAACTTTCTTTAGCCTTCCCACATTTATCTTTTATTTCTTTATTTATCTTAGCGTATTCTTGTTTGTCATTTTTATACTGTTTTCTTTTGTCCATCAGGTTTAAGATATCTTCATTCATCCATTTTTTCTTAGCTATTTTGCCTCTCTCTGGTAATACTTCTTTGCTAGTTTGATGAATGGAGTCCCTTAACATTTCCCATTGTTCATCTATACTCTGTATTTTAGTTATTGCATTGTACCTATTTTTCACAGTCACTCTGTATTGTTCTTGCATTTCGTTATCTATTTTTAGAACCTCTTTATTAAGTCTCATGTTCTTAACCATTTTTTTCCCTCTTTTTAATCTTACTTTTATTTGTCCACATAGTGGTACATGATCACTATTACAGTCAGCACCAGGCATTGTCTTTACATTAATTAAAGCATTTCTAAATCTTTTATTAATTAGTATGTAGTCAATTTGGTTGCGTATTTTCTTATCAGGGCTTATCCATGTGTACAGTCGTCTTTTATGGTGTTTAAACCATGTGTTTCCAATTATCATATCATTGATATTTGCCCATTCTATTAGCTTTTCCCCTCTTTCATTTCTTGTACCTAAACCATAATTCCCCACTACATCCTCCATTTTTTCCCTTTCCTACTTTTGCATTAAAATCACCAAGTATTATTTTTATTTCTTGTGATCCAATTTGAGCCATCACCATTTCTATTTCGTCGTAAAAGTGTTGTATTTCTTCATCACTACTGCTTGCTGTTGGTGCATATACTTGTATAATATTTATGTCTATTGGTTTGCCTTTGATTTTGACCATAATAACTCTATCTGAAATACACCAGTATCCATTAATTGACTTGGCTGTTTTTTCATCTAATATTATTCCTACCCCTTTCTCATGTGTCTCCCCTCCAGAATAAATTATTGTGTGATTGTCAGCTATAATTTTGCCCGATCCCTTCCATCTCATCTCACTAACGCCTAGTATATTCATTTTCATGCTATCCATCTCTCTTAGAACATTGGTCAACTTTCCTAGCTCATTTAATGTCCTAACATTCCATGTTCCTACTCTAAATTTATTTATTTTAGTTAAGATTTTGCCATCAGTAGCTGGATGACGGTCTGGTGGCACCTGTGGCTCATGACTGTCCCTACCGGACGAGGATGCCCTAAGACATCCATTAACGTCCTTCACTAACTTTGATTTATGTTTTGCCATGAAGTCTTGGGAAGATAATGTGGTGGTTTCCCCTTGCCTTCCACATTCACATGGTGGTCTTTTTACCTCTGCTTTTGACAGCCATTTCCGACTGCAAGGACAAGTGAGTGCCCTGCTCTGCTCAGCTGCAGAGTTGTCCACTTATTCCGGTGGATACTCGGTCCCCAGAGCTGTGTTAGCCACACCGTAGTGTGTTTCCATCCTCTACCGCGTGGAGGTGCAGTTGGGATTTTCCCTTCATAAAGTTATGGTCTCTGACCAAAACTCTCCAGTACTTTTAACTGTAGTTTATTTCTTTGTGATCACCGTCTCCGTGTACTTGGCTTGTGAGTCTAACGTTTTTATAGACAAGACTACTGTTATCATTCATTCGTTTTGTATATGTATTTATATGTATGTTTAACAATAGTTCCAGAAATGTTATACAACTATTTGTTATAGATATATGCGAGGGAGTATAGGTGATATTTTCCTTCACTACCTAGTGCTATAGAGTGACTGGGTGAGTACAGAGTGATATTTTAGCACTACGAATTTACATACACAGGGAGTTGTGGTGGACTTAGGGAAGTGACACAAAGACTAACAGCAGAGTCGTCACATTTATAGTTGGCTGACAGACAGCAACGTGTCCACAAGTACAAGATGCCTACTTTAATGGAATATATTGAAGCAGGTGAACGAATATTCCTGAAAGGTAAAGAGTTACAGGAGTATGCAGAAGCAAAAGAACAAAAACAGACGGAAAGAGAGGAGAGGCATAATGAACGCGAGGCAAAGCGTCTACAGGAAGAGAAAGAGACACAAGTAAAACTAGCTGAAATGGAAAACAAGCGTCTACAGGAAGAAAAAGAGACACAAGTAAAACTAGCTGATATGGAAAACAAGCGTCTACAGGAAGATACACAAATGGAACTTGAAAAGTTAAAACAAACAAATGCGGTGGAAACTGAGAAAGAGAAGATTAAGATGGAAGCTGAAATTGCTCTCAGAAAATTATAACTATCTTCGAAAGGTCAAAGTGAGGATAACAGAAGACCTTTGCAGTCGTCACAGAGACTAAAACTGCCATATTTTACGGACCGGGACAACCTTGAGGCCTATCTTTCGAGATTCGAATCATCTGTGAAAACTCTAGGCATCCCAGAAGCAGAATATGCGATGCGGCTGGGCGAATATTTAACGGGTAAGGCACTAGACACCATGTTCAATTTACCTGTAGAAGAAAGGAACAACTACACGATCTTACGTCAACGTCTGCTTACGAAGTTCCAACTAACTGAGCATGGCTATAGAACAAAGTTTAGACAGTTAGGACCAGAGACAAATCAAGATTTCACAGACTTTGTTAACACAGTAAAGAACACATTTAACAAATGGATGGAGCTCGCAGAAGTACGGAAAGATTTTAATAAATTAGTAGATCTAATGTTAAGAGACAAGGTAGTATCTGCATGCAATTCAAACTTAGTAGCTTTCTTTGAGGAACGTAAGCCAAAGGACATAGACACAATGTCACAGTTAGGGCAAAACTACATGACTGCACATCCTAACGTATCTATTGGTAAACTAATGAGTGAGGAAATAGTCTGTGCAGCGTACACTAAACAGGACCAAACTCCAGTCATCAGACCAAGGGCGAAAAGGGTGGATTCAACACATAAAGGTGAGCAGCAAGAACTTCAAGATAATGGTTTCCGAGGAAACAATGTTGGTAGAGTAGGACGGTACCCATATAGAAGAGGGAATTTCCAGAGACGTCCAAATTATGCCGGATGCTGGAATTGTGGGAGCTGGAGACACAAGGCAGCACAGTGTGATGCACAACCATCCAGTGAGCCAACAAGTAACGCAAGGAAGGATATCATCTGTTTCAAATGTAGAAAGAAGGGGCATGTCAGTCATCAATGTAGGATGAGAGAAACAGAGCACTCAAATGCAGCGCAAGTAATTGAGACGCTGAACAATGAAGATTGTAGTGGGTGCAAACATGTTTTTGAAAAAGACGGTCAGCCAGTCTTAGTATGTGGTCACACAGTTAAAGCAGGATCAGCAGTGCATGAAGGAGGAAGTCTGAAGATGCATCATGGGTTTGTTAATGATAGGCCGGCGTTAACAATTAGGGATTCCGGATGTACGTCCATCGGGGTGAGAAAGAGCTTAGTACAGCCCTCGGATTACACAGGGAAAAAGATTAGATCCATAACATTTAATGGGACAGTAGAATTCTACCCATTAGCCGTGATAACAGTGAAAACACCATATATCACAGGAAGAGTGACAGCGTGTGTTCTGGACGCACCAGTGGCAGATTTGATCATAGGAAACGTGCCAGGAGTTAAAGATTGTACAGAAGAAGAAGTAGTTTATTGGGACCAGAAACATAGTTTAAGTAGTAACGGGGTATTTACTAAAAGAAAACCTAAATTAGAAAGTATAGCTGAACAAGAAGAGGCACTTGAAGTAGACACAGCGGACAACGGTAGTACAGCTGAGCAGGTGAGAATGGATCTCAAACATAGTGTTAGTGACTCCCAGAGACAAGATGATACGATAAACAAATGTTTCCAAGGGTGTGGTAAAGTGAGACATAGGCAATCAAAGAAGGGTAGATGGTGCTTTGGAAGGAAGAATAATGTTCTCATTCGCAGGGTTTCAGATGGCGGAACTGCATGTGGGCAAGTAGGATTACCGTTAGCACATAGAGACCGATATACTAGAACAGCTCAGGATAGGGCATGTGCAGGGCACATAGGAGTAAGGCGGAAGCAGCATAGAGCAGGATGCCAGGTATATTGGCCAGGATTTAATAAAGAGGTCAGACTAAACAGAGACTCCAGTGTAACGGTACAATGTGTAGATTGCAAAGTTAAGGCAGTTCCAAAGAGTGTTATCGACATCACTGAACCAGGATTAGCAAACAGATGTTTTAAAGATATAGGAAACATGAGGCATGGGTACAGGAAGGGTAGACACAGCATCGTCAGAAATAGATGGAGGTTTGAGGCAAGAAAAGAACCACCTGATGTAGGGTCGGTACACAAATAGCTTGTGTTTTTTTGAGGATGGTAATAGATCTGCAGATACACAGATATGATGTTTCCTATGATGTATTATTATTATGTGATGTATTAGTTCATGCATTGGTACACAAGATAGAAAGTTGGTTGTATTGATGTTTGGGGATTATGGGAGTGTACTATGAGCATTTGATGTATTATTTAGTGTGGTAGTTAGAGTAAGTTGGATTTATACTTACGACTACCCAGGCAATATGTCTGGGTCACATATTTGATAAATATTAGTCTCCCAACATTTGAAAACGATGTTTTCTTTTAAGGGGGGGGGGGGTAATGACATATGCCTGGGTCATTGACAGTAAGGTGAGTGACCTGGCTACGAGTAAAACAATCAACCCTGAGAAATAATGGGGCGGTTGTGAGTGGAAGACCCTAGGGTGGATGGGGAGGAAGACAGTTTTAGGCTGGGGTGTAATGTTGTAGGGAGCCCAGGAAGGGACTACACAGGAGAGTTAACAGACAGTGGAAAACAGGTGACTAGCCAGTGGAAGCTGGGACCGAGTGAGGAGTCGGTCGCTGAAGGACAGTTTAGTTTTGTGTGAAGTCAAGGGACTTCAAGACAGTTGATGTGTAGATGCCGAACTGGTCGGTAGTCTAAGGAGAAGCGGAGTTAGAGATCTCCGTGTTGTGTTGTTCTCCTAGTTGTGAAACAGGCCTGAACCAGAGTGGGTTATATAGTGAGTGAGGGCCTGAACCCAGAGTGGGTGATATAGTTAGTGGAAACTAAGACCCAGTGTGTGGGTGTATTATGTGAGGTCCAGCGGTGGATAGGAGCTGGATTACATGTCTTGTGGATTTGATATGAAGCAGGCTTGAGAAGGCATTGATGTGTGCTGGTTAAATTGTGAGGAGGATATTTATATTCTATGGATTACATTGTTTCTGGATGTATAAACATGTTCCGTTTGTCCGTGTTCTTTCTGGATTAAAAGATTATGTGCGCCAACTCAATCTTGTTTCATGACTGGTGAATGTGCACTGCAGGGGTGAGTTGGATTAAGAGACAGTTAGATAGCTCAATTGACACACCAGGAGCATTGTTACCTAGACAACGACCATCACACAAAACTTATCGTCAACAACATCGAGCACTGATCATGAAGAACGTCGTGTGACAGTCCTCAAGTGAACACATCTGTTAGAGGAAATGCACAACCTAGAGAAATGCACAACCTGCAACCGCTTCCATGAAGATGGTGTTTTGACATGTGGCCATTCTACACCAATAGCAAATGAGGAAGCCAATCAAGTTGTCATGGTCTTACAAATCTAGGAACAGGACTCGGGTTCAGACAGGCAACAAACTCTATACTGTGTCTTAATAATCTAATTTATTATCTGGCGAATAAGGATTTCGCCGTCAATCACAATATCACAGTATTTACACAAGTGCATCAACAAGTCATTATACACATAACTATCACATCATTAACTCTATCGAACTATCTCATTAATCAACAATCTTTAGATTCAACTAGTTTCTGTATCTTGTCCCCCTTAAGCTAAACCCTGCTTCTTGTCTGCTGTCCAGTATTCGTCTGCCGGTTGACGGGCGTCGGGTAGACACGGAGTATGACTTCCCTTGAGCTTCTCGTGCAAGTTGCCCCTGCACGCTTCTGGCGGGTTCCACCCGTGTCAACGACGCAGTAGGCAAACTGACCCCTCGTTCTCGAAGGCCCGAGATTTTTCTGGCACTCGAGCGGTCGTAGTTCATTCCCTTCTTAGGGTTTCTGTCTCCCTTGTATATATCCTTATATCTCTATACAGAAATACTCTTCATGTGAGATCGTGACACAAGTAATAGATTCTAAAGGGAAGCTAAACATCCATCAGGGCTATGTCAACGGCAAAGTAGCCAGTGTTTTGAGTGATAGTGGCAGTACCCTTATTGGATTAAGGAGAGACTTTGTACATCCTGCAGATTACACAGGCAAATATGTAACATGTAGAACTGTTTCAGGAAATATTGAAAAATATCCACTTGCATGGACATACATTCAAACACCTTTTTTGACAGGCAAATTGAAATTCGCAGCATTATTTAATCCATGTTGCGATGTAGTTATTGGGTTCTGCCTGAAGTTAATGATATACCACATGACCTTGTAAAATCTGGGTTTTAAAATATGTTATCAAATAACGCAGTAACAAGATCAGCTGCAGAATTACAATCTCAGAAAAACCAAACTGAGACATTAGAACTACTAAACCCAATTATAACACCTCTCAAAGACATGAGAGAAAACTTTGTTAAGGCACAAAAAGCAGATTTATCATTACAGAAGTATTTTAAACTCGTAGGCCAAAAGCCAAAGTTAACAAAGAATGCTAGCTGGCACTTCGGTTTGAAATGCGGTATCATAACAAGATACTACACAAAAGATGACAATATCATAGCACAAACGGTGTTACCAACTGAACACCGGAAAAAGGCACTTCAACTAGCACTTGATGTACCCTTTGCAGGGCATATGGCCTATGCCAAAACACGATCACGAATACTGACACAACCCGGACAATATTTTCACCTAGCCGAATGTCTTCGGCTTGCCCATCCACGACCGTCCTCTTTTTAACCTGCCGCCCTTCACCTTCATAATTTCACTATGCAGTGGATGTTGTGTGTTTGCGTTAACTCTGAGGTAGGCGTGTGCTCTGCAAACTTGTATTCTGTCTTCAATGGTTGGAAAATCAAGAAGGTAGCGCATCGCCCTGCATACTGTATCTCTTGTACATCCAAGAATAATGCGCATAGCTTCATTCTGTATCCTTTCCATCTGTCTTAACGATCTGGTGTTTTGTACTGTGCAAAGGGCTACATTTGCCACATTAACTATTGTACTAATCTCTACAAGGCCGGTCTCTCTGGCTGTGGGGTTACAACACTTTCTCTCTGTAATCCCGTTTGTTACGCAGAGTCTCGTAGCGGAGCGAGAGCTGAGGCGGTTCGACCCCCGCTCGTGACTTGCGGGATACTGAGCCGGCCGCTCAGAAAGCAATGGCAAACTACTGAGCGTAATCTTGCCAAGAGATCAACATACAGCTGAAAGATGCTGGTGTTGACAGCTAAGTCCTGTAAAAGGATGTGCTAAAAAAAAAAAAATCTCTACAAGGCATTCCCCGTCAGATATAATGACTGTTCTGAGGTTTGTATACCAATTCACTGTTTAAAATATGATCCATTTCTATGGATATTACTTTTTAGTACTTCTTTCTTCTTGGAGACGATCGTAGTCTAAATTTTAGTTAAACAATGTATTATCAGATTATCTTCACTTTATATCACTTTCAAACATCTACCTTAATGATGTCGGTTCTTAACTCAACTCAGCTCATTCTATAAATGATATAATCCCCTGTGCATTATCTTCCTTGGCATGCAGGGTCGACGACATAAGTTGTGTGTCGACTGATTATTCTTCTATTAACTATTGTTATCATGTCTGGCTTCATCCTTTTTTGACTTGAGATTCTTACAGTCTGGTCAAGATTACAGATTCACTGTCATCTCTTGATTCGTTTAATCGCCCAGATTTTCGGAAGATATTCATCATATCACCCAGTTCATTGCCCGTCCACTTTTCACAGTAGCCCGGCTCTCAAGCATAGTATAAGTGTGTTCATTGCCTCTTAAATCTGCGAGGGCCTGGTACAAAGATTGAAGTAGATTTATGTGAGCCTTGACCTTCTCAGAGACCACCCATTGTCTTTGAGCCCAACCTATCTCGATAGCGTACTCTTTGAGAGAGCATGCCTGAGGGAAAGTCCATGTCTTCAGTCAGACTATAGCTTTAGTTACTGTCACGACGTTCATAGTTAGGCTACGCGATGCCAAGGCGAAGGCATCACAGTCTTCTTTCACAGTTCTTAGCTCGACCTCAGTCGTAGAAGCGCATAATCAACTCGTGTTTTGTCATAATCTCCCCTGTAGTTGTGCCGAGGCATCGTTAACGGCGCCAGGCGAATACCATTTAACTATCCACAGGTTCGCCTGTGAGCGGGACTAACCAGACAGCGGTCAATCCAGTACATGCGTGACGCACGAAGATCACGCAGGGGCACAATCCCACATGGCAAGTGCTCAGAGCGAGGAACGGCAGACAGGCTTGAGATTGTCTGACAGTACGGACGGGTCTGAGAGAAGCTTGTATGACTGCTGCGTCTGAATGCCGATTGATAGTAACTCTTGAGAGGGAATAGGAGACTGTGCGACTGTGGTATAGGTCTGTGAGTGTATCCAGTGTATTGATTCATTGACTAATTGTATTGTAGTATCGATATTGTAATGGCGAGATGCCTGATCTGATTGTGTTGCGTGAGAAGTGTAAATAAAGTGTTTAACTTAGTGTTGCAGTTGGTCACGTCGAGTCATTCTGTGATTGTGTTTGTCTCACATGTGTTAGGTCACACGAGCCTTAAGTATTGTTAAATGTAAGAACATGACATGTTTCGACTAACATACCTATCTGTTTAGATGGTTGCATTACCTGAACTTCTGTCTCCACATTTATTGCTGGCTGCTCCCCCTGTCCGGTCTGAGGCATACTGTAATGGGGATACCGCACTCTGTTGGCACTTGTGTTCAATGAGCTCACACCATCACATTTACAAACCATGA
Organism: Cepaea hortensis; assembly: GCA_963921405.1. Taxonomy (NCBI): domain Eukaryota; kingdom Metazoa; phylum Mollusca; class Gastropoda; order Stylommatophora; family Helicidae; genus Cepaea; species Cepaea hortensis. The sequence continues at coordinate 447,522,063 of OY992876.1, read as the reverse complement.
CACACGTAGCGTAGTGTTCTTGTTTGGCCACCCCTCTTTTAATTTGCTGTTCTCGCAGTCTGGCCATGGTTGTAGATTCCCAGTCATCTCTTGGTTCTCATAAACGACTTACTTCTCGTAGCGCATTCAGAATGTCTGCCTGGTCCATGGCTCGACCGCCTTCCACGGTAGCCCTACCTGTAAACCTGTCAGTCTGATCATTCCCTTCTACACCCGCATGCCCTGGCACGAAGATGAAACTAACCTTTGCCAACCAAGACCGCCCCAGAAACAACATCCACTCTCTTCGGACCCACCACATCTCTATCATCCTGAGAATACTCATTGAGTCACCAAGGACACATGCCCGAATGAATGTCTGAGTCTCAAGCTATGTTATTGCTTTACTTACTGCCATGACTTCCATAGACAGGCTGCTTGTGGTCAAAGAAAAAGCGCCAGACTCTTCGTTCACACTTTCCCCTCTGACCTGAGCAGAAAAGGCCCATGAACTTGTCACTCCTCGGACGAGCGACCCATCCGTGTAAATGACAGCATCATCCTCTTACGAATTCTCGAAGATCAGAACCTGTACTCCCGCCTCCACAGCAGCTGGATTTTCTTGTCTGCATTTTCTGTCTAGTTGGATGCACACTAAAAAGGATGTACAGAACTATGTTGGCACTTGTACCCACTCCTCACCAGTTTCTAAGTCCTCAAGTGAACACACCTGCTGAAGAATGTCTTCGGCTTGACCCATCCACGACTTTCCATTTTTAACCTGCTGCCCTTTACCTTCTTAATCTCGCTGTGCAGTGGATGTTGTGTGTTTGCGTTGACTTTGAGATAGGCACGTGCTTGGCAAAATTGTATTCTGTCACTCATGGTTGAAAAATCAAGAAGGTGGCGCATCGCCCTGCATGCTGCATTTCTTGTACATCCAAGAATAATGCCCATAGCTTCGTTCTGTATCCTTTCCACCCTTTCTATCTGCTTATGACTGAGAGTCAGGATCGCCATCACATACTTCAAAACAGAAAGGACCAGGCCCTCGTAAAGAAGAAATAGATGGCGCTGCTCACAGTCTGCCGCCTCCATCACCCGCATCGCAGCCAAATCCCGCTTGGCCCTTGTTATCACCTGGTCTACATGCTCAGTATAAGTTAGGCTTTGATCAAACCGTATCCCAAGGTAACAAATAGGGGGATGGCGCACAGACATGACGGACTCTTTGCTTGATATCAAACCAACTCAACATCTATTCTAACCGCTGCTTGTTGGTTTAGATAGTCGTTAGTCAGTCGCGGTTCCAACATCACAGCAAAGGGTCGTTCCCACTATACTCCGTTCCCGTGCCAGTGAATATCAGATAAAATTTCCTCACTGCCCCATGTGGAAAGTGGAAAAGACAAGAGTCTCGACAAACAACGGCCCTCTCAGGCACACTGTGCAAAATGCCACCTCCAGAATGTCACCAAAAAAGTCCTCTACGAACGATACAGTTCATTCATTCATTGGCACCTTGCCGTCTTGACAGACGATAGTTTGTGCTTTAAAAAGGCATAATAACTTTTACCTATGGCGGTAGCGCATGTGACTGATAAGGCCAATTTGCGCTGTAAATGTCCGTTCACAGTGGGTGCATGTGAACACGTGGTCATTTCCACCATCATGCACCATCTTACGTCTCAAACGCTCGGTGTGTGACTTATCTGCAATAATTTTCTCCTTTGTCTTTATTCCATTTCTGATGTTTGCCCTCCATGCAACACGTTCAGCGGCGACTTGCTCCCAGTGTGCATTATCAATGCCTGTATCAATCATGTCCCGCTTATACACATCTTTGTATCGTAGTAGAGGACGACCCTGAGATCTCTTACCCATCTGTAATTCACCAAAAAGGATGTCCTTTGGTATTCTACCATCATCCATCCTCCTAAGATGTCCTATCCATCTAAGTCTACGAAGACTGAGCATGGAATAAACTGTCACACAACCTGATCTTTCCAATACTTCAGTATTTGTGATTTTGTCTTGCCACTTAATATCAAGAATTCTTCGCAGACATCGCGTATGAAAGTTGTTTAAATATTTCTCTTGGTGTGAGTAAGTTGTCCAGGTTTCACTGCCATAAAGGAGAGTACTAAGGACACAGGCTTGATGGACAAGGACTTTTGTTTTTGCAGTAAGCTTCCTGTTCTCCCAGACTCTTTTTGTTAACCTGTTCATTGTTGTTGCTGCCTTACCAATCCGGATGTTGATTTCCTGATCTAGGGATAATTTGCTATTTACCACTGATCCTGGATATGTAAAATGGTCTACCATCTCTAGTTCGGCGTGGTCAATAAAGATTAATGGTACCCCATGTGCACCTTGTGACATAATCTGTGTCTTCTTTGTGCTAATTGTTAAACCAAATTCAGAACAAGCATTGGAGAATGCAGGTAGTAGACATTGCAATTCTTCCTCAGAGTGGGTCGTAACTGCAGCATAATCTGCAAAAAGCAACTCTGATTAGTACCCTCCTAATTTTGGTCTTGGCCTTCAATCTTTGAGCATTGTAAAGGCCGCCACCTGAGCGTGAGTGAATGTATATACCACCATCCTGATCACGAAAGGCATATTTCAGTAGAAGTGAAAAGTATATTCCAAAGAGGGTGGGAGCTAGTACACAACCTTGCTTAACCCCACTCTTGATTTCAAACTCTTCAGAAGTTGCAACATCAAACTTGATTATACCCTTCATGCCTGTGTGGAACGATTCCACAATGGACAGAAGAGTTGGTGGGCATCCAATCTTCTTTAGTGCCTTGAATAGACCCTCACGACTGACCAAATCAAATGCCTTTGTTAGGTGTCATCAAGCGATGCTACAGGCATTCAGGGATAAACTTCTCTCGCACCACACAAAAAGATTTGTCAGTCGTACGAGAGGAATTGATTACACATTTTATTGCCACTGGCTCTTACAATACATAAATGCACAAAACTGTCTCTAATGAATTACACATGAATACACAGAACTTCCTATCTCTAGTCGTCCCAGCCCTACTGCTAAATCTATCTATTCACTTAAAGAAAGACGCATCGACTCTAAACGATGTGTCCGCTACGAAGTCCGTCCCCTGTCTGACAATTCTCCGCGTCCTAATTACACAGCACGCGGAGGGTCTTCATGCGCACTTCGGCTTTTGCGTGCTACATCATTCCACACGCTTAGAGTAGTAAGCCTACTCTTGAGTTCTATTCCAAGTTCTTGGTGTCTATCACGTTGAGGTGCTTACACCGTGACCAGAGTGCTTACCCTCTGGTTGACACTTACGTGTCTCATGAGAGAACTGTTGATAGTTCTCCTCCCTATCTACTCCCTACACCTACCCTGCCCTCTTGTTGGGGCACTGGGTTACCTCTAATCTACTTGAGGTAGACCACTCATTCAGGGTGGTCTTCCCTCCTATGTATTCTAGTCTTTGACATTAGGTCGATGAAGCAATAAACAGTGGTTGATTCTGTTCACGGCATTTTTCTTGCATTTGTCGCAATGAGAATATCATATCAATGGTAGACCGGTTCTGTCGAAAGCCACACTGTGATTCGGGGTAGACTTGATCTCCTAGGACTTGAAGTCTGCGCAGAACAATTCTGGCAAATACTTTTCCAACAATACACAGAAGTGAGATACCCCTATAGTTGTTGCAGTCGCTCCGAATGCCCTTGTTCTTGTACAGTGTTATGATGCTTGAATCTTTGAAATCCTGTGGGACTTGTCCTTCTCGCCAGCATAGCTCTATTAGCTGGTGGATCTGTAGAGTGAGTGTGTCTTGTCCACTCCATATAACCTCTATTGGAATCCCATCCTTACCTGGAACCTTGCCAGATGCAAGTTCATTTATAGCACAGTTAACTTCTGTTATGGTGGGAAGTGTGTCCAGGTGGTCAAGAGTTGGTAGATCCTCTATGGCGTTGAGGGCATCATCCGCTAGTTTGGTCTCACTTGAGTTCTCCATAGCACAAAGCCTTGGCTAAAATATAGAGATCATGTGTTGCCCATGCAGTATGATCCCTCTCTCGGCCTGCCCAGTTCACTCCAGAGGAAAGGTAACACCCCTACATCTGGAACAAGACAAGCTGCAGAAGCTGCCGGATCAGCAAAGCAATGCTCTAACTGTCCGCCTGTCCGAACCTCGATCCTAGACCAGCTGCCAACAAGGGCTTAGGGCCTGGTCTGCCCTGCCATGACATTTTGTCTTTAGCTTGCATTTCCTCGCACCAGGGTAAGGCTTGTACCCTCCCAATTGCGCTCTTCCGCCAGAAGCCGTTGGCACAATGTGGGGTGTCGGGTTTGGTAAGCGCCGCCCAACGTTCGGCGCTAACATGATTGATTGATTGATTGATTGAGTTAGGAACCGACATCACAGCATTCGGGACATTCCCATAAGCGCTCCGTCCCCATCCTCAGCAGCCAGCGAAGAGTTCCAACACTAATAGTTCCAGTAGAAATCTGATTATATGTCCGTCTCGCCTTTCCTCCGAGCGCCGAGCGTTGGCCAGATCCCCTCGTCACACCTCGCTGTCTCATTCTTACCAGACCATGGTGATCCATCTGCTCCTCCGAGGTGTACACGTGCTCCCACAAGGCCGAAACCACGTCTGCCTTGTCATGCATCAATACTCCACCAAGTTTTGCCGAGCCAGCCAATCTGTCCGCCTGTTCATTCCCCAGCACACCGGCATGCCCAGGAGAAAAGATCCAGGTGATGCTTACTACCCGTGACCTCCGAAGCGAAGCAAGCCACTCTGCACGAAGCTTGCCTGTTCTCACCCTTTTGAGCATGCAGATAACACCACAGCACCTCGGGCAGAAGTAAAAAAGACATTTCACTGTACATAACGCGGCTACAGAATGCCAAAACAACAGTCCTCCACGAAAGCACGGTTCATCGTCAAAAGCAGCGGCAGTCAACCAGAACACCAGCAGCCACACATTTCTGCATAAGGCACAAAAACCGGTCAATTCTGAGACATAGCCATCCACCATTGCTCTGAACATGCAGATCATATTCCACAACCTCGGGCAGATTTTCACACGAATTCATCGCTCACAGCGTCGCGCCACGCACTCAACTCAGTAGCACTTCGACGGAACCGTAAACTACCAGTCCAACATGAGGAAAATGCGAATGCAACGGTAGCCACAAGCATAAGCACTCAGAGTTCTTAACCGTTTCACTGCCTATCCGCCATGATGGGGACCGGAAGCCTGTTGGTCTAGATAGAGCATTTTTATGAATTGTACTACACATGGTGGAAAACCAATTTTTCTCATGATTTCTCAAAGTGTATGATGTTGTACACAGTCAAATGCCTTTGACACATCATATACTCACTCATAATCACAAACTCAGTAAAACAAGTTTACTTATCCGCACGTATATACGCAATAATGTTCGTTGACTGTAACACAGCAGTATGTTTTCTTATCAAGTAAAACGAGGCTATTAGAATGACTCCAATAAGGCAAAGACTTGATATGCGCTCGGTTCCAGAGTATTGGATATGATTGTATATGTCGACAGAGAAGTCGCCTAACACCTGTGCATTTCAAAGTCTGCGTGGAGCTGAAAGCGACCATATATACACCTGATGCATGATATAAAACATACGGCGTTCGTGGTGGGTTACTGTGTTTGTATAGTTTGCTACCAATTTTGTGTCCATGTAAGTCTCCAGCGTTACTGTTGTAGTAAGGTTTATATTGCAAGGCCACTACGTTACTTTTCAAAATGCTATCACAGCCGATTAAAACCCCTAACAATCATCCAGGCAAGCAAGTAAGCTATCGATGCTGTGTGTTTTAAATACATAGTCCATGTTAACATCTCTAGCATTTCCTTTGTTTTATAAATAGTCAAATTTTAAATTTTTAACCTGACCTACATAGCTTGGAGCCCTAGCACCAAGCAATTTCATCAGAATCAGTGAGCCCGGTTATTTGGTCAATGGGCTTGTCTGGGAACTGGGAGTCCAGGAAAAATGTTTCCACCAATGAACGACTTCCCTTTCTCAACAGTTGTCAAATTTTTCCAGAGATGTGATTTTACAATGAACAATTTCTTTTACACATTTTATCCCTTGGCTGCCGTACTGTGTCTGCCATTAATAGCTCGAATTATGTGGCCTGCGTGCCCAAGTCTTAACCCTTTGAAAATAAAGATTTTCGTTCGTTCGTTAGTTCGTTGTCTGCAGTTATTTCATTGAAATGTCACAGTTCACCAAATTGTAACTGACGACAATGTTAAGCTTAGCTGCGATAATGATTCATAATTTCCGTCCAAAGTGATTTCTTTGATTCAAACTACCACGCCTTGTTGAAAGGTTACATACATTACTGGGAATAAAGTAACGTTTTACATCTTTGTCTATTCACTACAGTGCTTTAAACGTTTCTTCGATAACCTGAATCGCATTAAAAAAAAAAAAACATCTTCGCTGAATAATGGAAGATTACGCATTTATCTTCATGACCCATTGCCTAGACGACCGAAAACACCACCTAATTAATTGAAAAATTATCATTGCTGATTCCGAGTTCCTTTATACAAATTACGAACAGTATAATTTCTTATTGAGAGCTAGAAAGTGTTGAATAGAAGAATTCACACTCTAAAGTATGAACATGTAATTTAAATATCTGTAATTGTCCAGTTGTTGTACTGACTAGCTTATTCACCATAACATAACTTTCGTTTGAATAACGAAGACACAAACCATAGATTGTACGATTTATTGCATATATTAGGTAATGAATGTATCGTACGATCTATGGATTTTGTCTTCGTTATTCAAATTCACTACGGGAAAACATTGCTTTGATAACTTTCATTATAAATGTGTGGCCTTCATGTGTACAGTACGTCGTGCATGTTTTAACTTCTGCACTATTAATGTTGCGTAATATGAACTCTGACGTGTTTATTCACGCCAGTGTATGTCTTACAGAGTGGTCAACGTTCACCAACTGGTCATCAGGCGAAGAGACACATAATGTGTTTGATGTCATCAGGCGAAGAGACACATAATGTGTTTGATCACACACATACATGATACAAATGTTAAAAATATGAACTTCACAACTAATACTTAACAATTAAACGAGGTCATTCTTGCAACTATAAAGATAAAAATGCCCACCGATATGACTGTAGTGATCAAAGTGACCACCGAACAAACACATCACCTGCTACTTAGTGAAGAACTAGCTAAAGTAATAGACCAAGTATTTCACTATATAATATTCCCCTGTACCAGCGTGCTGGGAATAACCGGCAATGTAACCAGCATTATCATACTGACCCGACAGGGGTTCAGGAAATGCTCCAATGTTCTTCTCATGGCCTTGGCTGTCTCTGATGTTTTATTTCTCACGGGCATAAACAATATTCCCATGCATATGTATGCAGAGAATGATCCGCCAGGATTCACGTTTTCTGAAACTGTTAATCACATGATGTATGCATTGTATATGCTGTTTCAGTCATTTCATATAATCGGACTTCAATCCGCAATGCTAATTCCTGTTCTTATAACAGGAGAACGTATTTTAGCCATTTTGTGTCCCCTCAAAGTCTATTTGATCTTAACGCCCCGCCGTGCAATTATTGTTATTGCTAGTATTTATATTTTAGGCGGAGCTTATTTTCTGTATAATAATATATTGTGTCTGCACTTTAAACAGGTCCTGCATCAAAGCACCGTGGTAGGTCAACTATTTTACTCACGCACCTATGTCAATGACGTTAAGAGCGGCATGTATGACCTACTAAAAAGTATAAGTAATTACATGACAGGAATAATACCAATTAGTTTGGTAACCGTCGGTTGCATTGTTATTGGGGTTCAGATCACGTTAATTACCAACAAACGGAAACAAATTACCTCAAGCCAAACAAAAATAAACTCCAAAAAGTCCATATCAAAGACAACAAAAACATTGTTCAGTGTTTGCGTACTTTACATTTTATGTAGTGGCTTTGCGTTTGTGATTGAGTATGTTACCAAGTTTGAGCCCATAAACCAGGATAATCCGGTTAAAATGCTTTTAGAAACAGTCCAGGTGTTTTTATTTTGTATCAACGCTGTCGGAGACTTCATTATTTATGTCGGTGCTAACAACAGTTTGAGAAAATCAAGCAACCTGAAATACTAAAAATTAATGTGCTACAATGATGTATAAATGAGTTTTACAGGCAAAACCATATGGTTCTTTTAGAAAGCGATGTTTTCTTTCACAGAAATACAAAGCTGCATTGCAGAAAATGGAAGTAACGTATGCAATAAGACACTATCATTGAATGTACGAAAGAGAGTGATGAAATGTTATATAAACGTGTTTTTCTGTATGGTAGTGAATCATGGACATCGAATGAACAAATCATGAAAAGCTTAGAAGCAACGAAAATATGGTTCCTGCGACGAATGATGAGAATACCTTAGACTGCCTAAGTAACTAACATCGATTACCCGGAAGAGGCTAATGAATCTAGGGCAATATATACAAGTATAAGAAAGAGACAAACTACATTATTTGGTCATGTGTTGAGAAGAGAGGCGTTGGAGAACAACACGACGATTGGAGAGATCAGTGGAACAGAGGTAGACGCTGACGGAGGGAAATGATGCTGGTAGAACTGAGACGGTGACATGAAGGAATATCAGCAACAGAGTTGATAAAGAACAAGAATGATCGAGATCTACGAAGAGGTATGAACGCCTACAACAGTTGGCTAGGCACACGATGATGACAAAATTATAGTAGAAGTTAATCCTCGAAGTAGTCGTGAAATACACGAAGTTAGTCCGCGAATTAGTGGTGAAATACAGGGAGTTATTCCGCGAGCTAGTGGCGAAATACAGGAAGTTAGCCTACGAATTAGTGGTGAAATACATTAAGTTAGGCCGCGAATTAGTGGTGAAATACAGAGAGATATTCCGCGAACTAGTGGTGAAATACAGGAAGTTAGTCCACGAATTAGTGGTGAAATACAGGAAGTTAGTGCACGAATTAGTCGTGAAATACACGAAGTTAGGCCGCGAATTAATGGTGAAATACAGGGAGTTATTCCGCGAACTAGTGGCGAAATACAGGAAGTTAGTCCACGAACTAGTGATGAAATACACGAAGTTAGTCCGCTAATTAGTGGTAAAATACAAGGAGTTAGTCCACGAATTAGTGGTGAAATACAGGAAGTTAGTCCACGAACTAATGGTGAAATACAAGAAGTTGGTCCACGAATTAGTGGTGAAATACAGGAAGTTGGTCCACGAATTAGTGGTGAAATACAGACAGTTAGTCCACGACTTAGTGGTGAAATACAGGAGGTTAGTCCACGAATTAGTAGTTAAATATAGGAAGTTAGTCCACGTAATAGTTGTGATATACGTGATGTTAGTCCTTAAACTAGTTGTGAAATACAGAAAGTTAGTCCTCGAACTAGTAGTTAATAACATAAGTACTCTAAGCATTTGTGGTGATTTGCAGGACGTAGTACACAACATTATTAGGAATTGGTGAATTAGGGGAAGTACTATACCATCTTGGTATCCCGGTCTCTCTGGCCAAGGGGTTAACGACATTGTTCGTAATTCCGTATATCCACGTGGGGAAAACAGCAGCTGCGATAATCGGTAGCGGTTCGCGCCGCACTGGTAACTTACGGGGGTATGTGAGCCGGTCGTTCAGAAAGCAATGGCAAACTACTGAACGTAAAAACTTGCATAGTACATCAACTGCAGCTGAAAAAATGCTGGTGTTGACTGCAACGTCCTGTAAGGATATGCATTATTAAAAAAAAAACTATACCATCTTGGAGCGGCTGGCCGAGTGGCTAAAAATGCTGGGTTCTCATTCGGGAGACCTGGGTTAGAATCCTCGGTAAGATGTGGATCTGTCGAGGGCAAAATTGAAATCCTAACCTGCACAGTTCGAGGCGACTGCACTAGCCAGGCGGCCTTAATTCCTCAGTATCAAACACCCCCTTGTCATACCATGCAAGGTACTATAGGCAGTAGATGACATGATTCCACCATGTATGAGTGAATTACAGAAAATACTACACGACCTAATTGTGAATACCAGGTCGTACTTACCTGAAAGAGAGGTGAATTACAGGATGTACTTCTCTGAATGTGGGTAAATTAGGAAGCACCCCAGGAACAAGATTTGAATTAGTTAGTTAGTCAGTTAGTCGACGTTCCAACTTCATGGTAACGGGTCGTCCCCATTATGCTCCATTCCCGTGCCAGCGAATATCAGACAAAATGCTCCCCACACGCTTTACAACACAATCTTCCTACCAACTCTGTGCTACCAATGCCAAACCTGGACAATGACAGAAAAAGAGAAAAGAAAAATCACAACAACAGAAATGAGGTTCCTGAGAAGAATACTCAACGTATCAAGAAGAGATAAGATCAGAAATGAAGAAATCAGGACTAAAGTGGGGGTTAAAGCTGCTCTAGATTTTATTAGAAAGCAGCAAGTCAAATGGTTTGGCCATGCAAGTAGGCTACCAGTCAACAGCATGCCACAACAGGCAATGACGTACAGACCAGATGGAAACAGAGGAAGAGGCCGACCACGTAAACGCTGGACGGAGGGAATAACAGAATCCATGGGAATGTCGATATACGAAGCCCATAACCGGGCACTCTCACGAAGTTTATACTTCACCTCGACACCGCAAGGTACAAGAGGAACATGATGAGATGAGATGAGATGCTCCCCACTGTGCATAATGCCGCCGTCAGAATGCCAACACAAATTGCATCCACGAATACGACAGTTCATCGTGATGGACTCGGCAGTCACCAGAAAGGCCTCATTGACCCGGGTTTTCTCACATGGCTCTGTCTCTTACCGCAGTGCGACCCACCGAAAGTGTCGCAAAAAGCACGAACTCCGCAGCTTCAGCGCCGACTTGAATTAAACGAAGGACACCCCTGAATGTGGATTGAATTACAGGAAGTAAACGTCTCGAGCAATGGATGAATTTGTTTGTACGCCCTTCAACTAAATGTGAACGAAAAAAATAAAAAAAAAATAAAAACGAAGCGACAAAAATTGGGCAAGCAGGCCCGTATGACATTCAACCCTTTCAATCACTCATCTTTCGCACATCAATTATCTATTGTGCATGATACATTCACACACACACACACACACACACACACACACACACACACACACACACACACACACACGCACGCACGCACGCACACACACACACACAATACTAATTATATATCAACTAGCTGACCCGGCCCGGCTTCGCCCAGACCTTGTGGGGAGCATCTCATTTAATTCATATAAGTAGTCATATAAGTTCCCGTTACCGACTGTCTGTCTGTCTGTCTGTCTGTCTGTCTGTCTGTCTGTCTGTCTGTCTGTCTGTCTGTCTGTCTGTCTGTCTGTCTGTCTGTCTGTCTGTCTGTCTGACCCGGCCCGGCATCGCCCAGCTCCTGGTGTGGAGCATCTAATTTAATTCATATAAGTAGTCATATAAGCTCCCGTTTCCGTCCCCGACTATCTATCTATCTGTCTATCTGTCTGTCTGTCTGTCTGTCTGTCTGAATCGGCCCGGCTTCGCCCAGCTCCTGATAGGGAGCATCTAATTTAATTCATATAAGTAGTCATATAAGTTCCCGTTCCCGACTGTCTGTCTGTCTGTCTGTCTGTCTGTCTGTCTGTCTGTCTGTCTGTCTGTCTGTCTGTCCCTCCCTCTCTGTCTGTCTGTCTGTCTGTCTGTCTGTCTGTCTGTCTGTCTGTCTGTCTGTCTGTCTGTCTGTCTGCCTGCCTGTCTGTCTAATCATTTATTGGTTGCAGTTAGAACAACCTTAGATAAACGAAGACCAACTTACAAAAAGCATTAGAAAGAGCACTTGAAAGATCTTTACACCTTCCCCTACAATTAACTTGGGTAAATGGAGCAGCGGCAGCAGCAGCAGCAGAAGAAGAAAAAGGAGGAGTAGGAGCTGGGAGGAGGAAGAGGGAGAGGGAGGAGGAGGGAGGAGTAGGAGGGAGGAAGAGATAGGCGGAGAGAGGAGGAGGAGGGAAGAGGAGGGAGGAGGAAGGAGGAGGAGTAGTAGGGAGGAATAGGAGGGAGGAGGAGAGATTAGGAGGAGGAGAGAGGAGGAGGAGGGAGGAGGAGGAGGGAGGAGGAGGGAGGAGGAAGGAGGAGGAGGGAGGAGGATGAGGGAGGAGGAGGAGGCAGGAGGAGGGAGGAGGAGGGAGTAGGAGGAGGGAGGAGAAGGAGGGAGGAGAAGAACGCAGGAGGAGGAGGGAGGAGGAGGGAGGAGGAGGGAGATGGAGGGAGGAGGAGGAGGGAGTAGGAGGAGGGAGGAGAAGGAGGGGGAGGAGGAGGAGGGAGGAGAAGGAAGAGGGAGGAGGAGGGATGTGGAGGGAGGAGGAGGAGGGAGGAGGTAGAGGGAGGAGGAGGAGAGAGGAGGAGAGAGGAGGGAGGAGGGAGGAGGAGAAGGGAGGAGGAGGGATGAGGAGGAGGGAGGAGGAGAGGGAGGAGGGAGGAGGAGGGAGGAAGAGGGAGGAGAAGGAGGAGGAGGGAGGACGTAGGAGGAGGAGGAGGGAGGAGGAGGAGGGAGTAGGAGGAGAGAGGAGGAGAAGGGAGGAGGAAGGAAGCGGAGTGATTAGGAGGAGGGAGGAGGGCGAGGAGGCATGAAGAGGAAGAGGGAGGAGGAAGAAGGAGGAGGAGGAAGGAGGAGGAGGGAGGAGGAGGAGAAAGAGGGAAGAGGAGGATGGAGAGGGAGGAGGGGGAGGGGAAGAGGAAGAGGGTAGGAGGGGAGAGGAGGAGGAGGATTATAACGCATATGCCTGTAGATTTAATAATGGCTGAAGGTGTTCCATGTCTTCTTAGAGCTGGCGACAGTGTAAATAAATATAAAATCTTCAAACTTGATAGAGATAAGGTAAATATTATTTATTTATTCTTTAAGCATAAAAAGATGAGTTACAATGTTATGCATTATGCATTATTTTTATGAAAACTTTGAAAATGCCTTAAAGATTGTATCACTATTTATTATAACTCATATGCCGGTATATAACTATAGACAAAGAGTTTATAAATCTTTGAAAACGATGCAACAATATGACTATAAGTTATACAGAAAAGTTATGCCCCTTGAAATAACTTTTACAGAGTTAAGTCCCCTCGCTGTATAGAAATTACAATGAAAATGGAAAATTAAATAATAGTGGGTAAGCAACCGATTTCACACACAAAAATATCACAGTGGGCTGCGCTGGAATGAAAGGAAGACGTGTAGAAAATTTCATCTCAATCGGATGGGCCGTTCGCGAACGCATAAAGGACATACGGACATACAGACGGAGATTGCCTTTTATATATAAGATACTAGCTGACCCGGCCCGGCTTCGCCCAGTCCCTGGTGGGGAGCATCTCATTTAATTCATATAAGTAGTCATATAAGTTCCCGTTCCCGTTACCGACTATCTGTCTGTCTGTCTGTCTGTCTGTCTGTCTGTCTGTCTGTCTGTCCGTTCGTCCCTCTCTGTCTGTCTGTCTGCCTGTCTGTCTAATCATTTATTGGTTGCAGTTAGAACAACCTTAGATAAACGAAGACCAACTTACAAAAAGCATTAGAAAGAGCACTTGAAAGGTCTTTACATCTTCCCCCAACAATTAACTTGGGTAAATGGAGCGGCGGCAGCAGCATCAGCAGAAGAAGGAAAAGGAGGAGTAGACAACTGCAGCGAAAAGGTGGGTCTGTCTATCTATCTGACCCGGCGTGACTTCGCCCAGCTCCTGGCGGGTAGCGTCTCATTAAATTCATACAACAAAAAAAAGTAACTTAAAAAAATGCCCTTCCACACACCATCCATTATTTTTAATGAAAACGCTTTCTAATCACCTGCATGACTACAGTAACTTCTTAAGCAAAAAAAGATGAGTTACAATGTTATGCATTGTGCATTATTTTTATGAAAACTTTGATAATGCCTTACAGATTGTATCATTATTTATTATAACTCATATGCCGGTACATAACTATGGACAAAGAGTTTATAAATCTTTGAAAACGATGCCACAATATGACTATAAGTTATACAGAAAAGTTATGCCCCTTGAAATAACTTTTATAGAGTTAGGTCCCCTGAGATATATGAAATTACAATGAAAAATGAAAAATGAAATAATACTGGGTAAGCAGGCGATTTCACACTAAAAAAATATTACAGTTGGCAGCTCTGGAATGAAAGAAAGGCGTGTAGAAAATTTCATCTCAATCGGATGGGCCGTTCGCGAGCGCATAAAGGACATACGGACATACATACAGACAGACAGACAGACAGACGGAGATCGCAATTTATATATAAGACTAGCTGACCCTGCCCGGCTTCGCCCAGACCCTGGTGGGGAGCATCTCATTTAATTCATATAAGTAGTCATATAAGTTCTCGTTCCCGTTACCGACTGTCTGTCTGTCTGTCTGTCTGTCTGTCTGTCTGTCTGTCTGTCTGTCTGTCTGTCTGTCTGTCTGTCTGTCTGTCTGACCCGGCCCGGCATTGCCCAGCTCCTGGTGTGGAGCATCTCATTTAATTCATATAAGTAGTCATATAAGTTCCCGTCTGTCTATCTGTCTGTCTATCTGTCTGTCTATCTGTCTGCCTGACCCTGCCCGGCTTCGCCCAGTCCCTGGTGGGAAGCATCTCATTTAATTCATATAAGTAGTCATATAAGTTCCCGTTCCCGTTACCGACTATCTGTCTGTCTGTCTGTCTGTCTGTCTGTCTGACCTGGCCCGGCATCGCACAGCTCCTGGTGTGAAGCATCTCATTTAATTTATATAAGTAGTCATATAAGTTCCTGTTCCCGACTGTCTACCTGTCTGTCTGTCTGTCTATCTGTCTGCCTGACCCTGTCCGGCTTCATTAAATTCATAAAGAACGTTCTTCCACATACCATCCATTATTTTTAATGAAAACTCTTTCTAATCACCTGCATGACTACAGTAACTTCTTAAGCAAAAAAAGATGAGTTACAATGTTATGCATTGTGCATTATTTTTATGAAAAATTTGAAAATGCCTTACAGATTGTATCATTATTTATTATAACTCATATGCCGGTACGTAACTATGGACAAAGAGTTTATAAATCTTTGAAAACGATGCCACAATATGACTATAAGTTATACAGAAAAGTTATGCCCCTTGAAATAACTTTTACAGAGTTAGGTCCCCTGAAATATATGAAATTATGATGAAAAATGCAGTTAATGTGCAGTCAAGCTGAAAAACATCTGATGGCTGCAGAAATGTGGTTTCTGAGGAAATTGCAAAGAATACCATGGACAGATAGAAAAACCAATGACCAAGTACGACAGGAGACAAATGAAAATCGTAAATTGATTAGAGAAATTAGACGTAGACATTCAAAATGTTTTGGACATGTTAAGAGAAGAAATGGATTGGAGAACTTAGTGACAACCGGCAAGATCGAAGGGAACAGACCAAGAGGAAAACCGAGTGGAAAATACCTGGATGACTTGACCACATGGCATGGACGAAAAAGGAACACTGAGCTGATCCACGACTCTGGTGATCGAGTGAAATGGCGAGTCATGACCGCCCACGCTTTCCGGCACGGCACATGATCGATTGATATAACAATATAACCATAAGTATTCTTTCTAAACTGAAATGAATATTTCAATCAGTAACTTCATTTGTTTGTTAACATAAGACCATTATCTTTTATGTCCTTTGAAATCAACATTTTACTTCCACATTTGTGTCATCCTGTTTATATACACAATTAGGATCGCCTCGGTAAGTAGCGTGTATCGTGGTCCTACATATTGACCACCAGTAAATTTCCTCTGTCAACTTTCTGTAGATTAATTGCAAAAGTAACTCGTCGCAGGCATTTGAGGGGTATTTTGGGTTCAACCATGACAGCTGCTCCCACCGTTCAAGTCTAATCACCGCACCCTTCATGAATGATATTACAAGATCGTGTATCGTTGCTGCTGTTAGTCAATTTGCCTATGCGTTGCCCAGGCCTCTTAACTCTGTCGTTGATACTCAGCTCATAATACATACATATAAATGGAATGAGTACTATTTGTGACCATTTAATGTCAATGACCGCTTTTCTCCGATTTAAAGAAAGTCATTAGATTTCAAATGTAGTAATTTGCATTATAATTTCATCCTAATAAAATTGTTGACATCATTCTTTTCCTGCTATCTAACTATTATTTTATAGAAATTATTTATATTCAATATCTATCTAATAACCTAATAATACAATAATTAATTAATAAAGTAATAAATCAACAACATAACAACATAAATAATCGGTTCCTAACTAATAAATATTCTACTATACCTCTAAGAACTTCTTTTTAATACATGTATAACTAATGTCAATCACTAATTATCATCAATAAATATTACTAATATTAATAATTGACTCTAGTAATTTATTAACAAACTAATAATACAATAGTCACATAAGAATATAATTCCTTAGATCAGCAATGTTACAATAGCATAACAGTTCTCTCCATATCAACAGTGATCAATCAATTGCATCAATATCGATCAACAATAATCACGCAATTGAGTTATACTCTTTCTCAGCAATCTCTTCTCCTTGTAGGATAAATCCGATGCTTTTCATTTCTTTCATATTTATCTCCGTGACCAATACTTTCTCCAACAGGATAAGTCTTTTTCTTCAATCAACTTTTCTCATATTGCATCATTGCTTAATGCTCGCACTTTTATGCAGAGAAGTTAATTCATAATGCTTTCATCTGTCCATTGGTGTTACTAAAATGCTGATTTTATACAATTACATGACTTAGTATCTATAAAATCATCCTTAACTCTCTGACTGTCATACCTCGGTATCATATAGACTGCCCTAGAGCATCAGCTCAAAGAGAGTTTCCCCAAACCTCTTAGTCTAATCACTTTGGTTAGTCCACAGTGCACCTACATATTCGTCTAGAGATGTACCTCAAATCTTGGTACAATTCTAGTGTACTGTTCTATCTGCTAAAGAAAGTTACTTCTATCCAAGCACACAACACTTTTTTTTTAAAGCGACACAGCACTGAACCCTCACATTATGTGTGGTTCTCTCTGTAACCTCTTATGATAACAATTGATTTCACCACATGTATGTAATTATGATGACAATTGAACCAAAACCTTGCATGCCTTAACTACCTGCAAAGAAACTTATTCAATGGAAAATATGAACCAGATCCGTTGAAATCATGCTCCACCCTAGCCAAACAAATGTCGTGTATCATTTACCCATACACACGACAACAGTCAGGTGCCGATGTAACATGACTTCACATGCTGTTATCAATTATAAGCTATTTTTATTTTTAAATCATACTTCCCCATAACGACACCATGTTATGTATCATTACCCATTCACATAACAATAGTTGGTTGGACTTACAATCACATATGTTCAACACCCTGCATAGCAAGTCCCCCGCCACATTACAATTACCCATGCCATATGCCGGAAAGCTGCTCTACATGATGTGAAACATTCTGAGAAGCGCCCTCGTCGCCACATAATAATTACCCACAACATATGGCGGTAATGCCCTTCTCCAGCTGTAAACAAAACCCAATCACGTAAAATTCACTTCACCAGTTGTTAACTCACTGTCTGTTAGTTCTCCACTGAACAAATAATTGCTAGTTTGATTTTAATCAACTACCAAGAAGTTACTTCTTTACTGAATTTCTTTCTCCATATGCCTTTAATCTGTAGCTGAAATTATACTTGCTTACCAAAAGAATAACAATATTGTATCCAAAGAATAGGCTACATGCAAAAGATAATGATACCAAATTAAATAAGTTTCCCAATATATCAGCTAATCTGACAACTGAAATGATTTTGCAATGCGAGAACTCAAACAAAAAAACGCCAAAACAATAATTAACAAAACTATACCGAACTTCAATAATCATGCACACATTTAAGCTTTTGGATTATACTCGTGATTGATTTAAGCTCATGCTGTAAGGAAATTATAACAGTTCCTATTAACTAGTGTTTCCCCGTCATCTCCATGTCAGTGTTGTACCTAAAAAGACTAGAATGTTATGAGAAAAATATAGCACCGACACAGAAACACCAGGACTGCACCAATCTGAAATATCTATCTACTTTATTAAATGTTAGTTGAAATCCAGCAAATTTAACAACAATTTGAATAACGAAGACACAAACAATAGATTGCACGATTTATTGCCTGGCATCTTTCGCTGCATCTCGTCAGGTACATACTGCAGAAATCACACAACTTACGTGAAATTAACTAGATAAATCCTTCAAGTTGAAATATACACAATTTCGCACAGTAATGTCACTTATCTACCACGGTAATTTTAAGCTGACTAACATGTCTTTCTGTTTACACAATTCTGGCTTGCGTTGATAGATCATAATTGCTTCTGCAAATTTTAACAATTTTAACGTTATGTGGACGATATACTAATTATCACCACAGACGAGCTACAAGCAACATCGTTTCAGGCCACAATGAACAAGACGCATAAAAACATCTCTCTATCTATGGAACACGAACACAACGAAGCGTTACCGTTCCTAGATATTCTAATGAGACGTAGAGCAGACGGCACAATTCAAAGATCGGTGTACCGCAAAGAAACATGGACTGGCCAATACCTACATTTTCAGAGCTTCACACCTGTCCAGTACAAACGGGGCTTAGTACGGACCTTGTTTGACCGTGCTAGAAAGATATGCACCCAGGACACACTGACAGAGGAATTTGAAACTCTGAAGAATGTCTTAAACCTGAATGGGTACTCCACAGGATTTATAAAGCGCCATTGCCAACAGCCCAAACCCAAAGCAGACGTAACTACAGTCCCTAAACTCAAGGTATTCATCCAGCTAACCTTTCGAGGGGATGACGTAATGCAACGTCTACAAGACCGGCTTACTAAAGCAGTAGGTCGAACATTCTGTGCGGCAACTCCAGTCATTAGATGTAAAACCGTACCCATTCCTACACCAACAGTCAAAGAGCCTGTTCCTCTGTACGCCACAAACAATTGTATTTACCAATTCACATGTAGATGCCAGGCCGTTTACATTGGTCGAACGGGGAGACAGCTTAACAAACGGGTGTCAGAACACATACCTCAATGGGTCAACAAGATACAACACACAGGAGTGGCTAGCCGCGAGGAGCCGACACACCGGAAGCTCCCGGCGTCTTCAATCGGCAGACACATTGTCGCCAGTGGTCACGTTGTGTCCAGAGACACTGCATTTCGCGTGTTGTTTAGAACACAAAATACTCGCTTGTTAAAATTTGCAGAAGCAATTATGATCTATCAACGCAAGCCAGAATTGTGTAAACAGAAAGACATGTTAGTCAGCTTAAAATTACCGTGGTAGATAAGGGACATAACTGTGCGAAATTGTGTATATTTCAACTTGAAGGATTTATCTAGTTAATTTCACGTAAGTTGTGTGATTTCTGCAGTATGTACCTGACGAGATGCAGCGAAATATGCCAGGCAATAAATCGTGCAATCTATTGTTTGTGTCTTCGTTATTCAAATTCACTACGGGAAAACATTGTTTTGAATTAACAACAATTATTAGTATAATTCATGACTGAGTTTATACTCACGTACTCTGTCATTTCAAGATGTTAATTTGTTAATACCATACAATAAACAAAGTTAATTATAATAACGTATATTTCACTAACTATTACTGTAATTCTATTATCGTAATTTAACTATGCTCTAATATATTGGTTTCGCACCTAAGCACTAATTAATTGTTAAGATAACTACTAAATCTTTAAAATTATTGTCATTTCTTAATACAGTCCGTACTATATGATTACAATGATAATGCTAACCATCAATTTGTTTACATTCGCCGAGTTACTGTCACATAAAAAAAAAAAAATTCACAGTTGACTTATATAACACTCTAAGTAAACAATAACAATATGTCACACAGATACATGACTAGACATGCCCAATAACAAGTACTAATTACAACCTTTCTATAAGGTAACGCGCGTAGTCTATACTCACCATGTTCTTACTTAAAATGTCCCTATGTTTGTTTACAACCTTTCTAAATTATAATGTATAATCACACCGTTGAGATCTTTAAATAGTTTAAAGTTATTATAATATTGTCACATGATTCCTGTACTGCAGCCTAATAAATACTACACCCCACTGTCAACACAATGACTAATTTCCGTTAATCCAACTAATCATTATAGTTTAACACAAACGTTAACACTTTATTCACTAACCACTAATCACTAAGACGCTAAGATATTTTGATGACCGCACTGATGGAGAAGGGGGTCAATCCCTGGTTAGTGAACTGGATAGCAGCCGTCCTGCACTCTCGTCTTGTTGCTCTCCGTCTGGGTGCATGGACCTCAGAGCCACATATGTTAACCCCGGGACTGCCAGAGGGATCTGCAGTCTCACCGGTGCTCTTTAATGTGTATACGAGCAAGATTGCAAACCTAGAAGCACCAGGGGTTGGAAGAATACTAACATTTGCAGATGATATTCTTGCATATAGGCAGGGGAGAGATAGGGAGCAAATAGCCCAGGAGTTACAGGCGACAGTAGATAAAATGATTGACTGGTGTACAGAAATGAGTGCTGTCATCCACCCGGAAAAGGCGGCTGTTTTGTGGTGCTCTCTGGACAACAGGATTGTAAGAGCTGATGTTCCAAGCCTCGCGATAGATGGTAGAAATGTCAGCAGAGAGAACAAACTGAAGTATCTGGGGATCACATTTGACAGGAGCCTATCCTTCAAGGACCATGTGGAGACGGTTGTGACAAGATCTCAAAAGGGACTCAGTGCACTTAAAACTATGGCTGCAATGGACACAGAGCAGAGAATGCTTTTTACACTATACCAGCACTTGATCCTCTCAGTAATTGATTATGGATTAGGTCTGCTCACTGTCTCAGAGAGTCAGCTGGTGAAGTTAGAGCGCATACAGAACGAAGCTATGCGGGTCATTCTGGAATGCACTAGAGACACCGCAGTAGTGTGTATGCGTCTGTCTGTCTGTCTGTCTGTCTGTCTGTCTGTCTGTCTGTCTGTCTGACTCTGTCTGTCTGTCTGTCTCTCTGTCTCTCTCTCTCTCTCTCTCTCTCTCTCTCTCTCTCTCTCTCTCTCTCTCTCTCTTATTATTATAATATCCCCAGCTCTGGGATATCAGTTCTTGTCTCAGCTAAACTCAACTCAGCTCAACTCAACTAACTCAACTCAGTAGAATTAAAATGGTTTGACAGAAGAACTAATGTAGAGCTAATAGAGAGAAATAACTAACTACCTATGAATCAAGAGGTGGAGAAAACCTGCTGTCGCTGAAAAGGATATACGTTGAGAAAGAATGTGATTAGTATAATTAGAAAGGCCTTTGAATTCAACCAACCGGGCAGTTTGCCGTAGTTTACAGTTTGTTTCTGAACGGCT
Source organism: Cepaea hortensis (assembly GCA_963921405.1). Classification (NCBI taxonomy): domain Eukaryota; kingdom Metazoa; phylum Mollusca; class Gastropoda; order Stylommatophora; family Helicidae; genus Cepaea; species Cepaea hortensis. The sequence continues at coordinate 447,500,498 of OY992876.1, read as the reverse complement.
CCGCCTAGAGTCACCGAAATCAAAGCCACGCCAGCTGCTTCCAAATGGGAACATTTCAAAAGCTCGACCGTATGTCAGGGAATTGTGAATCGCATTGTCACTATTTCCTTAGACAGGGCAACTATTAGTCAATGCTGACGTAATATACAACAAGATAACTTAAATATTCCGGTCAAAGGAAAACTACCGTACATCACAGACACAAAGATGCATAAGCTCCAATAGTATATCCTAGTTGAGTTGAGTTGAGTTGAGTCAAGAACCGACATCACTGCACTCAGGACATTTCCATACGTGCTCAGTCCCCTCGTTCAACAGCTAATATATCCTTGTTTGGTAATATATGTGTTGTTTTAACAGGAACAGACAATAAATGTATAGGATATTGCCTATATTCGTCTCTGAATATCGTTATCTATAGCCATGAAGCCACGACAAAGATTGCAGTTGTCTGTGTCCTCAACGTCTTTATAGTGAGTATTCTTATCTTTCCTTTAATATAACTGACAACATTAACAGCCTCTTAACTTTACATTAACAACAATGCTAGTCACATCATGCCCTTTACAGAACGTGGCAATTAACCCATTATGTTTTTTAGTTGTTTGTTATTTTCTAAGCAATTGAGTATTCAGTAATTTACCATTCCTTTCTGAACGACCAACACTCATACTATTTAAATCAACGCAAGACGGTCGACTATCGAATCGCCTCCGGCCGATTTCGAACCCTCGACTCGATATACTGGAGGATTGTGATGTTTGTTTGTCTACCCCTAAGCCCACCGCCTGCTTATTGAGGATAAGATAATGTATTCTTTGTCAGATCTAAAACAGTATATGAGTCTTGCTCTGCCTAATCAAATGCTACACAGTGAAAATAATGTGTATACATACTACAGTGTATTATCGAATTTCTTCTTGACACTGCGTGTGTTGAGTCATTAACTGGAAATATATAGAGAAGTCAGGATGATTCCACTGGTAACTCTACAGATGTACAGTCTGTACTTTTTTTTTTTTTTTTTTTTTTTTTTTTTTTTTTTTGCGTATCCTTTTACAGGACTTAGCTGTCAACAGCAGCATCTTTCAGCTGTCTGTTGATCTCTTGGCAAGATTACGCTCAGTAGTTTGCCATTGCTTTCTGAGCGGCCGGCTCAGTATCCGCAAGTCACGAGCGGGGGTCGAACCACCTCAGTTCTCGCTCCGCTGCGAGACTCTGCGTGATAAACGGGATTACAGAGAGAAAGTGTTGTAACTCCACAGCCAGAGAGACCGGCACAGTCTGTACTACAACGCCAATATCAAACAGTAAGATTACCTGCGGCCGAATGAATCATATACTCATATGGTTTCCCACATTAAGCATTCAGCCCTGTTTACTAATTCAAGCGGTAAAAGAATGAAAACATGATGTTCAAACGACTTAAGATGTTTGTTTATTTGTTTGTTTAATTGACGTGTTTTTATACGAATTTTAATTAACTATAGTCAGTATATAATATACAACTGAAAATAACCCCTACCCAAACAAATCTTACAGAAGGGAGATTGGGTCAAGTGAAATGAAGGCCTTGACTACAATAAAATTAGAATGAAAGCAAAACTGAAATATGTGACTTTAAAGTAGCAGTATACATTAAAAAATGTGTTAAAAATAGTTTAATAAATCCATAGAAAATTGTAAAGATTTCAAGTAATATTTCATAACCTTATTCTCAAATAACGTATATTGCGGTCAGTCAGGTCTTAGTCAGATATGACTGAGCTACCGTATGACAGTAGACGGTACTACCTGCTTTCTGTCAGCGCCGAATGTTGGGCGGCGCTTACCAAACCCGACACCCCACATTGTGCCAACGGCTTCGGGTGGAAGAGCGCAATTGGGAGGGCACAAGCCTTATCCTGGTGCGAGGAAATGCAACCCAAAGACAAAATAAGTCATGGCAGGGCAGACCAGGCCCTAAGCCTTTGTTGGCAGCTGGTCTAGGATCGAAGCTCCGACAGGCGGATAGTTAGAGCATTGCTTTGCTGATCCGGCAGCTTCTGCAGCTTGTCTTGTTCCAGATGTATAGGTGTTAACTTTCCTCTGGAGTGAACTAGGCAGGTCGAGAGAGGGATCATGCTGCATGGGCAACACATAGTTTCTTTATTTTCGCCCAGGCTTTGTGCTATGGAGAGGCAATAACTCCATCCCTGGTCTTAACCTGTCTCGGAATCAAAGCGAGAGGCAACTGTTACGGGTTATAAGTCCTTGTCAGTTGGCGTAGACATGGGGCGCCACGCGTTGCCTCTTACGGTGGGAGACACCTACAGGTGTCACTGATCAGCTACCGCCCGCCTCAAGCTGGCAGCCCCCGGCCAATTAGGTGCTGATCCGCCACAGCCTGCCTGCTTCAATGGGTGCTTGGGGCTAGGACAAAATCTGAATCGCAGGCTGTAAAACCAATGCACCAGGTACTAATAAAAAGAATAATAGAAACCTCAAGCTACGGCTTGCAACCTGGAACGTGAGAACCATGTGTCCAGGATTTTCCACTGACTTGACAAATATTGACGATGGGAGAAAAACGGCTGTGATTGATGCTGAACTCAATCGTCTTAACATTGATATTGCTGGCCTGCAGGAGACTCGCCTCGCTGAGGAAGGGTCACTCAGGGAAAACAATTACACCTTTTTTTGGAAGGGAAGAGGGCAGGCAGAAAAAAGGCAACATGGTGTGGGCTTTGCAGTGAAGAATTCGCTACTGGGAATGATTGATATCCCAGCTGGAGGTAATGAAAGATTATTATCACTGCGCTTGGCAACCTCTTGTGGATTGCCACCATTCTCACTGCATATGCACCGACACTCGCTTCCTCTGATGATGTGAAGGATACGTTCTATGAGCAGCTAGACTCTGTGATCAAGGGAGTTCCAAAATCCGACTACATTTATATGCTCGGTGATTTCAATGCTCGTGTGGGCAAGGACTCGAGTTCATGGCCAGTGTGCCTTGGAAAATACAACATCCGTCGCATGAATGATAATGGGCAAAGGCTGCTGGAGCATTGCACTAGAAATGACCTATGTATTACAAACTCCTTTTTTAAAACAAAAGAGCTGCATAAGGTCACATGGAAACATCCAAGGACATCAGCTGGACTTCATTATCACACGGAGACAACATCTGAACGATACATCATTAACTCGAAGTTACCACAGTGCTGACTGTGATGCAGATCATTCTTTGGTTGTTGCAAGGGTTAGACTGAGACCAAAGAGAATCTACACAGCTAAACACAAGTCTAGCCCCAGGATTAATATTATTAACTTTCACGATCCTTGAAAGTGCTTTGAATTGCAACAGCAACTTGAAGACGCTTTCAATGATACAACAGAAAATTGTATAGTAAATGATAAATGGAGTAAACTTAAGGAAACTATTTATAAAACAGCGGTAGGGGTTTACGGCACCGTGGATCATAAGAGGCAGGACTGGTTTGCGGCAAACAGCGAGACTCTGCAGCCCTTGATTGATAAGAAGAAGAAAGCTCTCTTAAGAAACAAGGAAAGACCAACGCGTAACACTCTAAGTGAGCTAAGGCAAGCTAGGAAGGATGTGAAAAAGGCTGCCAGGCAGTGTGCAAATAATTATTGGATCAAGTTATGTGAGTTCATTCAAATCGCAAGTGATAAGGGAAACATCAGAAGCATGTATGAAGGGATAAAGAAAGCCTGTGGTCCAATGATCAAAAGAAATGCACCACTGAAAACCTTGACTGGAGAAATCATCACTGATAAGAAACAGCAGATGGATAGATGGGTCGAGCACTATTTAGAGCTTTACTCAAGTGAGACCAAGCTAGCGGATGATGCTCTCAATGCCATAGAGGCCCTGCCAAGTCTTCACCACCTGGACTATAGCAGAAGTTAAGTGTGCTATAAATGAGCTTGCATCTGGCAAGGCTCCAGGTAAGGATGGATTCCAATAGAGGTTATCAGGAATGGGCAAGACACACTCGCTCTACAGATCCACCAGCTATGCTGGCGAGAAGGACAAGTCCCACAGGATTTCAAAGATTCAAACATAATAACGCTGTACAAGAACAAGGGCGATCGGAGCGACTGTAACAACTATAGGGGTATCTCATTTCTGTGTATTGTTGGGAAAGTATTTGCCAGAATTGTCCTGCGCAGACTTCAAGTCCTGGGAGATCAAGTCTACCTAGAATCACAGTGCGGCTTCCATCAGAACCGGTCTACCATTGATATGATATTCTCATTGCGACAGATGCAAGAAAAATGCCGGGAACAAAATCAGCCACTGTTTATTGCCATCATCGACCTCACAAAGGCATTTGATTTGGTCAGTCGTGAGGGTCTGTTCAAAGCACTAAAGAAGATTGGCTGCCCACCAACTCTTCTGTCCATTGTGGAATCGTTCCACACAGGCATGAAGGGTATAATCAAGTTTGATGGCTCAACTTCAGAAGAGTTTGAAATCAAGAGTGGAGTTAAGCAAGGTTGTGTACTATCCCCCACCCTCTTTGGGATATACCTTTCACTTCTACTGAAATATGCCTTTCGTGATCAGGATGACGCTATATACATTCACTCACGCTCAGATGGTGGCCTCTATAATGCTCAGAGATTGAAGGACATGACCAAAATTAGGAGGGTACTAATCAGAGAGTTGCTTTTTGCGGATGATGCTGCGATTACGACCCACTCTGAGGAAGAATTACAACATCTACTATCTGCATTCTCCAATGCTTGTTCTGAATTTGGATTAACAATTAACAAAAAGAAGACACAGATTATGTCACAAGGTGCACATGGTGTACCATCAATCTCTATTGACGACGCCGGACTGGAGATAGTAGACCATTTTACATATCTAGGATCAGAGGTAAATAGCAAATTATCCCTCGATCAGGAAATCAACATCACGATTGGCAAGGCAGCAACAACAATGAACATGTTAGCAAAAAGAGTCTGGGAGAACAGGAAGCTTACTGCCAAAACAAAAGTCCTCGTCTACCAAGCCTGTGTCCTCAGTACTCTTCTTTATGGCAGTGAAACCTGGATAACTTACTCACGCCAAGAGAAACGTTTAAACAGCTTTCATATGCGGTGTCTGCGAAGAATACTTGGTATTAAGTGGCAAGACAAAATCACAAATACTGAAGTATTGGAAAGATCAGGTTGTGTGACGGTGTATTCCATGCTCAGTCTTCGTAGACTTAGATGGATAGGACATGTTAGGAGGATGGATGACGGTAGAATACCAAAGGACATCTTTTTTGGTGAATTACAGACGGGTAGGAGATCTCAGGGTCGGCCTCTACTACGATACAAAGATGTGTGTAAGCGGGACATGATTGATACAGTCATTGATAATGCACATTGGGAGCACGTCGCCGCTGAACGTGTTGCATGGAGGGCAACTATCAGAAATGGAATAAAGACAAAGGAGAAAATGATTGCAGATAAAGCACACACAGAGCGTGAGAGACGTAAGATGGTGCACAATGGTGGAAATGACCATGTTTTCACATGCATCTACTGTGTCCAAACATTTGCAGCAAGAATTGGCCTTACCAGCCACACTCGCCACCGCCATGGTTCGTAGTTATTAAGCCTTTTTGAAGCACAATGTACCAAACTATCGTCTGTCAAGACGAAAAGCTGCCAATATATTTTAAACGAAACATTTTCACACATTAAAATCTATTATATTGTGTTTTTAACACGACAACGTGTGATTCGTGTCTCTGACGCAGTTGTAATTAACATATTTATTATATTGATGATTACTTCTTGTTCTTGTTTTTCTTTTTCTTCTTGTTCTTCTTTTTCTTCTTGCTCTTCTCGTACTGCTGCGTCTTCTGTTTCTTCTTCTTTTTCTTCATTTGCTGGTGATAATTAAGATTCTCGCCCTCAGATGTGTTTTAAATGCTATATGTGGGATTACGAAAAGTGCCCTTATCCTCTTCGCCACATAGCCGACACACCACAGATCCCAAGGTAAAACTAAAATGAATAGATTTAAAATGAGAACGTGGAATGTGAGGGCGACAGCTGTGTTAAGTACTGTTAAGAAAGATGGATAATGTGTTGAGATAAGTTTAGTTTAGTCGACGTATCAACATCATGGAACACGGGTTTAACCCATACGTGCTCCGTTCTACTCCTAACTCAAACCTTAGTCTGGAGATTCTCAGCTCAGTGCACGAACTCCGTAGCACCGGCGAGGATGCTTAAATACTTTGGGTATTTTTCAACTCAAAATTTTGCCTGAGCAGCGCAGAGCAACGCCGTTACTCTTTTTCGATTTCCAACTGCCAAGGGACTTTTTCGTGCGCAACAATACTTTTTCGTGCGCAACAATACACACGGGCGTCCGATCTCACTACCTAGAAGTCCGGAAAAAAATAAATTCCCGGCTCTCAGCGGGGCTTCAACCCGAGATCTCCAGCACTCTAGGCTGACACCATACGCCGAGACCACTCGCCCCCTACTGTAATACGGTAAATTAAAATATAAATGTACTAGAATATTCTAGGCATAGGAGGGATGAGGCCGAAGGGATCTGGTAAGCTAATAGCTGACAACCACCCAATAGTTTCTTACAGAGGGGATCATCATCATTATTAAGTGCCATGTCAGCTGGCGTAGGCGTTCAAGTCTCTCCACATATCTCGGTCTTTAATGTTCTGCATAAACTTTGCTGCTGATATTCGTTCATGCCACCCTCTCAATTCATCCAGCATTATTTCTTTTAATTGGCCTCTGCCTCTCTTCCCCTCGATATCTCCAGTCGTCACGATCTTCCCCAATGCCTCTCTCCACATCAAATGACTAAAGAAAGCTGTCTGTCTCTTTCTTATTGCTGTATAAGATGTTCTTGTTTCATTAGCCTCTTTCAAGCATCCGTAATTAGTTACTCTTTGATATCACTGTAACGAGTTCGCCTTGGGTAGTGTGAGTGAACCACACCCGAGGTGTCTCTACCACTCCCGTGTATCCCAGCCCCAGGGGTTGGACAGGCTGATACACAATTTTTCCCTGTGGTTGATCTCAAATTAGTATATAAGTCTACAAGCCCCTCCAGATTCTAGACCCCCACTAACTACCTACTCCTGTGGAACAATGAACACTTAGGCATCGTCCGAGACCACATTCAATAAGTATACAAAGAGCAAGTCAACATATATCAACTTTATTCTACCCCTGAGAATATAGAACTGAAATGAATATCCTGAGAGAAAAATCTATTTACATAAATAGAAGATAGGGTAGAGACAGAATCAGAGATCTAGTAGTCATCATTAAGTTGAGAAGTATAGCGGATGCAGATGTCCCGTCCAGTCGGTCCGCCACTCACCCGGCCTCCTTCCAGTGAGATGACTTGGACCTTGGTGACCACTCCGTCTCCCAAGCGTGGATCAAAAATAGTAGAGTTACTGCTGTACCTCACTCCACTGGACCAACTGCATCTTCCTCATACAGTACTAAGTCACTGCGAATAAAGTACTGCACAGGTATCTGTAATCACTAGCTGGACTACAATCCTCCTGGATTGACCTCCAACTAATCTTAAACTTAATGAATGTCAATATCCTATGACCAATCTAATGGTCGATCTGTAGCACATTACTCATGAGTGATGAATCTGTCACTGACCAATTTAACGGCCTCACACTTCAAACACAGTAGCACTGAGTCTTGTCTATGTTCATGACCAATTCAATGGTCCCTAACTGATAGTACAGTAACACTGGGTCTCGATTCAGTTCTTTGACCAATTCAATGGTCCCTTACTGATAACACAGTTCACTGCTCGGCGCATCAGATAATGTAACATAGTTCAAAGTCTGCACACTGTTTCAATATAATAGTAGAATCAGATACATATTTCTTTTGGAGACAATATTCAGGTTGAACTAGATTCCCTAGTCCCTGGACACATCACTTTCTTTGGGTCTCTTATACGGACGCTGGTGTAGGTCTCATCCTGACCTTCCACTAAAGCTGTCGTAGGAACCTCGTAAGTGTAGGAATAAACATGTTTCCGCGTTTAGGCAGAACCACCGCATTTGTATACGGTCAGATGTCTCTTGTCATAGAGCATGATTGCTCAAATTACTGAAAGCTCCTTCTGAAATACGATATCTTCACAAGTATCAACTCAACAACAAACCATCGTGTCCCACACGTGCGCCGTCAGGGCACTTGAATCTCTGGAATCACCTTCATACATAATGGGTCACCCTGGCATATGGTGTGGTTAAGTCAGGTGAGGTAAGTATATGGTTCACCCCTTCGCTGTGGCATACGAAGTGGTTACCGACCAACAACAATCTAGTTGACTGGTTCCTCAACAGGCAACTCCTTGATTCATGAACCAGACTCCAGTCAGCTTCAGAACTGTTTAAGGGCACATCAGCCTCCTTAAGCCAACAGTCAGCCGATATATGGTGGTTATTAGACGCAAACAAAATGGCTCAAACCGGCCAGCGTCTTCTCTCTCCAAAATGTCAGAAGTGAATGAACACTCTAGCCGCATTTCCCCCCTCGTGCCAATTCCTGCGCATGAGAAGTGAGTGCTTCTTGGGGAAAAACACTTTCACGGGAAACATTACTTTCCCCTAGGATTTCTAAGTTTCTCTCTGCACGAGAATACAATGCAGTACCCGGCAACCCCGGTTCATTCCAACACCGGTTATTCGAGATGATTCTAGATGGAAAATACCTCGTAGCTTTCCTCAGTCTATTTATAGCTGGGAAAGTCCCTAATGACACGTCAAATAGTGCAGTAACCAAACGACCCTAGACAGATGATAGCCGTTTTGTCACAATCACCATTGTTAATGTTTTATTGATATTCAAGGAGAGTCCTTTTTTTGCATTCTCAGTTACTACAAAGACCAACAACTGTTGTGGATTTTTGCATTATCCGCCACCAATATTGTGTCATCTGCATTGCGTATATCATTTATATTATAACCCCTGATTAGTATTCCTGGCTTCTCTTTTATCTCTCTCATTGTTATTTCGCTAAAGAGGGAGAAGAGATCCGGTGACAAAATGCATCCTTGTCGTACTCCCAGCTTTATTTAATCATAATTGCCCTCTTTCTTTTCCGTTTTAATTGCTGCTGCTTGGTTCCAATAAAAATTGTTTGTTATTCTGAGATCTTTTCCACCAATGTTGATGTCTTTCAACATTTTAATTAGTTCATTATGTTTCACTTTATCAAGTGCCTTGGTATAATATATGACGTGCATATGTATGAATGTCTGTGTTTCTATTGCTCTTTCTATTAGTGTTCGTAATGTATATATTGCATTTTGTGTACCCTTTATTTCCACATATTCATACTGTTCGTAACCAATTTGTATTTTTATTTTCTTTCTTATTCTTCTCATTTTAATTATGAGTAGAAGATTTGTGACATGGTTTATGAGGATAATTGTACTAACGTCTTCGCATTCAATCGCTCCTGGTCTTTTTGGTTTAGCAATAAATTCAGATTTCAGCATATCACTTGATAAATATCCACTGCTGTAAATATCATTCAATATTTTGGTTAATATATCTACTCCAAATTCTCACAGTACGTATAATTCTTCTATTGTGATTTCAACTGGCCCAGGTGTTTTTTTTCCTTACTTCGTATGTTTGACAGCGTCTGCGACTTCTTCTTTTAGAATAGATAGACCTTCTAAGTTACTTTCTTCTGTTACTTGTTCCATTTCTTCTTCATATAATTATCTTGTATACTCATTCCACCTCTTCATTATAGCCTCTTCCTCCAATATCATTCATGTTTGGATTTTAAATACCCTGTATTTCTCATATTTTTCTTTCTATATTTCACTATTCTCTTCCCACTTTTACTTTGGTTTACTTTGGTTTCCTTTACTTTTATTTCCATCAATCTTAAGATTTCTTCAGTCATCCATTGTTTCTTAGCGTTTTTGGCAAATTATAAAATTATTGTCTGTTTGTCGGTTTTAATTACTTTCCCCGATCCATTGCATCTTATCTCACTTATGCCTAGTATATTCATTTTCATGCTTTCCATTTCTCTATCACATTGTTCAACTTTTCCAACTCATTTAATGTCCTAACATTCCATTTTCCTATTTTACATTAATTTCCCATTTAAAATTTATTCGTTATAATTTTGACATCAGTAGTGGATGGCGATCTGGTGTCTAATGTAGCTCATGACTGTCCTTATGGGACGAGGATGTCCTAAGATAACCATTAACGTATTTTACTGCCTCTGATATGTGACTATTAATGAAATCTTGGCAATATAATGTGGTGATTTCCCTTTACCTTCCACGTCCACATAGTATATCAAAGACACCAACCACGCTATCTCCATCTTAGATTCCATCGGTTTCACAACCCCTTCTCAGTACCACATCTTCACTTTAGATGTGACTTCACTCTATATATCCATTCCTCACTCTGACGGCCTCATAGCTTTGGAATTTTTCTTGGAGAAAAGGCACAAACCCACCAAAGCTACTGGTCCATTGCTGCGTCTTGCAGAGATAGTCCTCAACTTCAATTCGTTTGAGTTCAACTGGGACTATTTCGACCAGATTAGCGGAGTGGCCATGGGTACTAAGATGGGTCCTATAGTGCATTCACATTTGTTTGCCTCTGTCAGCGACTTGTGCGCTGCAGCTTCTCAAGACTCCGCTACTTTCGCACTGCACGAAATAACAATTCATGACATTTGCGAAAGGAATGCAATTTATTCAGAGCCGACATTTGAATGGCTCTACGAGCGTTAGGTTTCATCATTGTTACACAATATGAATACATCAACGTGATGATAGATGATGCTAGCATTACACAATCTAAATGAACAGCCCCATGTTTGCCTATGGCATAGAAAGCTATCGTATTGGTCAAGGATACGTCTGCTCTCTCTACCGTCTCCAGTCAGTCTCTCCCGCAACACATTGCGTGGACAAGCACGGACACTTTACTCTCCGTGCAGTCGCTATTATTGCGTGCCTGGTCTTGCCAGCACGCAGGCTGGTGAGTTCGAGTAACCTGGCATATCACGGTTACTCGCAAGGCCCAGCAACCCAATTGCTTGGGGAAAGCCCTCGCTCATCTGTACTCGTTGACCTCTGGTCTGACACAAATGTGTCTCCCTGTGAGGTTATTAATAGTACTCGGTGTCTTCCCTGTCTGGTGTCTCTCTACTAGACTAGTGTTAACTCATTACTCCTGTGAGGCCTTATTGGGGATGCTGACAGGGTCCCCTCCTCTCCGCGAAATGTTACCTCCCCTTTCTCATGTTTGTAACACTTCTGGTCACAAAAGAAAAATTGGTTGTCCCAATTTTGTCAGATCTCCAATAAGTATTGAACTTTCTAGTTTGGGGATAGAACAATATCTTCTACCTTCATTCACAGTGTTCTATCTTTTCACTTGGCTAATTTAGTAGCCCATGTCTCAGTATAGTTGGCTCTATAGATATCTTAAGGATTGGTAGTGAACCGGAAACCGTTGTCTTATGACTTATGTCCTGGCTTCTGTCGTTTGACCCTATGTCTTTTGACTTCCACCTATTGACTTTCGTCTTGACCTGTTCCTCCTATTGCCCGAAATGACAACCCACACACTTGTTGACTCTATTATGAGTTCAACACATGAGCACCAAGTGTTCATGTTCCCATCAATATCCCCTCCAACTCTATACACACAGCTCTACTGTTCACCTTCTTGCTTCCGCATGTGAAAAAGCTATATTCACTGTTACATTTAGGTTTCTAATAATTTATTGTGTCCCCTGAATTTAGAGTTATTGTTCTTTGAACTGATTGGTGTGTGCAAATTTTATGTGTTCGTTTTCCTGTTTTTTGCGTGTTTTCTAATAAACTACAGTGTACTTAACTCTCTAACATGTGTATGCGTTATTGTACTAATGTGTGTGTTCCTTCGAGCGCCGCAAATCGGTTTATTGTGGTCACAAACTTTCGTCATTTTTATTTGTGACCACAACTCCGTTCTCTGAAGCTCAAAGTACGTTCTCTATAAACTCTGTTGAAGTGTGGCTGTAACACATATAAAAACCCTCGACAACACATTGAAAACACAGATGACACAGACAAGTCAAATAAGACTTTTCCAGCGGTGGAAAAATTTTTTTTTTTCGCTGTCTTTCTCTCTCGCTCTCTTCCTTTCAATGTTTACTAAGTTTTTGCATTCTCTCCTCGCATTTTCTCTTCTTTCATTCATCTTTCATTCCCTTTCATACTGTTCTTTCAATCAATCATTCTCTCGTCATTAAAATATGTTTCATAGTATTACATACATAAACAATATATATATATATATATATATATATATATATATATATATATATATATATATATATATATATATATATATACAATAAACGATTGGCTGAATTATAACAGTGATCACGCCAAATGATTGTGCGTTTTGTTTGCACGCGTCATGTCTGTACAAAAAATATACATAGTTATAAGGATGGTTTGTTACCGCTCTTGACATAGTAACTTCCATAATTTGGTGTGCTGACCTAAATTACCCTCAAGGGAAATAATTTACTACTACTTTCATTTAAAAAAATTGGGTTCATCATCATCATCATCATCATCTTCCACTTCTGCCGTCAAGCGTCGTGGGGAGGAATAATTTGCGTTCCAGCGCCCGGTGGACGGCACTGGATAGTGTCATTCCGTGAGGTTGTACAATGTCTCTGATGTCGTCAATCCATTTTCTTCTTGGACGTCCTCGTGGTCTCGTCGCAGATGATCTTTGATGTAAGGCCAGTGATGGTAGTTGTTGATGTTGCATTCTAATGACATGGCCAAACCACTTGATCTTCTGTCTGTCAATAAATGTGGCACAAGGTGTTGATCCCACAGTCTGTCTGATAGTAGCATTTCTTACTCGGTCTCGGATTGTTAAGTTGGCAGCTCTCCTCAGGCATCTCATTTCGCAGGTGTTGATTTTGCGAAGGTGTAATTTGGATAAAGTCCAGGTTTGAGATTGGTAGCATAGGGTTGGTGTGAATATGCTGTTTATTATCTGTCGTTTTGCGGACATGGGTATGTTTGGATGTTTCAGTAAGGGTGATAGTTGATATGTAAGTGCACTAGCTTTTTGACATCTGATGTCAATTTCTCTGTCCAATCTGCCATCTTCTGTGATCATACTTCCAAGGTATTTGAATTCTTTAACTTGTTTCAGAGGTGTGTTATTTATCTGTATATTTAGTGGGCCTGGCGATCTGCTAACTTGCATTACTTCGGTTTTGGCTGTGTTTATACTCATATTGTATCTGCTGCAGGTTGAACTCAGATTAGTAATATGATTTTGTAGTCTGCCCTCATCGCTGTAAAACAGGCACTGATCATCTGCAAATAGAAGTTCATTTATTCCCTGTGGGAATAAATTGGGTTAATTACCTTAAATGTTATTTGTGAAAAAGATGATATTAATTCCTAAATGATTGATGTTAGTTTTGAAATGATATTTTAAATAAATGGATGTATAAATGATTATAATTATATGGTAATAAACTAATATAATATTTAACAATTGTATTTCTATAATGGATGTTTTAATAAATGGGTTATTAATTAAATGATAATGATTTCTAACTAAGCAAATAAGGAAATAACGTTATATATGCGTTTACATAATTTGCATTAGAATAAATAATAGAAAATGAAGTTATAGATACTGTAAATAAAATAATAATGTACATATATCACAGTTACATTTCTATATCTAATTACACTAAGTTGACGTCCTCCTCTGCGTTGTGAAGATGGAGCAAATCTCTTTGTAGACTATTCTAACATAGTTCATTCCGCCAAAGTCTTTTATGCTCTCCTCGAAGGATAGTGTATTAATATAGTTGCCTAACACATTATGTAGGTTCATAGCTAACCCTGCAATGTTATTCGGGGTCTAAGCGTTGGTTCAATATATTCTAGATTCGGGGTCTAAGCTGGGTTCGCTGTCCTCTTGGCGTTAGTTCCCATAATCTAACTTATGTCTGTGCCAGCGCATGTTAATTCTGCGTCTGTTCGTTACACTTTTCATAGCACTGTTCTATTCACACAAGTCATATATCAGGCGATAGTAACGCACTTATGATATGTCTTACTCACCACACATGGCACTTGGTTATCTAACATTACAGTGTCACTGTTTCTGGTGGTGTATGGTCGCTTCATTCCTGTAACTCAGGTATTTGAATGGATGAAGGACGACTTAAAATGTCTGCAATCGTATTTAATCTCCCTTTTAAATGCTGGATGGTAAATGTGTAATTTTGGAGAATCAAAGCCCACCTGTAAATTCTATTGTTGGTAGGATGTCCAGATTGCATCACAGACAATGGAGAGTTATCGGATTGGATTACAAACTGTGCTCCTGCCAAAAATCGGTGAAACTTTCTCACGCAATAGATCAAACTAAGGCCTTCCATTTCTGATGCTGAGTATCTTCCTTCAGCCGGAGTGATCTTGCGACCTACGGGGTGGAACGTCCCGTCGTAGAACTGTCCAAGTATCCCAGATATGGATATGGCACTCGCGTCTGTGCGTAAGAAATAAGTGAGTTTTGGATTAGGCATATGAAGGATAGATGGAACGATGAAAAAATGTTTCAATTTCGATACCGCACTAATTAATCGTGCATCTTTTACAGATAACTTAGCCGAAGCTTTTAAGATGTTAGAAAAAAACACTGGTGATTTCCTTCAGGTTTGAAATGAATTTAGTATAGTAGTTTGGGACCTGTTTCTTGGTCGTTGGCATTATCAAATACAGACTCTTAGTGACGATTCTGTCATCAGTTTTCAATTGGCCCCTGCAGATGTTATGACCCAGGAAGTCAATTTGTTCCATGCCTAACTCTACTTCGGACGGCTTAGCTGTGAGTCCACACAATCTCAACCTGTTGAAGACCTGTCGACGTAGGTGTTTTGTCCCGTCTTTCGTCTGACTGCATCTGTTATTTCTATATGTCAAGATATTTGTCGCAGTTACGTTTACTGTAGGAACTGGTAGTTCCATCTCGTCCAATACTGTTGTGCTACTAGTTGTGTGTGCTGTTATCTGGCTAAGTGTGTTTGCGTTGTCGCTGTTGTGTGTCGCCCTATCTAGTGAAGTTGAGTTATGTATGTCTGTCGTCTCATTGCTTGGTGTTGGTGCAATCTGTTCGTCTGTCTGTTGTACTTGTTGTGAAACGTATGGTTTCAGGATGTTGATATGAAATATCTCTAAGTGTTCTTTTATCGATATTTCATGATCCGCATCTGATATTTTGAGTTCAACGTTGAGAGGCCCTTGGTAACATTGTAGTACCATGTTATGTTTATCAGTTAGTTGCATCACAACCTTTTGGTTTGGTTTAAGGTGAATCGTTTTAGTACCCTTGTTTGGATAGTTCTGGTTTCCATTACTCGACACCTGCCTTAGGGGTCCAGTAATATCGACCGCTATACTTTCAAGTGGTCTAGATGCTATCACTGACCGTTGCACTTCGGCCTTTACATGCTTTTTCTTTCGTACACGATGTTGACACACAGTACAAGAGCGACAGAAAGATTTTATGTCCGAACAAAATTTCGGCCAGTAAAATTGTGATAGAATTCTGGCTCGCGTTTTATGATAGCCCAAATGTTCAGCAAACGGTGGTGAATGTGCGATTTTTAGCACCTTTTTTCGGTATGTTACAGGTAACACCGTCTGCTGAATTTCATGGTTATTATATGTGTAATAACGCATGAGAATTCCGTTAACCTTTTTAAAGTACCAGGAAGAATTTTTAGAAACTTTCTTTCGCTCACACAACAAGTTAAAATAAGGTGTGAGTGTTTGGTCGGTGCTTTGTGCCTCGCTCAACTTTTGGCGAGTATTGTTGGTATCTGCACCATTTGGTGTTAATAGCTGTAGTGTTTCATTTTGTAAGTCAGTATAACTTGTTTCTGTATCTGACTTAGTTACAGCGTTGACCATGTGTGTTTCATTCCAGGCTTTTATGTTGTCGTCTGTACATTCTTTCAATGCATTAAGACATCCTAAAATAAGATCTGTACAAGGATCTTGGAGGATCGCGCATGTAAATGTGCCGGTAAGGAACGGGGTATTGATATGCGCTTTTGCCAGTGGATATTTCTCGATGGTGCCCGAGAAAGTACGGCATTTGACAAATTCACCCGTATAATCTTCTGTTCTAGCAAGTTCTCTCCTTAATCCCAGTATAGTACTGCCGCTATCAACTAAGCATTGGCATGGTTTACCATTGACCTGTGCATCGTAGAACTTAAGGTTACCTCTGGAGGCACATGCTGCATTAGCTTCTTCATTTGAACATGATATTACGTGTCCACATTTCAATCTCCCCTCCGCAGAAACTGCTGGCATACTTTACACCTTTTAAAGTCTAAAATATCGGTTACTGATGATACATTCTGGCATTCATTCGTTGGCAAAACATTGACAAGTTCGGGATCTATGTCACTCTCATCGTCTGATGATGTATCGATGAGGGCTGCGTTGGTTGCCTTCATTCTCTGTCTCCCAAGACATTTATTACTATAAAGGCCATAACTTGAACAAAAATAACATTTTACAGCACGTTTAAACGATGATCTTCTGCTTTCTTGCTTCTTTAACACTTGTTCTAGGTGTGACGGATATGTGGGGTTCTTATCACACATTGAATAAGTTGGGTGAAAAAGATTGCAATGATTACATCGAGGTGGTTTCTGATATGGTTTGTCCTTCTTACTGTAGTCTTTCTGTTTGTAGGATCTATCAGGGACTCTATTTGCAAAAGCTGTAATTTCTGTGTCATATGATGTAGTTTTAAATATGTCCCGATTAGAGGAAAAATAAGCTGATCCCCGTTTCTCTAATTGTTGAATGGAATCAATATCTGACTGTTGTCAGAATTTAGCAAAAGGGGTAGGCACTGTAGAAACAACTTTGTCCATTACCATTAACTCTTCTAGTTTTTCATAGCTGTTACCTACTTTAGCCGCCTTAGTCCATTTTTTAAATGTGCTCTGCACGTTTAAAATGTAGTCTAAGAACGTTTCAGTTGCTTTTGGTTTAATCTGTGAGAATTGAATTTGGTAACCAGTAGCGTCCAAAAGAAAATGTTGCATTATCCTATCGTGTATGTACTGGTAATTGTTTCTAAGATCTGTAGGTATGGATTCTATTACTTTTAAAGGCTCCCCACTCAGGTTCCTCATGTAAATCATTGCCCAATCATCTAAAGGTATTTTCTGTGTTTTTAGTTGGAACTCTATATTTTCAGTCCATGCGCTGATTGAATCACCTACAGTGTATGGTTTGATAAGGCCCTTGTACTTACTAAATTTGTTCTGTTCTTCTTGGCTCTTTTGTTTGCTAGAGGCTATTTGTATGTTAGAATCTGCCTCCATTTCCTTCATCTTTAGTCTAGTTTCAGAATCTACTTGTATCTGCTTTTCTTTGGTGGCATGTTCTAAGTCTAACTGTTTCTGTTTGATCATTTGGTCCGACTCTAATTTCTTCTGTTCTAACTCTAATCTTTTCTGGTCTATCTCTAATTGTTTCTGTTTGGTAGCTTGATCGGACTCTACTTGTTTCTGTTTGGTAACCTCCTCGACCTCTTTCATTTCTTTTTGATGCTGCCTTTCTAATGCTCTTTCGTCTCTTTCAAGAGCAACTTTCTTTTCCATGCGAGCTATTTCTTCTTTATACTTTTGATCCGCCCACTTTTCTAATTTATCTCCAGTGTGGCCCATTGCGATGCCCGCCTGGATACATTCATTTAGTGACGCCATTTTGTGGCGTAATGTTAGTTCAAATAATAATGCTATAATATATGCACATAATAGTTTACAATGATGTGTTAGTAAATGTACATCTTTCGCTGGAAAAGAAGATGCATGATTAAGTTAGAGCATACCAAAATATTCGGAAAATATACTCATCTAATTTGTTGGAAAGTACTGTACTTGGGATGTTCCACCGCAGTCTTTCACACCACACACTGGTTTGATTTGATAACACACGGGCTGCGTTCTGGTTAGTAGAGCAGCAAGAATTAGACACAAGCTTAAGTTGTAAATACAAGCTCACAATTCATCATATTCTATCAAATATTTCATATTTCATAAAGTTGTTAATATAATCTCCTATTTCATGCGACTGGTGAATGAGAATGTGCTAAATAGTGATAAATGGTATTAATGATGAATGATATGATCGTCTGAATGATTGTTAGATGATAAATGAGATGATTAGTCGTATGGCCGTCAATGTCGTCTTGTCTTCGCCGTTTGACTCTGGCGTACCTTCGTTATAGGCTGCAGTTCGTCGCTACTCTATTTACTGATTTCGTAGAATGGTGACATTGATGGCTGTATCACACGCAATGGAATGTACACGGTGGTTACGATGGTAATGTTTACTGATGATTTTATACCTTTCAATTGCTTTTAGTATAATACCACACTTTCTAAATAATATTGGTAGAATTTCACACTTTACCGATCTAATTTGACTCAATTGTGGTTCACACTCCACAAAATTGGCGATCGTATAATTCACCACAAGAAAAATTTTTAATTTATAGCATGTATCACAATAAATTTGTATTACTTTGCAATATATCACACATCAATAATGTTGAAACGTGCATTGAATTAATTCTGGTACAGAATTTTGTAATATCAATCGATAGCTAGCGTTCGTTCAGTGGTTTATACTACCACTTGCATGTTGGCGTTAACTGCTCGTTGAATATTACTACAACTGCCTGCTATGACTGCCCAGAAACGTTCACTGAAATCTGACAGTAATTGTACTGCTGGCGTTCGTTCAATGTGTTCTGACACCAATTCAGGGTCTACTGGTGTTTATTCACTGTGTTCTGACACTAATTCGCCGCTGGCGTTGATTCATTGACCATTCTGACACCAATTCGCCGCTGGCGTTGATTCATTGACCATTCTGACACCAATTCGAGGTCTAGCCTGTCAGCGACTTGTGCGCTGCAGCTTTTCAAGACTCCGCTACTTTCGCACTGCACGAAATAACAATTCATGACATTTGCGAAAGGAATGCAATTTATTCAGAGCCGACATTTGAATGGCTCTACGAGCGTTAGGTTTCATCATTGTTACACAATATGAATACATCAACGTGATGTTGCATTACACAATCTAAATGAACAGCCCTATGTTTGCCTATGGCCTAGAAAGCTATCGTATTGGTCAAGGATACGTCTGCTCTCTCTACCGTCTCCAGTCAGTCTCTCCCGCAACACATTGCGTGGACAAGCACGGACACTTTACTCTCCGTGCAGTCGCTATTATTGCGTGCCTGGTCTTGCCAGCACGCCGGCTGGTGAGTTCGAGTAACCTGGCATATCACGGTTACTCGCAAGGCCCAGCAACCCAATTGCTTGGGGAAAGCCCTCGCTCATCTGTAATCGTTGACCTCTGGTCTGACACAAATGTGTCTCCCTGTGAGGTTATTAATAGTACTCGGTGTCTTCCCTGTCTGGTGTCTTTCTACTAGACTAGTGTTAACTCATTACTCCTGTGAGGCCTTATTGGGGATGCTGACAGCCTCCATATAAGAATCCATATCTCAGTAACCAACTGAGCGAAAATTATGATATTTAGCGTATAACTTATCATTATGTCCACCCAACAACAACATTTTTGTTCTGGAGATTGTACAACAGAATTCAAAGTTTCTTTATATGCGGTATATAATTTACGGGTCAGAGATGAAGGGCACAACGTGGAGGATTTATCTAGTTAATTTACTTTACGTTGTGTGATTTCTGCAGAATATACCTGACGAGATGTAGCGAAATATGCCAGGCAATAAATAGTGCAATCTATTGTTTGTGTCTTCGTTATTCAATAAAGATATGGCTCTGAAGGGAAAACATACCATTTCCAGAAATGTACTTCTAGACCAGTATATTCCACATAGCTAATAACAAGTGTCACACCATTACTGAGTCGTGTAGTATTGATGTTCGCATTTATAATGCATATAATTTATATTGTTGCTGTTCTTTATTAGCCTTTAATAATATATAAAAGAGAGTGATAGAATGGCAGAATGTTAGACGGGCCTCCGTGACCAATTCTTAACCCTTTGAAAATAAAGTTTGTTCGTTCGTTCCCTGGCCTAGGAGTTTAACGTCTTTCTCCGTAATGCCGTATACTCTAGTGAGTAACGTGATGTGCGCGAGAATTAGTTCGCTCCGCGACGGTAACTTACGGGGTATGTGAGCCGGTCGCTCAGAAAGCAATGGCAAACTACTGAGCGTAATCTTGCCAAGAAATCAACAATCAGCTGAAAGATGCTGATGTTGACTGCGATGTTCTGTAAAGGATATGCGAAAAAAACAAAAGAAAAAAAAACTCAAGCTATAATTTTTGTTCCTTGTAAAACAGACGCAAAGAAGCAAGATATTTCAAATCGACAAGTTGATAGAATGGAATGCTATGCAGGAATTTGGAATACCAAGGAAGTTAATCAACATGACCAGACTATGCATGGAAGATACTTATAATATAGTAACATATAAAGGCAGGAAATCAGACCCCTTCCAAATAACATCTGGCTTGAAACAGGGTGATGCACTATCGCCGCTACTCTTCAATCTGGCTCTAGAGAAAGTTGTAAGGAAGGTAAAGGAGGAATGTGATATTGGAGGAACATCCAAGCTGCTTGGTTATGCAGATGATATAGATATTATAGGGCAAAGTGAACAAAAGACATTGGAAATATTGACTCACTTAAAGGGAAAAGCCCAACAGATGGGGCTGGTTATCAACCAAGATAAGACAGAATATATGGTAATTTCAAGAGACGGAATGGCTAGAAACTCTGGCCACATACAAATAGATAATATGACCATTAAAAGAACGGAAACATACAAATACCTGGGTACGATCTTCAACTGCTCCAACATCATAAGGGAAGAAATACAAACTAGAATCAACTCTGGAAATAAGATATACTATGCACTACAACATCTACTAAAATCAAAGGCGCTATCTCGTAACACCAAAATCACAATATACAAAACACTGATCAGACCAGTTGTGCTGTATGGCTCTGAAACCTGGAGTACAACGAAAGGAGACGAAGCCTTGTTACAAACCTTTGAGAACAAAATTTTAAGACGCATCTTTGGACCCATTAGGGATACACAAAGTGGAGAGTGGAAAAGAAGAAGTAACAAAGACATTTATGATCTGTTTAAGTCCCCGCTAATCACTGGTATCATGAAGGCTAATAGACTACAATGGCTGGGGCATATAGAAAGAATGGAAGATAATAGGGAAACAAAACTCGCTTACACTCAGGAAATAAATGACCGTAGACCCCGAGGTAGACCAAGAAGGCGGTGGAGAGATAATACATGTACAGACCTGCAAGCACTTGGAATCAACGACTGGCAAGAGAAGGTCCACCAGAGAGACGAATGGAGACGGATTGTATTTGCAGCAAAGAACCTCAATGGCTCGGAACGCTGAAGAAGAAGAAGAAGAAGTTGATAGAAGAGCATGGTCATAGGTGCTTGAATCTTCCGCCATACCATTTTCATTTAAACCTTATAGAACTTGTATGGGCTAAAATTAAAGGACAGGTGGCAGCTGACAATACTACATTCAAATTGTTTGACGTCAAGATACTAACCCAGTCTGCACTATTAAATATTGATAAAATGTACTGGAAAAAAATGTGAGAACCATGTGCTGAAAGAGGAAGATGACTTTTGGGGAAAGGATGGATTGAATTTTATGCAACCGAAGCAGTCATCAACCTGCTGGAATCCACAGAGTTTAAGATCTGGGTAGATTGCACACATTTATACACATTTCACCCACTCCCATATGAATCTGGAAACGCCTTGTATCGCCAGCCAATGTGACGTGCGATACTGTAAAACAATTTTGTTAGCGTGAATTCACTACATTTTCACCAAAACATCACATAAATGTCGTCGCTTTCCATGATTTAAGTTGCATTTGGACCTATTAAAGTCATATTCCTTGTGTGGGGGTAATTATAAAGCGGCATGAAAATTTTCATAACGATGCAACGGACAGTTTTCAAGAAAATTGAATGTGAACGAAGGCACGTTAATGTGAAAAGAATATAGTTATGCCTTATTCTTCATGGGCTATCTTGGAGCACCAGGTTTGGAGTCATTACACCGGTAGGCTCCCGGAACTCTACAGGAAGTGCATCGATGACTGCTGCGGTGTTTCAGACATGCCTCTGTCTGACCTCCAGAACTTCATTGCCTTTTTCTCCGATTTTCATCCCAGTATCAAACGTACCTCAACCATTTTCTCCCCGACCGTCTACGTCTTAGATCTAACAGTCTCTTTAGGTTCCGCGGGTCTATGCACAACGGTTTACTATAAAACAACTGACTAGCACGCATTCCTTCTCTATAACTCCTCCCATCCTCCCTCGTGTAATGGTTCTATTCCTTTCTCCTAACAATTACGTATCAGACGGTCGGGATAACAACGACTTTCATAAAAAAGCCCACGAAATGCTGGATTTCTTTCGCCTTCGAGGCTATCCTGAGAATGTTCTGTCTACAGCTCTTCACCGCTGCTAGTCTATCAGTCGTGCTGAGGCTCTCTCCTCCAGGCCGAAACCACGAAATAATCCTTTTTTTTTTCCCGCGTTTCCATCCTGTTTCAGGATATTGCGGTCAACACCAGCATCTTTCAGCTGTATGTTGATTCCTAGGCTAGATTACGCTCATCAGCACGCCACGACTTTCTGAGCGACCGGCTCCATACTCTCATAAGTCACTTTTGCGATTCGAACCATTGCTAATTCTCGTCGCGTCACGTGACGAGAGTATTCGGGGTTAGCGGAGAAAGCTACTAACCCCTCGGCCATGGAGCCGGCACGAAATAATCCTGCACTCAAATAATCGCTATCTTCAAACATGGCAACGCCAGCTAGCACTCGCGCGAAATCTATACACTCGGTCCAGAAACACAAACGTCCTTCCCCTAAACCGTCGAGTCCCAGTCTGATCTCCTCACGCTGGTCGGTTGGTCACGTGGTACTAGACCTCGTGTCTCTGGTGACAGTTGAGCTGTCTCACCAGTCACGTCTTACTACTGCCCGCTCGTGTTATGTCGTGTCTTTCAGTACAAGGCTGTCCAGTCAATCCATGATGGAGTCCCGTAGACTTGTGTCCCCTTTTATAGCTGGGTCTTCTCCTGTCTAAGTCCTGTCTATGACATCCCTATGTCCCTGCCTGTGTCCTGTCTCTGATATCTCTATTACCCTATAGATAGCCTGTCTATGATATCTCTGCGCCCTTATCTATGTCCTGTATATCGTATCTCTGTCGTCCTGTAGACGTCCTGCCACTGACATCACTGTATCCCTGTCTATGTCCTGTCTCTATTATGTCCCTTGTCCTCTCTATGTCCTGTCACTATTCCCCAACACTCTGACAATATCAATGGTAGACCGGTTCTGTCGGAAGCCGCACTGTGATTCAGGGTAGACTTGATTTCCTAGGACTTGAAGTCTGCGCAGACCAATTCTGGCAAATACTTTCCCAACAGTACACAGAAGTGTAATACCCCTATAGTTGTTACAGTCGCTTCGATCGCCATTGTTCTTGTACAGTGTTATGATGCTTGAATCTTTGAAATCCTGTGAGACTTGTCCTTCTCGCCAGCATAGCTCTATTAGCTGGTGGATCTGTAGAGTGAGTGTGTATTGCCTACTTTTGATTACCTCTATTGGAAACCCATCCTTACCTGGAAGCTTGCCAGGTGCAAGTTCATTTATAGCACACTTAACTTATGTTATGGTAGGAAGTGTGTCCAGATGGTCAAGAGTTGGCAGGGCCTCTATGGCGTTGAGGGCAGCCTTTTTCACATCCTTCCTAGCTTGCTTCAGCTCACAGGGAGCGTTACGCGTTGTTCTTTCCTTGTTTCTTTAGAGAGCTATCTTCTTTTTGATCAGTCGTGGGCTGCAGTGTCTGGCTGTTTGCCGCAAACCAGTCCTGCCTCTTGTGATCCACAGTGCTGTAAATTGTTCCAGATTGTTCGAGAAATCGCACGAAGTAGAAAGTTCGAGGTCGCATCGTGTACCCAACCACCCGATGAACCGAACTGGAAAGATCCACACGTGAATGTAATCCATGCTTCACGGAGAATAGTAACTATTGCGTGATACGTGACTCCCGCGTGAATAGAGTTTTGCACTCAACTCAGCACTAGCCCTGTTTTGACTCAGTGTCACTTCAGTCACCGAAGAGAGCGGATGCTCTTAAACCCAACTGCTGTTGTCGAAAATGGCAGTCCAATGCCCGGCAGTAACTACAGCTGAAGGTGGTCATGTCTTCTGGTCGAAGGTAAAGATTTAGTTTCTTCTTTTCGTGTATTGATACAGCGAATTTCGCGATTGTAAACTCCGCGATCAAAGTGTGATCTAGTAGAATCACCATCGTCGGACTTCACCACAAAGGGTGATAAAACATGGTCTCTTCTGGATTACCTGTATGCTATAGGGAATGTTTACCTTCCACGAATTTGATGATGTTGACTTGCTCCCAGTACCTTGACATCACCCAAGCCTGGGCTGTGTCCCTGGAATGAGCCTGTGGTCAAATCGCTCCATGTATCTATAAGCTTCGTGGTTACTACTTCAAATGGTAAACCCTGCACAAAGAGAGAGGTATGTGAGAGCACTCGGCATGTGGTTCCTGAGACAAATGTTGCGAATTACTTGGACTGCCAGAGTAACTAACAACTACTACCTGAATCAGACTAAAGAAAATAGAACATTATATACAACAATAAGAAAGAGACAAACATCTTTCTTCGGTTATGTGATGAGAAGAGAGGCATTGGAGAACATCGTGACAACTGGAAAGATCGAGGGGAAGAGAGGCAGAGGCAGACCAAGAGAAATGATGTTGGATGGATTAAGACGGTGGCATGGAGGAATATCAGCAGCAGAGTTGATCCAGAAAATTAAATACCGAGATTTGTGGAGACCCATGAACGCCTAAGCTAATTGACAGGGCACTTGACGATGATGATTATGATGATGATGATACATACAAAATTCCAGATTGTTGAATAAGCAATCTGCACGTGTGGATTGATTTGCATCGCAGACAGCAGAGCACATACTCCAAGACTGCCCAAAATACAACATATCTAGGCAAACCTTTTGGCCTAGAGAGAGAACAGTGGATGATAAACTCCATGAACCGTTGAGTGAACTAAAATGGCAGTCAAATTCATACAAGAGACACCATTGCAGTTATCGACATATTTTAAGCAAACGAAAGAAGAAGAGGAATGCAGTGAATCTGGGAACGTGAATAAATAAATTATGAAGAGCTTGGAAGCAACAAAGATGTGGTCCCTGTGATGAGGAGAGAGTCATTGGAGAACGTCGTGACCAACGGAAAGATCCATCGTAGAAGAAGCAGAGGCAAACCAAGTGAAATTACGCTGGATAGACCGAAATGGTGGCATGGAGGAATAGCATCAGCAGCGTTTATCCAGAGCACGAAAGATCGAGCTATGTCATGCTGCAAAGTCTTGACCGTTGACTTGTGCTGCCTGGTTCTGCCTTTCTCCACCAATATGCTGGAAGGGTGGTGGTCGCTGCCGTGGTACCCTAAGACTCCCCATCTACACACTGTAGTGAGTGAAGGAGAAACCAGCGCCAGATCAATAGCACTGTCCTCATAACCTGGTCGGCTTGCTTTCCTGGTGACGCAGCCACTGTTGATAAAATCAGGTCAATGATTTCAAGTGCAGTCTCGACCCTCCTCCCCCCCCCCCCCCTCCCCTGTGTTAGAGGAAATGCTTCCCCATGATCTTTCTTTAGCGTTGAAATCGTCACAGAAAATGACATTTTTTTTTCGTGAACTAATATGTCACTTAAGTACTGCTACTTCTGGGAATCCAAATTAGCGTTACGGGCATAAATATTAACCAGCACGAATGGTAGACCGGATTGAACTATAACCGCCTGTATGTGTATGTCGTCATTGTGCCAACTGGATATGTCTAGCTCTGAAGCCACCATATTGTCGCGGATGAGAATCGCCATTCCCAGATGTCGCCTGTTGTAGAAACATTTGAAGCCAGCCATTTGGAGTAGCTGATCACCCAGTCTCGTATTCCGGACTGCTACAATGTCATTCCTGTAACCAGATTTTCAAGAATAGGGCCACGTTGTTTAAAGCTGGCGCAGTTCCAATGTAGAATACGAGTATTCCTGAGACCCAGACGGATACATTTAAGTCTAAAACTACTTAACCCACCTCGTATGCCTTGCCGCTTGCGGCCATCACGTTGGCCCCGTCGCTTTGTTTTGTTGACTGCCGTCCGCACGGAACATACAAATTGTTCCGCCATATCGAAAAGACCAAACACCACAGAACCACACACGCTGCGAAAATTCACTCAAGGATTGCTTCGCTAAATGCATGTGTGTGTATAAGTGTGTGTGTGTGTGTGTGCGCGCGCGCGTGTGTGTGTGTGTGCGTGTGCGTGTGTGTGTGTGTGTGTTTGTGTGTGTGTGTGGTCATTGTACTCTGCATTGTTTGGTCTCGTTGATGGCGCCAAAACGGCTGGCAGAATCTTTTTACATCAACAATGTAGCAGCAAATACATACTCTCGGTTAGTTAGTTAGTTAGTTAGTTAGCTAGCAGCTAGTAAGTTAGTTAGCTATTTAATCAGTTAGTTAGTTAGTTAATCAGTTAGTTAGTTAGTTAGTTAGTTAGTTTGTTAGTTAGTTAGGTAGTTAGTTTAGTTTAGTCGTTGGATCAACATCACGGCACAAGGTTTAACCCATAAGTGCTCCGTTTTCCTCCTAACTCAAACCTGAGTCTGGAGAAACTCAGCTCAATGCACGAACTCCGTTGCATCGGCGAGGATCCTGAAATACTTTGGGTAGATTTTTAACTCGAAATTTTGCCCGATCAGCGCCGTTAGGCTACTCTTTTTCGATTTCCAACTGCCAAGGGATTTTTTTTACGTGCGCAACAATACACACGGGCGTCCGATCTCACTACCCAGAGACCAAGGGTATTACTGGAAGTCCACGTGAATTTTTTTAATAAATCCCGGTCCTCACCGGGGCCTGAACCCGGGACCTCCAGCACTCGAGGCGGACACCATACCTCGAGACCACTCAGCCCCCCCCCCCCTTAGTTAGTTAGTTATTTAGTTTAGTTAGTTAGTTTAGTTAGTTAGTTTAGTTAGTTAGTTAGTTAGTTAGTTAGTTAGAATGTCAGGTCTTAGTCAGATATGACTGAGCTACCGTATAATAGTAGACGGTACTACCTGCTTTCTGTTAGCGCCGAACGTTGGGCGGCGCTTACCAAACCCGACACCCCACATTGTGCCAACGGCTTCGGGCGGAAGAGCGCAATTGGGAGGGTACAAGCCTTACCCTGGTGCGAGGAAATGCAAGCTAAAGACAAAATGTCATGGCAGGGCAGACCAGGCCCTAAGCCTTGGTTGGCAGCTGGTCTAGGATCGAAGCTCCAACAGGCGGACAGTTAGAGCATTGCTTTGCTGATCCGGAGCTTCTGCAGCTTGTCTTGTTCCCGATGTAGGGGTGTTATCTTTCCTCTGGAGTGAACTAGGCAGGCCGAGAGAGGGATCATGCTGCATGGGCAACACATGATCTCTATATTTTAGCCCAGGCTTTGTGCTATGGAGAGGCAATAACTCCATCCCTGGTCTTAACTGGTCTCGGAATCAAAGCGAGAGGCAACTGTTACGGGTTATAAGTCCCTGTCAACTGGCGTAGACATGGGGCGCCACGCGTTGCCTCTGACGGTGGGAGACACCTACAGGTGTCACTGATCAGCTACCGCTCGCCTCAAGCTGGGCAGCCCCCGGCCAATTGGGTGCTGATTCGCCACAGCCTGCCTGCTTCAATGGGTGCTTGGGGCTAGGACAAAATCTGAATCGCAGGCTGTAAAACCAATGCATCAAGTACAAACAAAAATAAAAATAGAAACCTCAAGCTACGGCTTGCAACCTGGAACGTGAGAACCATGTGTCCAGGATTTTCCATTGACTTGACCAATATTGACGATGTGAGAAAAACGGCTGTGATTGATGCCGCACTCAATCGTCTTAACATTGATATTGCTGGCCTGCAGGAGACTCGCCTCGCTGAGGAAGGGTCACTCAGGGAAAACAATTACACCTTTTTTTGGAAGGGTAGAGGGCAGGCAGAAAAAAGGCAACACGGTGTGGGCTTTGCAGTGAAGAATTCGCTACTGGGAATGATTGAAATTTTAGCAGGAGGAAATGAAAGACTATTATCCCTGCGCTTGGCAACCTCTTGTGGGTTTGCCACCATTATTACTGCATATGCACCGACAATCGATTCCTCTGATGATGTGAAGGATTCGTTCTATGAAGAATTAGACTCTGTGATCAAGGCAGTTCTAAAATCTGACTACATTTATATGCTCGGTGATTTCAAAGCTCGTATGGGCAAGGACTCGAGTTCATGGCCAGTGTGCCCTGGAAAATACAACATCGGTCACATGAATGAAAATGGGCTACGGCTGCTGGAGCATTGCACCAGTAATGACCTATGTATTACAAACTCCTTTTTTAAAACAAAAGAGATGCATAAGGTCACATGGAAACATCCAAGATCCGGCCATTGGCACCAGCTGGACTTCATCATCACACGGAGACAACATCTGAACCATTTATCGTTGACTAGAAGTTACTACAGTGCTGACTGTGATGCAGATCATTCTTTGGTTATTGCAAGGGTTAGACTGAGACCAAAGAGAATCTACACAGCTAAACACAAATCTAGCCCCAGCATTAATATTATTAACACTCACGATCCTGAAAAGTGCTTTCAGTTTCAACAGCAACTTGAAGACGCTTTCACTGATACACCAGAAAATTGTACAGTAAATGAAAAGTGGGGTCAAATTAAGGAAACTCTTTATAAAATTGCCGTAGGGGTTTACGGCACTGTGGATCATAAGAGGCAGGACTGGTTTGCGGCAAACAGCGAGACTCTGCAGCCCTTGATTGATAAGAAGAAGAAAGCGCTCTTAAGAAACAAGGAAAGATCAACGCGAAACACTGAGTGAACTAAGGCAAGCTAGGAAGGATGTGCAAAAGGCTGCCTGGCAGTCTGCAAATGATTATTGGATCAAGTTATGTGAGTCCATTCAAATCGCAAGTGATAAGGGAAACATAAGAAGCATGTATGAAGGAATAAAGAAAGCCTGTGGTCCAGTGATCAAAAGAAGTGCACCATTGA
The DNA here is from genome assembly GCA_963921405.1 of Cepaea hortensis. Taxonomy (NCBI): domain Eukaryota; kingdom Metazoa; phylum Mollusca; class Gastropoda; order Stylommatophora; family Helicidae; genus Cepaea; species Cepaea hortensis. Next base: position 447,471,137 of record OY992876.1, on the reverse strand, counting down.
AAACCTTGACTGGAGAAATCATCACTGACAAGAAACAGCAGATGGACAGATGGGTAGAGCACTATTTGGAGCTTTACTCAATTGAGACCAAACTAGCGGATGATGCCCTCAACGCCATAGAGGCTCTACCAACTCTTGACCACCTGGACACACTTCCCACCATAACAGAAGTTAAGTGTGCTATAAATAAACTTGCATCTGGCAAGGTTCCAGGTAAGGATGGGATTCCAATAGAGGTTATAAGGAGTGGACAAGACACACTCACTCTACAGATCCACCAGCTAATAGAGCTATGCTGGCGAGAAGGACAAGTCCCACAGGATTTCAAAGATTCAAGCATCATAACACTGTACAAGAACAAGGGCGATCGGAGCGACTGCAACAACTATAGGGGTATCTCACTTCTGTGTATTGTTGGAAAAGTATTTGCCAGAATTATTCTGCGCAGACTTCAAGTCCTAGGAGATCAAGTCTACCTCGAATCACAGTGTGGCTTTCGACAGAACCGGTCTACCATTGATATGATATACTCATTGCGACAAATGCAAGAAAAAATGCCGTGAACAGAATCAACCACTGTTTATTGCCTTCATCGACCTCACAAAGGCATTTGATTTGGTCAGTCGTGAGGGTCTATTCAAGGCACTAAAGAAGATTGGCTGCCCACCAACTCTTCTGTCCATTGTGGAATCGTTCCACACAGGCATGAAAGGTATAATCAAGTTTGATGGTGCAACTTCTGAAGAATTTGAAATCAAGAGTGGAGTTAAGCAAGGTTGTGTACTAGCTCCCACCCTCTTTGGAATATACTTTTCACTTCTACTGAAATATGCCTTTCGTGATCAGGATGGTGGTATATACATTCACTCACGCTCAGATGGCGGCCTTTACAATGCTCAAAGATTGAAGGCCAAAACCAAAATTAGGAGAGTACTGATCAGAGAGTTGGTTTTTGTAGATGATGCTGCAGTTACGACCCACTCTGAGGAAGAATTTCAATGTCTACTATCTGCATTCTCCAATGCTTGTTCTGAATTTGGTTTAACAATTAGCAAAAAGAAGACACAGATTATGTCACAAGGTGCACATGGGGTACCATCAATCTTTATTGACGACGCCGAACTAGAGATGGTAGACTATTTTACATATCTAGGATAAGTGGTAAATAGCAAATTATTCCTAGATCAGGAAATCAACATCCGGATTGGTAAGGCAGCAACAACAATGAACAGGTTAACAAAAAGAGTCTGGGAGAACAGGAAGCATACTGCAAAAACAAAAGTCCTTGTCTATCAAGCCTGTGTCCTTAGTACTCTTCTTTATGGCAGTGAAACCTGGACAACTTACTCACACCAAGAGAAACATTTAAACAGCTTTCATATGCGATGTCTGCGAAGAATTCTTGGTATTAAGTGGCAAGGCAAAATTACAAATACTGAAGTATTGGAAAGATCAGGTTGTGTGACAGTTTATTCCATGCTCAGTCTTCATAGACTTAGATGGATAGGACATCTTAGGAGGATGGATGATGGTAGAAAACCAAAGGACATCTTTTTTGGTGAATTACAGATGGGTAAGAGATTTCAGGGTCGGCCTCTACTACGATACAAAGATGTGTGTAAGCGGGACATGATTGATACAGGCATTGATAATGCACATTGGGAGCAAGTAGCCGCTGAACGTGTTGCATGGAGGGCAAACATCAGAAATGGAATAAAGACAAAGGAGAAAATTATTGCAGATAAGTCACACACTGAGCGTTTGAGACGTAAGATGGTGCATGATGGTGGAAATGACCATGTGTTCACATGCACCCACCGTGAACGGACATTTAGAGCGCAAATTGGCCTTATCAGTCACATGCGCTACCGCCATAGGTAAAAGTTATTATGCCTTTTTAAAGCACAAACTATCGTCTGTCAAGACGGCAAGGTGCCAATGTAGTTAGTTAGTTAGTTAGTTAGTTAGTTAGCAACAGATTATCCTCATCGCACACATAACTATTAGTCCATAAGTTCTCACATCCTTTCCTCAATATCACCCTCGGCGTGTAGCGAATGACGACACCAGTTCTGTGTTAGTTGATTATTCTTCATTGGCTTCCCTAGAGAGCTCTTGTCTATCTTGACCACATTTGACTTGGTGTTCTTTCACTATGGTAAAAGTTGCAGAATCACATCCATACCTTGAGTCCTTTACTCGCGCTACATTCCTGAGGGCGCTTAGAATGTCAGCTTTGTCGATTGCCCGTCCACTGTCCAAGTCAGCCAAGCCCGCAAGCCCATCTTCTCGTTAGTTTCTACCTACGCCCGTGTGTTTTTGTTTCAGATCACTAGTGTCGTTTAGTGTGACCAATTCAAATTAATCTGACGATAATAAGAGCTTCACTTTCGTACAATACCGTACAATACCAATGACAATCTGTAAGTCCGTTGGGTATGTCAGCAGGACGAAAAATAAATCTATTCCCGTCATATGCTAATGTAGATTATTATAGCCTACATCTCGTACAGCTGAATATCTGTGATCTAATTAATTATTGTCTCGCGAGATAAGAGATTGGGGATAAACCAAATCATTGCTTTGCTTTATCCATTCATGATTACCAACTTTATTACCCACTGTAACAGCTGAAACTTGATCCCAGTATTCATCGCCATCCAGCGCTTTTCATCTGGCGCGGGTGATCATGCCTCTCCACAAATTACTATCTCCGATGCCACGGATCAATTCGTGTGTTGATTCCCTTCCGTGCTATGCCACAAAACTGTCAAGAATCTTCACAAGCTGTCTTCCTCTATCTCTCTTTCCGCAAATATTTCTGGTTGTCACAAACATGTTCCAGATTTTGCCTTTTTATAATGTGAACAAAAAACGATGACTGCCTCTTTCTGATGTTTGTGATATGTTGTCTTTGCCACTCAGCTTCCCTTAAAACGTCTTGATTGCACATTGTGGCTGTCCATTTAAATTTCAGCATTCATTAATAAAACCACATCTCCAAGGCTTGCTGGGATTTTTTCGCCTATTTACTGATTGTCCAAGATTCGCTAACGTATGTTAAAATAGGCTTATGTAACACGCAAGAACTCCTTTTCTACCTTCCATTTAATATGTATGTATTACTCTATGATCTTTCTAGTTAGTTAGTTAGTCGACAGATCATCCTCACTGCACATCGAACCATTCATTCCATAAGTGCTCGGATCCCCTCTTCAGCAAATCCCGCAGCGTGTAGCGGCTAACGACACCAGTTCTGTGTTGGTTTATCAATCTTATTTGGCTTCCTGCATATTGTTCTTGTTTGGCCACCCCTCTTTTAATTTGCTGTTCTCGCAGTCTGGCTATGGTTGTAGATTCACAGTCATAACTTGGTTCTCGCAAAAGTCTTACTTCTCGTAGAGCATTCAGAATGTCAGCCTATTCCATGGCGCGTCCGCCCTCCACAGTAGCCTCACCTGCGAGCTTGTTAGCCCTCTCATTTTCTTGTACTACCGCATGCCCTGGCACGAAGATGAAACTAATCTTTGCCAGCCGAGACCGCTCCAGAGACAGCAACCATTCTCTTCGGATCGACCCCTCCTCTATCCTCTTGATCATGTTCATTGAGTCGCTAAGGAAACATGCCCTATTGAATGTCTGTGTCTGTCAAGGTCCTACACTGTACTGAGACAGACTAGTGACAGTAGAGGGGTGAGGACTTATAGGACATAGAGACAGGACGTCTATAAAGGTATAGACTGAATAGAGACAGCACCCAAGCCAGGACGTAATAACAGATATGACTAGACTCGGGTGGGAACACTAACCTGTTATAGTTAGGACAATAGAGGGACCGACCCAGGAATAGGGGGCGACAGACGTAGACGTGACGTAGAACAGAACTCTAGAAGGCAGAGACGATAGTGCTGAGCGCAAATGAATTAGCACGCACCCCACGAGGGAGCTTGACCGCGTAGGCAAGCTGCGAGCTGAGTTAAGATAGACGGGGGACAGACGGCTTTCTGACTGGACGTTGTTCTAAGTTGTTTATGAACGCATGCAATGTTTAGCGAGAGTGTGTTGTGAATTCATACATTGTGTAATGTGATTAATAAGTATTCTCTATGTATGTACAGGTAAAGAACGCCTTAGAGAATTGTCAGGTTTGCCTGAATAAATATTGTAGAGAAAACATCTGTGCATATTATTATTATTTGTGAGGTACAGATGAGGTTTGCCTGAGTGCAGGACTGTGACAGGCAACCCGCTTTTTGGTGTCAGAAGTGCTTGAACCCATACCCGGAGGTGCAGAAGTGGAAAAACTATTTGATACTGACACCGCTTTTGGTGTCAGAAGTCACGGAAATAAACCCATATCCAAAGTGCTGAAATGCAGGGAGTAAAAAGTATCTGACACTGCACCTGTATTTAAACGTATATCCAGATGTGTGAGGTGCAGAAATAAAATTACGACACTGATGTATCATTGAGTTAAAACTAAAAGTGCTTGTGTAAATAAATCACAGCGGGGAAAATTGTCAGAATAAAAGTTGGTGAAGTACGCAAAGTGACCTGGCAGTGACCTGATTGCCGTCGCAAGTTTGTTAGCGTAACGATATTGATCGCAATGGAATGTAATGTATTGTGATGTGTTAACGATTGTTGTTACAAACGTTTCAGTTGAAGGTCAAACTTGGGAACTTTACGACAGACAAGACATGACGACAAATATTAATTAATTAATTTAAAGTTAATATATCTCATTCCAGTTTCTACAGGAAACAAGTATAGAAAACTTGGAGTGCATTGTATTATCTTCTGTAATAATCATTCATGTAAAAAATGCTAATTGTTTGCGCTCTACACGCCAGGATGTACACAGAATTGGTGACATCTAGCTGAATGTAGCATTCTCTCCCAACTGAAAGAAAGATCCTGATCATATTCAACTGATCAGATAAGTACATATAATTGTGACGTGCATAAAGTAAAACAGCATCTAAATTTTTTTGGTTTCATTTTCACCACAAATCAAGCATTTTACAAGTCATCAGTATTGTATGTAAGAGTGTGTGAAATATAAACATTAACCATGTCTACACTTAAGGAGTGTATAGATGCGGGGGTAGCACTAGGTTACAGTGGAGATAAACTAGAGAAATGGGCAAAGGCTGAATTTAGAGAACACACTGATAGACAAGCTGCAGCAGACAGAGATGAAAGGGCAAAAGAACGGTTACACCAGAAGGAACTCGCCGAGATAGCGGAAGGTACTAAGTTAAAACAACAAGAGGTAGGTGAGACGAATAGATTAAAACAAGTGGAAATTGAAAGTCAAACACAGATTAAAATGAAGGAGCTCGAAATCGAGTCTCATGTCCATATAGCTACTACTAAAATGAAAAGTAAGGAAGAAGAAAATAAGTTTGCTAAGTACAAAGGGATCATAAAGCCATTCTGCCAAGGGGATTCCATCTCAGCATGGTCAGAAAACGTAGAATACCAGCTAAAGGCCCAGGAAATACCGAAAGAACATTGGGCATTAATCTATATGAAGAATTTGTCGGGGGAGCCCTTAAAGGTAATAGAGTCCATTCCCCAAGACCTTAGAAACAACTACGAATACATCCATCAAAGGGTAATGCAGCATTTCCTCTTAGACGCCCCAGGGTACCGGATTCAATTTTCCAAGCTAAAGCCTAAGAGCAATCAAACCTTCATTGACTACGTCTCAACAGTGCAAGATGTATGTATTAAATGGCTTAAAGCTTCTAAAATTAACAACAGTTATGACAAACTTAGGGATCTCATAATTATGGACAAAATTATTTCCACTATTCCAAGTCCTTTTGCCAAATTTTTGCAACAGTCAGATGTAGATTCCATTGAAGAGCTTGAGAAACGGGGTTCCGCCTATTTTTCTTCAAACAGGGATGTGTTTAAGTCTATTACTAAAGAAAGTGAGATTGTAGCTGCTGCTATGGGAAGACCACAAAAACCATTCAAAATTAGGGAAAAGCAAAGAGGCAATGTACAACAGTGCCCGTATTGTAGATTTCAACATCCAGAATACTGGATGTGTGATAAGAACCCGAAATATCCATAACACTTAGAGATGGTCATAAAGAAACAGCAGTCTAAGAGAGAAACCTTTAGACGTGCTGTTAAATGCTTCTTTTGCCATTGTTTTGGCCATTATTCCTCTGCGTGTATGGGAAGAAAGAAGTTGAAAGCAGTGAATGCAGCATTAGTTGAGTCATCGTCAGAGAGTGGAAGTGATCTGGAAGAAATGTGTGAGAATGAAGACAATGTAGCATCAGCAGCTGATGTACTAGATTACAGTAGTTGTAAAACATGCCACCAGTTTCATGATAATGGGGAACTGAAATGTGGGCACACAGTCCCGTGTTCATTAGAGAATGCAAACGCGGCAGTAGCCTCCAGAGGCAGTTTGAAATTCTACCACGGAATAGTCAATAACATTCCATGTAAACTCCTGCTCGATAGTGGCAGCACATTAATCGGTTTAAAAAGGGAACTGGCCAAGCCAGAAGATTACACGGGTGAAACAGTGAATTGCCGCACTTTTTCTGGCACAATAGAGACATACCCGTTAGCCAGAGCTAATATAAACACACCTTTTTTGACTGGCACCTTTACGTGTGCGGTCTTAGAAAAACCATGTGCAGATCTGATAATTGGCCGTTTGCCACAGCTGCAGAAGCGTACCACTGACGAGATAACAGCCTGGAGAGAAACCTTTTTACAACAGGCTAATGCAATTACTAGGTCGAAAACTAGTAAACAACAGGACGCAACCATACCAATAAACCAGACATCAGACGAACAAATGACAAACACATTAGTGGACGATATAGAAGTCGAACACATTTCAGCCACAGTCACTGACCAGACAGAAGAAGATGACTTTGAATTACCAGTACCGACGGTAGAAAGCAACACAACATTCAGCAACATACATTTAGGGCCTACGATGACAAACGAACAGAAACAGCAAACAACAGCATTACTAACAGAATACAAGGAAATTTCTTCAGACACACCAGATCGGACAAACTGGACAACACATCTACAAACTTTAAGACGCGTTTTCGACAGAATAAAGTTGTTTGGACTGACAGTAAAACCGGCAAAAGTCGAGTTGGCGTTGGAGGAGATAGAGTTCCTTGGCCACACAATTTCCAATGGGCAGTTAAAAACCGACAACAAAATTATTACTAAAATTCTGAATCTTACTATTCCAACAACAAAAAAGCAAGTAAGAAGCTTGCTGGGGCTAGTAAATTATTACAGCAAATTTATCCCCAATTTGGCACAAATAACGTGTGTATTTTCGGACCTATTAAAATCTTCTGCGAAGATAAACGTTCAAGATGCTGTTTTGCAGAATGCTATGTCAGAATTAAAGTACATGTTCAGCAGAGTTCCCATCTTACGCTTGCCTAATCCTGAGTTGCAATATATTCTTAGATGTGACGCCAGTGCAACAACGATCTCTGGTGTACTACTCCAAGAACACGAAAAGATCCTTCATCCTATCGTGTATTTGAGCCGGAAGCTTACAAAAGCTGAAGCACGGTATGATGTCTCTCAGTTGGAAGCTCTCGCTATTGTATATTGTATAACTAAGCTTCATACATACTTAGCTGGAACTCACTTTACAGTACAGACCGACAACTCCCCCCTTTTAATTATGGAGAAAGGTCAGCCGAAAAACAACAGAATCTATCGCTGGGCTTTGATTCTGCAGAATTACTCCTTCAGCATTAAACACATTAAAGGAAGTAATAATAACCTTGCAGACCTTTTGACGAGACCATCGGGTATTGAAGTGATGGAGAAGGAAGATGTAGCACTGCCATAAGTATCTACATTAAGCACTAAGTAGCTCACATATGTACTGTGCTAGTAGTGGTAAAAGATAAGATAAAGTAAATATTAACACGTGAACTTACCACGAACTCTAGTAATGCCATATACCAAGAACATTACATTATAGAGGCTACCTGGACATATAAACTGTGAGACTATGGTGAACATATTGTTATACGCTACAGAGTCACTTAGAGTGCAGTTAACATTGTATATAAAGAATCGTAAGGAAGAACCCAGAGGAGCGACACATCGTGATCACCATCACCTGGACCTACAATTAGTTAGTTAGTTTAGTGATTGTATAACATGTCTGTGCATATAACATGTATGTAATATTATTAGTATAGTATTTTAATGAGGTTGCATTAAAGCTATTGAGTGGTTCAGTGTAGTAGAACTAGTAGTAATAGAAGAACCACTAATACTCCAACTGTGAGCTTATTTAAAACAATTGCAGCTATATTATTATTTAATTAGATTAGACACCTTTACAGTAGTTTTATAGTTATAAATGTATATTTTATGTATATTTAGATAATTAGATTAGATTAAATAGTTCTCTATTGAGACTACTACCAATGAAGCCAATTAAAACGGCGAGGTAATATATTTAGATTGAGTTAGAAATAAAATAGATTAATTTAGAAATAGATTTAGAAACATTGATATTAATTTATTTAAGGGAACTAACACATTTTTATTAAAGTGTTTAATTTAGTTAATTACCTTCCCTTAGAAACATCCACACATTGATAGTTTATTTAATTATATACTTAGATTTAACATCAGTCATTATTCATTTACTTAATTTAAATTAACTTGTTTATTACAATTATCATTTACTTAAATAGATTAGTTGTATTATTTAAGTTAATAACATCCTCTATTTATTTAATAACATACTTTTCTTTACTTTACATCATAAACCAACATTTAGTTAACTTACCTCCCTTAGTAGTCATTTTTTAAACTTAGATTATATACCTTAGTTAGTTTCTTAAGCATCATAGTGTAGAATGATATTAACGTTAGACACCGTCAATTGATTGACTGGTATAACCAATTAGACATTAGAGTAGTTAGAAACATTTACATTTAGTTAGCTTTCACTATATTGCCTTATCCAACACATTCAAAATTGTATATAACATAGTGATAGAGAAATCTACTTTAATTTTGGCTCCGTATTGTTTAGAACGAGCCCATTTTAATTTGTCATTACAAATACATTTAAAAAAAAAAAATGAATGACAATGTGCGAGAAAGTGAAGAATGAGATGAGTAAACGGACGAATGAGAGAAGTAAAATATTGGAATGAAGATTTGTGCATTTTTTCGCACACATGTGTTTTTATGACTCGTCCGCGTCCTCTGTGTAAACCATGTGATGTGTGTAGTTTCATGTGTGTTACAGCCACTATTGCATTGAAGCAATAGTTGTTTTCTAGGATCCCGGATCGGCGGAATGCGTCATGAATTAAGCATACGCATTACGTTATGACGAAAATTGGCCTATTCGTGATGCTCGAAAACCTTAATACATCAATTATGGGCATAGGGTTATGTTCCTAATTGCAACACATATAAATTAAATATTTACACGCAGACAACCAGGAATACAAACAGATAAATTTACAAACAGAAGTTGATTTCTAAGGGATGGAACACTTGATCAAAGGGACACCACAGACTTACAATGAGTGGGAGGGCAAGTTGAATATTTAGCTACACGCGAAAGCAAGATAGGCGAACATCAGCATACACACAACTAACAAGAGAAGTGAAAGTACAATTCACGGGAGCCATGAATTATATTCATGTATTGCATCCTTAACAGGAGCAATTTGTTTTTGGGATATTGGTCAATCAATATTTTGAGGGGCTGAGTTTTGTTAACGCGCCCTGGTTCAACACAGCTCCCAAGAGAGTAATGTAGTGACTCTTGTTTAGAGTGGAGATGTGTGAAGCTGATCTATAACCAGTAGCTGGATACAACAACTTGTGACCAGACTTATTGAAAGACAGAAGTGGACCGTAGATTAGAACAGTGTACCCCTTGACTAAATTAGATCAGACTAATTTTATATGCTACGACGACATTGCGTCAAACTTACTACATTAATCTAGTGACGCAAAACGACGGACGACGGGAGAATGTCAAGGTCCTACACTGTACTGAGACAGACTAGTGACAGTAGAGGGGTGAGGACTTATAGGACATAGAGACAGGACGTCTATAAAGGTATAGACTGAATAGAGACAGCACCCAAGCCAGGACGTAATAACAGATATGACTAGACTCGGGTGGGAACACTAACGTGTTATAGTTAGGACAATAGAGGGACCGACCCAGGAATAGGGGGCGGCAGACGTAGACGTGACGTAGAACAGAACTCTAGAAGGCAGAGACGATAGTGCTGCGTGCAAATGAATTAGCACGCACCCCACGAGGGAGCTTGACCGCGTAGGCAAGCTGCGAGCTGAGTTAAGACAGACGGGGGACAGACGGCTTTCTGACTGGACGTTGTTCTAAGTTATTGTTTATGAACGCATGCAATGTTTAGCGAGAGTGTGTTGTGAATTCATACATTGTGTAATGTGATTAATAAGTATTCTCTATTTATGTACAGGCAAAGAACGCCTTAGAGAATTGTCAGGTTTGCCTGAATAAATATTGTAGAGAAAACATCTGTGCATATTATTATTATTTGTGAGGTACAGATGAGGTTTGCCTGAGTGCAGGACTGTGACAGTGTCTCGAGCCATGTTAGTGCTTTACTTACTGCCATGACGTCCATAGTCAGGCTACTTGTGGTCTCACAAAAGCACACGAGTCCTCCTTCACAATGCTCCCTCCCAACTGTGTAAATGACAGCATCACCGTCAAGCAAATTCTTGAAAATCAATGGTTGTACTTCAGCCTACACAGCTGCCGTATTTTCTTGTCTGCATTTTCTATCTAGTTGGATGCAAACTGAAAAGGACGTGCAGAAATCTGTTGGCACTTGTACCCACTCCTCGCCAGGTTCTATGTCCTCAAGTAAACACGCCTGTTGAAGAATGTATTCAGCTTGACCCATCCACCACCGTCCTAGTTTTAACTTGCCGCCCTTCACCTTCATAATTTCACTATGCAGTGGGTGTTGTGTGTTTGCGTTAACTCTGAGGTAGGCGCGTGCTCTACAAACTTGTATTCTGTCTTCAATGGTTGGAAAATCAAGAAGGTAGCGCATCGCCCTGCATGCTGTATCTCTTGTACACCCAAGAATAATGCGCATAGCTTCATTCCGTATCCTTTCCATCCTTTCTATTTGCTTACGGCTGAGAGTCGGGATTGCCATCGCATACTCAAAAACAGACATGACCAGCCCCTCATATAGAAGACATAGATGGCGCTGCTCACAGTTTGCTGCCACCATCACCCGCATCGAAGCCAAACCCTGCTTAGCCTTTGTTAACTCCTGGTCTATGTGCTCATTATAAGCACGGCTTCGATCAAACCGTCTCCCCAGGTAATTCATTGCTTGCGTTCTTTCCACCGTCTCTGAACACAGCTTTACAGTTGGTGTTGGAGTGTTGACAATTTGATTATTCAACGAGAACCAAGTCACTGTTGCCTTTGTTGGGTTAACCATTGCCCGAGCCACACCACTCCAAGTACTTATGCGAATGAGTTCGGTTTGTAGTTCCACAGCAACCTGATCTCTATCCTTACCCTGACGATACACTAAAACATCATTGGCATACGACAATGTCCTGCCAGGTCCAGTGATCTGCTCACTGGTGATTCTCACAGTGTAGGCGTTGAACAGTAACGGAGATAATGGTGATCCCTGTGGTAGGCCAGGATATATCGTTGTTGGTTCTGAAGTCCAACTGCCCCATCTAAAAACTACTTCCCGTTGGAAGAGAGCTGCGGCGATCTAACTAAGGAGGAATGGACTTATTTTGAGTTCAAGACTCTGAAACATTAAAATATCAAATGGTACTCTGTTGTACGCGTCCTCAAGGTCAATCGCTGCAGCAACGGTTTCAATGCCTGAGTGGAAACCTTCATAGACACCATGGATCTTTTCTCCGGGGCATGCCGGTGTGCTGGGAAATGAACAGGCGGACAGATTGGCTGGCTCTGCAGAACTTGGTGGAGTATTGATACATGACAAGGCAGACGTGGTTGCGGCCTTGTGGGAGCACGTGTACACCTCGGAGGAGCAAATGGATTACCATGGTTTGGCAAGAATGAGACAGCGAGGAGTGACGAAGGGATCTGGCCGACGCTCAACGCTCAGAGGAAAGGCGAGACGGACATATAATCAGATTGCTACTGGTACTATTGGTATTGGAACTCTTCGCTGGTTGCTGAGGATGGGGACGGAACGCTTATGGGAATGCCCCGAGTGCTGTGATGTCGATTCCTAAATCAATCAATCAATCAATCAATCTCTTTTTGGACGGTACCCACCCAGGGTAGGTGGGAAAAAACTCTAGCTGGCTTGATATCTTCCTGGCAATTACCTTCTCCAGCAGCTTGGCTATTGTATTCTGCATGGCTATAACACGATATCCCTTAATTTTTGTGTGGTCTTTGCCAGGCTTCGGCAAGGGAATCAGATAGCTGTGTAACCACTCCTCACAACTGTCATATCTTATGGTAGGTAATTGCATCATCTTCTGGTCTATAAAATGGGTCTAGTATTGAATGCCCAATGCAACTTGAGGCCATTAAAGGGAGCCCTTTACATACTTAACTTTACTACCAAGCTTCATTTTTATCAAATACCATGACGTAATATATAGAAACACCAATGACCAAGTCCTACAAGACACAAATTAAACTCGTAAACGGTCACGTAATTGGTCCCGTTATGAGACGTAATAAATTGGAGAACTTGCTGACAACTGGAGGGGAAATGAACAAGAGGAAGGCAGAAAAGTACATACCGAGATGGCTTGACCACGTGACATGGTCGAGACAAGAACACTGGTCTGATCGACGACTATGGTGATCGAGTGAGAAGACGAGACATGACCGCCCATGTTTACCGGCATGTCACATGATGATGATGAATATATAGAGCAACAGAATATAGCTTTCTCTGTCTTACCTGATCCCACCTTTAGTGTTCGGAAGTTGTATCTAGGATTATTTGTTTCTTTCCCTTCCACATTTCCATAATATTGTCGTGGTCATTGCTATTGTCCTTTTAGTTCCTGTCATGATAGTACCGAATAAAAGTTTGGTGACATGAATTATTAATGACGCAGACATAGAAGACAAGATGACACAAATACGCTTATCACAAGATATCTTTGTCACATCACTGACACTTAGAGAGACAAGAGATAATGATGTATTCTGGCTTGACGACAGATGTACTTCTCTCAAAGGACGATGCACCAAATAAATATGACCTTGCATTAGATCTGGAGTACATTCATCGCTGAACGTCTGATTCTCAACAATGAAGACCGCTGCCATTTTCTGTGTTCTCGGCGTACTTATGGTGAGTCGTGTTGTCTCTAGCTGTGGTTTTCTGTGTCTTCATTGTCCTTATGGTGAGTTTTATTGTCTCTAGTTGTGGTTCTATATCCCCAGCGTTCTTATGTTGAGAATTGATGTCTAAAGCTGTGGTTGTCTGTGTCCTCATCGTCCTTATGGTGAGTCTTGTCTCTAGCTGTGGTTCTTTGTCCTCAGCCTCCTTAGGGTGAGTCTTGTCTCTAGCTGTGGTTCTGTCCCCTCAGCGTCTGTATAGTGAGTCCTGTTGTCTCTAGCCGTAGTTCTGTATCCTCGGCGTCTTTATGGTGAGTAGTGTTGTGTCTAGCTGTGGTTCTGTCTCCTCAGCTACCTTATGGTGCGTCTTGTTGTCTCTAGCTGTGGTTCTGTATCATCAACGTCCCTATGGAGAGTCTTGATGTCTCTCACTGTGGTTCTTTGCATTCAGTGTCTTTATGGTGAGTCTTGTTATCCCTAGATGTGGTTCTGTGCAATTAGTGTCCTTTTGATAAGTCTTGTTATCTCTGGCTTTGGTTCTGTATCCTCAGTGTAGTTATGTGAGTCTTGTTCTCTCTGGCTGTGGTTCTGTGTCCCAGTGTCTTTATGGTGAGTCTTGTTATCTCTGGCTGTGGTTCTGTGTCCCGGTGTCTTTAAGGTCAGTCTTGTTGTCTCTAGCTGTGGTTCTGTGTCATCGGTGTCGTTATGGTAAGTCTTGTTATCTATGGCTGTAGCTCCGTGACTTCGGTGTCCTTATGGAACATGTTGCTTTCTCTGGCTGTGGTTCTGTAACCTCATTGTCCTTATGGTAAGTCATGTTATCTCTAGCTGTGGTTTTTTGTCATTCTTACGATATCAACCGGTTACTCTTGCATAGCTGTTAGAAGAAACGGTAGTTATAATTACGATTGACATTTTAAACAAAGGACTGATTAACAGAAAAATAGAAGTCATGCTTATTACACATACTATATACCCAAATATAACATTATAGTGAATTAAAGCGATCTGAAACAAGTCAATGAATTTAAATATAAGGGTACATTAATAAGGCTCATGAAAGATGCATTATGAACTGTTTAATATAGAATATAAAGACAAACGCAATAAACAGAATATTGCACGATTTCATTCCTGGCATATATCACTGCACTTCGTCAGGTGCACGCTGCAGTGTTATATATCTTGTTATGTTAACAAATGAATGATACTTTAGCTGAAATTCGATGTACGTCATACTTCAGCCAAAGTAGCATTCGTTGTTTAACATAACGGTATACAACTCTGCAGTACCCGGGAAGGCTAACCCGGTCAACAAACGCCCGCATAAGACGGATGTGTCTGCCTAAGGGCGCAAATAAACTTAGCACAAAGCAATTAAGTCTGGAAAAAAAAAACACTCCAGATGAACGCAGCAGAAGAAAAAGAACTCGGCAGTATGCACCTGACAAGATGTAGGGAAATATTCCAGGCCAGAACTCGTGCAATATTCTATTTATGGCGTCTGTGTTTAAATTAGTAACAGTGAATATCTCCAAGAATGCTCCTCACCGCCCTTTGTGAAAAGTGGAACAGACAGGAGTCTCGACAAACCAACAGCCCGCACAGGTATACTTTGCATAATGCCGCTGCCAGAATGCCAACACAAAAGTCCTCCACGAAAAATACAGTTCATCGTCGATGGAAGCGGTATTCCCCAGAAAAACAGCAGCCACACATTACTGCATAAGGCAAAAGTATTAGTTCAGTGACCGGTCGGCAGCCATTTGTCTGAACATGCAGTTCACGCTAGAAACAACCTCGGACAGATGTAAAAACACTCCATACTAAATTCACAGCTCACACTGACGCTCCACGTGCTAAACTCAGTAGCAGGGCGACGAAACCATGCACTACCAGTCCAACATGCGGAAAATGCGCAAACAAACCGTAGTCATTCGCATAAACACCCCAGAGGCCTTAATAGTGCAACCGCCAATCCCCCATGTTAGGGTAAAATTATGGAAAACATTCTTTTAAATATAGCATAGCCAAAACAAAGACTTCATATCACAAGATGAAGAATGCTCTCTGCAATTTATCTTTGTTAATAGAGGTGAAGAAAAGAATTCTAAAGATCTATAGTGAGTCGGTCTTCATGTTAGGAAGAGAACCTTGGACTCTTAGCCAAAAAAGTGAACACTTTTATGGAAGCTGCGTATATGTATGTGATTTATTATAACAAAGATGTGAACAGATAGAAAGAGCAATGCAAGTATCTTATACACACACACACACACACACACACACACACACACACACACACACACACACACACACACACACACACACACACACACACACACACACACACACACACACACACACACACACACACACACACACACACACACACACACACACACACACACACACACACACACACACACACACACACACACACACACACACACACACACACACACACACACACACACACACACACACACACACACACACACACACACACACACACACACACACACACACACACACACACACACACACACACACACACACACACACACACACACACACACACACACACACACACACACACACACACACACACACACACACACACACACACACACACACACACACACACACACACACACACACACACACACACACACACACACACACACACACACACACACACACACACACACACACACACACACACACACACACACACACACACACACACACACACACACACACACACACACACACACACACACACACACACACACACACACACACACACACACACACACACACACACACACACACACACACACACACACACACACACACACACACACACACACACACACACACACACACACACACACACACACACACACACACACACACACACACACACACACACACACACACACACACACACACACACACACACACACACACACACACACACACACACACACACACACACACACACACACACACACACACACACACACACACACACACACACACACACACACACACACACACACACACACACACACACACACACACACACACACACACACACACACACACACACACACACACACACACACACACACACACACACACACACACACACACACACACACACACACACACACACACACACACACACACACACACACACACACACACACACACACACACACACACACACACACACACACACACACACACACACACACACACACACACACACACACACACACACACACACACACACACACACACACACACACACACACACACACACACACACACACACACATTTGTTTAGAAGAAAAAGGTCGACCTTTGTGGTATTCACCATGTAAACCATAGCATGTACATTCTCCGCATTCTTGTTTTTTGCCTGAGTAGATGTATTATAGCGGTTTGGGGCCAAAAAAAATTCATGGTATCACATGGACCCATATGGACCCCACACGACCCCATTATAGCGGTTTGGGTCCAAAACAACCGGGGCACCACAGGAGCGCCAAAACAACAGCCCCCTAGGGATCCAACCCCCGGGGCCCCGCCCCCCCCCCCTAGGCCCCGGGGTGCACGCCAAGCGGTGAACCGCCCCGGAGCGTATAAGTCGGTTGCCTGTGAGAAAACCGAACCGTTGATTTAGAGTGTATCATCTGTAGACATACCAGGATGCGCACCGCGAAGAACAAGTGTAAGTGGCTACGGCTATATTCAACCGCCCTCTGCGAGCGCAGTTGTATGCGGGAGTACTGTAAAGTACATGCAGTTCTGGTGCGGAAAGGGACATGTACCAAACCGTGCAAAAGCTGTGGGAGGGGAGTCACAAACTATCTATCAATATGTAAGGAGTGTGGTTATAACGCAGCCAATCGTCGAACATGGTACCATGAAAAGGTAAAGCCTTTTAACGCCGAGTTTAAGCGATTGGCTATGATCACAGAAATATAAAAAGTCAATTAGAGATATGGAACTATCAGCTGTACGTACACACTCGCCTGTTAGAGACTGACTGATTTGTGTATTTAGCCATGCCTACGCTGGTTCAACTGAAACAGCAAGCCCGCGAGTATGGCATGCCATACAGTGGGAGGAGGAAGGCCGTTCTTGAGGGGGAAATATCCAGAGCGCGTGAGATGGCTAGGGCCTCCCTGCTCGAGAAGAACCCCAATCTACATGGGGCACGACTTGAAGCAGGGATTACCACCGCTCTGAGATTTGTACATGGCACCGCCGCCGACCGAGCCGCGATCGTTGCCGAGCGACGACGCCGCGCCCAACAGCGCGCTCAACGCCACGCCGACCGCGAAGCAGAGTTCCTTGCCCTGGTTGATAGAGTGCGAGATGAAGTGGCAGAGAGGCGTTCCGCATTAAGTTGCGACGCACCTGAATTGAAACTCGCCCGGGAGATTGAGGGGAGCCTGAGAAAATATGAAGCAATCGTCCCAGAAGGTAGCAGCTATGATGAACCTGCATCATTTATGATTTCGATGGAGCCCGCCATCAAAGCCATGGTGATAAAAGGGTTGGGGGATTATGGCAGTGTTAAAATGCAGCTGTTTCTCCATCTAAAATACTCTCGCACCACCCCAGAAGGTGAAGAGATTACAGCAATCGCCACCCATGGAAGCAGGAACTATGAAGTACTACACGAGGGGGAAACTGCTGAGGGGCTGGACCTTGCCATAGCCAAGATATTCGCTGACAGTGAAGCATTCACCGAACAGGGCTCGGATTGGCACTATGAGGAGTGTGTGCAGCTCGACCTCTACATCGCAAAATACCAGCCATTCCGAGGCTCTAGCTACTTCGCAACCCCCAGCTTCATCCCACCACGCAGTGTTGTGAATGTGAAGAATGAGGACAACCGCTGCTTTGAATGGGCCATACTCTCAGCGCTCTACCCAGTAGCACACGGAGAGCATCCTGATAGACCCAACAAGTATAGCACCCACCTGGGAGAGCTAAACTTTGAAGGAATCGAGTTCCCAGTGCAGCTATCTAGTATTGCTAAGTTTGAAAAACAGAATCCTACCATAGCCATCCGGGTCTTTGGGTGGAAAGATGGACCGACCATACTCCGAACCAACAAACTCCAGCGCACCCAAATCAACCTCATGCTCCTACGCAAGGATGAGAATAGACACTATGTCTGGGTCAAGGATGTGGGGCGGCTTCTATATGGAAACAGCAAATACGAGGGTAAGAAGTATCCATGCCTCAACTGTCTCCATGTACACTTCACTCAGGAAGCCCTGGACCAACATGTGCCACTTTGCCAAGGCATCAACACAGCCTGCCAGGTGAATGTCATGCCTAAAGAGGGAAAGATGAATTTCAAGTCCCTCCAGAAACAGATGAGGGTGCCATACATCATATACGCAGACTTTGAGACCTTGAACGTTCCAGTACATGGTGCGGCAATGGACCCAAGCCAGAGCAACACGCGACAGCTGGCCCAGCAGCCCCCCTGCGGCTTCGGCTACACCATTGTACGCTGCGACGGGCTCACCACAAACCCTGTCGTATATCGGGGGGAGGATGCTGCCGACGAATTCCTCAAACGCTTGGGACAAGAGCAGGCCACCATCCACCACAAGTTACAGCGGCCGGCTCTGATGGTGCTGGGGCAAAAAGACCGTGAAGACTTTGCCTCCGCCACCACCTGTCACATCTGTAAAGAGCCGCTGGAGGAGGACAAGGTGAGAGACCACTGCCATATTACAGGCAAATACCGGGGCGCTGCCCACAATGTCTGTAATCTAGCATGGCGCATCAACAGAGACAAGCTGAGGATACCTGTAGTCTTTCACAACCTCAGAGGATACGACTCCCATATCATCATGCAAGCGGCTGGTCGTCTGGACTGGGGAAAAAGAACAGTCTACAAGAAGAAGAAAAACGGCCAATGGCAAACCAAACAAGTAGACAACACAACAATCACCTGCATACCAAACACCCTAGAGAAGTACGCCTCCTTCACCATCGGACAGCTGCAATTCATTGACAGCCTACAGTTCATGAATAGCTCTCTAGACACCTTGGTAGGGAACCTCAGCGAGCTGGCACACTGTGGCAAATCAATGGCTCTGACACGTAGAGGCAACGACATAATCTCAAGATGTGAGAAATGCAACACTGAGAAGCACACCCCATGGGCGGTCTTAATGAGCAAGTTCAGGACCACGCTAAGCCAGAGCCAGTCACACCTCCTTCTCCGCAAGGGTGTATACCCTTACGAATACATGGACAGCTTCGAGCGCTTTGCAGAGGACCGCCTACCACCCAAAGAGGCCTTCTACAGCAAGCTCACCCGAGAAGGCATCAGTGACTCTGACTATGCCCACGCCCAGAAAGTGTGGCGGGAGCTCGATTGCAAAACACTCGGAGGCTACCATGACCTATACCTGAAAACAGACGTCGGCCTGTTGGCAGATATGTTCGAGGCATTCCGAGACACCTGCATGGAGGTATATCAGCTCGACCCAGCCCACTACATCAGTGCACCCGGCCTGGCATGGGACGCACTCCTAAAAAAGACGAAGGTGCAACTCGAGCTCCTAACCGACTTGGATATGCACCTCCTCTTTGAGAAGGGTCTCCGAGGGGGCGTGGCCATGGTCTCCAAGAGGTATGCTAAGGCCAACAACCCCAAGACTTCAGACTATGACCCCACAACACCCAATTCATGGATCATGTACCTCGATGCAAATAACCTGTATGGATGGGCCATGATGGAATACCTCCCCACAGGCGGGTTCCAATGGGCCAATCCAACTCTCGAGGAGGTACTCAACACCCCCGACAACGCCCCAGAGGGATGGCTTGTTGAGGTTGATATGAAGTACCCAGCGCATCTACATGAAGCCCACAGCGACTATCCGCTAGCTCCAGAAACCATGGCCGTCCCAGAGGCCTGGTTGAGCAGCTATCAGCGCGAGCTCCAGAACAAACTGGGGGGTAAGTTCACGGAGCAAACAAAGCTGGTACCTCACCTCCACAACAAGGAGCGATACGTCGTCCACTACCGCAATCTCAAACTCTATCACAGCCTCGGTCTAGAGATCACCCAGATCCACCGAGCCATCAAGTTCAGTCAGTCCCAATGGATGAAGCCCTACATAGAGATGAACACCTCTCTACGAGCCCAAGCCAAATCGGAATTTGAGAAGGACTTCTTTAAGCTGATGAACAATGCCGTCTTTGGGAAGAGTATGGAGAATGTTCGCAAGCGTATCAGAGTCAACCTTGTCAGAGACGCCGAGACTGACCGACTCCGAAAATTAATCGCCAGCCCCAACTACGAATCGTGTAGAATCTTCGATGGCGGACTGGCGGCGGTGCACAGCATCAAGAACAAGGTCCAGCTGAATAAACCCGTCTATTGTGGGCAGGCCATCCTGGACCTATCCAAGCACCTCATGTACGACTTCTGGTACAACCGGCTTAAACCCCAATACGGTAATAGACTCCAGCTCTGCTACACTGATACTGACTCCCTTCTACTTCAGGTGGAGACTGAGGATGTGTACGCGGACATGAAGGCTCACCCCGACTGGTACGACTTCTCAGATTATCCACGTGGCCACCCCAACCATTCGACTGTGAATAAAAAGGTGGTCGGCAAATTCAAAGACGAGTGCAATGGTCGTCCGATAGCCGAGTTCGTCGGTCTCAGACCAAAGATGTACTCAATCCTAGAGGAGACCATCAACATTAAGAAAGCCAAAGGAGTGGCTCGAACAGTTGTGAAGAAGGACCTCAGACACGAACACTACAAGGACAGCCTGTTCAGTCGGCGGGAATACAAACACACACAGGTGGCCATACAAAGCAAGGGCCACCAGATAGGAGTTTATGAGATGAATAAAACATCTCTGAGCCCCATGGACACGAAAAAGTGGATTTGTGCTGATGGTATCAACACTAGGGCCTACGGCCACCTAGAATCCTGCTAGGGGGTAGCTGCGTGTCTGGGGAGACAACGAGCAGCTCCTCGCGCACAAAACCACGAGCCGGTCCATCCACCAAGTAGTAAAGAGAGGGCCGCCCCTCTTGCTGGGTGATATGACTAATCTTGTGCATGGTCAGCGACCATGTAGGATCAGTGGCCCGACGCTGGCCCCCTTCAAGCTCGCCCGCCGAATAGAGATACCTGACCTGCGAGTCGGCTGGAATCAAAGGTTCCTTACGCCCGATAGCGCGGCGGGCTGGCGCGGCTGGAGCGTGGGAGACGGACGAATCCTTAATTGCCTCAGCCGGCTTCCTACCAGTCAAACGCGTCACCTCATTATTGATCGCAGCGACTACCTGGGGTAGAGCTCTCACCCATTCGACCGACCGTTCATCTGAGCCTCGGGCAGCGAGTAACAACTCCTGGGCATATTGGGCCCCGAACAGTCTCTCTGCCAGAGTGCGGTTGAACCGCTCGACAATGGCCTGCTGACGATGGTTCCCTGCCTGCCCACGGCGTACCTGTGTCTTATGCTTAGCCACCAACTGACTGACGGCACCCATAAACTCCCGCCCAGGGTCAATCTGCAAAAGATTAGGCCACCTGAGCGGCCCGCGTTTATAGATCCGCCCAAGTGCTGATGCGACCGCTTCGCTACTCTTATCTGTTAGTGGCTCAGCCTCCTTGTAGCGCGAGGCAACATCAACCACCGTCAAGGCATACCTATAGGTCCTGGCCGTGCGGCCAGAACCAACGCGATCATGTGGGAGAAACAAAAGATCTGCCTGATGGACAGCATTCGGTGTGGACTCGGCGATGTGTGGTCGTGGAATATAGCGAGGCCGCGGCAGGTAGATTTGCCAGATAGCCTGCTTCTGAAGCCACTCCCTAGCCACAGTCTCGCTAACCATAGCTGCCGCGGCCAGCTTCTTCACAGCGGAATGCCCTTTCCAATAACCTTGCGGGCTGTAGTAAACACGCTCCATTATTGTAAGGCCATATCACATATCTCTATAACAACCACCCCAAGAGGGAGCCCAAGACGGGGATGTCCTTGATTGGTGACTTGGGCCCAAAGATGATTCCTTTCCCACTAACAATCTGACTCTTCCTTCCACCACACACAACGCAGGTGCCACGCTTAACCGGCCGCCCATTCTTCATCCTGCTAATCGTCCCACCCTTAGTGGGGGTCTGTCTCTTACACCGAAAACAATACATGTTGATATACTACAGATGTCTATATATTCAAAACGAGGGCGCGCCCATACCAAAGCGGCTCTTGGCAGACATCAGGGCCGAGACTATGCGGGCATCGCGACTCTCCCAGTCGGGGGCAGACGCTGCAATATTTTCAGCCGCTGCGGCTAGGACATCATCAGCAACATTGCGGTTAGATGTATCGCTATGAGCCGCATAAGCAATGTCGTGAGCCTTGCAGGCGCGGTCGAGTGTGTTGACCCCCTCATAGCCTTGGGCCATCCGCTTATCTAGTTTAGTGAAAGGGCCGCAGTAGCTATATTTCCCTGTATTCTGGAACGAACCTCCAGGAACATCCTCAGAGCTGACACCCTCGGGCAGCCTCATATGCAGCTCAGGCAAAGGCAACATATTCAGTGCTTTGTTGAGGAGCCCCATACCAACAATCTGGCTCTTCTTAGCACCACAAACTTCGCAGAGACCGCGTTTGGTTATTCGGCGATTTTTCAGCACAACCTCCGACTCCTCCAGCGTAGGAGTCTGCTTCTTACAGCGCAGGCAATACATATTGAAGATATTGTAAATGTGTATATATTTAAAATGGAGATAACCAACTACAGCCTTGAGGACAAAGCCCGCCACCACCACCACTGGCTGCTGCCGGACACCGTTCGTTGTGTTGTGTGCGGGCCATCGGGGTGCGGAAAAACAAACATGATGCTCAACCTACTACTGAAGCCGGGCTACCTAAACTATGACCGGCTGCACCTGTACTCGAAGTCTTTGGGGCAGGACAAGTACCAGTTCCTTCAGGATTGGGCCGAGTCTGTTGGGCAGGTCGCGGGGCAAAATATTGCCTCCTGTCATAGCTCAGCCGAAGACATCATCCCCGTCGAGGACTTGAACCCTGAAGAGAGAGCTGTCATGGTCTTTGACGATGTCATGCTGGAGAAGCAGGGACCGATCGAGAAGTACTTCTGCCAGGGCCGGCACGGCGGTGCCGACATATTCTACCTAACCCAGAGCTTCTTCAGAATTCCCAAGCAGGCCATCCGCGACAATGCTAATCTATTGGCGATCTTTAACCAAGACACGAAGAACCTGCGTGCCATCCACGACTCCTATGTTGGTGGTGATATGCCCTTTGATGAATTCCGGGAGTTCTTCACAGAGTGCACTAGCAAACCTTACGGTTTCGCAGTAATCGACCTGACCAGCAAGGCCCACGATGGCAAATACCGCTGTGGGTTCGATCGGTTCTATATCCCAAAGTCTTCTATTTAGATATATATGTCATTGTGATAGCAACAACATGTGGGCTGATGTGACTAACCAAGCAAAGCGTAACGCTTTTGTGAAAGATTATCTAGCACGTCGGGACCGCCTGAAGCAGCGGTTTCTGGCGGAGAGGGTGGGGGAAGCAGATTTACAACAGGAGGCGGCCAAACTCTTCACACCAATTACTAAAACTGTAGCAGAGAGGTCAGCGCAACAAACGGGGGCAATAAGCCAAATCGTCAAAGCTCAGACCGGTGAGTTGGCTAAAATAGCAGACAAACAGACCGGTGAATTGGCTAGACGAACAAACAAACAAGCTAACGAGCTAGCTCAGGCCATTGTGGCATTGAACCGGGTCATTGAGGACAGGGCCAGAGCCCTGGAGGAGGCCAGAGCAGAGGAGGCCATAGCCCCAGTGTTTGAGGCTGCCCCCCCTTCAGAACCTATTATAATTGATGTAGATCAGGGCTTGGATGTGGAAATCATTAATAGGAAACATAAGTACCCAATGCCTAGCATGCTCCTCAATGAGTCGGATGATGCACTTCGCGCTATCCTTGATAGCACCGCAAAACTCAATTCAAACACGCTCGGGGGGAAGAAGAAGAAGAAGGGTATCACTAAGGTGGAGATTGAACAAATAGATCAAGAAATAGCAGCTATACAAGCATTCAGGGAGCGTGTTAAAACTATATTGGGCAATCGACAAGAGGTTATCGTCCGTGGGCAAGGGCTGAAGCTCCGAGGAGGCAAATTCGGCACCCTAACTATTGATCCCGCAGCTCTGGCTGCGGGCCGGTTGCAAGCTTTTGATGGGGATACCCTAGTATTGTCGGCTCCAGCCGATGAGACGCTGTACGATCTCCTAACCAAGCGGTTCGTCAAAACAAGACAATACACCCCACAGGCTATTGAGACATTTAGCCGGCTGGCTCAACTTGCCAAAATACCAGTCTATAATAGAAAGGGAAAAAAATACGGGCTAATCCGAGGTAGTGGTGTGTTATACTACAACGACCCTAACACTCTGGTGGAGCGCCTAGCCCTGTTAGTAGCTTCGAAGGAGGCGGGGAATACGGGCGTTGACACAGAAATATCTGCGATATTGGATGAGCTTATGCGCAGTGGAGTGATCTCTACGGAGCAGGTCATCAAGTTGAACAGAAGAATCTTCATTCATTAAACATGGAGCTTCAAGTGTTGAAGGACATCCGCGACCGGCTCACCGCGATGGAGGTGCGACTCGCACCGAAGGAGAATATGTCCCTGGTGGTGACGTCGGATAAAAGCGACTGGACAACTTACTACTCCCCAGCGCTGTACCTTGACCCCCAGAAGTCATACGAGCTGGCCTTGCTGAATCTAGAGACCTACAACTCCATCAGCAATGTTAACTCCACCAACAATACTTTCATCTACCGTGTGGGGAAGAAGGAGTGGAAAACCATCACTATAGAAGAGGGGGCTTATGAGCTCGCCCAGATCAATAGAGAGATTCAAAGAAAGATGGAGGAGGCCAAGGATTGGGATGAGAAGGCCGAGGAGAAGTATTACATCACCATAGGACCCAACCCTTCAACCCTTCGGGCTTTTGTAAAGATAACCAACCCAGACTATGAAGTTGATATGGGTGCTTCGTCTTTGCGTAAAATACTGGGGTTCGACCCACAAATACTGACTAAGGGCTATAAAGAAGGGGAGAAACCAATTGACATCTTCCATGTGAATAGCATTCTGGTCAATTGTAATGTGGTGAGTGGGTCTTACCTCGGTGGGGGATCTCACCCCACCATCTACTCATTCTTCCCCAACGTGTGCCCCGGCTATAAGATCTTAGAGTCTCCCAGAACTGCTGTCTACCTCCCCATCTCCCAAGCTGGTAGTATACACAGCATACGCATCTGGTTGACTGATCAAGATGGTGCACAATTAAACTTTAGAGGCGAGCAAATAACTATACGGCTACATATTCGCAGTGTGTAACCATGTATGTTTTCCCAAGACGTCGGAGGCGGGTAGGTGGGGGGATGTTCGATTGGTTGGGCTCGGCAGCTCGGACGGTTGGAAGTCTGGTCTCTTCAGGTGCTAAGGCAATACCCAGTGCCGTCAGTAAAGTTGCCAAATTTGTTGGCAGCCCCTTAGTTAGGAATGTGGCCAAGACGACGGAGTCTGTGGCCTCTGCAGGAGCGGCTGCTAAGAAGCTGGTGGACGCGCTCAGGCCTTTACCGCCCCAGCTGAAGAGGGAACTCACAGCTAAGAGCGCTGAGGTTTTAAAGCAGCTCGCTGTCCAGCCCACTGTCCAGCCCGATGTCCTGCCCAGTCTGGAGGCGTTGGATATCGCCAGTCGGGGTGGAGGTTTCAAGACAATTAGAGATAAGTCTAGACGTTTATAATATCACCATGGATGAGCAACGCACTTCCATGCTTGAAATTTCCGAGCCTGTGCATATCGATGAGGGTATTGAATCCTTTGAGTATCGGGAGTATGAGTCACAGAACCCAGCTGCCCTCAACCAGAATAACACCATCCAAATTGATATACACGCTCAGGATGCCTTCACACTCCCCTCCAAGAGCTATCTTCTAGTAGAAGGCAAGCTCAAAGCTGTTGGAGATGCTCCCTATGATGCGAATAGTCAGGCGGCTTTGGTTAACAACGCTGTTGCGTTCATGTTTGGTAAAATGCGTTACCAACTTAACAATAACACCATCGATGATGTGTCATATCCTGGGCAGGCCACCACCATGATGACTCTTCTGTCGTGTGGGGAGGACTTTGCATGGGGTGAAGGCCTCAATATGGGCTGGTATAAGGACTCTGATGTGGGTGCGGCTGCGGCGGGGAATATCGGTTGGGAAAGGCGGCGGCTTATCATGATGGGTAAACCTACAACACCGGGCAACTTCAGTTTCTGTGTTCCACTCAAATATTTCTTTGGGTTTTGCAATGATTATGAGAAGGTGCTCTATGGTGTTAAGCAGTCCCTACTGTTAGATCGCCAGAGCGATGCTCATACCATCCATCGTGCGGCGGCGGCGGTGCCTGAGGGTAAAATCGAACTGTCCAAGATCGCCTGGATGATGCCTCATGTTATACCCTCTCTGAGCTATATGAGCTCACTCATGACCCTGATAGAGAATAAGGTTAGGGTGCCTGTGGCTTTCCGCACCTTACAGTGTGATAGCTTGGCGGTGCCACAGTCCACATCCTTCACCTGGCAGTTGGGGGTTAAATCCCAAACAGAGAAACCTCGGTGGATCCTGGTGGCTTTTCAAACAGCTCGTGAAAACGACCAGGTGAAGAACAGTGCCGTATTTGATCATGTGAAGGTGAAGAATATTCACGCCCTGATCAACAGCGCGCGCTATCCGCTAGTGGATATGAACATCGACTTCGCAGAGTATAAAACCTCTCGGGCTTACAAAGCTTTTGCCGACTTCAAGGAGGCGTTCTATGGTATTACAGCTCGGGAGTCGTCCAACTTGGTGAGTCCTATGGATTTCGTGGCGCTCTACCCCATACATGTTATTGATATGCGTGCCCAGTCTGAAGCCATTAAGAACAGTGTTCAGGCTATCACCCTCAAGGTGGTATTTGACGCTGCTGTGCCTGCGGACACCAAGGCTTTCGCTGTGGTCATTGCAGATAAGTCTCTGTTCTTGGAATCTGATGGTAGGAAGTTTACTACAGTCTTGAATTAAACACTAGAGATATAGTGAAATAACTATGGCTTTGGTATCATATGGGCTGAGCCTCTCTCCGGGGCAGAAAGAGACGTTGGTCAAGGCGGCGAAAGACGGCACTGGCGCCATCCTACGCCTGGGTGTGGGGCAGCTGCATGGCGCTGATAAAGTCGGCCTGACCCAGCGTCAGATTAACCACATTAAGAAGAATGTGGCGGCGGGTTCTGGGGCTGAGCTGGCCTTCTCAAAGAGCCAGATCAAAAAGATGGTTAAGGTGGGTGGGTTTTTCCCCGCCTTGGGGGCTGTGATCCCTTTCTTGGCTAAGGCGCTCCCCTGGCTGGGTGGTCTGGGGGGCTTGATGGGCGGAGCTGCTGGTGTGGCACAGGCTGTTGATCAGGCTCGTCATAACCGGGCGATGGAGGGTCGGGGTTTTGGGGATGACCTTCTGGGTAGGGTGATGCGTGAATTGGGTGGTGTGACTCGCAGTATTGAACCATTTGGCCGCCCGAGGAAGGGTTTAGTAGAGGATGTTATGAAGTTGGCAGGGCAACCAATGTTGGGGGGTTTAGGAGAGGATGTTTTGAAGTTGGTGTTGGCCAACCAGCCCGGTCTTAGGGTTATGCTGGGGGTGGGGGGTAAGGGTGTGTACCTAGCTAGAGGTGGTAAGGGGATGAAAAAAAGGAAGCATTAAGCAACTTTGATATTGAGAAGGCGGCTAAGGATATACCCCACTTCCGCGGTGTGTTTATGCGCGATGGTCTTCCCGCAGCTCTACGCAGCCCGGAATGCGGGATTGTCAATCTAGACTCATCAGAGGGTGAGGGGACCCACTGGGTGGCTTATTACAAGGCGGGGCCTATGGCGGTTTACTTCGATAGTTTCGGGCTTGTCCCGCCCCAGGAGATCCTGGATTATCTAGGGTGCCCCGTGCGCACCCAGACTTTTCAGTTGCAGAGGGCAGACGATGTGATCTGTGGCCATTTATGTCTTCATGTGCTTCGTGGGCTGGCGGGCGGGCAGCAATTTGAAGACATAATACTGCGTATGGTATAGACCATGTCTGTTGGAAAGTGTAACGGAGGAGGGGCTGTTGTACAGCTCAGCCGGGCTGGGCTCGTGAGCAAGTATGGGGACACTATGCAAGGTACACTATCCATGGGCGGGTTTCGCCTCACTAATCTGGGGGAGCCTTCGGGACCTAGTGATGCTGCTACGCGCGGTTTTACGGAGCGACTCTCTAAACAGGGAACAATGACAGAGGAACTCAATATGAGCACCCATAGAATCACCAATGTCGCTGAACCGGTTGGAGAACAAGATGCGGCCACTAAAAAATATGTTGATGAGCGTGTCAAAGACGCGGCAAAGACATATGATGGCGAGTTTGCAAAACAGCCCGAGGCTGTCAAAGTAGCTGTGAGGGAGTATGTGGATGGCCGATTCGGACCTCCCGACTGGGAGCTATGGTTTGAGGTAAAAAATCCCTACATTGGGTGGAAAGACAGAAATTTTGACTGTCTTACAAATATGGGAACACTACCCTGTATACTTGGTGTTGTGGAAGATGTTAAGGTACAGATTGTCAATGTTGAAGGTGCCTTGTGTCTTAAAGGTGACATTGAAGTTCACGAGCTTCGTCTGGCGGTGGGCTATAGGCCCGAATATATCGACAACCCTCCCCCAGGGAGCACTATATATCTCAAGCTCCTTCTTACGGGGGGGCCCTTTACAAATTGGGCGGATGTTTTGCCAGGTTTTCAACTAAAATCTCTGAAGAGTACGTCAGTGTCTTGGGTTATTATTAAATTCGGTAAAGAAAGAAATATGGAGGTGGTAACAGATGCCGTGATTGGGCCTAACACAAATATACTTCGCAACAATTTGGGTTTGGGATATGTTATGGTTTCGCCTTGGGTTCATCTTATGAAGTTTTTGTTTACTACAAGACCTGTCACTGAGGAGTATTCAAAGTATATAACCTCAAATTGAATATATGGGTGCGCTTGACTAGTATACAATGGCGCCCGACCAGACCTTTCGCCTTCAAGAGATTACCAGACTACAAAAGAGCTTGGAGGCTGAGCATGAAAAACGGTCTCTATTGTATAAGAAGTACCATCGGGTTGTGAATGTCTTGGATGGGATTGATACAGCACTGCTTACGGTGAGTGTGGGTCTTCTGTCAACTGCCATTGCAGTCCCTGTTGTCTTCGGTCTAGAGATAGGCGCTCTCGTATGTGGACTATTGGGGGCGGCCGGCAAGTTGGTGACCCACAGATGTGCACTTAAAGCCAAGAAGCATGACGAAATCAGGATTTTGGTTGAATCGAAACTTTCAACAATCTCTGATCTTGTCTCGGCGGCCTTGCAGGACCAGGAAATTTCTGATGCGGAATTTAAATTAATTCTGAATGAATCAGTGAAATTTCGGCAACAGCAGGCTGAAATTCGACGCAAAGTTTCTGCCGACTTGCACCAGAAAAAAGAGCTTACTGACTTCACCCCACCAGCCAGAAGCCCGCCTGCTAGTTAGCCCGCTAGATAGCGCGCTCTTTTTTCATAGCCTCTTTCTGAACACCACTCGAGGGCCGCGCAATTTTCTTAGCGAGAAAAAATTGTCCCGCTCGCGCGGCTCATAAAACTTGTCACGCTGAAACAAAACGATCACGCTTGCTCCATTCAGTCACACTACTTCCGATGTGATCGTTTTAAGCGGAAGTGTGTTGACTGGCGCGCAAGTTTGGTTTTATCCAGAGCGAAAAGGGATGTTGCAGAATCGTACATCGTGCAGCCACTGATACATCGCTGCTCCCCGGTTCACTATCCCAGTCAGCTTCAAATTGGCAGGCTAGACATTCACCCGTTCTACACATCCTCCTCAGCGATTGTTTCCAAACAGTCTGGTGGAACTCCTAAGGACCTCCAACCCCAAGGTGTATGAATGATTATAGTTCCCCCACTTATTCTTCTGCCTTGGCGTTGTATGATTCGGAGATGATAGTCGCAAAAGCGTCGTCTTGAGGGCTTTCCGCAAAATGTTGTGGGGCTCTTGAACCACTGGCAGGTAGGCATGTTTCTGAAACACAATCCAGTTTCATACCTCTATATGGGAGCAGTTTGATGTCAGTCTTTCTCTCAAACTCCCAAATCATCCTATGGAAGGTGTCTAGTGTACAACGCTCACACATCTCATAAGGGCGCTTAACCCCCCTCTCACAGAATATACACTCTTCTATAGTCACACCCCGCTTCACCTGTGCATTGTGCCTTGAACAGAAAAGACCAACGCAAGACCGGCCGCAGCGCAGCTCTGTGCCGAGTTTGAGCCACTCACAACCATTCATCTTGATATACCCTGGGAGGTTGTAGCTCTAATTCACTTACGATGGTGCATTATAATGCGACGACGTCCCCTGCGCGACTCTTCAAATCTTTGGTAGTTGCACCAAACCCCTGGGGGGTGGTAGTGGGTCCACTCTCCTTCAACATTCCTCCAACAGTACATACGCTGTCGTGTTGGATTCGCTTTTAACCATTGATGTGTGTTCATGGTGTGTACCCCATACATACTATAGCTCTAAGTAGCGCTCCGGGAGGATGGCGCCCCGGGGCCTAGGGGGGCGGGGCCCCGGGGGTTGGATCCCTAGGGGGCTGTTGTTTTGGCGCTCCTGTGGTGCCCCGGTTGTTTTGGACCCAAACCGCTATAATGGGGTCGTGTGGGGTCCATATGGGTCCATGTGATACCATGAATTTTTTTTGGCCCCAAACCGCTATAATACATCTACTGCCTGTTAACCGTCATTAAAGCATATGTGCCCAGCCAGCTCTCGTCACATCAGACCAGCCCTAAGCTGTCTCTTTCAGCTTCCTCTGTTGCCTCTCCATATTATTCATATTTATCTCTAATTCTCTTCTATGTGTGCCTTAGGCCTACCTTTGGGGGATTGCGGTTGCTTGATGGCCAGACACTCTCCTAACGGCTCGGTAGACATGGCAATCGAAGCACATCGTGGCGGATTCGAATTTCGGTAACAGATCTTGGCATCCAGGTCCACCCAGCATTAAATGGGTACCAGGAGGTACGTTAGGAAATAAAGGCACAGACGTGATACTGTCAGAATCACCAACCGTGTGCCGATTGATCTACAAAATGGTGGGTCTTGCATCATATACCCAATGCTCTTTCTCATTGCTCCTGAACATTTCATCGTCCGAAGCTGCGCTGTGTGAGATACAAGTCACGACTTATATTCACATTGTATAAGTACTTTCGTTATTATGATTTGCCTTCATGCAAAATTCATATTCTTTGTGTGCCCCATCAACTGGAGAAGGCGTCCATTTCTGTCGACAGATCTCGATTCTTGGTCTTTTGGATCAAATCTGCTGATTTCATCCAATATCATTTCTCTTTGTCTGCCGCTGCCTCTTTCCACATTGATTGTCCAGTTGTCGCTATTGTCTCCAATGCCTCTCTTCTCATTACACGACCAAAGAATGTTGTTTGTCTCTTTCTTATAGTTGTGTAAATATTACTCCGGCAGTCCAAGTTATTCGCAACATTCGTCTCAGGAACCACTTAATCATTGCTTCTAAGCTCGTGCTGGTTTGTTTAGTAACGTTCAATGATCTTTTGGAATTGTGTCTAAGACATCTGCTGAGTCAAATAATATACTATGTCCTAAATTGTGAGAGCCGGTCTCCCTGGCGAAAAGGTTAAAGACGATGTTCGTAATCCCGTATACTCACGTACGAAACACAGCTGTGCGAGATTCGGCAGCGGATCGCGTCGCGTTGGTTTCTTATGGAAGTAATTGAACCGGTCGTTCAGAAAGCAATGGCAAACTACTAAACGCAAAACTTGCCAAGACATCAACAAATGCTGGCGTAGGCTGCATTGTCCTGTAAAATAGTATATGGAAAAAAAATGTGAGAATGCCTAAGCTTCCACACCCGACCAGCAGTACCCGCCATGACACTACTGTAACATTCCACCAATGTTTGTGAGGCTGTGTCTAACCCAGATCAGCATTGGTCGAAAAAAAAATTCTGCTCTCTTCTAGGGATTAAACCCGGGACACAATCTTCCCATCAAGATCCAGCGTCTTGTGTTCAGGTCTTGGCTCACTAGTATTTGTTTGATTCTTTCTACGAGCTCCACATTTATTATTCTGTCATTCCATTTCATTCTTTCTTTTCAGATCTTAAGCAAAGTTTAAATTTTGCATTCCCTAATTATAAAGATAAACAAAATAAAAAAGACATTAACTCATACAGAGAACTGGCGACTCTCATCAGACGAAGACAGCCCACATTCTGTGGGCATGTCATGGGAAAGGGAATGCTGGAGTATTCCGTCATAACATGAAAGTTTGAGGGGAAGAGAGGCAGAGGTAGAGCAAGAGAAACGATTCTTGCCCGTTTGACATCATGTCTTGGAGGAATGTTATTTTCAAATATCATTAGCAAAACACGAGACAGAAAGTTGTTGATAGACACGACCATCAATGCCACACTGCATAGACCATAAGATGAAGAAGAAATGTAATGCGTATAAATGTTACTATGTTCTGATTTCAGCTTTTCACTGACGGTGTCCTGCCACAGATTGCAAATGTCGACAGAAGCCAAAACGCATCCGATGATGTCGATGAGGATACAGCTGAACAATTTTTTGAAATTAACTTCTTTCTTCTACAACTAGAATCAGATATGTTTTGAAAGACTTAAAGTATCGTATAATGAACACCACATTATATTCATATACACAATAAAGATAATGAAAACACAAACTTAATATGTTTCAAGATGCTTACTTCTTTGTTTAGTTAGGTAATAAGTTAGTCAACAGATCACCCTCATTGCACACCAAACCATTCAGTCCATAAGTGCTCGGCTCCCCTCCGCAGTAAATCCCTCAGCGTGTAGCGGCAAATGACACCAGTTTTATATTGGTTTTTTAATCTTCTTTGGCTTCCTGCATAGTGTTCTTGTTTGGCTAAACCTTTGTTAACTTGCTGTTCTCGCAGTATGACCATGGTGGTAGATTCCCAGTCATCACTTGGTTTTCGCATACGTCTTACATCTCGTAGAGCATTCAGTACATCGGCCTGGTCCATGGCTCGTCCACCCTCCACAATAGCCGTACCTGTAAGCCTGTAAGCCTGTCAGCCTGCTCATTTTCTTGTACACCAGCATGCCCTGGCACGACCATGAAACTATCACTGCCAGCCGTGACCGCCCCAGAGACGCCAACCACTGTCCGTCTGCCTGAGCATACTCATTGTGTCACTATGGAAACACGCCCGAGTAAAGATCTATCTCGAGCCATGTTCTTGCTTTACTGACTGACTGACTTCCATAGTCAGACTTGGAATAGCATTTTACACCCGAACATCTACTTCAGTTAGTTAGTTATTTAGTTATTTAGTTATTTAGTTATTTAGTTAGTTAGTTAGTTAGTTAGTTAGTTAGTTAGTTAGTTAGTTAGTTAGTTAGTTAGTTAGTTAGTTAGTAAGTAAGTTAGTTAGTTAGTTAATCGACAGATCATTCTCGTTGCACATCGAAACATTCTCTCCATAAGTGCTCGGATCCCTTCTTCAGTAGCGTGTAGCGGCTAACGACACCAGTTCTGTGTTGGTACATTAATCTTCTTTGGCTTCCCACATAATGTTCTTGTTTGGCCACACCTCTTTTAAGTTACTGTTCTTGCATTCTGACCATGGTAGTAGATTCACGGTCCTCACTTGGTTCTCGCGAACGACTTACTTCCCCAAGAATCCAGTGGTGTCCACTCTATGACTACGAGCAGCATGACGATGGAGGTGATGGCAGTTACACAAGCTTTCATATGGCTGGAATCACAGCATTATACCAACGTGTGTGTACTAAGTGATTCAATGAGCATGATTCAGAAGGTCGAAGCTGGATCTGTACGTAGACAGTCCACTGTCATGTCTGTCTGGTTGCTCTGCTCTAGATAGCGTTCGAAGAGAGCTTTGCCCTTGTTCTTGTCAGTCCTCTGCCAGATGAGGCCAGCACCTTGGAAGTCAGAAATTCTCTTATTCTTGACTACCCCACTCATGCTTTTGTGTAGTCGCCATAACAATTTCAGTGACTTGTCTGTGCTTACTCTTTGACATACCTCTGCCCATTTTTTACCTTTAACCACCTTAACCAGTTTTTTTTTTTAAAATAGCTAACTATTGTGTGCATCTCTCTTTCTAAGTGCATGCAGGGACCAGGTGGGCAACTCTGTTCTTCTTGGCATTTTGCCATTTCCTTACAGCACTATGCTTATCCATCCAGGCCTTTTCCACTTCAAAATTCAACCAAGATGGCTACTCCCAGCTGTTTTTCCTGCCCTGAAACTTTCTGCGCTTGTCGCGTCTTATTTTACTCACCACATCTTGCCCTGTACTGTCATACTTGAAATTCTTGACCGTTGACTTGTGCTGCCTTGTTCTGCCTTTCTCAACCAATATGCTGCAATGGTGCTGGTTGCTGCCAAGGTGCCCTAGGGCACCCCATCTACACACTGTAGTGAGTGAAGGAGAAAACCTCGCCAGGTTAATAACACCATCCTCATCACCTGGACGATTTGCTGTCATGGTGACATAGCCACTGTTGATACAAACAAGGGTACTGGTTTCAATTGCCGCCTCGAGCTTCTTCCTCTGTGTGTTAGAAGAAATGTTACCCCATGATGTGCCATTAGCGTTGAAATCCCCACAGAAAATAACATTCCTGTTGTGACATTATATGTCACTCAAACACTGCCACTTCTGGAAATTCACACTCGCGTTACAGGCATAGACATTAACCAATACGAATTGTAGACCATGGTTTGGCAAGAATGCGACAGCGTGGAATGACGAGGGAATCTGGCCGATGCTCGACGCTTAGAGGAAAGATGAGACGCACATATAATGAGATTACTATTTGTACTATTGGGGTTGGAACTCTTCGCTGGCTTCTGAGGATTGAGACGGAGCTTTAATGGGAATGTCCCGAATGCTGTGATGTCGGTTCTTAAATCAATCAATCAATCAATCAATCAGTCAGTCAATTGTAGACCAGATTGAAATCTAACTGCCTGTATTTTTATCTCGTCACTGTCCCACCTGGACATGTCCAGCTCTGAAGCCACTATACTGTCTCGAATCAGAGTCGCTATTCCCAAATTTCGCCTGTTATAAAAACATTTGAAGCCGGCTATATGGAGTGAATTAACACCCATTCTTGTCTCATGAAGCGCTACTAAATCGTTCCTGTGTGAATGGAATAGTCAAGAATAAGAGAGTTCCTGACTTCCAGAGTGCTGACCTTATCTGTCAGAGGTCTGACGAGAACAGGGGCAAAGCCCTTTTCGAACGCTATCTAGAGCAGTGCAACCAGACAGACATGAAAGGTCGAAACTTTGCCAAGGCGGTTACCTCAGATATTTGTAAGGCCAAGAACATTGCAGTTGAAGACACAGTGACAGTGAAAGAGATCAGGGCTGGAGTTCGAAGAACAAGAAACAGCGCTCCAGGGCCAGATGGCATAAGATATGACATAAATAGGTGTACCGACAACAAGCTAGAGAAACTAGCAGACATGTACAACAACAGTATAGAGAGCGCTAGCATCAAGGAGGAGTGGTTACACAGCTATCTGATTCCCTTGCCGAAGCCTGGCAAAGAGGAACAAAGAAGCGGAAGAATTTGAATTTATCAATCTTCTTGTCTACTAAAAGGGCGTCCTGGAGAAATCATTTAACCAATTAATGCGTTCCCTTTCTGAATATGTGTAAAATTGCTGCATTCAGGTTACATTTACAGTGAATCATGTCTTATCAAACACACATTTACGTGACATTTGCAGTGAATTATGTCCGCGATAAGGAACAAGGGTAATTTGTCCGCACTTACTTGACTTGATGCCCGCAGTTTAGCCAATCACGGCTGACGGCAATGTTTAACTTGTTAAGACAATTTGGTTATAAAATGTAATTATTCATAATTTCTGTTTAAAGCGAATTCTTCAATTGAAAGTATTACGTTCTCAAGGATGTTAGTGAGTGAAATGGGAATGCAATAACGCACTTATCTTTACATATCCATCGAGAATCATAATTGACTCCTAACTAACCGAAACAGCACATCTAAATCACACTCACTACATTAAAAGGCCGAAGACCGCACATTGGAAATCGTATTGACCCGTTTTATCTTGACGATCAATAATTTAGTAAAATTCGTAGTCGGGAAGCAAATTAATCGTCATTCCTTTTAAAGACAAAAATTGATACAAAGAATATGACCTTTCATTGAAAGCTGGCAATTGCTGACAATAAATACTCACATACAAAATTACGAAATTGCAAATGGAACATCACGAATTGCCCAACGTTTGCACCCAGCTACAAATTCAGCATGATATAACTATCGATTTTTTAAAAAATTTAACTCCCATATATGCACATTATTCTATGTATTTCTGTGTACTTGTATTTTAACTTGTTCAATGAGCGTCAGAGGAACCGACGGTAGCAGTTGGTTGTGGTTCTAAACTGGCGACCGTAGGTAGAGGATATCTGTATAGAGACAATGGCTAAGGTCGCCAACAAGTGTGGTCACTACCAAGAATTTGCCTAGGAATAGGTAACCGTGATGATATACGCATATTGACACGGTGATTTGTTGTTGTTAATATATCTAAATACAAACCTACATAGTAAACATGTTACAAACGTGGACATCACAATGATATACATCATAAAAACACGGTGATTGTAGTAACTATAAATGTAAAGATGTCTACAAACATAACTGTAATGATCTCAGTGACCACTGAACAAACACTTCGTCTGCTACTCAGTGAAGAATTAGCTCACAAAATAGATCAAGTATTTCACTATATAATATTCCCCTGTATCAGCGTGTTAGGAATAGCTGGCAATGTAACCAGCATTGTCATACTGACCAGACAGGGGTTCAGAAAATGCTCCAATGTTCTTCTCATGGCCTTGGCTGTCTCTGATGTTTTGTTTCTCATGGGCATCAACAATATTCCTATGTATATATATGTTGGAAATAACCCTCCAGGATTCAGGTTTTCTGAAATAGGTAATTATACACTGTATGCATTGTGCATGGTGTTTATATCGGCTTACATCATAGGACTTCAATCGGCAATGCTAATTCCTGTTCTAATAACAGGAGAACGTATATTAGCCATTATGTGCCCGCTCAAAGTTTATTTTATCTTAACGCCTCGACGTGCAATGGCTACTGTTGCCTGTATTTTTATTGTAAGTGGTGCATATTTTCTTTATGACAATATATTCTGTTTTCAATTTGATCAAGTCTTGCGTGAAGACAATGTAATAGGGCAGCTAAAGTACTCACGTACCTATGTAAATGATGTTAAGATTGGTCTGTATGCAATACTAAAAGGCACAATTAATTACATGACAGGAATAATACCAGTTATACTTGTAACAGTCGGATGCATTGTTATTGGAATTCAAATCATGTTAATTACCAACAGGCGGAAACATATGACCTCAAGCCAATTAAAAGTAGTCACCAAAATGTCTGTATCAAAGACATCAAAACTTTAGTGAGCATTTGCACCCTCTACATTTTATGTAGTGGCTTTGCGTTTGTGATTTCATACGTCACTAAGATTGAAACCATAAAACAGAATATTCCGCTAAAAATGGTCTTAGAAACAATTCAGATGTTTTTATTTTGTATCAACGCTGTTGGAGACTGTATCATTTACGTCGGTGCAAACGCCGGTTTAAGAAAATCAAGCACAACTCGCATTGGTGTGTCACACAATTAAAGAAAAGCAAACTGAAGCTTACCTACATTTCGCATGTTATATTCATCATTATTATGCACCATGCCGATAAGCCTGGGCGGTCATATTTCGCCATCTCACTCAATCACAAGAGTCGTAGATCAGCTCTGTATTCTTGTCTCGACAATACCCCACCATCATGTTATTTACTAGTGTGACCGGCTACGTCTAATTTCTCTAATCAGTTTACGGTTTTCATTTCTTTCTTGAAGGACTTGGTCAATTATGTTTATGTCTGTCCATGGTATTCTTTGATTTTTTCTCACAAACCACATTTCCTCTGCTATCAGATGTTTTTCAGCTTGTCTGCTTATTGTCCATGCTTCACATCCGTACATCCGAAGGGCCCAATATAAGACGGGCCTGCGTGTCCAATTTGTTATCCTTTAAAAATAAAGTTCGTTCGTTCGTTCGTTCGTTCGTTCGTTCGTACAAAAGTACAGGTTGTATTGGGTGTTTTAAAGTTGCATGTCTTATACAGAACTTTGCGATCAGCCACAGATGTATTTTCTCTAGGCACATTTAGGTTTAACTGATGACTATTGCTTTCTGAACGAGAATTCTACGTTTAAGTACAACTGAACGGTGTAGAACCCAGAACGAACCCAGTACTCTTTCATGAATTAGTTTTTTTTAAACGTAATCTTATTCCACACACACACACACACACACACACACACACACACACACACACACACACACATACACACACACACACACACACACACACCCACCCACCCACCCACGCACGCACGCACGCACCCACCCACACACACACACACAATATATATATATATATATATATATATATATATATATATATATATATATATATATGTTTGTGTGTGTGTGTGTGTGTGTGTAGCGTTATCTGCATGTTTAGAGCAATGGCGGATGGCTATGTCCCAGAACTGACTGGTTTTTGTGCCTTATGCAGAAATGTGTGGCTGCTTGTCTTCTGGTTGAATGCCGCTTCTTTTGACCATGAACTGTGCTTTCGTGGAGGACTGTTGTTGTGGCATTCTGGAGACGGTATTATGTACTGTGAAATGTTTTTTACATCTGTCCGAGGTGTTGTGATGTGGTCTACATGCTCAAAATGACGTAGCTGGAAACGGAACAACAACATCCAGGGCTAGTGTGTCGCAGATTCGAGCGGTTTTCTTGCCTTATGCAGAAATATGTGGCTGCTGGGTTTGCTAGTGACTGCCCTTTCCATCGATAATGAACTGTGTTTTCGAGGAGGACTTTTGTGTTGGAATTCTGTACAGTGAGGTGTTTCTTTGCATCTGTTCGGGGTTGTTTTGTTGCGTGGTCTACATTTCGGAAGAAAAATGGTGTGGTGGCTAGAAAACATCTAGAAACGGAACGGTAATATCTAAAAACGTCAAGACTTTGTGGGTGAACATCTGGTTGGGAAAGTGACTGTCAACTCCATCAGGGATGAACTGTATTGTTCGTAGAGGACGTTTGTGGAGACATTGTGGTGGTAGCGGCATTTTGCACAGTGTGCCTGTGAGGGCCGTTGTTTGTCGAGATTGCTGTCTTTTCCACTTTTCACATGGGACAGTGAGGATCATTTTATGCGATATTCACTGGCACGGGAACGGAACATAATGGGGACGACCCATTGCTGTGATGTTGGAACCGTGACTAATGACTAATGTTTATATATATATATATATATATATATATATATATATTGTTTTGTCAGTCAGGTCTTAGTCAGATATGACTGAGCTACCGTATAACAGTAGACGGTACTACCTGGTTTCTGTTAGCGCCGAACATTGGGCGGCGCTTACCAAACCCGACACCCCACATTGTGCCAACGGCTTCGGGCGGAAGAGCGCAATTGGGAGGGTACAAGCCTTACCCTGGTGCGAGGAAATGCAAGCTAAAGACAAAATTGTCATGGCAGGGCAGACCAGGCCCTAAGCCTTGGTTGGCGACTGGTCTAGGATCGAAGCTCCGACAGGCGGACAGTTAGAGCATTGCTTTGCTGATCCGGCAGCTTCTGCAGCTTGTCTTGTTCCAGATGTAGGGGTGTTACCTTTCCTCTGGAGTGAACTAGGCAGGCCGAGAGAGGGATCATGCTGCATGGGCAACACATGATCTCTATATTTTAGCCCAGGCTTTGTGCTATGGAGAGGCAATAACTCCATCCCTGGTCTTAACTGGTCTCGGAATCAAAGCGAGAGGCAACTGTTACGGGTTATAAGTCCTTGTCAGTTGGCGTAGACATGGGGCGCCACGCGTTGCCTCTGACGGTGGGAGACACCTATAGGTGTCACTGATCAGCTACCGCCCGCCTCAAGCTGGGCAGCCCCCAGCCAATTGGGTGCTGATCCGCCACAGCCTGCCTGCTTCAATGGGTGCTTGGGGCTAGGACAAAATCTGAATCGCAGGCTGTAAAACCAATGCACCAGGTACAAACAAAAATATAAATAGAAATCTCAAGCTACGGCTTGCAACCTGGAACGTGAGAACCATGTGTCCAGGATTTTCCACTGACTTGACCAATATTGACGATGTGAGAAAAACGGCTGTGATTGATGCCGAACTCAATCGTCTTAACATTGATATTGCTGGCCTGCAGGAGACTCGCCTCGCCGAGGAAGGGTCACTCGGGGAAAACAACTACACCTTTTTCTGGAAGGGTAAAGGGCAGGCAGAAAAAAGGCAACACGGTGTGGGCTTTGCAGTGAAGAATTCGCTACTGGGAATGATTGAAATTCCAGCAGGAGGAAATGAAAGACTATTATCCCTGCGCTTGGCAACCTCTTGTGGGTTTGCCACCATTATTACTGCATATGCACCGACACTCGATTCCTCTGATGATGTGAAGGATTTGTTCTATGAGGAGATAGACTCTGTGATCAAGGCAGTTCCAAAATCCGACTACATTTATATGCTCGGTGATTTCAATGCTCGTGTGGGCAAGGACTCGAGTTCATGGCCAGTGTGCCTTGGAAAATACAACATCGGTCGCATGAATGAAAATGGGCAAAGGCTGCTGGAGCATTGCACCAGTAATGACCTATGTATTACAAACTCTTTTTTTAAAACAAAAGAGATGCATAAGGTCACATGGAAACATCCAAGATCCGGCCATTGGCACCAGCTGGACTTCATCATCACACGGAGACAACATCTGAACCATATATCATTGACTCGTAGTTACCACAGTGCTGACTGTGATACGGATCATTCTTTGGTTGTTGCAAGGGTTAGACTGAGACCAAAGAGAATCTACACAGCTAAACACAAATCTAGCCCCAGGATTAATATTATTAACACTCATGATCCTGAAAAGTGCTTTCAGTTTCAACAGCAACTTGAAGACGCTTTCACTGATACACCAGAAAATTGTACAGTAAATGATAAATGGAATAAACTTAAGGAAACTCTTTGTAAAACTGCCGTAAAGGTTTACGGCACTGTGGATAAGAGGCAGGACTGGTTTGCGGCCAACAGCGAGACTCTGCAGCCCTTGATTGATAAGAAGAAGAAAGCTCTCTTAAGAAACAAGGAAAGACCAACGAGTAACACTCTGAGTGAGCTAAGGCAAGCTAGGAAGGATGTGCAAAAGGCTGCCAGGCAGTGTGCAAATGATTATTGGATCAAGTTATGTGAGTCCATTCAAATCGCAAGTGATAAGGGAGACATAAGAAGCATGTATGAAGGAATAAAGAAAGCCTGT
Source organism: Cepaea hortensis (assembly GCA_963921405.1). NCBI lineage: Eukaryota > Metazoa > Mollusca > Gastropoda > Stylommatophora > Helicidae > Cepaea > Cepaea hortensis. Next base: position 447,429,050 of record OY992876.1, on the reverse strand, counting down.
GGTCCAGTGATCAAAAGAAGTGCACCATTGAAAACCTTGACTGGAGAAGTCATCACTGATAAGAAACAGCAGATGGACAGATGGGTTGAGCACTATTTGGAGCTTTACTCAAGTGAGACCAAACTAGCGGATAATGCCCTCAACGCCATAGAGGCTCTACCAACTCTTGACCACCTGGACACACTTCCCACCATAACAGAAGTTAAGTGTGCTATAAATGAACTTGCATCTGGCAAGGCTCCAGGTAAGGATGGGATTCCAATAGAGGTTATCAGGAGTGGGCAAGACACACTCACTATACAGATCCACCAGCTAATAGAGCTATGCTGGCGTGAAGGACAAGTCCCACAGGATTTCAAAGATTCAAGCATCATAACACTGTACAAGAACAAGGGCGATCGGAGCGACTGCAACAACTATAGGGGTATCTCACTTCTGTGTATTGTTGGAAAAGTATTTGCCAGAATTGTTCTGCGCAGACTTCAAGTCCTAGGAGATCAAGTCTACCCCGAATCACAGTGTGGCTTTCGACAGAACCTGTCTACCACTGATATGATATTCTCATTGCGACAAATGCAAGAAAAATGCCGTGAACAGAATCAACCACTGTTTATTGCCTTCATCGACCTCACAAAGGCATTTGATTTGGTCAGTCGTGAGGGTCTGTTCAAGGCACTAAAGAAGATTGGCTGCCCACCAACTCTTCTGTCCACTGTGGAATCGTTCCACACAGGCATGAAGGGTATAATCAAGTTTGATGGTGCAACTTCTGAAGAATTTGAAATCAAGAGTGGAGTTAAGCAAGGTTGTGTACTAGCTCCCACCCTCTTTGGAATATACTTTTCACTTCTACTGAAATATGCATTTCGTGATCAGGATGGTGGTATATACATTCACTCACGCTCAGATGGCGGCCTCTACAATGCTCAGAGATTGAAGGCTAAGACCAAAATTAGGAGGGTACTGATCAGAGAGTTGCTTTTTGCAGATGATGCTGCAGTTACGACCCACTCTGAGGAAGAATTGCAATGTCTACTATCTGCATTCTCCAATGCTTGTTCTGAATTTGGTTTAACAATTAGCAAAAAGAAGACACAGATTATGTCACAATGTGCACATGGGGTACCATCAATCTTTATTGACGACGCCGAACTAGAGATAGTAGACCATTTTACATATCTAGGATCAGTGGTAAATAGCAAATTATCCCTAGATCAGGAAATCAACATCCGGATTGGTAAGGCAGCAACAACAATGAACAGGTTAAGAAAAAGAGTCTGGGAGAACAGGAAGCTTACTGCCAAAACAAAAGTCCTTGTCTATCAAGCCTGTGTCCTTAGTACTCTTCTCTATGGCAGTGAAACCTGGACAACTTACTCACACCAAGAGAACAATTTAAACAGCTTTCATATGCGGTGTCTGCGAAGAATTCTTGGTATTAAGTGGCAAGACAAAATCACAAATACTGAAGTATTGGAAAGATCAGGTTGTGTGACAGTTTATTCCATGCTCAGTCTTCGTAGACTTAGATGGATAGGACATCTTAGGAGGATGGATGATGGTAGAATACCAAAGGATATCTTTTTTGGTGAATTACAGATGGGTAAGAGATCTCAGGGTCGGCCTCTACTACGATACAAAGATGTGTGTAAGCGGGACATGATTGATACAGGCATTGATAATGCACATTGGGAGCAAGTCGCCGCTGAACGTGTTGCATGGAGGGCAAATATCAGAAATGGAATAAAGTCAAAGGAGAAAATTATTGCAGAAAAGTCACACACCAAGCGTTTGAGACGTAAGATGGTGCATGATGGTGGAAATGACCACGTGTTCACATGCACCCACTGTGAACGGACATTTACAGCGCAAATTGGCCTTATCAGTCACACTCGCTACCGCCATAGTTAAAAGTTATTATGCCTTTTTAAAGCACAAACTATCGTCTGTCAAGACGGCAAGGTGCCAATGATATATTGTTTGCATATCCTTTACAGGACATTACTATATTACTTAAGTGCTAGAGTAAGAAAAAGCACAACGCCGACTGCAATCGGGTCACAGCTAAGAAGGAAGAATAAAAATAGAAAAGAGAGGAAGCACCTCAAAGATTATCCTCGCTCATCAAGTAAGAGACAGGATAGAAAGAAGATTTTTCCCAGGATCGGGCTGACAGAGAATCAAAGTATTTCACTTTTAATTCCAGGCAATAAATTACATCACAGGTAGTTCCAGAAACATCGATTATACAACCAAACCAAACAAAGATCATATTGATATCAATGTTATTACCACTTTGAGCAACTCGATTAAAATAAAAAAAAGGCGTATATTTTATATGAGTTGCATTTTTATGACTCTAGCCCCCCCCCCCCCCCCCAGCGCCCCCCCCCCCAAAAAAAGTTTCAAAAAAGATACTTTTGAATAATTCAAAAGCCCATATTTCTAGAAATAACTAAGAACCCAGATTGACTAATGATACGAGCATACTAACGATTATATAGCAATGGCAGAGATCAATGCATTTCTAATATTGCCGATTTTGATCAAACAAATAGGCATTTGCGCCATTCTCAAATGTTCAGGGTTTCTGTTTTGGGTATAAGCACCCGCTAAATTTCATTTCATTTCTGACATTGGAGAGGCCCGTTTTCTTTCCTTAAGTACACCCGTTAATTTCTTTACTCAGGGTTCATTGCGCCCTGACTGTACGACACCTAGCGGTCCCTAACCATCATCCTGAGTTTTGCGGACGTATCTCCTTTGGTGGGTTCTATATTCTTTCCTTGGCGACTATATATATATATATATATATATATATATATATATATATATATATATATATATATATATATATATATATATATATATATATATATATATATATATATATATATACGAGGGCGAGTCAATAAATAAGTCACACAGTTCTGTGGAATGGCAGATAAATGTAATTGGTGGTTTATACAGGTGTCATTAGGTGGCAGCAACATCGAACTGTTTATTCCCATTCGTCAGGTGGTGCTAGGTGTCTCATAGTCGCCAGAACAATTTCAGTGACTTGTCTGTGCTTACTCTTTGACACAGATCGGCCCATTTTTCGCTTTTAACCACCTTGGCCAGTTTTTTGAAATAGCTTACTTTTGTGTGCATCTCTCTTTCTAAGTGCAAACAGGGACTAGGATGACCAGCTCTGTTCTTCTTGGCATTTTGCCATCTCCTTACAGCACTACGCTTATCCACCCAAGCCTTCTCCACCTCGAAACTCCACCACGGTGGCTGCTCCCAGCTTTTTTTTTCCTGCATTGAAACGTTCTGCGCTTGTCACGTCTTATTTTACTCACCACATCTTGCCCTGTACTGTCATACTGGAACGTCTGTACCTTTAGCTTGTGCTGCCTGGTTCTGCCTTTCTCCACCAATATGCTGCAAGGGTGGTGGTCGCTGTAGTGAGTGAAGGTGAAACTAGCGCCAGATCAATAGCACTGTCCTCATCGCCTGGACGGCTTGCTGTCCTGGTGACACAGCCACTGTTGATACAAACCAGGTCGATGGTTTCCAGTGCAGTCTCGAGCTCCTCCCCTTGTGTATTGGAGGAAGTGTTTCCCCATGATCTGCCTTTAGCGTTGAAGTCACCACAGAAAATAACATTTCTCTCGTGGCCTAATATGCCACTTAAGCACTGCCACTTCTGGGCGTCCACACTCGCATTGCGGGCATAAACATTAACCAACACGAATTGTATACTGGAATGAACTCTCAACGCCTGTATTTGTATATCGTCACTGTCCCAACTGGACATGTCTAGCTCTGACGCCACTATGTTGTCGCGAGCGAGAATCGCCGTTCCCAGATGTCGTCTGTTGTAGAAACATTTGAAGCCGGCAATTCGGAGTAGCTGATCGCCCAGTCTCGTCTCCTGGAGTGCTACAATGTCGTTCCTGTAAACTAGGGTTTCTAAAATAGAGCCCCGTTGTTTTACACTGGCACAGTTCCAATATAGAATACGGATGTTCCTGAGTCCTAGACGGTGACACTTGAGTCTAAAACGTCTCAAACCACCGCGCTTACCTTGCTTCTTTCTCCCTGCGCGGCTACCACGCCGCTTCGTTATGTTGACTGCTGACCGCTCGGAGAACACACGTTGTGCCGCCATGTTGAAAAAACGCAAACACAGACTGCTGAGAACCACACACGCTGCTGAAAATTCACTCAATGATGGCTTCGCTCTATGCACGAACTCCGTAGCACCCACGCAGATCTTGAGTAGAAAATTCTGGTTTTACATCCTGGCACACCAATTACACGCAAGAGATGAATAAATCCATCCCCTACGCGAAAAAGTTAACGAACACAAAACAACACGACCGTCCGTCGCCATCTTGAAACCGGAAGTCAGTAGTCAGTAGTAGTAGTAGGCCTCTTTCAGTCCTGAAGGACTATAGAGTTGTGCCGCTTGGCTGGCAGCACCGCTGGTGACTGTATAGCCCAATGCGAGAGTTTCCTCATCTGTAAGACGAGGCAAGTCCCGCAGTAAGTGACTGCGCTTTGAGCCTGTGCCGCCTATCCTCAGTTTGTTGGATCAGATCAAATTTAATAGTTATCTTGGTGTTGGAGTGTTGCTGTAAAGCTGTAAAGATGTTATTTGGAAAGGGTCTGATTTCCTGCCTTTATATGTTACTATATTATAAGTATATTCCATACATAGTCTGGTCATGTTGATTAACTTCCTTGGTATTCCAAATTCCTGCATAGCATTCCATAGACGATTCATATGGACACTATCATAAGCCTTTTTAAAATCCACAAAAATGTTATGGAGATCTCTTTTATATTCCCAATTATTCTCGGCTATTTGTCGTAAGATAAATATCTGATCTATTGTTGATCTGGTTTGTCTAAAACCCGCCTGGTAGTTTTATTATGCTATAGAGTCTTCTACAGGCCAGAGAAGCATTAACTGTCTACATGTCAGATGAAAAGAAGCAATACAAAGGTCCAAAATGTCAGATTCAGATTGGGAAAAGATTTCGAAATATTTTGAAAGTTTTGGACTTATTCTGTCAAACCACGGTCCTGCTTGGCGGTCAAGATTATGTTTCATGTAGCTGTGTATTACCACTGCTATCAAAAGTCGCTGAAAAGTCGACAGGGTCAACTTCATTGCACCGGGTTTTATCCCATATGGCTCGGTCTCTTTCCGCAGAGTGGAAAGCTTCGCACAAAGCACGAACTGCGTAGCTCTAGCGACGACCCACAGGTGTCTCCGAAAAATTTCACTCGTGAACCGAAGGACGCTGCCCAGAATCGAACCTACAACCTTTGGAGCCCGAGTCAAACGATATAACTACTTCGCCACGGAGTCTCCCTAGAGTTGAGAGGAAAATAATGTGCCCTCTACCACCACACCTAGAGTTAAGAGGAAAATCATGTCCCCTCTACCACCACACCTAGAAATGAGAGGAAAAATAATTGCCACCACTATCATCGTTGACAAAGAATATGACTGTACACGATGATGATCCGGGCTACATAGCTAACTTTAAGGCAGCATCTATTAATAACTTCAGTGAACGTGTAGTAATATGACAAGTATTGAAATACTACAGATTGCAACAGCACTTGATCCACGCTACACATACCTGAAGTGATTGTCAACAGATGCAAAAGAATGAACTTGGTCGCGTATTGAACAACAAATAGCAGTTGATGTTCATGATGAGCAGATGGAAACTGCAGCAACGAATGATACTGACATTGACAATGAAACTATATATGAACCAAATGAAAAGCGTATTAAGCTAAAGGAGACTGAAACAGAGAAGAAAGTTGTTGAATCGGTTGACCGTCTACAATGGTGCAAACTTAATGAACATTGTCACAATCTGTTTTGCAACAGAATGAGATTGTTCGTTGTCTAGATCCTGATGCTCCTTCTATATCACTGCAGAGTGTAAGCTGGGCTATCCCCATGTCACACAACATAAGTCATTACCGTAGTACACATCTATTAGTCACTGAATAAGATTGCGTTTGCGCACAGAATATCCCTTTACTGATGAATGAACACGGAAACAGGCAACATATATAAATCCAGTAACAGTAATTCCAGAATATATCCTCATCACAACCTAACACTCAAATAACACTGCCTTCTCCAAGCCTTCTTAATCTAATCCACCACGACAGTTAACCAGCCACTCTCCCCGGCCCAAACTCACTCGATTCAGCCCACTCTGGGTCTAGGCCTCAACTAACTATCCAGTCCCTTGACTCCACACAACACTCCTCCCCATCCCAAGCTGTCTGCTTCACAACCCAACTAGCGGGCTGACGCCTCTCAACTCCCCCTTAAACTCACTGCCTCCAACCTTCCCCGTCTGTATTCTTATTTGCCCTTTCCGGAGACCTACCACCCAGCCTCATTTTACCTCCGTCTATTATTTCTCAGGGCCGGTTAGCTTGTTTATGTAGTACCACTTTCGCTTAGGCCCATCACGCCCAATGTTAATGAACCCAGGCATGTTACAAACATCGCTATCCAAAATTGGCATTCCTTGCCAAGACCATTCTGTGCATACCGGCTACCTCAGTTCCATGTGAACGATTGTTCAGCTCTGCTGGTTATATAGTTAATAAGACGCGTTCGTCACTTAAACCAAATACTGTCAACATATATTCGTCTGTTTGCATAGTTGGTTATTAGATGACATATGAACAAGACAATCCAGTGTTATTTCAATTTTCGACAAATACGACTATAACGTGAGTTATGTGACTATAAATGTTTTGCTTTAATCGAAATTAAATATTAATTAATCGTTAAGTTTTCAAAAGTTAACTATTAGTTAGTTAGTTATCAGGTCATCGTCATTGCATATCGAACCATTCAGTCCATAAGTGCTCGGATCCCCTCCTCAGCAAATCCCGCAGCGTGTAGCGGCTAACGACATCAGTTCTGTGTTGGTTTATCAATCTTCTTTGGCTTCCTGCGTAGTGTTCTTGTTTAGCCATCCCTATTTTAATTTTCTGATCTCACATTCTGGCCATGGTTGTAGATTCACAGACATCACTTGGTTCTTGAAAAAGTCTTACTTCTCGTAGAGCATTCAGAATGTCAGCCTGGTCCATGGCGCGTCCGCCCTCCAGAGTAGCCTCACCTGCGAGCTTGTCAGTCCGCTCATTTCCTTGCACTCCCGCATGCCCTGGCACGAAGATGAAACTAATCTTTGCCTGCCGAGACTGTCTGTGTCTTGAGCCATGTTATTGTTTTCCTTACTGCCATGACTTCCATAGTCAGGCTACTCGTGGTCTCAGTAAAAGCACCAGAGTCCTCCTTCACAATTCTCCCTCCGGCTCGAGCCGTAAAGGCCAATGAGCTTCTCACATGTCAGACGACCGACCCATCTGTTTAGATGACAGCATCACCGCCTAGCGAATTCTCGAAAATCAACGCTTGTACTTCAGCATCCACAGCAGCCGGATTTTCTTGTCTGCATTTTCTTTCTAGTTGGATGCAAACTGAAAAGGATGTGCAGAAACCTGTTGGCACTTGTACCCACTCCTATCCAAGTTCTAAGTCCTCAAGTGAACACACCTGTTGAAGAATGTCTTCGGCTTGACTCATCCACGATCGTCCTCTTTTTAACCTGCTGCTCTTTACCTTCATAATTTCACTATGCAGTGGATGTTGTATGTTTGCTTTAACTCTCAGGTAGGCGCATGCTCTGCAAACTTGAATTCTGTCTTCAATGTTTGAAAAATCAAGAAGATAGCGCATCGCCCTGCATGCTGTATCTCTTGTACATCCAAGAATGATGCGCATAGCTTCATTGTGTATCCTTTCCATCCTTTCTATCTGCTTAAGGCTGAGAGTCGGGATTGCCATCGCGTACTCAGAAACAGACATGACTAGCCCCTCGTACAGAAGACATAGATGGCGCTGCTCACAGTTTGCTGCCGCCATTACCCGCATCGCTGCCAAACCCCGATTGACCTTTGTTATCACCTGGTCTATGTGCTTATTATAAGCAAGGCTTCGATCAAACCGTATCCCCAGGTAATTCATTGCCTGCGTTCTTTCCACCATCTATGAAAACAGATTTACAGCAACACTCCAACACCAAGATAACTATTAAATTTGATCTGATCCAACAAACTGAGGATAGGCGGCACAGGCGCAAAGCGCAGTCACTTACTGCGGGACTTGCCTCGTTTTACAGATGCGGAAACTGCAGTCACTTACTGCGGGACTTGCCTCGTCTTACAGATGCGGAAACTGTGACAGGGATTGTCACTCTCGCATTGGACTATACAGTCACCAGCGGTGCTGCCAGGCACCTCCCAAGCGGCACAACTCTATAGTCCTTCAGGACTGAAAGAGGCCTACTACTACTACTACTACTACTACTACTACTACTACTACTACTACTACTACTACTACTACTACTACTACTACTACTACTACTACTACTACTACTACTACTACTACTACTACTTTCAGGACTGAAAGAGGCCTACTACTACTACTACTACTACTACTACTACTACTACTACTACTACTACTACTACTACTACTACTACTACTACTACTACTACTACTACTACTACTACTACTACTACTACTACTACTATATACAAGGTGTGGACTGCGCCTGGCCCTGCAGCCAGCAGTGCAAGAGTCGGCTAGCCTCTATCAGGAGGGATGAAAAGTGAAACTTAGTAGCCTGCCGATGACACTCCGAAAAGGAGGCTGAACCAACTCGTCGTCTTGGAGTTGTCCCACATATTATATTTTTTGTGTTTTCGGCCTCTGGGGATGTCCACTATCTACAAACTATTGCAGGGTGTATGAATAAGTATGATGAAAAGAGAAATTATCTTATGCCTTTGATGACCTTGTCACATTATTGTAATATGCAAGTGAGGGGCAATGTTGACAAATGAAGTTGAATATTGGTCAACCCAGTAAAGCTATCAGAAACGCCAATAGCCGACAAAGGGCCGAATTGGTGCACAAAGCATCATACCATATATGCACAGGTTATGATTAGAGATTATGAATTTCAATCTAGATAGTAGAAATTCTTATTCCACAGATATTCAAGTCCTAGTCCAAGGATAGTACCAGAGGACTGACAAATCAAAGTGATGAAATAGTAGAAGTTTGATTTGAAAGGTTAGAATGTAAAATAGGTAAATTGAATTTAGAATTGTTTGTGGAAAAAAAAATGTTGCTCATTTTTTTTTCAAGTGAACGGGGGTGAGTGTCACGGACCTAGGACAGGTCATGGGCCACACTGTACAGACAGCCTGCAGCTTCATGCAGTCCGACGTGAAGATGAGAAGATCGAGAATCACGCCTTGCATGAGGCGAATCGCTGAGCAGGGGATAAACTCTCCTTGAAGGCTTATTCACGTCTAGACCAAACGTGGGGTCGGACTGATGATGGCGAATGGCAGAATCGTATCTTGCCGCCACGTTGTGTATATGCCGAGCTGGTGAAACAGAGTTGAAATGCTGACGTCGTCTGAGAGTTTTGCCGATCGAGTTGATTGAAGAGTGCAAGTATGATCTGTTTGCAATTTTAGTAACAGTGTTTATTGACCGTGATGAGGCAATTTGTGACTTGTTTTGAAGATACGATAATACATTGTGTCGAAATAATGCCGCTGTTGTGTCGTGAATAGTCATCGTTGAAGTGATGTTCATATTTACGTCATGTGTGTGTAAAGAGTCATATTCACAGAGGAAGTAAGAAGTCTAGTTGCTAGACCACATCAAGTAGAGCTATAAGAGCACCACAGTCAGCATGGTGGCATGTGTACATTCAGATACAATATATCCTTGGAGAACAACAGGACGCTTCGCGCCACTTCGACCTATAAGCTTATTGGCATACATGTGCTACGGAGCCAAGAATCACCGCTAAACTCATGGACGCACCCTCTAAACTCATTGGCATATACGTTAATTCATCTAAGCAAATAAGCTTGTTGGCAGAGCTGATGGGTCTATACAAATGTGGGTCTAACACCGTATGCCCGATGCTTCTTAATTGACCTTTAATTACTTACATATATTTGTCCTGAGGCACCCGCAGAAGTGCAGTTGCTTTCCTGTCCGAGGGGTTGGTTTTAGATTCACCACCAAGGCTGATTTTTTTTTTTTACAGTTTACCTACTTTTCCAGGTTTACTCAGGCTAACACGAACACCAGAAAATGTCTCTGAAAGTAAACGCGGCCGGTGTGAGGGTAGTCACATCACCCACCATGTCTCGGTTTTTTTTCGCATAGCCTTTACAGGAAATCGCTGTCAACACCAGCGTTTTACCGCTGTCGTTGATTTATTGGCAAGATTACACTCAGTAGTTTGCCATTGCTTTCTGAGCGGACGGCTCACATATCCCGTAAGTTACCAAAGAACCGCTTCCAATTCTTGCACGCTGCGTTACCTTACGTGGATAAACGGGATTAATGTCTCTGTTAATATATTCAAATACGGAGTTAGCACCATACACCATACACACCCTACAACTTGTACAATATTATTCTCATCTCTCTTCTCATCTCATCTTGTTCCTTTTGTACCTTGCGGTATCGAGGTGACGTATAAAAAGCGGAAGAGTGCCCGTTTATGGGTTTCATGTATCGAATTACCATGGAAACTGTTATTCCCTCTGTCCACCGTTTACGTGGTAGGCCAGGACATGTCAATTAAGCCTAGAATTTATTCAATGTGTGTCCCTACCTAAGCCTTTCTAAAATTCTTATGCCCCCCCCCCTTCCCCCAACATATACATAATTTTTAATATTCAAAACTTGAAATGTTCACTAAAGAAACTTGAATGATAGGTTTCAGGAAGAAATCACTAGGAAATTTTTGAACAAACACAGCAAGTAAATTTTCAAAACATGATTGATTGATTGATTGATTGATTGATTAAGGAACCGACATAACAGCATTCGGGGCATTCCCATAAGCGCTCCGTCCCCATCCTCAGCAGCCAGCGAAGAGTTCCAACACTAATAGTCCCAGTATTAATCTGATTATATGTCCGTCCCGTCTTTCCTCTGAGCGTCGATCGTCGACCAGATCCTCTCTTCACCCTTCGCTGTTGCATTCTTGCCAGTCCATTTGCTCCTCCGAGGTGTACACGTGCTCTCACAAGGCCGCAACCACGTCTGCCTTATCATGCATCAAAACTCCACCAAGTTATGCAGAGCCATCCAATCTGTCCGCCTGTTCGTGCCCCAGCACACCAGCATGCCCCGGAGAAAGGATCCAGACGATGCTTGTCACCCGTGACTTCCGAAGCGAAGCAAGCCACTCTGCACGAAGCTTGCCTGTCCTCACCCTACTCAGCATGCTTTCTGAGTCAGTTACAATGACGATGTGTGTGTGTATCGTATTCTCCATTCAGCGGAAAGCTGCACTGACCAGCTCCACCTCCATTCTTAAGCTAGATGTTGTGGTATCATTTTCAAAACATATAATGGATAACGGAAATTCAAGTACAAAATAATTTTAATAGATTTTTCTATATTATTTTAATTATAATTCTCCCCCGATGGTGTTTCCACCTTGTCGTGGTGGGGGAGCTTGAGTTTCTCAATGACCCTGAGAGCTATGCCGGCGGTAGCGTAGCTACCAGCAGGGCCTCCCAAGCCGGACAGGTCAAAGGGTAGAGAACAGACAAAGAGAAACACCCTGGTCCTCCAGGTTGGGGGTTGAAGCGTGGGGTTAACATCCCCACCTTTGTAAAAACTATTTTGTTACGAAACAGATACATGAGCCTCGAATTCGGACTGACTTATTTGGACATCGACCTTGGAACGGTAAAGGACTTTTGAGATTTGGAACATGGAATGTACGGACACTATATCGAGCTGGAGCGGCCGAAGAATTAACCCGGGAGCTGGTTGAGTATAAAATGGATGTAACAGCAATTCAAGAAATAAGGTGGCCAGGAGAGGGTACTTTAGAGCAAAATGGAATGATTATAATATATGGAGGAAACACCCAAAATAAACATGAATTAGGAACAGGATTTGTCATCAAAAAAGAGTTATGGGGGAACGTTCTAAATTTTAAAGCTGTTAATGATAGGATTAGTAAATTAGGAATAAAAGGTAAATGGAAAAATATAACGATGATTAATGTACATGCACCTACTGAAGAGAAAGAAGATGATATTAAAGAAGACTTTTATAATGATCTGGCAGATGTCATAGAAGAAACCCCCAAACAGGACATCCTGATTGTCCTGGGAGACTTCAACGCAAAAATAGGTAGAGAGCAAACTCATAAAAAAGTGGCCGGTATGGAAAGCCTACATAAAACTTCAAATGATAATGTATGGAGAGTCATCAACCTAGCAGAAGCCAAAGGAATGCAGATCAGCAGTACCAGACTGCAAAGAAAGGATATACATAAAGAAACTTGGAAATCATGTGACAAGAGAACCTATAATCAAATAGATCACATTTTAATTAACAACAAAAATGCATCAAACATACAACAAGTTAGAAGCTATAGAGGAGCTGAGTGCCACAGCGACCACATCCTCGTTGGGGCAAAATTTAAAATAAAACTTAAGAGAGCTTTCTATGCTAAACTACAAAGGTTACACCCAACATATAACAGAGAAAAACTACAAGACATTACAGTCAAAGAGAAATTTGCAGATGAAATAAAATGTAAACTTGAAATTCTACAAAACCCGTTGGAGGAAAGCGTTGACCATCATGGTTGAACATCAAGAATACAATTCAGTCTACCGCAGAAGAATGTCTCGGTGTGTTAACCACGCATAGAAAGAACAGATGGTTCAATCCAAAATGTGAAGAAGCAGTCATTAGGAAAAAGAATGCCAGACAGCTGTGGCTAAATGACATCAACAACATCCAAAAGGAAGAGCAATATAGAAATGAATGTAAAGAGGCTACAAAAATAGCTCGACAGCAGAAGCGAGAATATATGAGTAATATAATCAAAGTTATAGAAACTAATCACCAGAAAAACGAATCCAGAAAGTTTTTAAAGAACTGAAGTCAATGAAACGAGGGGACCAACACAACACATATGGTTTAAAAGACAAAAATGGGAATATGATAAATACCAATGAGGAAATGTGCAACACATGGAAAAAATACTTTGTTGAATTACTAAATTGTGAAGCTCTAAGTAACACTTTCCCACAGGAAGAGGTTCTAACGTGTGAACCACAAATTGAAGAACCTGCATTTGAAGAAATCCTATATGTAATCACACGACTTAAAAACAATAAGGCAACTGGGGCTGATGGAGTTGCTGCTGAATTTATAAAGGCGGGTGGCCATGCATTACATCTAAAGCTATACGAACTAATAATAAAAATCTGGAGGACTGAAGAATTACCCCATGACTGGAACAAGTCATTATTGATACCTATCTTTAAGAAAGGAGACAAGTTCCAGTGTGAAAATTATAGAGGAATATCACTACTGTCCATAAGCTATAAGATACTATCCGCAGTACTACTAAATAGACTAAAACCATATTCAGAATACATATTAGGTGACTACCAGGCGGATTTTAGACAAAACAGATCAACAATAGATCAGATATTTATCTTACGACAAATAGCCGAGAAACATTGGGAATATAAAAGAGATATCCATAACATTTTTGTGGATTTTAAAAAGGCTTATGATAGTGTCATTGTGATAGTCTATGGAATGCTATTCGAGAATTTGGAATACCAAGGAAGTTAATTAACATGACCAGACTATGCATGGAAGATACTTATAATATAGTAACATATAAAGGCAGGAAATCAGACCCTTTCCAAATAACATCTGGCTTGAAACAGGGTGATGTACTATCGCCGCTACTCTTCAATCTGGCTCTAGAGAAAGTTGTAAGGAAGGTAAAGAAGGAGTGTGATATTGGAGGAACATCCAAGCTGCTTGGTTATGCAGATGATATAGATATTATAGGGGGAAATGAACAAAAGACATTGGAAATATTGACTCACCTAAAGGAAAAAGCCCAACAGATGGGGCCGATTATCAACCCAGATAACACAGAATATATGGTAATTTCAAGAGAAGGAATGGCTAAAAACTCTGGTCACATACAAATAGATAATATGACCATTAAAAGAACGGAAACATACAAATACCTGGGTACAATCTTCAATTGCTCCAACATCATAAGGGAAGAAATTCAAACTAGAATCAATTCTTGAAATAATATATACTATGCACTACAACATCTACTAAAATAAAAGGCGCTATCTCGCAACACCAAGATCACAATATACAAAACACTGATCAGACCAGTTGTGCTGTATGGCTCTGAAACCTGGAGTACAACGAAAGGAGACGAAGCCTTGGTACAAACATTTGAGAACAAAGTTTTAAGACGCATCTTTGGACCCATTAGGGATACACAAAGTGGAGAGTGGAAAAGAAGAAGTAACAAAGACACTTATGATCTGTTTAAGTCCTCGCTAATCACTGGTATCATGAAGGCTAATAGACTACAATGGCTGGGGCATATAGAAAGAACGGAAGATAATAGGGAAACAAAACTCGCTTACACTCAGGAAATAAATTACCGTAGACCCCGAGGTAGACCAAGAAGACGGTGGAGAGATAATATATATATACAGACCTACAACCACTTGGAATCAACGACTGGCAAGAGAAGGTCAACCAGAGAGACGAATGGAGACGGATTGTATCTGCAGCAAAGAACCTCAATGGCTCGGAACGCTGAAAAAGAAGAAGATTTTAATTATAATTAATTATTTATTATTTAAACTAGACGACCCGGCCCGGCTTCGCCTAGTCCCTGGCGGGGAGCGTCTCATTTAATTCAAATACATTTCTCTAAGCGCACAGAGTACGCGTTCGGCACCTGCTCTCGTTCCCGTTCTCGTTGCTCGTCTGTTTCTAATGCTCCCTTTTCCGTTCCTGTTGCTCGTATTTCAGTTGGATCCGCGGGAGTGAGAACAATATCTGTACAACATTTTATCTCAATCGGATGGACCGTTCGGGAACGCATAAAGGACACATACACACAAAGAAACATTACTGTCCATAACTAATTTCTGGTTTAATCAGAGAGTGAGTTCCCTTGGATCAAGATGGCGGACCACAGGTGGGCCTGTTTCTGAAGCTCGTAATGCCTTTTTCTTTCGTGCTTGAGGAAAAATTGTTGATTTTAAGCTCACAAACTATGTCAGCTGGCTCCGCGAGAGTGAGAACAACATCTTTACAAAATTTCATCTCATTCGGATGGACCGTTCGGGAACGCATACAGGACAAACAAACAAACAAACAAACATTGTCTTTTATATATATAGATTTAGTGAGATCCTTGTGCTTGACGCTTGCAGCAAAGAGATTTTATGTCAGGTTCCAGTTTAGTTAACGTCAGTCCCAAGTCTCCCCGTTTTGTTATATCCAACCGATTTCTTCTTTTTTACTTTTTTAATATATTTTTTTATTAGCAGCTACATTTATGGCACTAAATCCGCGTTCAGCTAAATATGAAGATGGAAACGGTAACAATAGTACTCTTGCACATTTGGTTACATTTGGATATTAGATTTCGGTTTCCTCACAAAGACATGCCATCGCTCCTTTTATATTAAATAAAGTTTTAATTGACTCATTATTTTGCATTTCTGCGAGTTCTTCTTGATACTGCATATTTGAAATATCAGACACACCCACTAACATTGGCTGCATCATCCAAGTTGGGAAATCAATTTGTTTCAAATCAGAAATCTTTCTTTTAAATCAGCCGATAAAATTTTCAGATGATCGACAATAACTTATATAGCGGTTTCAGTCACTTCACATTTTCGGAGCCAATAAAACTTTTCAAACTTTTTGTTGTAAAAATATGTCTGACATACTTCAATAAATTTAATGAAACCAAATATCTTCGCTTTTGCGTCGACAAGAGGTTTATTTGTTCCTTGAAGATGTTTATTAATATATTTAGGTTTCAAAGATATAGGCTAAATAACTCGCAAATGCCTTACCATCGACCGTTAACAGATTTTTCATTTCAGGTTTGTCGGTTAAAACATCACTAAGAGTATCAAATAGTTCCACACATTTTTTCAAGCAGTTCCCTTTCGACATCCATCTTACTTCAGTGTGAAGTATAAGTCTCACATGGTCTTCGTTTTGTTCTTCACAAAATAACTTGAAGAGACGTTCACATTTGGCACCAGCTTTAATAGCATTGATACACTTTATAACTAAATTTAGTACTTCATTTAGAACAGGCGAAATGTTTTTAGCTACCAGGATTTCCCAGTGAATAACACAATGCACAAGAAGCATTTCTGGCTTCTCATCTTTCATCAATTTTAAGCAACCATTTTTCTTCCCCATCATATTAAGATCACCAAGAAACAATAAGTAACCCTTCTTCCCCATCATATTAAGAGCACAAGATGTTATATTTTTCATTGGTATATTATTGACATCTAAGTAATTCTTTTAGCTTACTGTATATATCTTTGGAGGTAGTGGTGCTTTCTTACCCCGGTGCGAGGAAATGCAACCTGAAGACAAAATGTCATGGCAGGGTAGACCAGGCCCTAAGCCTAGGTTGGCGTCTGGTCTAGGATCGAAGCTCCGATAGGCGGACAGTTAGAGCATTGCTTTGCTGATCCGGCAGCTTCTGCAGCTTGTCTTGTTCCAGATGTAGAGGTGATACCTTTCCTCTGGAGTGAACTAGGCAGGTCGAGAGAGGGATCATGCTGCATGGACAACACATGATCTCTATATTTTAACCCAGGCATTGTGCTATGGAGAGGCAATAACCCCATCCCTAGTCTTAACCGGTCTCGGAATCAAAGAGAGAGGCAACTGTTACGGGTTATAAGTCCCTGTCAAATGGCGTAGACATGGGGCGCCACGCGTTGCCTCTGACGGTGGGAGACACCTACAGGTGTCACTGATCAGCTACCACCCGCCTCAAGCTGGGCAGCCCCCGGCCAATTGGGTGCTGATCCGCCACAGCCTACCTGCTTCAATGGGTGCTTGGGACTTGGACAGAATTTGAATCGCTGGCTGTAAAACCAATGCACCAGGTACTAATAAAAAGAAAATAGAAACCTCAATCTGCGGCTTGCAACCTGGAACGTAAGAACCATGTGTCCAGGATTTTCCACTGACTTGACCAATACTGTTGATGTGAGAAACACGGTTGTGATTGATGCCGAACTCAATCGTCTTAACATTGATATTGCTGGCCTGCAGGAGACTCGCCTCGCCGAGGAAGGGTCACTCAGGGAAAACAATTACACCTGTTTTGGAATGGTAGAGGGCAGGCAGAAAAAAGACAACACGTTGTGGGCTTTGCAGTGAAGAGTTCGTAACTGGGAATGATTTAAATTCCAGCAGGAGGAAATGAAAGACTATTATCCCTGCGCTTGGCAACCTCTTGTGGTTTTGCCACCATTATTACTGCATATGCACCGACACTCGATTCCTCTGATGAAGTGAAGGATTCGTTCTATGAGGAGTTAGACTCCGTGATCAAAGCAGTTCCAAAATCTGAGTACACGTATTTGCTCGGTGATTTCAATGCTCGTGTGGGCAAGGACTCGAGTTCATGGCCAGTCTGCCTTGGAAAATACAACATCGGTGGCATGAATGAAAATGGGCAAAGGCTACTGGAGCATTGCACCAGAAATGACCTATGTATTACAAACTCCTTTTTTAAAAGAAAAGAGTTGTATAAGGTCACATGGAAACATCCAAGATCCTGCCATTGGCACCAGCTGGACGTCATCATCACACGGAGACAAAATCTGAACCATATGTCATTGACTCGAAGTTACCACAGTGCTGACTGTAATACAGATCATTCTTTGGTTGTGGCAAGGGTTAGACTGAGACCAAAGAGAATCTACACAGCTAAACACAAATCTAGCCCCAGGATTAATATGATTAACACTCACGATCCTGAAAAGTGCTTTCAGTTTCAACAGCAACTTGAAGACGCTTTCACTGATAAACCAGAAAATTTTAGAGTAAGTGAAAAGTGGGGTCAACTTAAGGAAATTCTTTATAAAACTGCCGTAGGGGTTTACGGCACTGTGGATCATAAGAGGCAGGACTGGTTTACGGCAAACAGCCAGAATCTGCAGCACTTGATTGATAAGAAGAAGATAGCTCTCTTAAAAAACAAGGAAAGACCGATGCGTAACACTCTGAGTGAGCTAAAGCAAGCAAGGAAGGATGTACAAAAGGCTGCCAGGCAGTGTGCAAATGATTATTTTATCAAGTTATGTGAGTCCATTCAAATCGCAAGGTGCCAGAAAGCAGATGCCCGTGGTTGACGTCAGTAATAATAGGTAGAGAATCCTGAAGCCCAAAAGCTTACGGATATCTAGGAGACTAGTAATAAACGGGGAATCGTCACTCTGACGTAGGCAGACAACAAGAAAGGTCTTTTCGATGGAGTGGACAAGGACAAACTGTGTTCTAAGATTCGAAATGGCAAAGTGGTTATTATAAGGATGAAGTGATGGCTAACAGTGGCTTGATGGAAGAGCAGTTGATGGATGACCGGACAGGGAAAACGACGAAGCAACGATGATCTTATCGAATGCCGCCGTCGACTGAGAACCTACTAAACCTAGACAGATTGATCGAACAGCGTCAGAAATGATGGACAGAATAACGAAAGAATTAAGGTGATTCAGGGCTGAAAAAAAAATGGTTAGTATGTTAACATGTCAGATGTTATTTAATTACTTCTATTGCCGGCCTGGCGTCACAGGCTCTTTAGAGAAGACATCGACATTGTGGCTGTAACTTGTCAGCGGTGAAAATAAAGCAGCTGTGATTTCTGATCTTCAGTGCGAGAATTCACTTATTATTCGTTACCCGTTCGGCTCCAATTCATTTATGATTATTTGCTGTTAATCGTTTGAGCCGTGAGATTGACTTACTGTTGATTCAGATATATTAAGCAGCGGGATAGCGATAAGGCTTGATAAGGGAGTCAGCAGCATTAAGGCACAAGTGATAAGGGAACATCAGAAGCATGCATGAAGGAATAAAGAAAGCCTGTGGTCCAATGATCAAAAGAAGTGCACCATTGAAAACCTTAACTGGAGAAATCCAAATAAATCAATTTGATTATTGCTCGCTGGACTTTAGGCGGCCTTGTGTGCCTTACCAGTGAGAAGACCTGATCGTTCGGGTCCACATCGATTGACGGACGTCAGTCGTGGCGATCGGGAAGATCTTGAGCTACAACCTACGATGGGTGACGTTGTAATATTCTGTTGTGATAATTTGGCCGTGTCCAGCGTGTGCCGCGTGGTCTAGTGTTTACACACCCTCTTCTCACGCCAGTGATCCGGGGTTTGTTTCTGGGTCCGGTCAAGGATATTCACTACTGACGAGCTCAAACGAGAGCGAAACTCGAGTCTAGTGCTTCCACATTGACATGGATAGGCCTTAGGCTCTTTATTATTGCTGACATCGTTGTGGGCATTGGTGTAGACATTATTGTATACATTGTTGTACACACTATTGAAAACTTTGTTGTAGACACTGTTGTATACATTGTTATAGACACTGTTGTATACATTGTTGTAAACACTATTGAAGCCTGTGTTGTAGACAGTTTTGTATACAGTGTTTTAAACATTGATGTAAACACTATTGAAGACCTTGTTGTAGTCACTGTTGTATACATTGTTGTATACATTGTTGTAAACACTATCGAAGACCTTGTTGTAGACGCCGTTGTATACATTGTTGTAAACATTATTGAGACCATAGTGTTGACACTGTTGTATACATTGTTGTAGACAATGTTGTATACATTGTTGTAGACATTGTTGTATACATTGTTGTGGACACTGTTGTATACATTGTAGTAGACACTGTTGTATACATTATTGTAGATGTTGTTGCAAACATTGTTGTATACTCTGTTGCAGACATAGCTGTAATCAATGTTGAAGAACTTGCTGTAGACACTGTTGCATACAATGTTACAGACATTGTTGTAGACATTGTTTTAGACAAGTTTGTAGATTCTGTTGTAAACATTGTTGTATACGTTGTTGTAGACATCGTTGTAAATAATGTTGTAGAAATTGTTGTAGACATTGCTTGAGACGCTGTTATAGACAACGTTGTACACATATTTGTAGGTACCATTCTAGACGTTGGCATAGACATTGTTTTAGACTATTGTAGACATTATTGTAGCAATATTATTTAAACCGATGTTGAAGTTATAAATAATTATGTCAAAATTTCTATAAACATAATGGCACACACTTATGCAGCTAATTGTTGGGTTTTATCTCAGTTTGAGACGTTGGGCAGGGTGTCTCTTTATAGAGACAACGCATGCGGTTATCGACCAGTATGGTCACTACCAAGCAGGAAGCAATGGCAGACTACTTTGGTTATAGATTTCAATAACATTATGGATCGTCATTGTATACTGACCGCATTTCCCAGAGAATCTACTCCAAGATGTCTCTAGAGTAATTAATTGCCAGTTGATCCAGTTTTCTGATCAAGAACTCTTACTTTTGAGCTGTTTGTTTTAAATTATGTGCTAATTTGAAGTGTGTTCATATGGCGGCAAATGTTTCTTGCCTTTTGCTGAAAAAGTATGATGTTCATAGACATGTGAAATCTAAAATTAGGTAATTGCACTCACATTCTATATTAAGAAATTGCAATTTTCAAAATAGTAATAAACTCGCTGAAAGGATTCGTCCAGACTGTGAGTTATTGATTATGATCATTTATCACATCATGTGGTTGTCGTTTTCAAGATTGCATTGTTTTGTGTGTTAGATGAACTCGTACATTTCCACGGGGTTCTTGTTCAATCTTATCCGAGACATATTCAATAAAAGTTGTCATAATAATATTCAGTAAAATTAGTGTTAATTAATCATCTTCATAAATTCGACGCCAAAGCTCTTCGCTTGCCATAATGAGGGAAAGCTTCCTCCTTGCTCATGACCTACATAATGTGATATCGCTATCACGTCACAGGCCCATGAAGCACAGTGTTTTGTGACAATGTTTGTTCATTACGTTAAGAAAGAACACACACAGAATATAACTGATCGGGAACATGTATTCCCCCCCCCCCCCCCCCCTGACTGGCATGAATAACTTTACAGTAATTTTATGAAGGAAAGCATTCACTGGCTGAACTGTTTGAATCTTCCTCACAGTATTGGTTTCAGTCATGTGTGATTATTTTATAATAAAACACAAATGTATCAGTTGATACCGAGGACACAATAAAAACAAACACATGTATGTACCTGACCAGGGATTCAGTCCACGTAAACACAATAACGGGTGAAATATAAAGGAATATTATAATAAAAACTAAAACACATTTCAATATACTAGTTTAGACTAAACACAGCACAGCCGTCTGGCGTTTCGATAGTGAATACGTTTGCCAGGAATAAAACACACAAAGAGATAAGGGAATTAAAATCGGATTACAACACAACACATGCAATAATGTGTTTACAAAGTGAAAGGTGAGTTGAGTTCAGTTGAGTTGAGTTATGAACCGACATCACAACACTCTGGACATTCTCATACGGCCTCCGTCTCTAGTTCAACTTTCAGCAAGGAGTCCCTGTTGGTACCAACTAATGGTACCAGTTGCGGTCTCATTATGTGACCGTCTGGCTTTTCCTCGAAGTACTGATTATCGGCAAGATCATCTGGTCACTCCCTGCCCCTAAATTATCTCTAGGTTCTATATCTGTTCTACTACGCTATACACATAATTCCAGGGCCCTGAAATTGGTCTCTTCCGCCCGTCAGTGCAGACCAAAATGTGCAGACCAACCCAATCTGCCCGCCTTTTTGTTTCCGAAACAAACCAGCATGCCCAGGAAAACATATTTTCCCTCTATTTGATGTTTGAATTGAATCATGTAGCTCCGTTTTATTCACCTTTCTCGGCATGCTCCGTGAGCCCATTACAATCGTGACAATTGTGTGATGTTTATTCTCCCTCCAGAAGAACGCTGCTGTGACAGGATCCATCTCCATTCTCAGACTGGATGTCGTGGTATCATATGCCAGGCTCTCCCGCACTAAACACCGACCATTAAACTTCGCAATGCACCCTGAGACACTTCTTAAGTCTCTTAGCGCATAGATGATTATTACATCATCTGGGAGCGAATTCTTGTGAGTCAATTGTTGTGCCTCCCATTCAGAGCAGCCTACCGGCCAATCCATGCACTTCCTTTCGTTCTGTTTACGACCCTGCGCAGGTTTCCGAGGGCATTCTGACCCATTCATCTCATCTCGCAATGTTCGTATAGAGAATGCAACATTTTCTGAGAATATCCTCTGCCTGCGTCATCCAATAGTTTCCTCTTATCAGTCTGTGGCTCCTAAATACATCCAGGGTTTCATGGACGGAGAGATCCCCGTCTGCAGCCACTTATAAACATGACTTAGCCTGCTGCACCTTAATCAATTAATCAGGCGCCGTCTCCACAATGAAGACTTGCTGCAATGGATCTCCAACACTGTCTGCCTCACGCCCTATCTGTACATTCTGTCATACTGATGTTCGTCCATCTCGTAATGTTATCTGTTTACTTGCATCGTTGTCTACTTCTTGTTCGCTTGCACTCAACCTTGCCCTCCATTATGGATTTTATAAGAGTGTTATGTATTTTAACGTGGCCAAAATATTTAACTTAAACATGTCTCCAATCGCTGTAAAGTCAGGATGTGTAGCATACACACATCCGGTGTATCCCTTATGCACCCCAGGATTACCTGCTTAGCTTCCTTTTGTGTGCACTCTAGTTTCACCAGTAGAAACTTTGTCACTATGAGCACTCATAATCCATATTCATTTACCGAAAGAATCAGATGTTGATAGAGTATGAACAACATTCTTTACTCCATGTCTATCGCTGCCATAACCTTTAGCAGGAAAAGTCCCTTCTTAAATCTAATAACAACTCCTTCCACGTGATTTTTGATCTACAGTCCTCTGTGATTCCCTGGTATCTCAGTCTACTCTCTCTCTCTCTCTCTCTCTCTCTCTCTCTCTCTCTCTCTCTCTCTCTCTCTCTCTCTCTCTCTCTCTCTCTCTCTCTCTCTCTCTCTCTCTCTCTCTCTCTCTCTCTCTCTTGTTAGATCTGGGACGTTGGCCTTAACAATCCTATTTTCCAGATAGCACCATAACATACTTTATCTTATTAAAGACTCTACAGAGCTCTCTAAACCAATCAATCACTTTGTTTACTGTCGCCTGCAACACTTGTGCAATTTGCGCCCGGTATCACCCTGCATATGCGCAATGACATTGTCTACAAAATTCACTATTCTTCCAATCCTTGGTGTTTCAATGTTTGCCATCTTGCTTGTGTTTTGAATAGCACAGGTGAGACTGCATATCCTTGTGGTAATTCCGAGGTATTAAATCACGCTTCCGGTGTTCATGAAACTAGACGAAAAGCGACCCTGCGAAAGTGCAGGGTAGATCCTGTCCAGTTCACAAACCAAAATCTAACATCCTAATCCATAAAGTGTGCATCAAGAGATCATATATGTCTGTGTTGTACCACCACGAGATCCAATCCTGCTGCCATTGATTCATGTTTAATCTGGGACTTTCGTGATGAATTGGTTTAAAGTGAGGAAGAGTTGCGCAAAAGTCGTCAACTTAAATTTCTCTCCCGTGTCTATGAGAGTCCAGTGGCTGGACAGGTCCAGACGGTTGGAGATAAGAGTCAGATACTACTGGATGTCCAAGGTGTTCTATGTGCTTCCCCTTGATCATTACACCCCACAGCACGTTGCTAATGCTCGCTATCATGCACTTTAACTAAATAATGAACCCCTTGGCACTTTCAGCCGAATCAGGGTGGGTGAAGTTTAAACACTGGTCAGCTACTCTCACCTGGTTCGGCCACCGTATCAATGCCGCTGCACGAGGGTGGCCTCTGCCGCATGATGACAGCTACAAGAAGCCATAAGTGAGAGCTGGGTGCCAGATTTGGACCATTGGTGAGTGAGCTGACCGAAAAGGGCATGTCATGCCCTCAACCCCCGGGGAACTACCAATACCTAACATCGTACACCATACTCGCCCCCCACCCCTCCCCTTCCTTTTGCCCTCTCAAATATGTAATTACTTGACGAATCTCTAGCTGTGACATTCCATGTTTGTGACATAGCTTCACCAAAATTCCAATTTCTAGGAGAGAATTCCATTCCCAGGAGACAGCACTGTTTTAGTACAGTTCTTTGCAGTTTACATTGCCTGGAAAGTAATTATCAAGCGAGACAGATTAATTTGGGGACGTGTGGAAACGCCTGAATAAAATGTCAACACAAGATGTGAAAACAGACAGGACAAATTGACGCCCATAGACTACGGGGAGTTAATCTGTTTTTAATTCGCATCTCCTTTTACAGGACATCGCTGTTAACAGCAACATCTTTCAGCTGTCTGTTGATTTCTTGGCAAGATTACGCTCAGTAGTTTGCATCGTTGACATTGAAAGTTTATAATAGAGAAACATCATGGACATGTTATTTTAAGTGATCATCACAGGTGGCTTGGGAAAAGCCAGAAGCCAATAAACACATGAGTGCCTCTTGCTCGCTTAATTTAAATACTGGAGCAAAATTTCGGCTCGACGTCAGTTGAAACTTAAGTGCCAGAGTGCAAATTGTGATTTCGTTTTTCGGATTATGTTACTTCAAGAAGACTGGGTGGTGGTTTGTGCCTATACTTGGTGCATACTTGGTTATAAATAATGAATTCACCAGTGAATGCGGAAAGATCTCACCTTTCTACTGTAGCAAATAGTGAAGACCTTATATCAGCCACTGACGACTCAGAGCTCAACTGTTCCATCAAGAACTGCTTTATCACACGTTGAGTATCAACATACTAACATTAGATACTTCAGTGACCCGCCAACTGCCAACAGCCGTAAATTCAAAGAGAGTCTACGTTCTAGGAGAAGAATTCACGAATATTTTCCAAGCGAACAGTCAACAAAACTATCAGATTTTATTAGGCCAGAGCACGTGCGTGTGTTGTAATGGAGTACTACAGATACAGACAATTAACATTCATTTTCTTAATTATTAATTGTGTTGATTCGCGACATAACCATTATTCATATCATCCCAATCATCCATTATAATACTTCTGGTATTTTGTTAACTAAGAGTTAATGTCTTACTTTATCATATTTATGAATTGGAAAGAAACAAATAGGTATATTAAGCTCCTGCGAGAGAAACGTACTAAACATCAACACGTTGCACATACCTTACAAGGAGATCCATCGTATCGCGAAATACAGGTGAAAATCCGAAATCAGAAGCACTCAATAAATATATAAAATGAATAATAAAATAAAATAAAATAAAATACACACAAACGCGTACAATACGACACACAGGACGGCCCAAGTTTCGATTTTCAGAATCTTTGTCAAGGACAGGACACCACAGATAGCTAACACAACATAATAAAGCAAACAAAGAAAAAAAAAAAACTACTCCGATGCCATGTGGGGCAGAAAAGGTGGCTTTGCCAGCTGCGAAGGCGCTCGTTGGATGCAGAGTTAAAAGTGGGTTGCCAGATACGATTTAAGTAGCCAAAAGTATGCGAACAGTCTGCTATGAAAATATAGGGGTGTGGGGACAGTTAGGTATAAATATAGGGGGGGGGGGAGGACAGCATAGTAATAGATAGTGTAAATAATTGGGGAAGATGGCACAGTTATACCGTAGCATCCACAACAGTATTGATACCTGCTGGATGGATGCATCCCAGATTGTTGATTAGCTGGCATTCAATTTTGAGCCTAACGGGGCTGTTGGAGTAGCAGGGTTTTAATGCGGTGACACATACATCGTCGACTCCATTATGGTTGAAGGAACTGAAATGGTTGGGGACAGGTTTGTCAGCGCCCTGATTGATGTCTCTGAGATGTTCTCTAAAACGGTCAGCAAGACGTCTGCCCGTTTGGCCAATGTATTTCATGTCACATCGTTTGCAGATGATGACATAAATCAGATTGCGGGATGTACAAGTGAAAGAATCTTTCAAGGTGAAGGTGCCTAGGGGAAATGCAATCTCTGGTGTCTGAACAACGTATGGGCATGTCAGACAGTTCTTACGATGGCATTCGAATGTACCCTCAGATGAAGTAACCGTGGGGAGGCGACTAAGCACAAGGTGGTCTCTAAGGCTCTGGTTACGGCGGAAAATTACCCTAGGGCCATTGGAGAATACCTCCCTAGTGTTTGGATCGGATTCCAAGATGGACCAGTGTCTCACGAAAATGTGCTTGATGGCATAGGTTGTTTGGCGGAAAGATCTATATGTCGAGGAAGTCATGTCCCAACTTAATAAACCTGATAACTATTCCCCCTGCGCCGAAGACCCCATTCTCTCCTATAACCGCAATGAATGAATCACCCAAACAAAACGAGAAGTAGATTGTGAGCTTTACTAAAACACGACTACAAGAGACAAATTGGACGTTGCGGCCAAAGCCTTCGTCAGCACAGGACAAACAAATACAAACCAACACAAACCTACATGAAACACACTATGACAATTTTAAACTATTAAACATAAAATGTACTCATCTGATTTTGTGTCCTTGCTTGGAAAGACTGACACGCGTAGGGCTCCAGTGGATTAATAGACCGGATGTATTGTACACGGGTCAAAGGTCAAGCGGGAGGGGAGTGGGGTGCAGAAGCGCCCATGTGGGCGGAAAAGTGAAAATTAAGACCGGCAAAGATGTCGCGGACGCAGGTGACAATTAGCAATTCTCGTTAAGCGCTCGAAACAACCCTGCGGAGAACTCCATAGTGTTGGTCCACACACAGGGGCATGGGTGGCGGTCGTTCAGAAAACGATGGCAAAATACCGAACGCAAACCTGTCAAGAAAGTTGACTGTGATGTCCTATAAAGGACCTAGCACTTACCTAGATGGTTGACTGTAAGCTGGGGGGTGGGAGGGGGTGGTGTAGGGAGTTAAATGAAGCTGTGTTGGACATTAAGGCCGTGAGGGGGGAGTGTGCCTAACTGGAAGATGAGACGGTGTTCCAATGTCTTCCGATCCCGTTCGTGGGATGCGCATGATTTGATGGCCGTGACCTGTATGTCGGCAACGCCATGGTGGTCAGGACTGTTAAAATGCATGGATACTGGTTTCTGGGCGCCACTGGTGATATCAGACAGATGTTGTCTGAATCTGTCACCAAGACGTAATCCTGTCTCACCGACATATCTCATGTCGCAACGTGTGCAGGTTATCGCATAGATGACGTTGCGACTGATGCATGAGAAACTCTCACGGATGTGGAAGGTCGTCTTAGGTAATGTCAGACTCTGGGTCTGAAGTACGTATGGACAGGTCTTGCAGCGCGATCGAAGACAAGCCACCGTGCCAGGAAGAGACTGGTGAGGTTGAGGTAGCCTGCTATGGACCAGCACATCTTTGAGGTTACGATCCCGCTTATACGCCACCAGAGGAGCCTCCGAGAAGACATCATGAGTGGTCGAGTCCGCCCGGAGAATGGATAGATGTTTCAAGAGGATATTCTTGGCAGCAATATTGTGGGGATGGTAAGTAAGTGAGAGGACAGGTCTATTGTTTCGTGGTTTCGGCCTAGAGGTGAGAGCCTCAGTGCGACTGACAGACTGGCAGCGGTGAAGAGCTGTAGATAGAACATTCTCCGGATAGCCACGAAGGCGAAAGAAATCAAGCATTTCGTGGGCTTTTTGATGGAAGTCGTTGTTATCCTGACAAAGCCGTCGGAGACGTAACAGTTGGGAGAAAGGAATAGAACGTTTGCACGAGGGAGGGTGGGAGGAGGTATAGATAAGGAATGAGTGTGAGTCAGTTGGTTTATAATAAACCGTCGTGCATAGACCAGCGGAACCTAAAGAGACTGTGAGGTCTAAGAAGTTGACGGCCGACGAAGAAATGGTGGAGGTAAGTTTAATGCTGGGATGGAAGTCGGAGAAGAATTCGATGAAGTTCTGGAGGTCAGCCAGGGGCATGTCCGAGACACCAAAGCAGTCATCAATGTACCTCCTGTAAAGCTCTGGGAGCCTACCGGTGTATTGACTCCACACCTGGTGCTCCAGATAGCCCATGAAGAGGCAGGCATAACTGGGACCCATCTTAGTGCCCATGGCCACCCCGCTAATCTGGTCGAAGTAGTCCCCATTGAACTCAAACGAGTTGAGGTTGAGGACTAACTCCGCAAGACGCAGCAATGGTCCAGTGGCTATTGAGGGGTTAAGCCTTTTCTTCAAGAAAAACTCCCAGGCTTTAAGGCCGTCAGAGTGAGGAATGGATGTGTAGAGTGAAGTCACATCTAAAGTGAAGATTTGATACTGAGAAGGGTTTGTGAAACTGATGGACTCGAAGATGGAGATAGCGTGGTTGGTGTCTTTGATATACGAAGGGAGGCTGGCAACCAACGGCTGAAACATGCTGTCCAGGAACTCTGAAATCCGTTCTGTAGGGCAAGAGCAGGCCGAGACGATAGGTCTGCCTGGGTTACCTGGTTTGTGTGTCTTGGGCAGCATATTAAAGGCGGGTTTGCCCAAGCAGCTATCGTGGATGATCAGCGAGGTGGCAGAGCTGGGCAAAAGACCTTGCTGGATGATGGCGTTGGTCACGCTTTTGACCTGGGTGTTGTTGCTGACTGTCCCATCTTGTGTCCTTGGTCTGTAGAATGTTGCATCCCCAAGTTGCTTGTTGCCTTCCTGTATATACAAGTCTTTCCTCCAAACCACTAGCGCCCCTCCCTTATCGGCAGGCTTGATAACTATGTCCTCACGACGTTTCAACTGTGTAAGTGCCCGTTGTTCATCCGCGGTGAGGTTGGAATGTCGTAGTGGCTTGAATTTTAGTTTCTGGATGTCGTAAAGTGTTTTGTCGATGTATAAATCAAGGGCCTTAGATGCCCCTGGATTGGGAACCCAAGTAGACCTGCGTTTGGAGAGGTGGGAGAAATGGTCGGTAGGATCCGAAGAGTTATCACTATGAGGTTTATTGCTGAAGTGATATTTTAGCCTGAGAGTACGATGGAATCGATGAACGTCCTGTAGTAATGCGTATCTATTACCACAGGGACGGAGCGGTATGAACCGGAGCCCTTTGTTGAGAACCGATTTCTCCGATGCCGATAGTGAAAGGTCGGGAGGTATGCACACAACTAGGTTATCGGAGCCAGTGGTAAGGTGAGGTGGGAGGGGAGACGAGGTGGGAGTAGGGGTAGGGGCACGGAGTTTGGCTAGCTTGGCGTTTTTGGCCGCGGAAAGACACTTGTATAAATGGTGGTTAGTGCTGTTGATGATACACCGTATAACGCAATACAAGAAATAATTACCCGAGGTAAGTTGTCTAAGACGCTGATCGAGGATAGTTATACTCGAGCTGAGGTCAGACAGTTGTCGCGCGTGGTTGTCGGCAATACATCGCATGCGAAGAGTAGCAATTTAAACTCAACTTTAGATAGACGTCTGCTACAACTGTCATAGAGAGTACCTGCCGATGGGTGAAATCTAGAGATGAAGCCACGTGGGGTGATATGAAGCCGTAGGCAGTTCTTGAGGAAATTAAAATGGCATGTGGTACGGGTCTTTTTGTAGATGTTAAGAGCCAAGTCGGTGGCTGTGATTTTAATATCTGTTGGTAAGAGACTGAAGCAGAAAATGACATGTAATCTCAACTGTTGAAATAACTGAGGTGAGCGAGTGGGAGGCATAGCGGTAGAGATTCAACGGACGTAGGGATGAAGGACCGGTGTACAGAAGTTAGGTGTGGTAGCCTAGCGAGGGGAAAAAAACAACACGTGTGTAAGGCGGTAAGGTTTAGGAAACACAATAACACACGCGCGCAGAATGGAGTCAAAATCGACAACAATCTGACAGACAACGAAGACAAAACGTGAAATATATAGTAGCAGTTTAAGGGAACGTACAATGGTAAAGAAGAATGAGGGGAACTGCAGTAAAGCTTAAAAAGGCAATGAATGAATCACCCAAATAAAACGAGAAGTAGATTGTGAGCTTTACTAAAACACGACTACAAGAGACAAATTGGACGTTGCGGCCAAAGCCTTCGTCAGCACAGGACAAACAAATACAAACCAACACAAACCTACATGAAACACACTATGACAATATTAAACTATTAAACATAAAATGTACTTATCTGATTTTGTGTCCTTGCTTGGAAAGACTGACACGCGTAGGGCTCCAGTGGATTAATAGACCGGATGTATTGTACACGGGTCAAAGGTCAAGCGGGAGGGGAGTGGGGTGCAGAAGCGCCCATGTGGGCGGAAAAGTGAAAATTAAGACCGGCAAAGATGTCGCGGACGCAGGTGACAATTAGCAATTCTCGTTAAGCGCTCGAAACACCGCTGCGGAGAACTACATAGTGTTGGTCCACACACAGGGGCATGGGTGGCGGTCGTTCAGAAAACGATGGCAAAATACCGAACGCAAACATGTCAAGAAAGTTGACTGTGATGTTCTATAAAGGACCTAGCACTTACCTAGATGGTGGACTGTAAGCTGGGGGGTGGGAGGGGGTGGGGTAGGGAGTTACATGAAGCTGTGTTGGACATTAAGGCCGTGAGGGGAGAGTGTGCCTAACTGGAAGATGAGACGGTGTTCCAATGTCTTCCGATCCCGTTCGTGGGATGCGCATGATTTGATGGCCGTGACCTGTATGTCGGCAACGCCATGGTGGTCAGGACTGTTGAAATGCATGGATACTGGTTTCTGGGCGCCACTGGTGATATCAGACAGATGTTGTCTGAATCTGTCACCAAGACGTAATCCTGTCTCACCGACATATCTCATGTCGCAACGTGTGCAGGTTATCGCATAGATGACGTTGAGACTGATGCATGAGAAACTCTTACGGATGTGGAAGGTCGTCTTAGGGAATGTCATACTCTGGGTCTGAAGTACGTATGGACAGGTCTTGCAGCGCGATCGAAGACAAGCCACCGTCCCAGGAAGAGACTGGTGAGGTTGAGGTAGCCTGCTATGGACCAGCACATCTCTGAGGTTACGATCCCGCTTATACGCCACCAGAGGAGCCTCTGAGAAGACATCATGAGTGGTCGAGTCCGCCCGGAGAATTGATAGATGTTTCAAGAGGATATTCTTGGCAGCAATATTGTGGGGATGGTAAGTAAGTGAGAGGACAGGTCTATTGTTTCGTGGTTTCGGCCTAGAGGTGAGAGCCTCAGTGCGACTGACAGACTGGCAGCGGTGAAGAGCTGTAGATAGAACATTCTCCGGATAGCCACGAAGGCGAAAGAAATCAAGCATTTCGTGGGCTTTTTGATGGAAGTCGTTGTTATCCTGACAAAGCCGTCGGAGACGTAACAGTTGGGAGAAAGGAATAGAACGTTTGCACGAGGGAGGGTGGGAGGAGGTATAGATAAGGAATGAGTGTGAGTCAGTTGGTTTATAATAAACCGTCGTGCATAGACCAGCGGAACCTAAAGAGACTGTGAGGTCTAAGAAGTTGACGGCCGACGAAGAAATGGTGGAGGTAAGTTTAATGCTGGGATTGAAGTCGGAGAAGAATTCGATGAAGTTCTGGAGGTCAGCCAGGGGCATGTCCGAGACACCAAAGCAGTCATCAATGTACCTCCTGTAAAGCTCTGGGAGCCTACCGGTGTATTGACTCCACACCTGGTGCTCCAGATAGCCCATGAAGAGGCAGGCATAACTGGGACCCATCTTAGTGCCCATGGCTACCCCGCTAATCTGGTCGAAGTAGTCCCCATTGAACTCAAACGAGTTGAGGTTGAGGACTAACTCCGCAAGACGCAGCAATGGTCCAGTAGCTATTGAGGGGTTAAGCCTTTTCTCCAAGAAAAACTCCAAGGCTTTAAGGTCGTCAGAGTGAGGAATGGATGTGTAGAGTGAAGTCACATTTAAAGTGAAGATGTGATACTGAGAAGGGTTTGTGAAACTGATGGACTCGAAGATGGAGATAGCGTGGTTGGTGTCTTTGATATACGAAGGGAGGCTGGCAACCAACGGCTGAAACATGCTGTCCAGGAACTCTGAAATCCGTTCTGTAGGGCAAGAGCTGGCCGAGACGATAGGTCTGCCTGTGTTACCTGGTTTGTGTGTCTTGGGCAGCATATTAAAGGCGGGTTTGCCCAAGCAGCTATCGTGGATGATCAGCGAGGTGGCAGAGCTGGGCAAAAGACCTTGCTGGATGATGGCGTTGGTCACGCTTTTGACCTGGGTGTTGTTGCTGACTGTCCCATCTTGTGTCCTTGGTCTGTAGAATGTTGCATCCCCAAGTTGCTTGTTGCCTTCCTGTATATACAAGTCTTTCCTCCAAACCACTAGCGCCCCTCCCTTATCGGCAGGCTTGATAACTATGTCCTCACGACGTTTCAACTGTGTAAGTGCCCGTTGTTCATCCGCGGTGAGGTTGGAATGTCGTAGTGGCTTGAATTTTAGTTTCTGGATGTCGTAAAGTGTTTTGTCGATGTATAAATCAAGGGCCTTAGATGCCCCTGGATTGGGAACCCAAGTAGACCTGCGTTTGGAGAGGTGGGAGAAATGGTCGGTAGGATCCGAAGAGTTATCACTATGAGGTTTATTGCTGAAGTGATATTGTAGCCTGAGAGTACGATGGAATCGATGAACGTCCTGTAGTAATGCGTATCTATTACCACAGGGACGGAGCGGTATGAACCGGAGCCCTTTGTTGAGAACCGATTTCTCCGATGCCGATAGTGAAAGGTCGGGAGGTATGCACACAACTAAGTTATCGGAGCCAGTGGTAAGGTGAGGTGGGAGGGGAGACGAGGTGGGAGTAGGGGTAGGGGCACGGAGTTTGGCTAGCTTGGCGTTTTTGGCCGCGGAAAGACACTTGTATAAATGGTGGTTAGTGCTGTTGATGATACACCGTATAACGCAATACAAGAAATAATTACCCGAGGTAAGTTGTCTAAGACGCTGATCGAGGATAGTTATACTCGAGCTGAGGTCAGACAGTTGTCGCGCGTGGTTGTCGGCAATACATCGCATGCGAAGAGTAGCAATTTAAACTCAACTTTAGATAGACGTCTGCTACAACTGTCATAGAGAGTACCTGCCGATGGGTGAAATCTAGAGATGAAGCCACGTGGGGTGATATGAAGCCGTAGGCAGTTCTTGAGGAAATTAAAATGGCATGTGGTACGGGTCTTTTTGTAGATGTTAAGAGCCAAGTCGGTGGCTGTGATTTTAATATCTGTTGGTAAGAGACTGAAGCAGAAAATGACATGTAATCTCAACACTTTGAAATAACTGAGGTGAGCGAGTGGGAGGCATAGCGGTAGAGATTCAACGGACGTAGGGATGAAGGACCGGTGTACAGAAGTTAGGTGTGGTAGCCTAGCGAGGGGAAAAAAACAACACGTGTGTAAGGCGGTAAGGTTTAGGAAACACAATAACACACGCGCGCAGAATGGAGTCAAAATCGACAACAATCTGACAGACAACGAAGACGAAACGTGAAATATATAGTAGCAGTTTAAGGGAACGTACAATGGTAAACAAGAATGAGGGGAACTGCAGTAAAGCTTAAAAAGGCAATGAATGAATCACCCAAACAAAACGAGAAGTAGATTGTGAGCTTTACTAAAACACGACTACAAGAGACAAATTGGACGTTGCGGCCAAAGCCTTCGTCAGCACAGGACAAACAAATACAAACCAACACAAACCTACATGAAACACACTATGACAATATTAAACTATTAAACATAAAATGTACTTATCTGATTTTGTGTCCTTGCTTGGAAAGACTGACACGCGTAGGGCTCCAGTGGATTAATAGACCGGATGTATTGTACACGGGTCAAAGGTCAAGCGGGAGGGGAGTGGGGTGCAGAAGCGCCCATGTGGGTGGAAAAGTGAAAATTAAGACCGGCAAAGATGTCGCGGACGCAGGTGACAATTAGCAATTCTCGTTAAGCGCTCGAAACACCGCTGCGGAGAACTACATAGTGTTGGTCCACACACAGGGGCATGGGTGGCGGTCGTTCAGAAAACGATGGCAAAATACCGAACGCAAACCTGTCAAGAAAGTTGACTGTGATGTTCTATAAAGGACCTAGCACTTACCTAGATGGTGGACTGTAAGCTGGGGGGTAGGAGGGGGTGGGGTAGGGAGTTACATGAAGCTGTGTTGGACATTAAGGCCGTGAGGGGAGAGTGTGCCTAACTGGAAGATGAGACGGTGTTCCAATGTCTTCCGATCCCGTTCGTGGGATGCGCATGATTTGATGGCCGTGACCTGTATGTCGGCAACGCCATGGTGGTCAGGACTGTTGAAATGCATGGATACTGGTTTCTGAGCGCCACTGGTGATATCAGACAGATGTTGTCTGAATCTGTCACCAAGACGTAATCCTGTCTCACCGACATAACTCATGTCGCAACGTGTGCAGGTTATCGCATAGATGACGTTGCGACTGATGCATGAGAAACTCTCACGGATGTGGAAGGTCGTCTTAGGGAA
Organism: Cepaea hortensis; assembly: GCA_963921405.1. Taxonomy (NCBI): domain Eukaryota; kingdom Metazoa; phylum Mollusca; class Gastropoda; order Stylommatophora; family Helicidae; genus Cepaea; species Cepaea hortensis. The sequence continues at coordinate 447,394,441 of OY992876.1, read as the reverse complement.
TGTCAGACTCTGGGTCTGAAGTACGTATGGACAGGTCTTGCAGCGCGATCGAAGACAAGCCACCGTCCCAGGAAGAGACTGGTGAGGTTGAGGTAGCCTGCTATGGACCAGCACATCTGTGAGGTTACGATCCCGCTTATACGCCACCAGAGGAGCCTCTGAGAAGACATCATGAGTGGTCGAGTCCGCCCGGAGAATGGATAGATGTTTCAAGAGGATATTCTTGGCACGTATATTGTGGGGATGGTAAGTAAGTGAGAGGACAGGTCTATTGTTTCATGGTTTCGGCCTAGAGGAGAGAGCCTCAGTGCGATGACAGACTGGCAGCGGTGAAGAGCTGTAGATAGAACATTCTCCGGATAGCCACGAAGGCGAAAGAAATCAAGCATTTCGTGGGCTTTTTGAAGGAAGTCGTTGTTATCCTGACAAAGCCGTCGGAGACGTAACAGTTGGGAGAAAGGAATAGAACGTTTGCACGAGGGAGGGTGGGAGGAGGTATAGAGAAGGAATGAGTGTGAGTCAGTTGGTTTATAATAAACCGTCGTGCATAGACCAGCGGAACCTAAAGAGACTGTGAGGTCTACGAAGTATATATAATATTTCCTATAACCGGAAGATTCAAAATACCATCAAACAGCTCATACGTGAGGATGCCTTACCACCAAGTGCCTTTTCACTTCACATCCATGACTCTGACTTGGGCAAACCCACCCTCTAAATGCGGCCCAAAATACATAAACTCAAAAATCCTGGACGTCCGATAGTTTCTGCCTGCTCATGCCCGACTGAACTGATCTCAGCGTTTCTTGACAGGATTTTCCAACCTCTAGTTGCGAATCTCCCGTCATACATCAAGGATACAACGCATGCGTTACTTTCATTCAACTCTCTCCAACTGACTCCTGGGAACACATACAGACTATTCCCTCTATACCTCCATTCCTCACGCTGATGGCCTCAGGGCGCTACAGTTTTTCTGGATCAACGCACAGATCAAGCCATCCCTACTCGCACACTTGTGAGACTCGCTGAATTGGTCCTCACCAATAATTCCTTTGAGTTCAATGGCCACTACTTTGAACAAATCAGCGGTGTCGCCACGGGTACTAAAATGGGACCCAGCTACGCATGTTTATTTATGGGACATCTGGGACACCAGATTGAATTCAGCTATAATGGTCTTCTCCCTTCTTTTTACCGACGCTACATCGATGACGGCATAGGCCTCACTGACATAACAGAGGCGGAACTGAACCGTTTCATTAATTATGTCCATGAATTCCATCCATCGATCAAATTCACCAAAGAAATTTCCACCACCCATGTCAATTTCCTTGACACCACTATTAAATTAAACCCTACAGGCCTCACGACCTCCGTGTACTACAAATCTACTGATGCTCACGGTTTCCTCCTGTACAGTTCATCCTACCCCAAAAGCTGCAAAGATTCCATTCCATATTCCCAGATACTCCGCCTTCGTCGTATCTGTCAGGATGATAATGACTTCCTCGAGAGAGCCCATGAAATGCTTGACTATTTCCGCAGACGGTCCTACCTAGAGGACGTCTTGTCCACAACTTTCTGTCGCATAACCCAGGTCTCGCGAGAAATGTCCCTCGTCAAACAAACGCGACCTCCGAACAATGAACCCAAGCTTATCCTCACCTTCTATCCACATGCCTATGCCATCAAGCACATTTTCCTGAAACATTGGTCCATCTTGGTATCCGATCCCATTACTCGTGAGGTATTCTCCAATGGCCCTAGGGTAATTTTCCGCCGTAACCAGAGCCTCAGAGACCACCTTGTGCATAGTCGCCTCCCCACAGTTACTTCATCTGTGGGCACATTCGAATGCCATCGTAAGAACTGTCTGACATGCCCATACGTTGTTCAGACACCAGAGATTGCATTTCCCCTAGGCACCTTCACCTTGAAAAATTCTTTCACTTGTACATCCCGCAATCTGATTTATGTCATCATCTGCAAACGATGTGACATGAAATACATTGGCCAAATTGGCAGACGTCTTGCTGACCGTTTTAGAGAACACCTCAGAGACATCAATCAGGGCGCTGACAAAGCTGTCCCCAACCATTTCAGTTCCTCCAACCATAATGGAGTCGACGATGTATGTGTCACCGCATTAAAACCCTGCTACTCCAACAGCCCCGTTAGGCTCAAAATTGAATGCCAGCTAATCAACAATCTGGGATGCATCCATCCAGCAGGTATCAATACTGTTGTGGACGCTACGGTATAACTGTGCCATCTTCCCCAATTATTTACACTATCTATTACTATGCTGTCCTCTCCCCCCCCCTATATTTATACCTAACTGTCCCCACACCCCTATACTTTCATAGCAGACTGTTCGCATATTTTTGGCTACTTAAATCGTATCTGGCAACCCACTTTTAACTCTGCAGCCAACGAGCGCTTTCGCAGCTGGCAAAGCCACCTTTTCTGCCCCACATGGCATCGGAGTAGCTTTTTTTTTCTTTGTTTGCTGTATTTCGTTGTGTTAGCTATCTGTGGTGTCCTGTCCTTGACAAAGATTCTGAGAATCGAAAAGTCGGTCGTCCTGTGTGTCGTATTGTACGCGTTTGTGTGTATTTTATATTATTTTATTTTATTATTCATTTTATGTATTTATTGAGTGCTTTTGATTTCGGATTTTCACTTGTATTTCGCGATACGATGGATCTCCTTGTAAGGTATGTGCAACTTGTTGATGTTTAGTACGTTTCTTCTCGCAGGAGCTTAATATACCTATTTGTTTCCAATTCATATTGTTATATACTGCTGCAGCCGCTGCTTTTTCTTTCTATTCCTTTATCATATTTACTTGTGTTTGACTGTGTATTATACTGCATATTGAGTTGATAGTGCTGCTGCACTATCTGGGGGATATATCACTTAACAAAGCAGGAGAGCTGTGTGGAAGGAACAATACTAGTCTTCAGTTTTCACTTCGATGAAGAGTGTGCATCCTCCTCTCTGACAGTAGTGCATTTCCTGTGCTCTGTTGAGCTTCTGCCTGAAAACCTTACTTGACTCCTTAGTGCAATCCTGCCAGATTGTATGATCCAGTTCACTAAGTAGTCTTATGAGCCATTTCTGGTTTTCTTTTAGCAGTTAGCAACCACTATTTGGGGATATTTATCTCCCAATTCAACTTATCCCACCACGACGTGTAAGGACGAATACCGACTGTTGAGTTCAAACTGTTTCATTAGCGCTATAGAGACCAACGTCGTTCTTACATAAAATAGATGCATTCATTTAGTGTTTATTGTAATAACAAAATTGATAGTTTGTTTTCAGTTAAGCTGTTTATTTATTGTAGATGTTCCTCGTTATAAAAAGTCAGCAAATATCCCTTATCATGATATTAGGAATATGGTGCTAGCCGCATATACTAAATCGATCGGCACTCAAGGGTGATGTGGTCAGTATCACATCTGCCCGTTCTATTTCCCTTCCCAGGAAATAGTCTCGTAGCATTTTAGGCTGGCTCGACAGAGATCAGTAAAAATACAACTAACAACAATGGGGATTCGAACCTCACGAACACCCTTGTTGGCAGGCAAGCCTACTAGCCACTGCTCCACCGTTGTTGCAATATTACTAAATAGTGCGACTGAATATTTTTACAATGTACACCTTGTTCAGACAGAAACCTCAATGACAACACCATTCGTCGATATATACTGTCGAACTTTTTGTTTTGTTATTTTTTTTTCACAAGATAAAGTCGTGAGACATAACTCATTGCCAGTTGAACCAGATCAAAGGTATGCATAAACCAGAGTGTTATTTTATAAATTTGTACCTATTTCGGAATTAAATGATGTAACGAAACATTATTGAATTATGGTCTTTGAAATGTCAATTAGGGTAATTATTTTCTGTTCTAACAATGCATTGTTCAAGACGGTAATATTTCTTCAAAAAGTCCCCCAGACATTGATTTATTAATTATGATAATTTAATCCATAAATATTATTCCGTTTTCAAAATCGCATTGATTTGCTTCTGGTTTAGTTAAATTTGCATTGCGTTATTCATTCAAAGAAGTCTTAGTCATGATAAGAAAGAAAACTAGCGGGAAATACTGTAAACACTAATTTATATTTATTACCCATCTCCGTGGCGAAGGCTTTAGGGACACGATTGGTAATCCCATATACCCGGGTTCGAAACACAGCGGTGCTGTTTTTTTTCGAAAAAGGTATAGGTGCCGGTCGTTCAGAAAGCAATGGCAAACTCATCATTGTCAAGTGCCATGCTGACTGGTTTTAGGCGTTCATGACTCTCCACAGATCTCGGTGTTTGGTGTTCTGGATCAACTCTGTCGTTGATATTCCTCCATGCCACAGTCGAAATCCATCCAGTATTATTTTTCGGGGTTTGCCTCTTCCTCTCTTCCCCTCGAACCTTCCAGTTGTCACGATATTCTCCAGCGCCTCTCTTCTCATCACATGACCAAAAAAAGGCGTTTGTCTCTTTCTTATTGTTGTATATAATATTCTAGTTTCGATAGCCTCTTTAAGGCATTCGTTGTTAGTTACTTTGACAGTCCAAAGAATTCGCAACATTCGTCTAAGGAACCACATCTCTGTTGCTTCCAAACTCTTCCTAATTTTTTTCATTTATATTCCAAGATTCACAGCCATACAGCAAAACAGGTTCTTTATAGCTCCTTAGCACTCTCTTTCTTACATTCAATGAAAGTGACTTATTGCATAAGATATTCTTCAGTTTCTGAAATGCAGCCTTTGCTTGCCATATTCTGCTCTTGATCCCTGTTGTGCATCTTCCATCTGATGTTATAAATGTCCCTAGATATTTAAAAATATCCACTTGGTGAAGAATTTTCCCTTCTATCTCTATTTCACATTTGGGTGTCACCTGTTTCTTTGATATAACAATGGTTACTGTGTTCTTGATATTCAAGGAGAGTCCTTTCTTTGCACTCTCTGTTACTACAATGTCCAACAATTGGTGTAGATCTGTTGCAAACTACTGAACTTACAACATGCGCAGGAATCACGAACAGCCAAAATGCTGGGGTTGATTGCTACGTCATGTGAAGGACATGCAACTAAATAATAATTATATTATGGCATGAACATCTTTACATAATTTTATGAAAGCTGGCTTTCAATGGTTGAACGGTTATTCTCATCTTTACTTTCTCCAAACACCACGCTTCGCCACGTGACTCAACTGTCTATTTATTGTGTTTTAACATCCCTGCCCAAGATCACGTGCTCTGACTTATTGTATTCATGATAGTCAATGTTACACCATATGGCAATCTACATACCATTGACATAAATGCTCAAGAAAATAATATTGTCACATTATCGTAGGTATTTTAGTGACGAAACCTACTGTCGCACTCTGTAACAAATACAAATAACAAAGTTTAATTTTTATTTATAAACCAATTATTTACACACAGAAGTCACAAACAAAAGGTTGCATGTTTTATTGACATTCGTATTTCGCTTCATCTCGTCAGATGTATACTACCACGTTGTGTGTGTGTGTGCGTGTGCATGCGCGTGCGCGTGCGTGTACACGTGCGCGTGCGTGTGCACGTGCGCGTGCGCGCGTGTGTGCGTGTGCGTGTTGTCGAAGTTAACGATTAATTAATCGATTAATCGTTAAATTTTTTTAACGATTAAATTTATTTTTAACGATTAATCGAAAATTTATCTCCCATCCCTTATACAAATGAACCGGATGTCGAAAAAATTGTCGGACATTTTACACATAGTGCTGCAAACACAACCGAGTTGCAAAATTGTACTGAGTCACCATTGTGTAAACTGCAGCAAGATGTATCAACAAGATGAAACAGTATGTTTATTATGCTACAGAGTCTTCTACAGGTCAGAGAAGCATTAACTGTCTACATGTCAGATGAAAAGAAGCAATTCAAAGGTCCAAAACTGTCAGGTTCAGATTGTTCAGATGTATTGGTTGACCCTTTACAATGGTGGAAACTTAATGAACATCGATATCCAAAATTGACATTCCTTGCCAAGACCATTCTGTGCATACCGGCTACCTCAGTTTCATGTGAACGATTGTTCAGCTCTGCTGGTTATATTGTTAACTAGCTGACCCTGCCCGGCTTCGCCCAGACCCTGGTGGGGAGCATCTCATTTAATTCATATAAGTAGTCATATAAGTTCTCGTTCCCGTTACCGACTGTCTGTCTGTCTGTCTGTCTGTCTGTCTGTCTGTCTGTCTGTCTGTCTGTCTGTCTGTCTGTCTGTCTGTCTGTCTGTCTGTCTGTCTGTCTGTCTGTCTGTCTGTCTGTCTGTCTGTCTGTCTGTCTGTCTGTCTGTCTGACCCGGCCCGGCATTGCCCAGCTCCTGGTGTGGAGCATCTCATTTAATTCATATAAGTAGTCATATAAGTTCCCGTTCCCGACTTTCTATCTGTCTCTATCTGTCTGTCTATCTGTCTGCCTGACCCTGCCCGGCTTCGCCCAGTCCCTGGTGGGAAGCATCTCATTTAATTCATATAAGTAGTCATATAAGTTCCCGTTCCCGTTACCGACTGTCTGTCTGTCTGTCTGTCTGTCTGTCTGACCCGGACCGGCATCGCTCAGCTCCTGGTGTGAAGCATCTCATTTAATTTATATAAGTAGTCATATAAGTTCCTGTTCCCGACTGTCTATCTGTCTGTCTATCTGTCTGCCTGACCCTGTCCGGCTTTATTAAATTCATACAACAAAAAAAGTAACTTAAAAGAACGTTCTTCCACACACCATCCATTATTTTTAATGAAAACTCTTTCTAATCACCTGCATGACTACAGTAACTTCTTAAGCAAAAAAAGATGAGTTACAATGTTATGCATTGTGCATCATTTTTATGAAAACTTTGAAAATGCCTTACAGATTGTATCATTATTTATTATAACTCATATGCCGGTACATAACTATGGACAAAGAGTTTATAAATCTTTGAAAACGATGCCACAATATGACTATAAGTTATACACAAAAGTTATGCCCCTTGAAATAACTTTTACAGAGTTAGGTCCCCTGAGATATATGAAATTATGATGAAAAATGAATAATGAAATAATACTGAGTAAGCAGGCAATTTCACACTAACAAAATATCACAGTTGGCAGCTCTGGAATTAAAGGAAGGCGTGTAGAAAATTTCATCTCAATCGGATGGGCCGTTCGCGAACGTATAAAGGACATACAGACAGAAATACATACATTTGGACGGAGATCCTTTTTTATATATAAGATAAGACGCGCTCGTCACTTGAAGCAAATACTGTCAACATACTCGTGTGTTTTCATAGTTGGTTATTAGATGACATATGAACAAGTCAATTTAGTGTTATTTCGATTTTTGACAAATACGACTATAATGTGAGTTATATGACAATACATGCAGGCGAAAGACTGCAACGGTTCATGGATCGTACTGCAACGGTTCATGGATCGTTCTGCAGCCGTGTAACAAGACCCCCGGGGCTTGCACAGGTTTGTTACTATAGTTAATATCCCCAGCCTTTGCTCCGACCACCACAATAGGACTTTACATCTACCAGGCCCCACACAAGCCGAGACAGCAGACCTTTCCCTCCCCTCTTATGAATTCCTATCCACAGGGGGCTCGGACAAGACAACAGTCATACTAATTGTCAGCGACTTGTGCGCTGCAGTTTTTCAAGACTCCGCTACTTTCGCACTGCACGAAATAACAATTCATGACATTTGCGAAAGGAATGCAATTTATGCAGAGCCGACATTTGAATGGCTCTACGAGCGTTAGGTATCAACTTTGTTACACAATATGCATACATCAACGTGATGATAGATGATGCTAGCATTACACAATCTAAATGAACAGCCCTATGTTTGCCTATGGCCTAGAAAGCTATCGTATTGGTCAAGGATACGTCTGATCTCTCTACCGTCTCCAGTCAGTCTGTCCCGCAACACCTTGCGTGGACAAGCACGGACACTTTACTCTCCGTGCAGTCGCTATTATTGCGTGCCTGGCCTTGCCAGCACGCTGGCTGGTGAGTTTGAGTAACCTGGCATATCACGATTACTCGCAAGGACCAGCAACCCAATTGCTTGGGGAAAGCCCTCGCTCATCTGTACTCGTTTACCTCTGGTCTGACACAAATGTGTCTCCCTGTGAGGTTATTAATAGTACTCGGTGTCTTCCCTGTCTGGTGTCTCTCTATTAGACTAATGTTAACTCCTTACTTCTGTAAGGTCTTATTGGGGATGCTGACACTAATACACAAAGCCATAATTAACAAAGCAAAATTTAATTTCTAAATACGTCAACTGCAACTTAGAGAAGGATGGCTGAAAGCCTGGATAGAAGACAATATGTACACGAGAAGATCTCCTGATGATCCGTCTTCATCACAGAGCATGTGACTTCAGTTCGTGAGGCTGTCCCGTCGTAGTTAACGACTCACCCGAGAAACCTCCAGTGTAAAGGAACTCCAAGGCATAGACCCTTCCAAAGTCTTCTCCTCCCACTGTGAGCCAGATCTCGGGCTGGTCAGGCGTAGGACTAATGCCTGACAGACACTTCACCAACCATAGAGGATCATCCCTCGATGACTTACTAAATCACAAGTTCCATTCCTCTGATGACGTCTGGGTCGACCCTAGAATCTTAGCTGTCCCCAACTGAAGAAAAGTCCTATATCACAATACACTAGTATATACAAGAGCCTGGTTGCTCTTCGGTCTCGCCAGTTCCCGGGAAACCTTATCAGCAACCTATAACTGGAGCACTGGCTCCATAGTACCACAATGTCACAATTGCATGACTCGACAAATGAATGTTAACCCTGAACATATTCTCATGTAGCTATCTTACACAGTTCGGTAGGTATTAACAACCTTAACAGTCCACCAACTCTGTACATCACCTCTGTTCGGTAGGTATCAATTACCTGTACAGTTCACCAGAATGTAAAATCTCTGCTGCCGGTCATATGACCCTGTTCATGGCTTCAAAAAAAAAAAAAAAAAAATAAACACCACTGTTGATTCACCCTTGCTGCTCCGTGAACTTTAGACAATGTGTCCCATTACGACCCAGCCGGGCCGGAAGCTTAATAAACAGGCCATGGGCATGACATTCGTTTCAACTCCTGAACTTCATTGCCTGGAAAATCCCAAGGTTATCATTGATTGAGACATGTACCAGTACCTCGCTGGCGAGAACCAATAGACGCTGTAGTCTCTGACCCTATCTGGATCGATTGACTAACTTCGTCGGACTCTTGGCGGTGGTCTTAGCCTAGACCTACCGGGCTAATCTCAACTCAATTGACTCTCCAGTATTGACGTAGGCAGATTCAGATGACTGCTCCCATTAACGCCTCAAATCTCATCTTGATTGGCACTGGAACGAGCAAGTCCCGTGGAGCTTATGGTTGAGCTCCTGAATCTCCATCGGATCTAACCTATAACGGATCCTGAAACATGGAGGGGTTGGTGTGAGTACTCAACTACAACAAGGACTACACTGCATCTCCACATTAATACATGCCTCTCAGTAATATATATATAATACAATATATATAAGTGATCATCAACATCATCGATCTACTCTTAATTACAATGTATAGGCTTGAGGCTGCAGGAGAAAGCAATAATACACCAGTGTATAGTTAAGTAACTCGTCTGGGCAACAGATAGCCCGATAGCACCAGAGTAGACTGCATGACTCTGTCAAAGTATCCTTCGTCTGGTGCTAATCCACTTCTGTTTCTTCACCATCCATCAACCAGAAAATACACCTACTTCTCTTTCAGTGTAGTGGTTACATTATCTAGGAGGTGCCCAGCCGGACATATCCTCCTTTACCTAACTCAACAATTAATCAATCCCTTCAGCCATGGATCAACTAATTAAACCTACCTCATTAATGACTACACAACATTAATAAATTATCTTCCTCACAATTCATTAACGTAGCATTAATAACTTATAACTAGGAATTGTTAAACTTAATTAACAAACTCAGAACACAGCAACAGCTTTTGTTCTGGGATCTCCGTCCCAGAACAACGTTTGACTTTTATTAATTGATCTTCATCCATGACGGTCAAGTCTGTGCAGGTCTAGCACAGATATTATGGCCCTCCACCGAAAACACTTTCCCACAGCTACTGTGGGTCCAGCGCATCTTGGTCCGTGGCGAATTAGACCACGTCATCCTATTTAGAGAGGCTACCAGCCCCCTCTCCTAAATTTCCAGTTCCCCTTATCCGGACCAATTACCACAGGGGATATTACTACTTCCTACCTGCAGTGAATCAGTTACTCCAGTATCAGAGTCAGATTTCTTGAAGAGGAGAATAATAGAGACAGACCAGGTTCTGTACATAGTTCGGATCTACATAGACGCAACGGCCTCGATTACAGAGCGCCGCATCGCTCTCGGTCGGGTATGTTAATTCCACCTTCGGTTAAGCACGATCGCTTTGTGTCGGACATACAACATAACGGTCGGTCTGACATGCCTAATAACCAGTCGGTTGGCTAGGCATACGCACGATTGGACACGCATGGTCACTCTGGCGGATAGGCCTGTAAACAAGCAGTGACCTCAGGCATCATAAATACTTTCTATCAACCGCTATCCGGTAATTATAAAACATTTCTGTCTAAGTGGAATATCACTGGCATCTTCACACAGCAAATACTTACCTGCACCTCCCAATGAAATAACAACACCTTGTTCCCGGAATAATACCACCACCGATATAAGACATAAATTACCAACCTATTCTAGCCAAGCAAATGACACATCAATAATAATAACAAGCAATAACTTATAACTATTAAATGATTCTAGCATCACAATGTAACGAAGTCAAACTTCCTGACAGCCCTGAGTATATAACCCCTAAACCAGATAGGCAACACATCTGCTACACAGTTGGTAAATTACCCTAACCTACTTACACATAGCAGTGATAATAACATACATATCCCTAACAATGCATATAATTTGTACTCTAACAGTAAATACATTCTATCAGATGTACTAACATCGGATTTACTCAATTATCAGATGGAACACACATATACAAGCCTACTGTTTATACACGCTTGTAGCTATCAGACATCTGACCTCAATACTCTTAGCCGATCGATAGCGGCTAATTATTAATGCAGATAGGCGGAGCTTCAATTTATGTGCTCCGAGGAGATAATTATTTCGGCCGGCGATTAAACGTCGCGGTATATTTACTGACAACGGCTAATACTTAAAGTAATTCAACATTACCTGTGATCTTGAAATCACATCCTCGACTGCAGGTGTCCGCTCTGACTGCGAAAAAGACATCTCTTCTAGCAGTGAGTTACTGCGGTCTTTCTTGACGAAATTCGGCTGGCGACTGACGGTGGATAGCTAAGGGCGCTGCCACAAGGACTTCTGGGGCCCCGAGTATCCCAAGGATCAGGGAGAACTCCAAAACCTCGTGTGTTACGAGCAATTGTGAGTCCAACGTGCCAGCAAACCACGTACGCACTGGGCCGGGACATTCTAGCATATTCTAGAAGTCACCAGAATTGTGACGTCACGGACTATTTACCGGGGAATTCCCTAGTTATGGTCACCATATCAAGGGAGACTAACCCGGTGTATTCCAACCAAAGGGAAATAATCCAGAAGACAGACTGTATCTAGTCCCGTTTCGTCACAAGCCGCCTGCATAGACTTTGGGCTCACCATCAGCCTAAATAAAACACAGGTCATGGAGCAAGATGCTGGAGAGCCTCCATCAATCAAAATTTCTAATTACGAATTGAAGGTTGTTTTTGATGTCGTGTATTTGGGGTCGATGATATCAGCAAAAAAGAATTTATGAGCTTACTAATTAAAGAACATTGACATATGCCTGCGTCATTGACATTGAGGTGAGTGACCTTTGTAGCAAGACTACGAGAAAACAACTAACCATGAGAAATAATGGTGAGAGTGAGTAGCGACCGCCAGGATGGATGGGGGGAGAGACAGTTTTAGGCTGGGGTGTAATGTTGTGGGGAGCCCAGGGAGGGGCTACACAGCAGGGTTAAAAGACAGTGGAAAACTTTGACTAAGCAGTGGAAGCTGAGACCGACTGAGGTTCGGATCAGGTGAAGTCAAGGGACTTCAAGGCAGTTGATGTTTTAGCGCCGAGCAGATCGGTGGGCTAACACGTGGGAGTTTAGACTGAATGCGGTCAGATCTTTGTTGTGTTGTTCTCCCAGTAGTGAATACAGGCTTGAAACCCAGTGGGGGTTGGATAGTTAATGGAGGCCTGAACCCAGAGTGGGTTTATAGTAAGGGAGACTAGACCCAGTGTGTGGGTTGTGATGTGTGAGGTCCAGCTGTGGATAGTAGCTGGATTACATGTCGTGTGGATTGATATGAAGCAGGCCGTGAGAAGACAGTGATGTGTACGGGTTAAATTGTGAGGAGGATATTTATATTCTATGGATTATATTGTTTCTGGATATAGAGTTGTGTTCCGTTTGTCCGTGTTGTTTCTGTATTAAAGGATTATGTGCGCCCACTCAATCTTGTGTAATGACTGATGCATGTGTATTACTGGGGTGAGTTACAGTGTGAGACAGTTAGATAGTTCAATTGACACACCAGGAGTATCGTTACCTAGAAAACGACCATCTCACGCACTTATCATAAAGAACATCGTGAGAAACATGTACATCAGCAGGCTGCCTAAAGACAAAAGATGGAAAAATCATAATAGAAAAAGATCAGATTTTACATGTATGGTCAGATTATGTGAAAAACCGTTATGGTGATAACAGTATACTATTCAAAATAATAATAATAACCATCAATTTTGAAGATGGAGGTTCAGAATGATCTTAACTATACGACATCTGACAAGACCCCCAGTTCAGATAACAATACAACATAAATGATTAATGCTTTAGAATAATATGGAATAGATCAAGTGACCAGACTGCTGAACACAATATATTATACTGGTGGTATACCTCATGAATTATGTAATTCTGTATTTATTGCAATTCCAAAGAAATCAGGATCCTTGGAATGTGTTCAACATCGTACAATTAGTATAATGATTCACATCACGAGGATTTTTCTACGAAGTATCATGCAATGAGTTAAGAAGATAATACAACCTGAAATAGGAAAAGGACAATGTGGGTATGTGGAAGGCAAGAGTATAGTACATGCTGTGTATATACTGAGAACAGTAACTGAACGTTCTATAGAGGTAAACAAAGATCTACATCTGTGCTTTATTGACTACACTGAGGCGTTCGATAAAGTAAGACATGTCAACATGATAGAGATGCTTGAAGATCTACAAATTGATGGGGAAGTCATTAGACTTATAAAAACCATATATTGGAAACAACAAGCTGCCACAATGATGGATAATGAATAAGGTAAATATCAGCCTATTAAGAGAGGTGTAAGACAGGGATGTGTAAAGTCTCCAGATCTGTTTTCACTTCATTGTGAAAATATTTTCAGAAATGTACAAGATATGACAGGAATCATCATTGGAGGAATAAACATCAATAACATTAGATATGCAGATGATACAATATTGATTGTAGGCAATGAGCAGGATTTGCAACATTTAGTAGATGCGATTGTTGCACACAGTGAACAACTAGGGGTAGAATTAAATTGTAAGAAGACAAAGATTATGATCGTTACTAGAAAGAACGAAGTACCACAATTTAATATACAAGTAAATGGTAATATTCTTAAACAAGTGAATCGGTATAATTATCTCGTAACAATATCTGATTGGAAATGCCTTGAAGAGATTAGAACAAGAAGATAGCCTTTTTCAAGCTGAAAAACATACTGACCAATAAAAAGATGTCAATTGCAACAAGAAAAAGAGTGTTGAGGTGCTGCATAGAGCCTGCATATTGTATGGATGCGAAGCGTTGACAAAGAGCATCCAAGCTGAAAAACATATTCTTCTTCTTCTTCTTTCGTTCGCCTGAAATATGTTTATAACTCCAATGTTGTCTCTTGTATGAATCTAACAGTCTTTTTTAGTTCATTCAGCGGTCCATAGAGTTTATCTTCCACTGTTGTCTCTCTAGGCCAGAAGGTTCGCCTGGGTATGTATATCATATGAAAAACATATGATATCCGTGGTTTTTGAGGAGAATGCAAAGAATACCATGGACAGACAAAAAAAAGCAATGACCAAGTCCTACAATAAACAAATGAAAATCGTAAACTGATTACAAGTAGACAGTCAACACGTTTTGGGCATGTTATGAGACGAAATAAATTGGATTTCGTGACATCTGGCAAAATCAAGGGAAAGAGAACAAGGGGGAAAGCAGAGAAGTACATATTTTGAAATGACATATTTTTGTTTGCACAAAATTGGTTATAATCCTCAAATTGTCTGAGCCTCAGTATATTCGTGCAGTCTTTTACTGCTTATCGAATATAATATAGGAAACAGCTTTTCTTTGTTACCATTATTACATTGAAATCAACAATTGTTGAGAGCTGGTTGAGCTCGGCTTTTTATGACCTGTCGATTTCAAAGGGATTCCTGAAGACTGATTAACTCATCTTTTCCACCAATGTTAATTAGTATATGTTAGGCTATTCGAAATATGCCAAGCAAGAAAATGTACCTTTTTATGTGGCTACAGTGTTTATATTCACTAAGGTAAAACGTTCCCCCGTGTGGTATCAGGCCCCAGAGAGGAAGCTAAGAATGGAAACATTGTAACCTACCAGACATGTCGGGACAAGGTGACCAATGAAGATCCCGCCTGTGTGTTACCGGCACCGGCAAGGGAGGCAAATAATAGCAACACTGCACCCTCTCAGGCATGACATAAGATGCTGTTAAGGAAGGGTTGTACTTAGGGTAAGCTACCCAATTGTGCTGAAAAATTCAGCCACAAAACCCAACCAACCTTGAACAAGATACGTAAATTAAAACGAATGACTAAGCCAGCCAAGAGTACAGGAAGCTGTTATAGAAGATATATGTTGCTTGAGGACAAAGCCGCATGGAGTCCGGGCGCTGATTACATTTCTTTCACTTTGAAAAATCTCCAGGATTGAAACCTGGTATGTAAAACTATGCAAAAATTAGGTCAGACAGCACAGGTGGCAGCAGAAATGAAACATTAAAATATTAGCATCTTGGTATTTTGCGAAACAAGATGCATTGGAACAAGTGAATCTATATATATATAAAAGAGAATCTCTGTCTGTCTGTATGTATGTCCTTTATGCGTTCGCGAACGGTCCATCCGATTGAGATACAATTTTCTACACGTCTTCTAATCATTCCCGTGCTGCCAACTGTCATAGTTTTTTTTAGTGTCCAAACATATTTTCTTATTATTATTTAATATTTAATTTACATTATAATGTATATATAGCGAGGGGACATAACTTCTAATAGAATTGCTATATATGTAAAATTGTTGCATATTTCTCAAATAGGTGGACCTTTCCGCTGCAGTTATCTACAGGCATATACGTTATAATCCTCTTCCCCTCCTCATCCTCTCCCCTCCTCCTCCTCTTCCTACCCTCCTCCTCCCCCTCTTCCTCCTACATCCTTCTCCTCCTCCCTCTTCCTCCTCCTCGCTGCTCCTCATTCCTCCTCCCTCTTCCTCCCTTCTCCTACCTCCTCCCCCTCCTCGCTCTCCTCCTCCCTCTTCCTCCTCCCTCCTCCTCCCTCCTCCTCCTAATCCCTCCTGCTCCCTCCTCCTCCGCCGCCTCCTCCTCCCCTTCTCCTCCTCCCCTCCTCCTCACCTCCTCCTCACCTCCTCCTTCTCCTCCCCTCATCCCTCCTCCTCCCTCCTTCTCCTCCCTCTTCCTCCTCCCTCCTCCTCCCTTCTCCCCCTCCTCCAACCTCTCCTCCTCCCTCCTCCTCCTCTTTCTCCTCCCTCTCCCTCCTCTCCTCCTCATCCTCCCTCCTCCTCCTTCTCCCTCTTCCTCCTCCCTCTTCCCCCCTCCTCCTCCTTCCTCCTTCTCCCTCCGTCTCCTCCCTCCTCCTCTCTCCTCGTCCTCCCTCCTCCCTCCTCCTCATTCCTCCTCCCTCCTCCTCCCTCCTCCCCCTCTTCGCTCTCCTCCTCCCTCCTCCTCCTCCCTCCTCCTCTTTCTCCACCTAATCCCTCGTCCTCCCTCCTCCTCCTCCCTCCTCCTCCCCCTCCTCTTTCTCCCTCCTCATCCCTCCTCATCCCTCCTCCTCCCTCCTCCTCCCTCCTCCTCCCTTCTCCTCCTCCCTCTTCCTCCTCCTCCTCCCTCCTCCTCCCTCTCCCTCCTCCCTCCTCCTCCTAATCCCTCCTCCTCCCTCCTACTCCTCCCTCCTCCTCCTGTCTCCTCCTCCTCCCTCCTCCTCTTCCCTCCGCCGAATATGAATTAAATGATATGCTCCCCACCAGGGTCTGGGCGAAGCTGGGTAGGGTCGTCTTTTTTGGGAACGGGAACGCGAGCAGGGGGTGAATATGAATTAAATAAGACGTTCCATTTACCCAAGTTAATTGTTGGGGGAAGATGTAAAGATCTTTCAAGTGCTCTTTCTAATAATAGACAGACAGACAGATAGTAGATAGTCGGGAACGGGAACGGGAGCTTATATGACTACTTATATGAATTAAATGAGATGCTCCCCACCAGGAGCTGGGCGAAGCCGGGCCGGGTCAGACAGACAGACAGACAGACAGACAGACAGACAGACAGACAGACAGACAGACAGATAGATAGTCGGGAACGGGAACTTATATGACTACTTATATGAATTAAATGAGATGCTCCCCATCAGGGTCTGGGCGAAGCCGGGTCGGATCAGACAGACAGACAGACAGACAGATAGACAGACAGACAGACAGATAGATAGTCGGGAACGGGAACGGGAGCTTATATGACTACTTATATGAATTAAATGAGATGCTCCCCACCAGGGTCTGGGCGAAGCCGGACCGGGTCAGCTAGTAGTATATAAACACTTGTGAAATATTTCTGTAATAAAAGCAACTTGATTATATATGCATTAATAAGAAATGTACGTCATCTCTCCATCTTTAGACGTGCAGATGTAAATACAGACCTGCTGATAAGTAAAGTTACAATTCAAACTCGTATATAACATCTTATAAATATGACATTCAATATAATCTTAATATATTTCAGAAAGCAAGAAATTAAGAAACAGTTTATGTTGACAGTCTCTAATAAGGATCAAGTCTTGCAACACTTAGTAGACGAGGAGAACACAGAGAAGAATTGGCAATAGATTAAATGTATTTGGAGCGCCGCATGAATGAAAGTCCTTGAAAGAAGGGAACTTAAACATAAAGAATGGATATAGTCAGAAACCCTCAAGAAAATAGGAGGAAAGACAAGTAAAATGGCAGAATTAATTCATAGCAACATCAGAGCTGCTAAAGTCAGAGCATTGTCGTAATACGTGTCGACCCTGGGGTGAGGGGAATCAACACCCACATTCTTTTAACTCCATATCATTATCTTGAGGATCTCCTGGATATCTGTCCACAAAACCCCATCAGTCCTTGGATCTCTCTCTATCTCTCTCTCTCTCTCTCTCTCTCTCTCTCTCTCTCTCTCTCTCTCTCTCTCTTTCTCTCTTACCACTGGACAATGCCCCCTCTCATTCTGTTCCAAAACATACTACACAACTCTAGCTTCTAACTAAATGACAAATTAATTTAATAAAGAAAAGTGTCAGGTATGTACAAAGTGTGTGTGTAGAATGTCTGTCGTATAATCTAGTGTGTATGCAGAATCATACCGAACAGCTCATTATCAAAGTCTGCCTCATCACAGTACCGGTCACACCACAGCACCATAGATCAAGTACAGAAGGACCTCACCAAATGATGCGTCTCTCCGGCCATATGTCGACTTCCACCAGTGGCTCTTGGATAGTCAGGATGCCTGGTCACCAATAGTGGATGTAGTCCAATACTGACCATGAATCTGACAGACACAGTGCAACTAATATGTCACTAAAAGTTCTGTGATCTGATAACCCTTGTGCAGTAAAAAAAATGTTTACAGTCACTTTGAAACTAAATGTTAGTAGTTAATTTCTCACAGGAATTCACCATTTGGAAAAACGCAAATGTTAATTTTAAATTTCTCTATATAACTACTATTGTTCCTGTTACTGGTGGTATTGTAAGTATCTTCACTCTACTATGCTGATAACTACCACTGAGGAATCACTCTTAGATGATCATCTGTTCCCGCTCAGCAGAGGCCAGGTTCTTGCAGACCCTCTGGGTTATGGGCCCAGTGCAAAGGCCGCTGAATAAAAACTGCCTTCAATGCTCGAGCCATAATCATCTTCTTTGACTTTTCTGCTAGGTTTTTGGAAACCATAGTGGAACCTGTTGAAGAGAGAACACACCTGGTGACAGCAACCCGATTCCGACCTTTATTAGGTGAGTGTAGGCCGACGGCCGCACTCAGATATATAACAGAGACCTAAACTCTGTCATAAAGCAGAGGAGCGCATCAAATCGGTCTGAGTCATGGTAAGATTAGGAAAGAATAAAGGAAAAGTGCAGAAACCCAGTAGATACCCTACTGGAAGATCCCACCATTTGACATTTCCTTTATCCCCCAACCATCCTCAATCTCCCTAAATATCATCCCACTACATTGTTCTTAACTCACTGAGTTAATTGATATCTCACACTAGCTAGCTTAAGCAGCGCGATAGCTTACTGCTGCCGACGCTCCTATAATACGTTCTCACAACGCACATTACTACACTCGATTCCTAAGAATAATCTAATTTGGGTCCATTTAATTAAATACCATACATTTATTCCTGTTTGAAATTGAGACTACTAAATCATATAATGGATAAATGTCCGCCGATGTAAATCAACATAAGACACTGTAGTCTCTCTCCATAATCAAACCAGGAACATCACACACGTCCTTGTTGCCTCACAACATTTGGTCGACTCCCGCCAAAGTTGTTTGTCCAGACTGTTTTTATACTGTGTCTGAATGACGTCACAAATCTGACTAGACACTAGGCGTCGAGAAGCTATTTTTCTCTCTCCTTTTTCGACTCGATGTAAACAACTGGCCGGCTGTCCCGCTTTAATCTGGGGAATTTTTCCCGGTACTCCAAAAAGTCTTGCCGGCTTGTAATCTGGAGACCTGTTCCCCCACAACAAAAGATCTTGCTGACTCCCGTCAGAACAGTCTGTCTCCAACATCAAAGGATGGCGGCCGCCTGTAGACGAATGGCTCGACAGTCTTTCATCGATCGACAACTCCAAGAATTTCCGCGACAAGTATAATCAAAATATACAGATACTAACAAATAAGTTAAGAAGCACATAAAAGCGAATAAAAGACAATATTTAGATGCCCTAGCAAGAGAGACAAAGGGTGCAGCAGCGAAGGGAAACATCAGAGTCCTTTACAGCACAACAAAGAAATTGGAAGGAAAATATCATCAATCAAGTGGACTTATCAAAAACAGAAAAAAACGACAAGCATCACCAGCATTACAGATCACATCATTAGATTGTCTGAATACTTTAATATCTTCCTAACAAATCGGTGTCAAATTACCCTCCGAATATCCAGCCGGCAGAAGTGGAACTGGATATTATATGTGCAAAACCATCTAATGAAGAAATATGTGAAAAAAGCTATCAAACTACTGAAAGATTGTAAAGCTGCGGGTCCAGATGGTATGGTAGTCCGGCAAAGGCTATTAAATCAAATATAGACACTTCAAATAAACTGCTGTACAAATTGTTTGGTAGAGTCTGGGAGACCGCAGAAATATCAGCAGCTGGAGAGAAGGATATCTGATGAAGTTGTATAAAAGGAAATCTGCAAGAGTGTGAAAATTATTGAGGAATAATGTTGTTGTCAGTCCCACGTAACATATTAAGCAGAATCACCCTGGAGAGATTAAGAGATGCCATTGACAAGCAGATAATGGATGAACTGGCAGGGTTCCGACGAAACAGATCTGAGACAACATGTGGTGTCCGTTTCGAGTGCTGGAAGTCCCGAGTTCAAGCCCCGGTGAGGGCCGGGATATTTCACCTGGACTTCTAGTAACAAAATTTCCCCTTGTCTCTGTCTGGTGAGATCGGACGCCCGTGTGTATTGTTGCGCACGTAAAACATCGCTTGGCAGTTGGAAATCGTAAAAGAGTAGCCTAATGGCGATGCCCGGGCAAAATTTCGAGTTAAAAATCTACCCAAAGTATTTCAGGATCCTCGCCGGTGCTACGGAGTTCGTGCACTGAGCTGAGATTCTCCGGACTCAGGTTTGATGTAGGAGTAGAACGTAGCTCTTATGGGTTACACCCGTCTGCAGTGATGTTGATCCGTCGACTAAACTAAAGAAACTAAACTAAGATCCTAGAGAGCAAAGTATTGAACTGCATTCGCCTATTTGCGAATGGGCTGTGAACTGTAAGAAGGCTTTTGACAGCATTGATACGGAATATCCCGGGAGGCTGATGCGGCACTATGGTATTCCACAAAACATCATTATAGTTGTTCATCTTATAGTCCATGCTGTGTGGCTTTATTATTCATTTCTGCCCACAACGCTCTGTCTTCTACGCATCTCTCTCATTCGCCGTTGGGAGTGGCTAGGGCTCGGTACTCCCATTCTGGAGACCAGGGTTCGAATCCTTGTTAAGGTGGCGGTTTTGTTTATTTCGCTGCCAAAAACAAACCCCTAACCTGCACAATTCCCTAGCCAGGCGGCCCTTTAATTACCCAGGCTCAATACGTTCACCTATTCCACGTCCTACATGGCATAGTACTATATGCAGTAATGACAGTTCCACATGTTGCTACTTTGTCTGCTTGTTCATGTCCGGGTATGCCTCTATGTGCCGGTATTCAGTCTATTGTGATTTGGCATCCCATGTTTCTACAGTTTGTTGTTAGCGATATCATTCCGTCTTTTGGGTCTATTATCATGTGTGTAGTCTCCTACAGCTTGTACTGATGATAGCAAATCTCGTGTGTAGTTGCCCAGGTGCTTGTAGTTAAGATAGAGAATCCGTCAATATGCTTACCTTTTGGGGAGGGTTTTCTGCCGCCATTTCTAGTCCTGTCATTATGACAATCAGTTGTGCGTGTACACCATTGTGCTATCCGCTATGTTGTACACTTTCTTAATGTTCCAATGCGACACTATAAGGACCATAACATTGTGTAGTCCGTCTCCCTGTTCTGGGGAACATTTATTGTATCCATGCTGAACAATATTGGCCATAACTAAAAGCCCTGTGGCAAATTATTCCATCAGTTAAGTCATGAACCGTCATCAAAGCACTCGGGACATTGCTATACATCATCATCTGCAATAATCAGCGAAAAGTCAAATTCTAATGGTACCATTTGCAATTTGATTATTTGTCCTTCTAACCTTTCCTCGGCGAACTGGATGTCGGTCAGATCCTCTGGCTACTCCTTGCGGCACAATTCTCTTCATAGTTCTACAAGTTCTCCCACATGTTAATGTGCTGTTTTAGTGGGCTTAAGTGTCCGCAACAGTTTACATTTCTTTTTATTACGCTGACCACATAGAAACTGACCAGTCATGTCTCTTATTTAAATGTTCGTAATAATCTAGACACAGCAATAGGTCCAATATGTTTGCTTGTTTCTTATTTGATCTATGCTGAGTTCATATAAAAGTATGATACCCGTGATGCTGTTTCAGTGGGTACATTGTACATTGGCACCTTGCCGTCTTGACAGACGATAGTTTGTGCTTTAAAAAGGCATAATAACTTTTAACTATGGCGGTAGCGAGTGTGACTGATAAGGCCAATTTGCGCTGTAAATGTCCGTTCACAGTGGGTGCATGTGAACACGTGGTCATTTCCACCATCATGCACCATCTTACGTCTCAAACGCTTGGTGTGTGACTTTTCTGCAATAATTTTCTCCTTTGACTTTATTCCATTTCTGATGTTTGCCCTCCATGCAACACGTTCAGCGGCGACTTGCTCCCAATGTGCATTATCAATGCCTGTATCAATCATGTCCCGCTTACACACATCTTCAGTTTCACACATGTTTCAGTGGGTAGATACGAATTATGTCCGTATTTCATAATTGTGTGTTCAGGTGTATGACAAACATGGATACTGATGGCACCTTCTCTCTTTCATCTACTTCACTCAGCAAAAATCAGCACTTTTGAATCTGTTGATGTGAATCCTTATTCGCCTCAATGGGTCCTCACCAATTTATATTTCTGATTATCACTCTTGTATGAGTGTAAATTTGGTCATGCATCGAAAAACGCAATATTCCTGCTGCGAGGCGCTGTCGTCATTTGGAGGTCACAGTTTCAAATTCCGCTGTGGCAACTATAGCCAGCACTCTGTATGTTGTACAGTGTGTCCCCTATCTCTACTTTTTCAGCTTCTATGAGCGCTAATCAGTTCTTGTGGTTTTGTGTATATACTGTCAATGTTTAGAGTAGAGCATATCTATGCATCAATCCACGTATTTCTAACCCCAGACATTACCGGCACATTGCTCCTCACATTGTCTTGTAGAGGGTTTCCCTCAAACTGTCGTAGAGTGTATGTGTGTCACAACAGATGTTGTATATGTGTTGATATAAAGCATGCCATTTCAAATCGCTCGAACACCAGATGGATTTTCCGTTGAAATAGGGCCAAATATAATGTAGCAATTAATAGGACACAGCCCGCGCTATTTCTGCGATTTGCTAACATCACTTTTGCTGCAATTATGTAGCGTGTAAAAGATAGTTACAGTTGAATTGTTCCTCCTTTACTTCTTCTTTCTTCACAATGAGACCTGAAAGTGAATGTCTTTAAAGAACGTTGTAAGAAGTTGCCGGTTCATGACATTCCAGTAGAGTGTATGAAATGAATGTTTGACATTTCATAAACGAAAGTCTTATAAACATACGAGACCCAACGCGTTGACGTAATTTGACACTGTAACAACGTCGTATTCATGGAAACAAACTCTCTGACCTGACAGCTTTCAGGCCACGTATTTATTACTAATGACGATAATTGGATTGCGTACCCTAGCAATCTAGGATCACTACATCGTCTAGTAGAAGTATTCATGGAATCATACAATTGTAAATCTAAGAAGGAAATCGCGAAGCAAACAATTGCGTTTTGAAAACCTCGCTGTTGCACAGGCAGAAATTATAATTAACCCAACGTGTGTCCAATCATGAACGCTGTGTTAAAAAGTCTTGTCTCAGACAATACTCCATTTGTGTTTGATTATCTAACTACAGAAGCAGACACAAACTCCATATGTTATAAAACATAAGAATATCTTTAGTATATCCAATCGCAATGAGACACACACATACAGTGACGTGTGTGACAGAATACCCCAGTATTTCCCTGAATTACAACAAGAGTTAATGTCTATACGTTGATTTAAAGCTTGACATTTCAAGCTTCTGCTACACCAGAAAGAGTTTCCACTCAATGTGGAATTATTTTCTCGAAATATAATACAACAATCAGTAAGACACAGCCTACGTGATTTCTGCGATTTACGAAAAAGTAAAATCATTGTGGCTGCATTGTTAAAGTTTGAATAATAAATAAATAATTGCACTCGTAGTTTTCTTCTTCTGTTTCCTCACTATAACTACGCAATGGACCAATCTCATAGATTTCGTAAAGAATTAAATCTTTAATAATTTCGTATATGAAAAATCACTAGCCTTGTTGCCATTGATTATATATCTAACCCACCCTAGCGCAACATCTCGATGCCTTTACATGTCTTCTTTCCTCATCAATATACCACAACATAAAACTTTCATAAATGTACAACGCTGTAACAGCAAAGTGATATAGTTAGCAGCGTCGCATTATTATTCATTTGTAACTAAGGCCCGGCGATCTTTTACTCAGTTTATCCATTTGTATCTAAGTTCTAAGTCTCGGCCGTCACTTACTCAATGTTTCCATTTGCATCTAAGTTCTATGTACCGGTCGTCACTCAATCAAGTCTAGTGTATATATAAGGAAGTTTATGGCGCGTATAAATAAGTCTATGATATATATATATATATATATATATATATATATATATATATATATATATATATATATATATATATATATATATATATATATATATATATATATGTGTGTGTGTGTGTGTGTGTGTGTGTGTGTGTTAGTTGTGTGTCAGTTAAGTTAAAGAAAGTCAAGTAAATAACAGGAAACACTAAATATGATCTGTGTCATTGAAAAATGACAAGGAAATACAAAACAAATTCATCATAGAAGTAAAAACAGATTTCATATATTGATATATTGTCTGATCTAGAGATCCTATTTCAAGATGTGGATGATGAATGGGAAATGTTGAAGAATTCAATCAGTTTGGCTGAAGAAAAAACTATTCTAAAATTAAAGAAGGTGGGTAGTGAAAATGGAATCCTGAAGAAATTTTACGACTACTTGAAACAAGAAGCCTCAACAAAAATAATCCTGTCAAATATGAAAAAAATGTACAGATACTTACGAACATTATGTAAGGAGGCAAAAGAAGCATGATTTGAGAAAAATTGCACAGAAAATGAAAAACAACACAACAGTAAAAATAGCAAATCAATGTACAAAAGAATTCAGGAACTTTCTAATAAAAGAACACGTACATCAGCAGGCTGTCTAAAAACAAAAGATGACACAATCACAATAGAAAAAGATCAGATTCTACATGTATGGTCAGATTATGTGAAAAACATTTATGGTGATAACAGAGATGAACAGTATGATATTCGAATTAATAATAAAGGACCGCCAATATTGAAGATGGAGGGTCGGAATGTTCTTACCATGTGAAAACTGGCAAGACTCCCGGTTCAGATAACATCACGACAGAAATGATTAACGCTTTAGAAGAATATAGAATAGATCAAGTCACCAGACTGCTGAACACAATATATGGTACCCGAGATATATCTTCTGAATTATGTAATTCTGTATTTATTGCAATCCCAAAGATATAATCAGGAGCCTTGTAATGTAATCAACATCGAACAATTAGAATAATGAGTCACATCACAAAGATTTTGCTAAACATTATCATGAAAAGTGTTAGGAAGAAAATACAACCTGAAATAGGAGAAGAACAATGTGTTTTGTAGAAGACAAGGGAACGTAAATGCTGTGTATATTCTGCGAACAGTAATATATATGTTTGCTTTATTGAATACACAAAGAGCTTCGATAGTTTAAGACATGTCAACATGGTAGAGATGCTCGCAAATCTACAAATTGATTGGAAAGACATTAGACATATAAAAACATATATTGGAAACAAGCTGCTATAGGGATTGATAATGAAGTGGGTCAATATCAGCCTATTAAGAGAGGTGTGAGAAAGGGATGTGTAATGTCTCCAGATCTTTTGTTTACTTTGTTAGTATACAGTGAAAATATTTTCAGAAATGTAGAAGGTATGAATGGAGATGATACACATTTGATTGCAGACAATGAGTAGGATCTGCAACAGTTAGTAGATGCGGTTGTTGCACACATTGAACAATTAGGGTTAGAATTAAATTGTAAGAAGACACAGATTATTTTCGCCACTAGGAAGAATGAAATACCACAATGTAATATGCAAGAAAATGGGAATATTCTTCAACAAGCGAATCGGTACAATTATCTCGGAACAGTAATAACAGTTGTTGGGAGATGCCTTGAAGAGGTTAGAACAACAGTTTTGAGGTGCTTCATAGAGCCTGTACTTTTGTATGGATGTGGAGCGTAAACAATGAGCAGACAATCTGAAAAACATATTATGGCAGTGGAAATGTGGTTTCTAAGGAGAATGCAAAGAATACTATGTACAGACAGAAAAACCGACGACCAAGTTCTACACGAAAGAAATGAAAATAAAATCGTAAATTGAATAGAGAAATTAGACTTAGACAGGCAGCATCTTTTGGGCACGTAATGAGAAGAAATAAATTGGAGGACATAATAACAACTGACAAGATCGAGGGGAAGAGAACAAAGGGAAGACACAAAAGTAAATACCTGGATGGATTGACAACGTGGAAAGGTCGAGACAAGAACGCTGAGCTGATCCACGACTCTGGTGATCGAGTGAAATGGCGAAACATGACCGTCTATGCTTACCGGCATGGCACATGATGGATGGTGTGTCAGACCATAGTGTGGCGAAGGAGTTAGCACTCATACACTTAGAAGCAGGTCCGCATGTCCGACTGGATAAGAACGCGTGTTCTTAAAAAGCCGGTGTGCTGATGCCAAGGTAAGCGGTTCAACCCCTACACCGGACAGCAGGACCAAAATGTTGACCTGTCGTCCTTGACTTGGGAACGTAAATTACAAGTACCTCTGAAATCGGAGTGGGTTCGCCTGATAGCGAGGGACACTGTTAATAAGGAAAGCCAACCCACACGCAAAATTCATTCCATGACTACTATAAATAGGTCGGTCTCTGTGGCTGAAGGGCTTGCGAACGCGGTTTGTGAGCCCGTATACCCGGGTTCGAAACACGGCGGTGCTGGTTTTTTCGAAAAAGGTATAGAGGCCGGTCGTTCAGAAAGCAATGGCAAACTACTGAACGTAACACTTGCCTAGTACATCAACAGCAGCTGAAAATGCTGGTGTTGACTGCAACGTCCCGTAAGGGATACGCAACACAATTTTTTTTTTTTTATAAATAGTTTGCATGGACTAAGCTTGAGTTCAAAGCGAGCGAGCACCAAGAAAAAAAAAACACACTTCGAAATTTGCAGATTTAAAAGGTACGTGTATGGTTGTGACCCAATTGTTGTAAAACCACTCGTGTTATTGAATAACAATAACAAGTAACAAATAATCAACATCCAGAAATCAACAGTCTGCAGCCTATAACAATCAGCCAATTTGTGTGTTTGTTCGTTCGCATATCCTTTATAGGACATCGCTGTCAACATCAGCATCTTTCAGCTGATTGTTGATTTCTTGGCAATATTACGCTCAGTAGTTTTCCATTGTTTTCATTGTTTTCTGAGCGAGCGGCTCACAAGAACCGCTACCGATTCTCACGCAACGTCACGTTACTCACGAGAGTATACGGGTTTAGGGAGAAAATCGTGTAACCCCCAATTAGCTAATAACCAACTAAAAATGTTAGTAGCATGTCCTTCACAGGACGTTGCAATCCACCCAACATTTGTTGGCTCTTTGTAATTTACAGGGAATTTACGTTCAATAGTTTGTCATTGTATACCGAACATCCGACGCTCATACTATTGTCAAATATCAACGCAAGCCTGTCTACTTCTAAATCGCCTGCAGTTGATTTCAAACACGGTATGCGGGATTGAGGATCGCGTTCGCTACCACTTCGCCACAGACGCTGGCAAACTTGTTGCTTGAGCTTTGCAGGACGTCGCGATCAACCCCAGGCTGATTTTATAGACAATTGTATTTTAATTATTTTGCCATTGCTTTCTGAAGGAGACGTCAATGTTTAATTCCAACTAAATGCTGGTGTAGAGGTTGACCACTTACCTCGCCATCAGCGCATGGATGTTTAGAATTGAGCGCTCTTATCCATTCGACCACGGTCGACATCTAATAACCAACTACTATTAACAAATGGCCGGTCTCCCTGGCTTAGTGATTATCATCTTTGTTCGTAATCTCGTATATCCACGTGAGTAACGAAACCTGCGCGAGAATCGGTAGCGGTTCTCGCCGCTGTAGTATCTTAGGGGTATGTGAGCCGGTCGCTCAGAAAGCAATAGCAAACTACTGAGCGTAATTTTGCCTAGTACATCGACAGCAGTTGAAAAATGCTGGTGTTGACTGCAACGTCCTGTATGGGATATGCAACGACAACAACAACACAAATATAAAAAATGTGCTACTGCTTCAGTTTATAAGACGGATGGTAACAAGCAACTTGTAATAACACCTTGACAATAAGGCAGTAATAAGTAAGGATCCTTGTACACGCTGTAAGTCTCATTGGGTATATGGTGCTAGACCCATATGTTATAGACAAATCAGTGTACAGTGGGTGATGGGGTCAGTGCCAAGTCAGCGGATACTTCCGAAGACATTTCCTGTTGCCCATTTTAGGTTGAGTTGACCTTCGTGACAATGATTCATCGGAATACATTATCCCAGGTGAGGCTTGCAGACAAAGGTTCTGATGCATAGACTACAATAGCGTATATTAAAGACTGTAAGCAACGCAAGAAACTATTGCAGGTTTACATTTTGTAAGCATAGAGAACCATGTCGATCAATGTAACTACAATGGTTCCAGTGGTAGCCGAAGTAGCAGTGCTGGCGCTTGTCCACTGGGAACTTGCTAACAGAATCTATCTGGTATTTCGTTATATAATTATTCCTTGTACCAGCATCTTGGGGATAGTCGGGAATGTGATCAGCATTGTCATCCTGACTCGACAGGGATTCAAGAAATGTTCCAGAATACTTCTAATGGCTTTAGCGGTCGCTGATGTTCTCTATCTCATAGGTGTAAACAACTTTCTTGCATATATATACAACGAGAATGATGTGGGAATGTTTAGGTTTTCTGAAAGAGTTAACAATTTGTGTTATATTTTGCTCGTGATGTTTTACTGTGCCCATGTTATAGGATTGCATTCTACAACGCTCATTCCTGTTCTAATAACAGGCGAGCGTTTGTTAGCCATACAATGTCCATTTAATGTCCATTTAATATTAACACCCCCGCGTACGATTATTTCAGTGACCTGTATTTATATATTTGGTGCAACATTTTCTGTGTATAGATTTGTACTGTGTATGCAGTTTGTGCAATTTAATTTACAAAAAGCCACTATTGGTTTGTTTGAAGAAACAGATTTATATATTCGTGCTGTCGAAAGCGGGGTAGATGGGTTGATAGGCAATATAGTTAATTATATCACAGGAATAATACCACTCAGTCTAGTAACTGCCGGCTGTATTGTTATTGGTATCAAGGTCATATTAATTACCAAAAGGCGTAAGCAGCTCACTTTGAGCCATGACAAAGTGACCACCACACACGTCATATCGAAGACAACGAAAACGTTACTCAGTATCTGCGTGCTTTACATTGTATGCAATAGCTTTGGGTTTGCTTATGGATACGTTGTAAATGCTGGGCTCCTATACCGCGAAATGCCACTGCAGTTTGTATTAAACGATTTTCAAGAATGGTTATTGTGCCTTAACTGTGTGGGAGACTTCATTATTTACGTCGGTGTTAAATCTATATATGGGTTTAGTAACATATGTACAAGCCGCCTATGGCGTGGAAAATAGTCAGGCTTCTCTGTGTGATCCATCACGGTGTTCACGCGGTAGTGTGATCAAACTACAGAGCATGTTCTCCAGGATTCCCCCCAATACAGCCTACTAAGAAGGGAATACTAGCCTAGTGAGACGGCACGGCTTTCAATACTGTATGGAACACAAGAGGAGCTACAAAAAATGTTGACTACATCACGAGAACTCGTCCTGCTAGTGTAAGCATGAAAGAAAGATAGCTAGAAGAAGGAGAAATAATAGCTTCAGCAAATTAGGAACAATGGATGTATAGGTGTACAAATTAGAGATTTCTGATGTAACATAAAAATGTGTCATATTTGTATCCTCGATGATATATTTAACATTTCCTATTTCTATGTAAATGAATGCCGGTCTCTCTGGCTGTGGGGTTACAACACTTTCTCTCTGTAATCCCGTTTATCACGCAGAGTCTCGCAGCGGAGCGAGAACTGAGGTGGTTCGACCACCGCTCGTGACTTGCGGATACTGAGCCGGCCGCCCAGAAAGCAATGGCAAACTACTGAGCGTAATCTTGCCAAGAGATCAACAGACAGCTGAAAGATGCTGCTGTTGACAGCTAAGTCCTGTAAAAGGATACGCAAAAAAAAAAAAAAAAAAATGTAAATGAATAATGGGAAACATTTATTCATTCACCCTGTGACCTCGGGGTGTGGAACGTCCAGCCTGCGGGCCGTATGAGGTCAGCGAAGTCATTTGGTCTGGTTCTGTCAAGACAACCGCAGGTGAAAATCGAAAGTAAACAAATATTATGCAAACGTTACATAAGAAATGATGGATTTCCCACTTTGCGGAGACGTATATTGAAATGTGCATCAATGTTCGGAAGTATTTACTGCTGCGACCGTGCATTGCAAAACTTACCAACGCAAAGTGTCAACTGACCAACGCAAACCTGAAAAAGCAGTTGCGACTAATAGCAAGATCATCTATACCACGTAACCTCACACGTCTCATTAAATAGAAGCATTGCGATCAGGCACACTAAAGTTGAATTTATTAAATACTAGCTGACCCGGCCCGGCTTCGCCCAGACCCTGGTGGGGAGCATCTCATTTAATTCATATAAGTAGTCATATAAGTTCTCGTTCCCGTTACCGACTATCTGTCTGTCTGTCTGTCTGTCTGTCTGTCTGACCCGGCCCGTCTTCGCCCAGACCCTGATGGGGAGAATCTCATTTAATTCATATAAGTAGTCATATAAGTTCCCGTTCCGACTATCTATCTGTCTGTCTGTCTGACCCGGCCCGGCATCGCCCAACTCCTGGTGGGGAGAATCTCATTTAATTCATATAAGTAGTCATATAAGTTCCCGACTGTCTGTCTGTCTGTCTGTCTGTCTGTCTGTCTGTCTGTCTGTCTGTCTGTCTGTCTGTCTGTCTGTCTGTCTGTCTATCTATCTATCTATCTGTCTGTCTGTCTGACCCGGCCCATCCCATGGTGGAGAGCATCTCATTTAAATTATATAAGTAGTCATATAAGATCCCGTTCCCGACTATCTGTCTGACTGTCTGTCTGTCTTGGGTAAATGGAGGAGGGAGGAGGAAGAGGGAGGTGGAGGAGGGAAGAGGAGGGAGGAGGAGGGAGGAGACAGGAGGAGTAGGGAGGAATAGGAGGGAGGAGGAGGGATTAGGAGGAGGAGGGAGGAGTAGTGTGGAGGAGGAGGCGAGGAGGAGGGAGGAGGAAGAGGGAAGAGGAGGGAGAAGGAGGGAGGAGGAGAGCGCAGGAGGAGAAGGGAGCAGGAGGAGGAGAGGGAGGAAAAGGGAGGAGGAGGAGAGAGTAGGAGGATGGAG
>OY992876.1:447280743-447358243 GCA_963921405.1 Cepaea hortensis | reverse complement strand
AGATCATCGTCTCGAATCATTCTTTATACGTGTATTAAATGTTTTCAGAATTAATGACATTTAACTATCATCATCAAGTGCCCTGCCAGCTGGCGTATACGTTTATGTCTCTCCACATAACTCGGTCATTGATCATCTGATTCAACTGTGCTGATAATATCCCTCCATGCAACTGTCTCAATCCACCCAGAATTATTTCTCTCGGTCTGCCTCTGCCTCTCTTCCCCTTGATCTTTCCAGTCGTCACGATTGTCTCCAATGCCTCTCTTCTCAACACATGACCAAAAGAAAGCTGTTTGTCTCCTTCTTATTGGTGTATATAATGTTCTAGTTTCATTAGCCTCTTCCAAGCAATCGTTGTTAGTTACTCTGGCAGTGATTAACTATAGGCAAGACAGTTGATTGTATTTTTATAAATCTTGGCCTTCAACAACTGAAAGCCGTCATTGTTTGGGCAACCAATTTGTGGTAACATGTATATTATTTTATTGAACAACACCTTAAGTGCAATTTAACAGCGTAAATGAATAGCTGCCGGCTCCGCGCCTGTGGCGTTACGTACACAGTTCGTAATGCCGCTTACCCGTGTTTGAAACACAGCTACGACCGATTTGGCAGTAGACCGCGTTGCGTTGTGTTTTAACGAATTGGTATGGCAGCCCGTACTTCAGAAAGCAATGGCAAACTACTGTACGTAAACTTGCCAAGACATCAACAGCAGCACTAAAATGCTGGTGTTGACAGCGATGTCCTGTTTAAAAAACAAACAAACAACAAGAACAACAAATCGAACAGCTGAAATTATAACATGCCTAAAGTTAAGGCCTCTTTTCACGCTTTGAAACTTGATACATTGTTCTAGCTGGATATTTGTACAGATTAATTGATACTAGGTGAGTGATGTTGTGTATATCACACTGACCTTCTTAACTTCCCATGAGATTAACTGGTACTCAATTTCTTTATGATTGATCTGGAAGCCTAGGTTAATGTTTTTTTAAATCTCCCACAATGGATATCACGAAATGAGCCACCTTCTGATTGGTCAACCAGAAGACATGCATCACGACTCCTCTAAAAGTTCCATCCAAGAAATTACAAAAAATCCGTGTATTATGAACTAACCTGAGTATCACACATTCCAAACTCTTCCTTTTCATGGGTCATGTTCCGAGTTAAAGTTTTGCTCACCCGTGACGTCAGAGTTTCGATCTGAACAACAACAATTACTTCACGTCTGCCGTTTGGAAAGGACGGTTGTACAACAAGCTTCTGGTCTTAACAACAGGGGAAGATCTACAACCCGACTCTGTGGGAATTATGTCAATAGTATAGGATACCCCTTTCTGTTGATGGTATCACCACCAACTTCCTCAGTGGTGTGACGATAATAACCCCAGCGTACCTTATCGTTACATTTGAAGATGTTGTCTATGCCGAGAGAAGCCTTATGAACCACAGACCAGTCGAGAGGGGTCTGTCATCTTGTCAGTCGAATGTGATTCTACCACTACCACGAATGTTATTGCACCAGAGCATCCTACGCTATCATGAAAGAGATTGTTTGCCCTTATTATGGGGCACCCTGGTAACACGGTATCCTCAACATAGAGGACATGAACCATACTCAGCCGCAGGGGAAGAAATTACCAGTGACAGTGATAATCAAGACTGAAGACTGTCACAGGCAGCGTAAACCAGGTGACCCCGTAACCAGAGATGTGTCCGACTATTCCAGACCACACTGGCACATTTCACCACCATTACACACACCTTGATTTTATGATGACATTTTCTACCGAGACCGCTCTCCGCCCGTATGTCGGAGAGTCTTGACAATCACAATTCATAGTGTAGACAACATCTGTCCTGGGTGTATGTGTGACTACTGTTTAAATTAAATGATATTCGTGTTTGAAAAGAACCGGTCTGTTATTTCAATGGCAGATTATTGATATTATCTTATGAGTTATCTGTCGTAGACTTTATCATACTCAGTTATATGTGTGAATATTAATCCCGTGGTAAATAATCTCCAATGATTAGTCGGAGAATAAGGTGTAGATAGAATATACTGAATCATTCACCAAGGGGATAGATTTAAATACCTAGGGTTGCGAATTCCTTGGACGGCACAAGTAACTTTTAACAGCTTCGCAACGGTAAGCAGAGGATCTCTTATTGAGGAGACAATCATCATCATCATCATCATCTTCCACTTCTGCCGGCTACGGTAATCTACCAGTATGGTCACTGCTAAGAAGGAAAGCAATGGCAAACTACATTCTTTACAGATACCAAGAAAATTATGTTGTGCGGTCTCACTTGTAGAATGTGCAAAAGAACAAGAAATGGTTGTAGGAAACACCTAGTTTAAACAGCATCCTAGAAGATTATGGACTTGGAGGAGTCCAGACAGCAGGATTAAAAACCAGATAGATTACATCGTGATTAGCAGAAGGTTTCAAAATATGTTAACAGTCGTTAAAACAGTCCCCATTGCAGACTGTTACAGTGATCACAGAATAATTACGGGCACATTGAGGGTAAAGTTAAAGAAGGTCAAGTATACAGCAGGAAACCCTAAAAACGATTTGTGCAAATTGAAAACTGACAAAGAAATACGAGATAATTTTAACATAGAAGTAAAGAACAAATTTGACATATCTTGTGATCTAGAGATATTATTTCAAGATGTAGATGATCAATGGGAAATGTTAAAGAATTCAATAAGTTGTGCTGCAGAAAAAAAACTATTCCAAAATTAAAGAATCTAGGTCGTAAGACATGGATTACTGACGAAATGTTACAACTAATGGAAACAAGAAGACAGAACAAACATAATCCTGCCAAATATGAAGAAATTCACAGAAAAGTCAGAATGATATGTAAGGAGACAAAAGAAGCATGGTTTGAGAAAAACTGCATAGAAATTAAAAACCAACACAACAGTCAAAATACTAAACTAATGCACAAAAATTCAGGAGCTTACTTATCAAAGAACACATACATCAGCAGGCTGCCTAAAGACAAAAGATGAATAACATCATAATAGAAAAAGATCAGATCTTTGCATGTATGGGCAGATTATGTGAAAAACCTATATGATGATAATAAGGAAGAAAAGTATAATATTCAAAATAATAATGAAGAACCATCAATTTTGAAGATGGAGGTTCAGAATGCTCTTAACCATATGAAATCTGACAAAATCCCCGGTTAATATAGCATCACAACAGAAATGATTAATGCTTTAGAAGAATATGGAATAAATAAACTTACCAGACTGCTGAATACAGTATATGATACAGGAAATATACCTCATGAATTATGTAACTCTGTATTTATTGCAATCCCAATGAAATAAAGAGCCTTGGCATGTGATCCACCACATCGAATAATTAGTATAATGAGTCTTATCACGAAGATTTTGCTAAGAATGATCATGCAAAGAGTTATGAAGAAAATACAACCAGAAAAAGGAGAAGAACAAAGTGGGTTTGTAGAAGGCAATGATACAGTAAATGCTGTGTATATACTGAGAACAGTAATTAAACGTTCTATAGAAGTAAACAAAGATATACACCTTTGCTTTGTTGATTACACAAAGACTTTCGGTAAAGTGAGTCATGTCGACATGATAAGGATGCTTGACGATCTACAACTTGATGGAAAAGACCTTAGACTTGAAAGAAACATACATTGTAAACAACAAGCTGCCATGAGAAGTGATAATGAAGCAGGTCAATATCAGCCTATTAAGAGAGGTGTGAGAAAGGGATGTTTAATGTCTCCAGATCTTTTCTTCCCTGTACAGTGAAAATATTTTCAGAAATATAGAAGA
Organism: Cepaea hortensis; assembly: GCA_963921405.1. Lineage (NCBI taxonomy): Eukaryota > Metazoa > Mollusca > Gastropoda > Stylommatophora > Helicidae > Cepaea > Cepaea hortensis. The sequence goes on along the minus strand of OY992876.1, from coordinate 447,354,399 downwards.
TATGAAAGGAATCAACATTGGGGGACGATGCATCAATAACATTAGTTATGCAAATCATACAGTCTTGACTGCAGACAGTGAACAGGACCTGCAACATGTAGTAGATGCGGTTGTTGCACACAGTGAACAACTAGGGTTAGAACTGAATTGTAAGAAGACACAGATTATGGTCGTCACTGGGATAAAGTTATCAGTTATCAGATATCAGTTGGGGTATCTTCATTGCACTCCGGACATGTCCATAGGTGCTCAGATCCTCCCCCCCCCCCAGCATATGCATCAGCGTCCGGTGGCTAATAGTGCCGGTTCTGTGTTGGTTGACGAGGCGCTTTATTTTCCCGATGTACCTCTCGCGTCTGGCTGTGCCGATTCTTACTCCCAGGTCTTTCATCCTGGACAGCGATGTGGAATCACTGACGGGAAAGTCCTCTGTTCTCGCCATATTTTTCAGGACGTTAATAACATCGGCACGATCCATGGGCTGGCCATCTACAGGGGGTGCAGAGCCAGCCAGTTTGTCAGCTCGTTCATTTCCCTCGACTCCCGCATGTCCCGGGACGAAGATGAAGGTGACTTTACGGACAACAGACTTCCGCAGCGATTCAGTCCACTGTCTACGTACAGATCCAGCTTCGACCTTCTGAATCATGCTCATTGAATCACTTAGTACACACACGTTGGTATAATGCTGTGATTCCAGCCATATGAAAGCCTGTGTAACTGCCATCACCTCCATCGTCATGCTGCTCGTGGTCATAGAGTGGGCACCACTGGATTCTTGAACGGTTCGGTCCGCTGAACGGGCTGTAAATGCCCACGCACTTCTCTGCTGCTTTACAACAGATCCATCTGTATAGATGAGCACTTCGGGGCTATCTGAGTGTTCATAGATGAGTGCGTTAACCTCTGCATTGACAGCGGCAGGGTTCTGCTCTCTGCACCGTCTGTCGAGTGTGATAATGCAGGAGAAAGTGCACTTAAAAGCTGGAGGCACCGGCACCCATTCCTTACCGGGGTTGATACTGGTAAGACTGCAGACCTTTCTGACGACATCTTCCGCCTGACCCATCCATGATTTGCCCCTCTTTAGCCTGTCACCCTTTACTCTGAATATAGCGTCATGCAGAGGGTGCTGCTCATCTGCACTTATTTTTAAGTATGCACGAGCTCTCCAGATCTTGATCCTGTGTTCCATTGTCGGGAAGTCAAGGAGGTATCTCATTGCTACACAGCTGGTGTCTCTCGTGCAGCCCAAAATGATGCGCATGGCTTCGTTTTGTACCTTTTCAAGTCTTTCAATCTGTGTAGGGCTGACAGTGAGGATGGCCAGGGCATTCTCGATGCGTGAAAGCAAAAGTCCTTGGAACAGAAGTATTAGCAGTCTTTGCTCGATATTGGCAGTCGCCATGACTCTCATTGCTGACAAACCTTTTCGAGCCTTCGTTATGACATAATCGACATGATCTCTGAAGGACAGGCTACGATAAAGCCTCACGCCACGATATGTCATTGACTGGGTTCTACTCAAAATGCTCCCATCCATTCTTACTGCCGACAGGTCTGTTTTCACAATATGGTTGTTTAGTGAGAACCATGTAACCGTTGCCTTTGCAGGGTTGACAAGGGCATCGGCATCAGCACACCATGAGGAAATTCGATCTAGTTCGCCCCTGCATATCATTGGCAACCGCCTGTCTATCTCGACCCTGTCGATACACGAGAATGTCGTCAACGAATGACAGAGTCCTACCCATCCCGTCCAACTGTAGTTCAGTGATCGGCACCGTATACACGTTGAATAGTACTGGTGAAAGTGGTGAACCCTGCGGCAATCCTGGACATATCGTTATCGGCTCAGAAGACCAACTCCCGCATCTTAGCACCACCTTCCTTTGGAGTAGAACTGCAGCTATCCATCGTACAAGGTGAGGGTGCACTTTCAGTCTGAGGAGGTTTTGCATCAAGTGCTCGAAAGATACTCTGTTATATGCGTCCTCTAAGTCTATGGCGGCCGCACATGTCTCTTCTCTGACCTGAAATCCTTCGTAAACATCTTGAGCAAAGACCGCCGCATTCAGCCATGACTCTTTGTTGCGTCTGTATCCTCCAAGTGTGGGCGGGAAGCAGCCGAGCTGTTCCAAGTCCCAAGCAAGTCTGTGTGCTACAATTTTCTCCAGTAGCTTGCCAACAGTATTCTGCATCGTAATGATTCTGTAGCCGCTTATCTTGGAATGGTCTTTGTTCGGTTTTGGCAGCGGCAGCAAGTAGCTGTGTAGCCATTCTTCTTTGACCTGACCCCTCTGGATACTGGTGTTGAATTCTCTGGCCAGTTCTTCCATGTTGGGATAAAGGAAATACCACAATGTAATATACAAGTAAATGGGCATATTCTTAAATAAGTGAATCGGTACAGTTATCAAGGAATTATCATAACATCTGATGGGAGATGCCTTGAAGAAATGAGAACAAGAATTGCCATTGCGATTTTGCCATTGCCATTGCCATTTGCAAGATGAAAAACATACTGACCAATAAAAAAAATGTCAATTGAAACGAGAAACAGAGTGTTGAAGTGCTACATAAAACCTGTACTTTTGTATAGATGTGAAGAGTGGACAATGAGCAAACACGCTGAAAAACATCTGATGGCTGTGGAAATGTGGTTTCTGAGGAAAATGTAAAGAATACCATGGGCAGACAGAAAAACCAATCAACAAGTCCTTCGGGAAACAAATAAAGATAGTAAACTGATTAGAGACATTAGACGTAGACAGTCAACATTTTTGGGCATGTTATGAGAAGGAATGAATTGGAGAACTTGGTGACAACTGGCAATTTCGAAGTGAAGAGACCAAGGGGAAGACCGAGAAGTAAATACCTGGATGGCTTAGTCACGTGGCATGATCGAGACAGAATTACGGAGCTGATCCACGACTCTGGTGATCGAGTGAGATGGCAAAACATGACCGCCCACGCTTAACGGCATGGCACATGATGGATGGATGGCAAAAGTAACTAACAACGACTGCCTGTAAGAGGCTGATGAAACTATAACATTATATACAACAATAAGAATGGGACAAACAACAATGTTTTGGCAATGTGATGAGGAGATAAGCATTGGAGAACATCGTGACGACTGGAAAGATAGAAGGGAAGAGAGGCAGAGGCAGACCAAGTGAAATGATGCTGGATGGATTGAGACGGTTGCAAGGATCATTTTCAACAGCGGGGTTGATCCAGAAAACCATAGATCGAGATCTGTTGAGAGTCATGAAAGCCTACACCAACGGCATGACATTTGATGATGATATATATCAGGTTGTATTAATTATCGGGCTCACATCCTTTTCGTGAACAAAGCTGTCAAGAATCTTCTCTCACTGTATTAATCTGTCTACAATTTCTTCCAGCTGTCACAATATGTTCTAAGTTTAGTCTTCTCACAGTTTAGCTAACATGAATGACTACCTCTTTATGATGTTTGTGATAAGTTTTCAGTTTGTCCTGGTATCTTTTTGGATTTCAATGGAATTCTCAAAATTCTAATGTAAAACCATATCTCTTGAGTTCCAGTGATTACTTTGCATGTAGTAATTGTCCAGGATTCACTGCCCTAAGTTATAGGTGGTTCCATGCAATATACCAGCATTTGTTATTTAACCTCCAATAGCAGAGATGTATTGATTAAGTTATCTTCATATGTTGAATTGCAGCTTTTGAGTGTCCTAGCTGAATTCTCCTCCTTGACTTGAAGACGTAAGTTGAAAGTACCTCAGAATCCAGAGAGGGTTCACCTGATGGCGAAGGTCACTGGTACCAGGGAAAGCTAACTCTCACCAGAAACTTAGTCCAGTGCACACACTAGTAGTACAAGCTACTGTTATAGTATGTCCCACAAAGAATGCCTTCATTCACGATCAATTATTTTGAAAACTGTCTGTTGCATCGTTACGAGATTTTTCCAGCCGTCTTATATTTACCCCCACCCTAGGAATATGTCTTTGATAGGTCCAAAAGCAACTTAAATCATTGAAAGCGGCAACATTTCTTTGATGTTTTGGGGGAAATGTAGTGAATTCACGCTAACAAACTAGTCTTACAGTAAACCACGTTATTTCTGGTAAAGACACAAGTACAAGGCGTAGCCAGGTTTGTATGGGAGTGGGTGCAATAAAAAAGTAGCTTAAAGTAGCATTGCACCGGGTTTTTATCCCATATGGCTCAGTCTCTTTCCGCAGGGCGGAAATCGTGGCACAAAGCACGAACTCCGTATCTCCAGCGACGACCCTCTGGAGTCTCCGAAAAAATGCACTCGTGAAATGAAGGAATCAAACATACAACCCTCGGAGCCCGAGTCAGACGGCTTGACCACTTCACCACGGAGATTCCCGAGAGGGGTGCAATGTGTAATATTAGTAAAGACAGAGAATGTACAGAGGTATGGGGTAAATAATGTGTAAATTGACAGGAAAGTAGAAGGAATATATTTCTTACCTTATTTTTCATTTCCTTCTTGTTTCTTCAGCTGCTGGTTAATAATTGTACACAAGTATTCATGTTACTAGGATGCATTTAGCTTTTTATATTGAGCTCGTGATAGCTTCCAAATAGCTGTGCGTTAATGTGCGTATGGAGTGACCAGAAATGATACCGCAATTTAGTCATGTTTCCATTTTTAAGGATCTGTTCAGCTGTCTGTGTAGTTTGTTCACACGTACACATAGGTGACAGCCCCGCTGTGAGTCTTCGTGACAGACAGAAAGACAGACAGACAGACAGACAGACAGACAGATATTATTATATAGTATTCTCGAGCCAATCTCTAAATACATTACCATTCATCTCATTATGATAATCCCTATTGTCTGTATGCTTTGATACGAACACGAGCCCAGCATTCTGTTGCAAGCCATTATGCGTATTACCAGCATGGGCCATGACCAAAAGCTGTCCTATACTACTGGGCACATATCGCTTTATCTGTCCATCCACTTATTGCCATTCTTTATCACTTGTGTGGTTCGCATTGATCCACATTTCATCCAAACACACTATGCCATAATTTTCTTTGCGCATTTCCCTTATTTCACGTAGGTATCTGCTTCTCATGGCTCCTAAATGCGGTTGCTCGCAAAGATTATTTCTACCGCCCTTGTACTTTCAAATAGTGAAGATAATGTCCTTATAATTTTCCACAAAGTTGTTTTGGATAGCTCTATGTTAATGTTAGTGGCTTAGGGATGTGTAGGTGGGTGAGGGATGTGCATGTGTCGGGATGGGATGCGTGAGTGGGTGGAGGATAAGTGTGGGTAGGGGTATTGTGATCGAGAGATGTTTGGTTGGGGGTGGGTGGGTGGGGGTGTGTGGGTGCGTAGTGGAGGATATGTGCGTGAGTGAGTGTGTGTTGGTGGACGGGTAGGGAATACGTGTGTGGGTGGGAAGAGGTGTGTGGTGTGTTGTTTAGGGATATTGTGTGGGTGACGTATGTGTGTGTGGATGGAGGATTTTTGTGGTGTGTGGGTGGGGTTATGTGGGGTGGATGAGTAAGGGTATCTGTGTGGGTGTTGGTGGGAATATTGTGTGGTATGTGGGTGGGGGATATGTGTGTGGTGTGTAGGTGGGGATGTGTGGTGGTATGTGGGTGTGGGATGTGTTGGTGAGGGATATGTGTGTGTGTGCAGTGCGTGGGTTGGGAATATTGCGTGGTAGGGGATGTATGTGATGTGCGGGTGGGGGATTGTGTAATGGGGGATTGGGTTAAGGCATGTATGGGTGGGTGGAGGATGTATGTGTGGGTGGTAGGGTGTGTGTGAGTGGATTGGGGATGTATGGGTAGTTAGGGAGATGTGTGTGTGTGGGGGGGGGAGGGGAGATTGTGTGCGTGGGTGGGAAATATGTGATCAATGGAGATGTGGCTGGGGGATGGGTGGTTTGAGGTGTGGATGGGGAGAGGATGTGTGGGTTAGGATGTGTATGTGGGTGGGCGTGGGATATGTGGGTTGGTGGGGGAATGTTTGTGGGTGGCGAGTGTGTTTTGGTTGGGGGAACAGGTGAGGGGAGTGTGGGTGGGGGATGTGCGGGAGGGGGATGGGTCGGTTTGTGGGGTATGTATGTGTCCCTTGGAGTGCGTGTGTGTGGGTAGGTGGGGGTGTGTGTGGGTGGGGTGATGTATGAGTACGTGGGAGATGGACCTCATAACATGGTAATTTGCCTTGTTTATGTTTACAACATTCATTTCACAATGTTTATTTTTCTTCCTATGTAAATGTATAATGCTCTTGATGAACGAAAGACGAGTGATTGGAAGGGCCGAATGTAAGACGGGCCTGCGCGCCCAATTTGTGACCCTAATAAAGTTGATTTGATTTGTTCTTTCTGAACCAAACCCTAAGTTTTCTTACAGTCACTGTTTCTTTGGCATCCAGCATTTTTATAATGCTGGATAATCCTGGATATAAAATCCAAAATTTTTATAATGTTAGGAGTCTCTGTGGCGAAATGGTCAAGCCTTTTGAATCGGGCTCCAAACGTCGTGGGTTCGATTCCAGTTCACGAGTTCAATTTTTCGGAGATAACACCCAAACGGTCATTAGGATTCATTAGACCATCGGCTGACAAACAGACAGCAGGTCACAACAAGAGCACACACAGAGTTCAACTTCATACCTCGCATGATCAACGCACACACTCACATCAGTTAACCAGCTTTTACATAATCATGCGTCCAAGAATTGGACTGGCTTGACGGTCGAGATGATCAAACTCAACTGGAGTAATTGTGAGTACGATAATGGGTCCGGATAACTCATATCAGCTAAGAGGGGCTGAATGAACTGTTATTAGTTTGAGACACGGCAGTAGGCTATTCTGAATGTGGCACATAAAGATAACGAAAGGTAACTTTAAACATTTCAGACTCTAGCCATGTTTGCAGTAGATGTGGGAATGTTGGTGGAATGTCAGTGGTGCGACAGCGCCTGAAGGCAGCATCAATCCAGACATACAACTCCATTATTCATTGCCTGCCAATGATAAATACATATCATTGATCTCTGCACGAGAGCGTCATTGAGTTCTTAAGAATGTTCGACCGTTGTGTTGTCGTATGCATACATGTATATACATGTATATCTGTGCCCACGGGTAGACGCACAGCGTCCAGCTCACTGGGAACCCTTATAACGAGCTAGTTCATGGAGCGTGTCATGCACTCGCCTTAACGCTTTATGACAGTCGTCGCTAGAGCTGCGGAGTTCGTGCTTTGTGCGATGCTTTCCGCGCTGCGGAAAGAGACCGAACCATATGGGATAGAACCCGGTGCAATGAAGTCGACCCTGTCGTATATCAAGCGACTTTTTAAAGCATTTTTATAATAGCTCGCCTTATGACATCTTTGTCAAAACTGTCTACAATAATCTTTCTACCTACCGTTTGGTTATTGCGTGGTGGTTTAATTCCAGATTCTTGCACCCTTTGACAAAATGCCCGTTTACTCAAGCCCAATGCATGCATTGTTCTTTTTTCGGAATTTGTAATAGTATAAAACAGTTTCTTGCGATCAGCTTCTTGACAAAAATATGTGTACAAATTCATAGCGATTCTTTGAAGTGTACAATTTCGCATTAAAGCCCATTGAAAAATATTCACACACTTCAATGTTAGCGATAAGTGATAAGATTTAAAAAAAAAAAAAAAATATTAATCAGGTTTCATGAAATAACCCACATTTTGAAACACCTCTGAACAGTCTTAGTTTGAACAACGCGGGGGGGTTGGCAAAAGGCCAATCCTGTGAAAACACGTACAATATTCAAAATTGAGCCCTGATTGTCTGGCTGCGCTGTAATACATTTAAAATTATGAATTTTATGTCAGACCCGCAAATTATATATCTCATATAAACAAACTTTGAAATCTGCTGTAAAATCTTCAGAACAAAATTATTTTGTTGGGTGGACATAATGATAAGGTTATATACTAAATTTCATAATTTTCCCTCAGTTGGTTACTGAGATATTGATGTTTATATTGCGGCAAACAAATGTGGACATACTATAGTAACAAGCTCGGACTATGCTCGAAACAATCATAATTCCATTTCTATCTATATAGAAGTATATATTTTATTGCTTATCGGATTAGTGTCACACATCTCTATCTAGCTAGACATATTTTACCTCATGTATCTCGTTTAACATGATCTTCCATCCATAGGAATTATCGTATTTCTTAGGAAAGTTGTCGACATTTGACATCTTAGCGAAGAAGTACTATAATAAAGGCACCAATAATAAATACTTACCGAGATCAAGCTGAGGAAAAAGAATATAGTTATTCTGCTCATGGTAGATAGAGGATATGAGTAAATACCGAACATTGCTAGACTTAATATAGGCCGTGTATTCATTTGAAGATACATGCCTTTGTTACCAGTTGTGATGACTATACGGACATGAATACATTACTCGGCTATAGACCTCCACAGTCGCTAAATACGGCCGGCTATTGTGTTATTGTATTTCGGAGGTTCATTGTGTATTTTCTTATTTTCTATAGATAATTTTTTTTTTTTTTTCCGCGTTTCCATCCTGTTTCAGGATATTGCGTTCAACACCAGCATCTTTCAGCTGTATGTTGATTCCTAGGCTAGATTACGCTCATCAGCACGCCACGACTTTCTGAGCGACCGGCTCCATACTCTCATAAGTCACTTTTGCGATTCGAACCACTGCTGATTCTCGTCGCGTCACGTGACGAGAGTATTCGGAGTTAGCGGAGAAAGCTGCTAACTCCTCGGCCACGGAGCGGGCAATATAGATATAATTAAATAATCTATAGATAATAATTAGAATATATCTGCATACATGTTGTTTCATTTATTATCTGCAGCTATAAATGCAGCTATAAATGAGTTCGCTTGTCATACATTTCTTTTTAGTTATTCTGTGCAAAGGAAGATTTATTTTAATAGATGTATGTTGTATTCATTGTTACAACGTGTTCCGTGGTTTATCAATAATCGATATTATATTCAAGGCATTATGTATGTAGTGTACAGTGGTACGGTGAACGTATACAGTATAGAAGGCGGGCATGGTAGCGAAGTGGATTGCAAACTGCGCTGGTAATGTCATGAGCACGGCTGGACGCCTGCTTGAGATCTGGGCTCGTCGCTTGGTAAAGTGAGGTAAAGAATGGTCAGCTCTTCATCCTTGCTCTCCTGCATTCAACGTGTGCTGGCGCTCTCCCATCTCATACACATAGCTGGAAACTGCTTCGGGACAAATTGTTATGTTCTTTATAAAGTAAGGGACCACTGTGAGCGTCTTCACGTAGATGGAGTTTATGGTAAATTATAGTCAATGACACTCTTACATGTCTTCACGTGTATCGAGATTTTGGTAAAGTATAGCAAAGGACACTCTTACATGTCTTCACGTGTATCGAGTTTTTGGTAAAATATAGTAAAGGACACTCTTACATGTCTTCACGTGTATCGAGTTTTTGGTAAAGTATAGTAAAGGACACTCTTACATGTCTTCACGTGTATCGAGTTGTTTGGTAAAGTATAGTAAAGGACACACTTACATGTCTTCACGTGTATCGAGGTTTTGGTAAAGTATAGTAAAGGACACTCTTACATGTCTTCACGTGTATCGAATTTATGGTAAAGTATTAGTTAGTTAGTTATTCGACAGATCATCCTCATCGCACATTGAACCATTCAGTCCATAAGTGCTCGGATCCCCTCCTCAGCAAACTCAGCAACGTGTATCGGCTAACGACACCAGTTCTGTGTTGGTTTATCAATCTTCTTTGGCTTCCTGCGTAGTGTTCTTGTTTGGCCACATCTCTTTTAATTTGCTGTTCTCGCAGTCTGACCATTGTTGTAGATTCACAGTCGTCACTTGGTTCTCGCAAAAGTCTTACTTCTCGTAGAGCATTCAGAATGTCAGCCTGGTCCATGGCGCGTCCGCCCTCCACAGTGGCCTTACCTGCGAGCTTGTCAGCCGCTCATTTCCTTGTACTCCTGCATGCCCTGGCACGAAGATAAAACTAATCTTTGTCAGCCGAAACCGCTCCAGAGACAGAAACCACTTTCTTCGGATCCACCCCGTCTCCAACCTCTCGAGCATGCTCATTGAGCTCCTATTGAATGTCTGTGTCTGGAGCCATGTTATTGCTTTACTTACTGCCATGACTTCCATAATCAGGCTACTTGTGGTCTCAACAAAAGCACCAGTCCTCCTTCACAATTCTCCCTCCGGCCCGCCGTAATGTAGCCACTTTAGTAACATTTTCTAAATTGCTTTTTAATTATATAACCTGCATAGCTAGATACCTCTTGAAAAAACAAATCCAACAGTATCTTATTCAAGTCTGTAGGTCATTTATAAGCCGAGATATTAAAGTCTGTGTCAGTTGTGCAGATGATGCTGCAGTTACGACCCATTCTGAGGAAGAATTACAATGTCTACTATCTGCATTCTCCAGTGCTTGTTCCGAATTTGGTTTAACAATTAGCAAAATGAAGACACAGATTATGTCACAAGGTGCACATGGGGTACCTTCAATCTTTATTGACGACGACGAACTAGAGATGGTAGACCATTTTACATATCTAGGTAAATAGCAAATTATCCCTAGATCAGGAAATCAACATCCGGATTGGTAAGGCAGCAACAACAATGAACAGGTTAAGAAAAAGAGTCTGGGAGAACAGGAAGCTTACTGCCAAAACACAAGTCCTTGTCTATCAAGCCTGTATCTTTAGTACTCTTCTTTATGGCAGTGAAACCTGGACAACTTACTCACACCAAGAGAAACGTTTAAATAGCTTTCATATGCGGTGTCTGCGATGAATTCTTGGTATTAAGTGGCAAGACAAAATCCTAAATACTGAAGTATTGGAAAGATCAGGTTGTATGACAGTTTATTCCATGCTCAGTCTTCGTAGACTTAGATGGATAGGACATCTTAGGAGGATGGATGATGGTAGAATACCAAAGGACATCTTTTTTGGTGATTTACAGATGGGTAAGAGATCTCATGTCGGCCTCTACTACGATACAAAGATGTGTGTAAGCGGGGCATAATTGATACAGACATTGATAATGCACATTGAGAGCAAGTCGCCGCTGAACGTGTTGCATGGAGGGCAAACATCATAAATGGAATAAAAACAAAGGAGAAAATTATTGCAGATAAGTCACACACCGAGCGTGTGCGACGTAATATGGTGCATGATGGTGGAAATAACCACATATTCACATGCACCCACTGTGAACGAACATCTAAAGCGCGAATTGGCCTTACCAGTCACATTCGCTACCGCCATGGGTAAAAGTTATCATGCCTTTTTGTCAAGACGGCAAGGTGCCAATGAATATATATATATATAGAATATATGATGGTTATCACCACTGGGGGACATAACACCAATAACATTAGATATGCGGATGATACAGTGTTGATTGTAGGCAATGAACAGGATCTGCAATATTTAGTAGATGCGCTTGTTGCTCACAGTTAACAACTAGGGTTAGAATTAAATTGTAAGAAGATTATGCTCGTCATTGAGAAGTAAGAAGTACCACAATGTAATATATAGGTAAATGAGAATATTCGTAAACAAGTGAATCAGTACAACTATCTCAGAACAATCATAACAACTGACTGGAGATGCTTTGAAGAGATTAGATTAAGAATCGCCATCGCAAAGGTAACCTTTTGTATTTTTGTATGGATGTGAATAGTGGGCAATGCGCAAACGAGCTGAAAAACATCTAATGGCTGTGGAAATGTGGTTTCTGGAAAAAATGCAAAGAATGCCATGGACAAATGGAAAAAGCAATTACCAAATCCTACAAGAAACAAATAAAAGCCGTAAACTGATTAGATAACTTAGGCGATTTGCAGTTACAATTTGTTGGAAACGTTTTGAGAAAATATATATTGAAGAACCTGGTGACAACTGGCATGACTGAGGCAAAAAGAACAAGGGGAAAGCAGAGAAGTAATTATCTAGATTGCTTGACCACATGGCATAGTCGGGACAAGAACACAAAGCTGCTCCACGACTCTGGTGATTGTGTGAGGAGATTGCTAAATATGACCATCCACGCTTATCGGCATGGCACATAATGACGATGATCATCAGTCAGCTTGTCTACGAACAGGAATCATCATTCAACCAATAAACGCGTTCCTTTTCTTAAAGTGTGTCAAATTATTCCAGAGATTACATTTTACAATGAATTATTAGTTTTTACAGCACAGTTGTGACATTTTGTGCCCGCCACTGTAACCTTTAACTGAAATGATTTCTGGCAAAAAACACACGAATTGAAGGTCACAGTTCAGCAAATCAGAACATACGACAATTTTGAATTTGCGAAGCAAATGTGAATACGAAACCTAATGATTCAGAGTGTCTGCTAAGAGTTATTTCCTCAATTTGAAAAAAAAAAAATAATTGGGTTTTTCGAAAGTTCGGGGAATTAATTGGACATAAAATAGCGCACTTCACCTGTATCACTGCTGCGTTTTATTTGACTCTTCACTAAATGAAATCACATCACTTCCTTGAATAATGGAGGTTCACTCGTTTATTATCGTCGTGACCTATTGACCTTAAAAACGAAAATACCACATAATGTTTGCTTTTTTTGCGTTAATGTATACTATAAATATTATCTTTATTATGACTAGTTTACTGAGAGTTCTCAGGTGTAGGCTAAAACTATTCACACAGAAAATTACGAAATTGTAATGCAATATCGAGCTTTGCCCATTTGTTGCACGAAGTTGCAAATTCACAATTATATAATGTAATATAATCGTTTAACAAAACGACAATGTGTGTACAGTACAATGACCTGGATTTCTTTGTATTTTCATTTAAACTGTTACTCTCTCCTTTTTGAATATGAACTGCGATGTTTTTCCCCGGCAGTATATTTTCCACACCACAGTCAGCAGTAACCATTTGTCATTAATCGAAGACACACATTGAGTGTCTGCATCTAGTGTGTTCGGACACACGCCTAAATAGTAAACATGTCTCAGTTGTAAACATCACAAATAATGTATATCAAATAAACACTACGGTTCTTTTAAATATAAAGATGTCCACCAATATGACTGTAGTGATCTCAGTGAGCACCGAACAAACACATCGCCCGCTACTCAGTGAAGAACTCGCTTATAGAATAGATCAAGTATTTCACTATATAATATTCCCCTGTACCAGCGTGCTGGGGATAGCCGGTAATGTGACCAGCATTATCATACTGACAAGACAGGGGTTCAGGAAATGCTCCAATGTTCTTCTCATGGCCTTGGCTGTGTCTGATGTTTTATTTCTCATGGGCATCAACAATATTCCTATGTATATATATGCCGAGAATTCTCCTAGAGGATTCATATTTTCTGAAGCTGTTAATAACATGATGTATGTATTGTATGTGATATGTCTATCTGGCCATATAATAGGGATGCATTTTGCATTGATAATTCCCGTTCTAATAACAGGAGAACGTATTTTAGCCATTTTTTGCCCTCTCAAAGTTTATTTGATCTTAACGCCCCGGCGCGCAATGATTGCGGTTGCCTGTATTTATTTTCTAGACGGGTCTTATTTTCTGTATAATTATATATTGTGTCTGCAGTTTAAACAGGTCTTAATCCAAGGCACCGTTATAGGTCAGATATTTTACTCACGGACCTATACAAATGATGTTAAGAGCGGACTCTATGGATTAATAAAAAATATGATTAATTACATGACAGGAATCATACCAATTAGTTTGGTAACCGTCGGGTGCATTGTTATCGGGGTTCAGATCACGTTACTTACAAACAAACGGAAACAAATGACCTCAAACAAAATAAAAGTAAACTCTAAAGGATCCATATCAAAGACAACGAAAACATTGCTCAGTGTTTGTGTACTTTATATTTTATGCAGTGGCTTTGCGTTTGTAATTGAGTACGTCACCAAGATTGAGCTAATAAATAAAGATACTGCGGTCAAAATGCTTTTAGAGATAATTCAGGTGTTTTTATTTTGTATCAACGCTGTCGGAGACTTCATTATTTACGTCGGCGCTAATAGTTTAAGAAAATCAAGTAAAATGCATAGTGGAGTCCCAAAAATAAAGAACTACAATGAAGTGTAAATGGATTTTGCAAGTATAAACATCAGGTTTTTTCTAGAAAGCATTATGTTCTACTACATACATGTAAAATGCATTTAAGAAAACGAAACGAACCTCATGCAATAAATCTATGTCATTGAATATAGGAAAAAGAATGCTGGTATGCTATATAGAACGTGTTTTGCTGTTTGGAAGTGAATACTGGAATTCGAATGAACAAATCAGGAAGTTCGTAGCAGTAACAGAGATGTGGTTCCTGCAACGAAATGTTGCGAATACCTTGGACTGAAAGAGTAACTAGCAACGATTGCCTGGAAGAGGCTAGTGAAACTAGAACTTATATGCAACTTTAAGAAAGAGACAAATATGATTCTTTGGTCATGTGAGGAGAAGAGAGGCATTGGAGCACATCGTAGCAAGTGGAAAGAGCCATATGAACAGATGTACAGGCAGTGACATGATGTTGGCTGAATTGATGCTTTGTTGGCTGCGACGTCCTGTAAAGGATATGCAACTAACTAACTCCGGTAGGCAGTTATAAATTTCGGAAAGTACACCCCGGATATACAGGTGAATCATGGAAGTACGAGGGTCAGTTAATAAGTAAGTCACAAATGTCTGTATAAAAATAACTAAATATAATAACAACTTGCAACTAGTTTGTTTTATACATACATTGTCCCTTTATTTCTCAACATAATTTCCACCAACATTGATGCACTTATCCCATCGTTTTATCAGTCCTCCCAAACCAGCTGCATATAACTGCGTGCTCTGTGTTCTAAACCACGTTTTAACTTCACTTTCAACTTCGGCGTCACTCGCGAAATGTCTCCCGCCAAGGTTGGTTTTCTGTGGACTTAGCACCTAGTGATTTCCCGTAAAGCAGTGCATAGCTGGGGAGGAAAGATTACGAGGGTGAGTTAATCAGTAAATCGCACAGTTCTGTGGGATGGCAAGTAAATGAAGATAAAGCACGCAGTTCTATGCAGCTGGTTTGAGAGGACTGATAACTATAAATGATGAGAGGACTAGATATATTAACCAAAATGTTAAATGATATTTACAGCAGTGGATATTTACCCAGTGATATGCTGAAATCTGTATTTATAGTTATACCAAAAAGACCAGGAGCAATTGAATGTGAAGATTTTCGTACAATTAACCTCATAAACCATATCACTAAGCTTCTGCTCAGAATCATAATGAGAGGAACCAGAAAGAAAATAAAAATGGAAATGAGTGAAGAACAGTATGGATTTGTGGAGGGAAAGGGCACAAACAATGCAATATATACATTACGGACACTAATAGAAAGGTCAATAGAGAAACAGAAAGACATATATTTTGCTTCATAGATTATACTAAGGCATTTGATAAAGTAAAACATGATGAGCTGATTAAAATGTTGGAAGATATCAACATTGATGGGAAAGATTTAAGAATAATAAAGAATATTTACTGGAAGATATTTACTGGAACCAAGCAGCAGTAATTAAATTGGAAATAAAGAGGGTAGTTACGAACACATAAAGCTAGGAGTACGGCAGGGATGTGTCTTGCCACCAGATCTCTTCTCCCTATATAGCGAAGTAATAATGAGAGAGATCAAAGAGATGCCAGTAATACTAGTTGGAGGTTATAATATAAATAATATACGCTATGCAGATGACACAGTATTAGTGGCAGAAAATTAACAGACCTACAACAATTGTTGGACACTGTAGTAACAGAGGGTGCAAGGAAAGGACTCTCCTTGAATATCAAGAAAACAGTAACAATGGTGATATAAAAGAAAATGGTGACACCAAAATGTGATATAGAAATAGAAGGACAAATTCTTATCCAAGTGGATAATTTTAGATACCTAGGGGCATTTATAACATCAGATGGAAGATGTACAACAAAGATTAAGAGCAGAATAGGCAGACAAAGGCCGCATTTCAGGAAATGAAGAGTATCTTGTGCAATAGGTCACTATCACTGAATGTAAGAAAGAGAGTGCTGAAATGCTATGTACAACCAGTTTTGCTGTATGGCAGTGAATCTTGGAATGTAAATGAACAAATTAAGAAGAAATTAGAAGCAGCAGAGATGTGGTTCCTGAGACGAATGTTGAGAATTCCTTGGACTGCCAGAGTAACTAACGACGACTGCCTGAAACAGGCTAATGAAACTAGAACTCTATATACAACAATAAGAAAGAGACAAACAACTTTTTTTGGTCATGTAATGAGAAGAGGGGCATTGGAGAACATCGTGACAACTATAAAGATCGAGGGCAAGAGAGGCAGAGGCAGACCAAGAGAAATGATGCTGGATGGATTGAGAGGATGGCACGGAGGAATATCAGCAGCAGAGTTGATACAGAAAACCAAAGACCGAGATATGTGGAAAGCCATGAATGCCTACGCCAGCTGGCAGGGCACTTGATGATGATGATTGTACCAATTTATGGAATAGCCTTCCAACAGATACGAAAACTCCAATGAGTCCCTACACATTTAACTGAAATCTCTTTCCATACAGAGTATATGCCTCCATAAATCACCCACTGGTATCATTTTTCACTATACATGTTTGAGTGAGAGAGTGAGAGAGAACATAAAAGACAGTGAGTGAATGAGAGAGTAAGTGTGAGACAAAGAGAGGGGAAGAGAGAGTGTGTGTGTCTGTCTGTGCGAGAAATAGAGTAAAAGAGAGTGAGAGAGAGAGAGTGAGAGCGAGTGATTGAGGGTGAGAGAGAGAGACAATGAGAGAGAGATAGGGTGAGACAATGAGAGAGATAGAGTGAGACAATGAGAGAGTTGGTGTTTGTGAAAGAAAAATAAAGAGAGAGAGAGAGAGACAGAGAGAGAGAGAGAGAGAGAGAGAGAGATAGAGAGAGAGAGAGAGAGAGAGTTGAGTGCACGCATGTCATGTGATATGCTATTGCATAATTTTCCTGTATTCTCATCTTTCATATTAACATTTGAACTTCCGGTTTCAAGATGGCGACGGACGGTCGTGTTGTTTTGTGTTCGTTAACCTTTTCGCGTAGGGGATGGATTTATTCATCTCTTGCGTGTAATTGGTGTGCCAGGATGTAAAACCAGGAGTTTCTACTCAAGATCTGCGCGGGTGCTACGGAGTTCGTGCATCGAGCGAAGCCATCCTTGAGTGAATTTTCAGCAGCGTGTGTGGTTTTCTCAGTCTGTGTTTACGTTTTTTTTTCAACATGGCGGAACAACGTGTGTTCTTCGTGCGGTCAGCAGTAAACATACCGAAGCGGCGTGGTAACCGCGCAGGGAAAAAGAAGCAAGGTAAGCGTGGTGGCTTGAGGCGTTTTAGACTCAAGTGTCACCGTCTAGGACTCAGGAATATCCGTATTCTATATTGGAACTGTGCCAGTGTAAAACAACGGGGCTCTATTTTAGAAACCCTAGTTTACAGGAACGACATTGTAGCACTCCAGGAGACGAGACTGGGCGATCAGCTACTCCAAATTGCCGGCTTCAAATGTTTCTACAACAGACGACATCTGGGAATGGCGATTCTCGTTCGCGACAGCATGGTGGCGTCAGAGCTAGACATGTCTAGTTGGGACAGTGACGATATACAAATACAGGCGTTGAGAGTTCATTCCAGTATACCATTCGTGTTGGTTAATGTTTATGCCCGCAATGCCAGTGTGGACGCCCAGAAGTGGCAGTGCTTAAGTGGCATATTAGGCCACGAGAGAAATGTTATTTTCTGTGGTGACTTCAACGCTAAAGGCAGATCATGGGGAAACACTTCCTCCAATACACAGGGGGAGAAGCTCGAGACTGCATTGGAAACCATTGACCTGGTTTGTATCAACAGTGGCTGTGTCACCAGGACAGCAAGCCGTCCGGGCGATGAGGACAGTGCTATTTATCTGGCGCTAGTTTCACCTTCACTCACTACAGTGTGTAGATGAGGTGTCCTAGGACACCATGGCAGCGACCATCACCCTTGCAGCATACTGGTGGAGAAAGGCAGAACCAGGCAGCACAAGCTAAAGGTAAAGACGTTCCAGTATGACAGTACAGGGCAAGATGTGGTGAGTAAAATAAGACGTGACAAGCGCAGAACGTTTCAGGGCAGGAAAAAAAGCTAGGAGCAGCCACCGTGGTGGAGTTTCGAGGTGGAGAAGGCTTGGGTGGATAAGCGTAGTGCTGTAAGGAGATGGCAAAATGCCAAGAAGAACAGAGCTGGTCATCCTAGACCCTGCTTGCACTTAGAAAGAGAGATGCACACAAAAGTAAGCTACTTCAACAAACTGGTCATGGTTTTTAAAAGCGAAAAATGGGCAGAGGTGTGTCAAAGAGTAAGCACCGACAAGTCACTGAAATTGTTCTGGCGATTACATAAAAGCATGAGTGGTGTAGTCAAGAATAAGAGCATTTCTGACTCCCAAGGTGCTGACCTCATCTGGCAGAGGACTGACGAGGACAAGGGCAAAGCCCTCTTTGAACGCTACCTTGAGCAGAGCAACCAGACAGACATGGGAGGCCGAAATCTCGCCAAGGAGGTCACCTCAGGCAGATGCAAGGCCCAGAACACTTCGGATGAAGACACAGTGACAGTGAAAGAAATCAAGGCTGTGCTTCGACGATCAAAAAACAGTGCTACAGGTCCTGATGGCATAAGATACGACGACATAAATAGGTGTACCGACAATGAGCTAGAGAAACTAGCAGACATGTACAACAACAGTATAGGGAGTGCTAGCATCAGGAGGAATGGTTACGCAGCTATCTGATTCCCTTGCCGAAGCCTGACAAAGACCACACAAAAATTCAGGGATATCGAATTATAACCATGCAGAATACAATAGGCAAGCTGCTGGAGAAGGTAATTGCCAGGAAAATATCAAGCCAACTAGAGAGGCAAGGTGTTTTCCCACCAACCCTGGGTGGGTACCGTCCAAAAAGAGAAACCTGGACCAATGCAGCAGTCTTTGCCCAGGATGTCTATGAAGGTTTC
The DNA here is from genome assembly GCA_963921405.1 of Cepaea hortensis. Lineage (NCBI taxonomy): Eukaryota > Metazoa > Mollusca > Gastropoda > Stylommatophora > Helicidae > Cepaea > Cepaea hortensis. The sequence continues at coordinate 447,335,248 of OY992876.1, read as the reverse complement.
CACTCAGGCACTGAAACCGTTGCTGCAGCGATTGATCTTGAGGACGCAAACAACAGAGTACCACTGGATTTTTTAATGTTTCAGCTTCTCGAACTAAACGTAAGTCCATTCCTCCTTAGTTGGATCGCTGCAGCCCTCTTCCAACGGAAAGTAGTTTTTAGATGTGGCAGTTGGACTTCGGAACCAACAACAATATATCCTGCCCTACCACAGGGATCACCATTATCTCCGGTACTGTTCAACGCCTACACAGTGAGAATCACCAGTGAGCAGATCACTGGACCTGGCAGGACATTGTCATATGCCGATGATGTTTTAGTGTATCGTCAGGGTAAGGATAGAGAGGAGGTTGCTGTGGAACTACAACCCGAACTCAATCGCATAAGTACGTGGTGTGATGAAGCTGGGGCAATGGTCAACCCAACAAAGGCAACAGTGACTTGGTTCTCGTTGAATAATCATATTGTCAACACTCCAACACCAACTGTAATGCTGTGTTCAGAGACGGTGGAAAGAACCCAGGCAATGAATTACCTGGGGATACGGTTTGATCGAAGCCTTGCTTATAATGTGCACATAGACCAGGTAATAACAAAGGCCAAGCGGGGTTTGGCAGCGATGCGGGTGATGGCGGCAGCAAACTGTGAGCAGCGCCATCTATGTCTTCTGTACGAGGGGCTGGTCATGTCTGTTTTGGAGTATGCAATGGCAATCCTGACTCTCAGCCATAAGCAGATAGAAAGGATGGAAAGGATACAGAATGAAGCTATGCGCATTATTCTTGGATGTACAAGAGATACAGCATGCAGGGCGATGCGCTACCTTCTTGGGTTTCCAACCGTTGAAGAGAGAATACAAGGTTGCAGGGCACGCGCCTACCTCAGAATTAACGCAAACACACAACATCCACTGCGTAGTGAAATTAGGAAGGTGAAGGGCAGCAGGTTAAAAAGAGGACGGTCGTGGATGGGTCAAGCCGAAGACATTCTTCAACAGGTGTGTTCACTTGAGGACTTAGAACCTGGCGAGGAGTGGGTGCAAGTGCCAACAGACTTCTGCACATCCTTTTCAGTTTGCATCCAACTAGATAGAAAATGAAGACATGAAAATCCGGCTGCTGTTGAGGCTGAAGTACAAGCGTTGATTTTCGAGAATTCGCTAGACTTTGACGCGGTCATCTACACAGATGGGTCAGTCGTCCGACATGTGAGAAGCTCATGGGCCTTTACAGCTCGGGCCGGAGGGAGAATTGTGAAGGAGGACTCTGGTGCCTTCACTGAAACCACAAGTAGCCTGACCATGGAAGTCATGGCAGTAAGTAAAGCAATAACATGGCTCGAGACACAGACATTCACTAGGGCTTGTTTCCTTAGCGACTCAATGAACATGATCAAGAGGATAGAGGAGGGGTCGATCCGAAGAGAATGGTTGCTGCCTCTGGAGCGGTCTCGACTGGCAAAGATTAGTTTCATCTTCGTGCCAGGGCATGCGGGAGTACAAGGAAATGAGCGGGCTGACAAGCTCGCAGGTGAGGCTACGGTAGAGGGCGGACGCGCCATGGACCAGGCCGACATTCTGAATGCTCTACGAGAAGTGAGACGTTTGCGAGGACCAAGTGATGACTGTGAATCTACAGCCATGGTCAGACTGCGAGAGCAGCAAATTAAAAGAGGGGTGGCCAAACAAGAACACTACGCAGGAAGCCAAAGAAGATTGATAAACCAACACAGAACTGGCGTCGTTAGCCGCTACTGAGGAGGGGATCCGAGCACTTATGGACTGAATGGTTCGAAGGGCAATGAGGATGATCTGTCGACTAACTAACTAACTATATTAACATTTTCACTGCTACTTGATTTTAACATGTACTATATGCACTGCGTATTTCATTATGCTTATGTCAATTCCCGGAATTATATTATTTCCTGAATTGCATCAGTATTTTCTTTCGTTACACAATGTGTAACATATTCTTTTCATTTCACTATTTTATCCAATTCCCCCCCCCCCTCCCCCCCCCCCCCCCCCCATTGTGTCCATTTTTGTGAGGATAGTCACGATAATCATCAGTTTATATATTCATTCATTCATTGGCACCTTGCCGTCTTGACAGACGATAGTTTGTGCTTTAAAAAGGCATAATAACTTTTACCAATGGCTGTAGCGAATGTGACTGATAAGGCCAATTTGCGCTGTAAATGTCCGTTCACAGTGGGTGCATGTGAACACGTAGTTTATATATATATATATATATATATATATATATATATATATATATATATATATATATATATATATATATATATATACTAGCTGACCCGGCCCGGCTTCGCCCAGCCCCTGGAGGGGATCTATCTATCTATCAGTCTGTCTGTCTGCTTGTCTGTCTGTCTGGCTGACCCGGCCCGGCTTCACCCAGTCCCTGGTGGGGATCTATCTATCTATCTATCTATCTATCTATCTATCTATCTATCTATCTATCTATCTATCTATCTATCTATCAGTCTGTCTGTCTGTCTGTCTGTTTGTCTGTCTGTCTGTCTGGCTGACCCGCCCCGACTTCACCCAGTCCCTGGTGGGGAGCATCTCATTTTATTCATATAAGTATTCATATAAGCTCCCGTTCCCTACTATATGTCTGTCTGTCTGTCTGTCTGTCTGTCTGTCTGTCTGTCTGTCTGTCTGTCTGTCTGTCTGTCTGTCTGACCCGGCCCGGCTTGACCCAGTCCCTGGTGGGGAGCATCTCATTTATTTCATATACGTAGTCATATAAGCTCCCGTTCTCGACTGTCTGTCTGTCTGTCTGTCTGTCTGTCTGTCTGTCTGTCTGTCTGTCTGTCTGTCTGTCTGTCTGTCTGACCCGGCCCGGCTTACCCTGTCCTTGGTGGGGAGCATCTAATTTAATTCATATACGTAGTCATATAAGCTCCCGTTCCTGACTATCTGTCTGTCTGTCTATCTGTCTGTCTGTCTGAGCCGGCCCGGCTACACCAAGCCCCTGGTGGGGAGCATCTAATTTAATTCATATAAGTAGTCATATAAGCTTCCGCTCCCGACTATCTGTCTGTCTGTCTGTCTATCTATCTGACCTGGCGTGGCTTCGCCCAGCTCCTGGAGGAGAGCGTCTCATTAAATTCACAGAGTAACTTAAAAGAATGTCCTTCCACACACCATCCATTATTTTTAATGAAAACTGTTTTTAATCACCTACATGACTGTAGATAACTTCTTTAAGCATAAAATGATGAGTTACAATGTTATGCATTATGCATTATTTTTATGAAAACTTTGAAAATGCCTTAAAGATTATATCATTAATTATTATAACTTATATGCCTAAAAATAACTATAGACAAAGAGTTTATAAATCTTTGAAAGCGATGCAACAATATGACTATAAAGTATATAGAAATGTTATTAAAAGTTATGCCCCTTGAAATAACTTTTCTAGAGTTAAGTCCCCTTGCTATATAGAAATATATAATGCAAAATGAAATATTACATTTTAGTAAGTAAGTAGCACAAAAAAAAAAAAAAAACTAAAAAACTATGACAGAAAATTGCACAGGAATGAAAGGAAAACGTGTAGAAAATTTCATCTCAATCGGATGGACCGTTTGCGAACGCATAAAGAACGGACGGAAATACATACATTGTGTTTTATATATCTTATATATAAATTAGGATCTCCGTCTGTCTGTCTGTCTGTCTGTCCGTCTGTCCTTTATGCGCTCGCGAACGGCCCATCCGATTGAGATGAAATTTTCTACACGCCTTTCTTTCATTCCAGAGCTGCCAACTGTAATATTTTTTTAGTGTGAAATCGCCTGCTTACCCAGTATTATTTCATTTTTCATTTTTCATTGTAATTTCATATATCTCAGGGGACCTAACTCTATAAAAGTTATTTCAAGGGGCATAACTTTTCTGTATAACTTATAGTCATATTGTGGCATCGTTTTCAAAGATTTATAAACTCTTTGTCCATAGTTATGTACCGGCATATGAGTTATAATAAATAATGATACAATCTGTAAGGTATTTTCAAAGTTTTCATAAAAATAATGCACAATGCATAACATTGTAACTCATCTTTTTTTGCTTAAGAAGTTACTGTAGTCATGCAGGTGATTAGAAAGCGTTTTCATTAAAAATAATGGATGGTGTGTGGAAGGGCATTTTTTAAGTTACTTTTTTTTATTGTATGAATTTAATGAGACGCTACCCGCCAGGAGCTGGGCGAAGTCACGCCGGGTCAGATAGATAGACAGACCCACCTTTTCGCTGCAGTTGTCTACTCCTCCTTTTCCTTCTTCTGCTGATGCTGCTGCCGCCGCTCCATTTACCCAAGTTAATTGTTGGGGGAAGATGTAAAGATCTTTCAAGTGCTCTTTCTAATGCTTTTTGTAAGTTGGTCTTCGTTTATCTAAGGTTGTTCTAACTGCAACCAATAAATGATTAGACAGACAGGCAGACAGACAGACAGAGAGGGACGGACGGACAGACAGACAGACAGACAGACAGACAGACAGACAGATAGTCGGTAACGGGAACGGGAACTTATATGACTACTTATATGAATTAAATGAGATGCTCCCCACCAAGGACTGGGCGATGCCGGGTCAGACAGACAGACAGACAGACAGACAGTCGGTAACGGGAACGGGAACTTATATGACTACTTATATGAATTAAATGAGATGCTCCCCACCAAGGACTGGGCGAAGCCGGGCCGGGTCAGCTAGTATATATATATATATATATATATATATATATATATATATATATATATATATATATATATATATATATATATATATATGTGTGTGTGTGTGTGTGTGTGTGAAGTGTGGGAGTTTGTTCATATTAGATTTAGTGAGCATGTGAGCTAGCATGTGTGGCGTAGGGTAAAGAGAGAGGGATAGTACCTCACGGTGAGTTGCAGCCATATCCCAAGGGATAGACCAGGATCCTATTTGGTTCCCATCTCTTTACCTAGCTCATGTATGTCACCACGAATACCGCTTGTGTACGGCGGTGGCCACACCACGGGCAACAGTGTTGGCTGACTGGCTAAACTACATGAGTGAAGTAGAGGTAATATCCTACTAAGGGAATATCCATCCCTGGTACGCAAAGACTGGGACGGTGGAGAAGGCGGATAATTCTAAATAGATCAACTGCTTCGAAAGCGAAACAGCAAACAGAGTGTGTGGCACACATGAGGCGTGTTCAGGACACGAATAGTGAACATGGCTGGCCATCGTGGAAGAGATTGGGACCTCACCGTGTAATATCCCAAAGACAGCAATGGTAATTCAACAACAAGAAAAAAGCGATACGGGTAATTCTTGGCCCCCTGGAGATGAGCCTGTTGTAAATATTCACAGGGAAGAGACAACTCTTATAGTGAATAAGGAAGTGCATAATGACGAATGCATCCCAAATTCTTTTGAAAGGGTGCATTGTGACAATACCTACCTGAAAAGTAGAAGTCTGAGAATTGGTACGTGGAACGTACGCACCTTATATCAAGCAGGGAAGTTTGATAACATTATTGCAAAGGCAAAAACAGTACGGACGGGTCTGAGAGAAGCTTGTATGACTGCTGTGTCTGAATGCCGATTGATAGTAACTCTTGAGAGGGGATAGGAGACTGTGCGGCTGTGGTATAGATCTGTGAGTGTATCCAGTGTATTGATTCATTGACTAATTGTATTGTAATATTGATATTGTAATGGCGAGATGCCTGATCTGATTGTGTTGCGTGAGAAGTGTAAATAAAGTGTTTTTAGTGTTGCAGTGTGTCACGTTGAGTCATTCTGTGAACGTGTTTGTCTCACATGTGTTAGGTCACACGAGCCTTAAGTATTGTTAAATGTAAGAACCTGACACCTAAGCCCTGGTTGGCAGCTGGTCTAGGATCGAAGCTCCGACAGGCGGACATTTAGTGCATTGCTTTGCTGATCCGCCAGCTTCTGCAGTTTGTCTTGATCCATATGTATAGATGGTACCTTTCCTCTGGAGTGAACAAGACAGGACGAGAAAGGGATCATGTTGCATGGGCAGCACATGATCTCTATATTTTAGCCCAGGCTTTGTGCTATGGAGAGGTAATAACTCCATCCTTGGTCTTAACCGGTCTCGGACTCAAAGCGAGAGGCAACTGTTACGGGTTATAAGTCCCTGTCAATTGACATAGACATGGGGCGTCACGCGTTGCCTCAGACGGTGGGAGACACCTACAGGTGTCACTGGTCAGCTACCGCCCGCCTCAAGCTGCGCAGCCTCCGGCCAATTGGGTGCTGATCCGCCACAGTCTGTCTGCTTCAATGGGTGATTGAGGCTAGGACAAAATCTGAATCGCAGGCTGTATAACCAATGCACCAGGTACTAATAAAAAGAAAAATAGAAACCTCAATCTGCGGCTTGCAACCTGGAACGTGTGAACCATGTGTCCAGGATTTTCCACTGACTTGACCAGTATTGACGATATAAGAAAAACGGCTATGATTGATGCCGAACTCAATCGCTTTAACATTGATATTGCTCGCCTGCAGGAGACTCGCCTCGCAGAGAAAGGGTCATTCAGGGAAAACAATCACACCTTTGTTTGGAAGGGTAGAGGGCAGGCAGAAAAAAGGCAACACGGTGTGGGCTATACAGTGTGGGCTATGCAGCAAACCACCCATCCCCCAGCCACATCTCCATCGACCACATATTCTCCTCCCCACGCACACAATCTCCCACCAACCCACACATCACACATCCACTCACACATCCCCAAACCATACACACACATCCCCACCAACTGACATGTCCCTACTCCCCCCCCCACACACATCTCCCTAACCACCCATACATCCCCAAACCAATCACACGCACCCCACCACCCACACATACAACTTCCACCACCCACACATGTCTTAACCCAATCCCCCATCCGCACATCACATACACCCCCTACCACGCAATATTCCCAACCCACGCACCACACATACACACACATATCTCTCACCAACAAATCTCCACTTACACACCACACACATATCCCCCACCCAGATACCACACAATATTCCCACCCACACCCACACAGATACCCTTACCCATCCACCCCACATACCCCCACTCACACACTACAAAACACACACATACCTCACCCACACAATATCCCCAACCAACACACCACACACCTCTCCCCACCCACAAACGCATTCCCTACCCGTCCACCAACACACACTCACTCACGCATAGCATTCTCCACTACGCACCCACAACCCCACCCACAAACCCACCCCCAACCAAACATCTCACGATCACAATACCCCTACCCACACACAAAATCCACCCACTCACACATCCCATCCCGACACATACAACTCCCTCTCAGACCTACACAACCCTAAGCCACTCACACACCCTCACCCACTCATTCCCCATCCACGGACACATTTCCCACCCACACACCCCCACATACTTCCCCCAACCACCACATATCCCCTACTCACCCCCACATATACCCCACCCATACACACATTCCCCGCACCCATCACACACATCCCCCACACCACCCACTATCTTCCACCCACACACATATCCTCACCCATACCACCACAAACATACCCTCCACCCACACATCATGCACACATCCCGCACCAACACACCGCACACATATGTCACACCCACACACCATACACTTCTCCCCACCCGCCCTTGCATCCCCAATCCACCCAACACAATCCCCTACCCACACAACCCCGTCACCCACACATACTTCCTCAAACCATCCACACATCTCCACCCACATAAACACACATCCCCCGCATCCATCCCATACACATATCCTCCACCAACATACACATCCCCCACACCCATTCCCACACCCCTACTTTCACCCCGAAACATCCATCCACACATCCCACCAACACCCAGAAATATCACTACCCACCAAAACCACACACCCCAACCCATCCAAACGCATATCCCCACCCACACATCCCCCACCCACACATATCCCCACACTCACACACATCCTCCACACACACTCACACCTCCTCACATCTAGGCACATACAAAATGTCTCAAGTTAGCAGTGAAACTAGTATGAACAACCTCCCACACTTTACTCACACACATACACAGTGTGATCTAGCTGTGTCGTGTCCTTGTGTTGTTATATTAAATTTATCTGGTGATATAACTGTGTTGTATCCTAGTGTTGTTATATTAACAGTGTCCTGTGATCTAGCTGTGTTGTGCCCTAGTGTTGATGCATTAACATTGTTTTGTGTCCTAGTGTTATTATATTAACTGTGTCTTGTGATCTAGCTGTATTGTGTTCTAGTTTTGTTTAATTAACAGTGTCTTATGATTTGGCTGGGTTGTGTCCTTGTGACATAATTTACCATTCTCCTCAGTTTACAGAACAGTTCCTAAGAAGTGCCGTTTTACGTGTAGTGTTTATCATTACCTTATAAGGGAATGAATGCCGTATAGAAAAACGCAATAGGAACGTAGTACAGCAGCTCGAAATAGATTTATTAGCGGCCACGTAGACCTGGCCAGGCTAGGCATTGTCACTTGAGATTTGAATATCAACCAAGTCAGATGTAGTTAGACGGGCGAAGGGTTTTTGCCCATCAGTGCCTTCTAGTGCTTATGGTAAGATTTTATTGCTTTTTGAATGTTAATACCTGTATTATATGATAAATTGAATACACGTATTCTATGTATTTGTGTTGTATTTGGTAACTGCAAAATTACTTCTTTGAGAAGATAGCCTGAGGTTAGAACTTTGCACAAATAAATGGCTATACCACTACTAAATAGTCCTATGCTTACAATTCATATTCTGCTATGATTGCTAAATGTATACTTGGTGGAGAATATCTCACTAGCATCCGCAAATTCTATGCAGACAATCTTTTCACTATATCTTCATATTCGAACCAATATTCTCTAGGTTACAGACTTGTCTTAAAAAGACATCTAGTGAACTATTTGTGTACTTAAGAGTGCATTTTTTGATTTCATACATGTATTTTTACATCATGTGTGAAATTATTCTGTAATCTCTTTCAGCAAGCAGTAGTGATGAAGAAATACAACACTTTTACGACGAAATAGAAATGGCGATGGCTCAAATTGGATCACAAGAAATAAAGATAATACTTGGTGATTTTAATGCAAAAGTAGGAAAGGGAAAAATGGAGGATGTAGTGGGGAATTATGGTTTAGGTACAAGAAATGAAAGAGGGGAAAAGCTAATAGAATGGGCAAATATCAATGATATGATAATTGGAAACACGTGGTTTAAACACCATAAAAGATGACTGTACACATGGATAAGCCCTGATAAGAAAATACGCAACCAAATTGACTACATACTACTTAATAAAAGATTTAGAAATGCTTTAATTAATGTAAAGACAATGCCTGGTGCTGACTGTAATAGTGATCATGTACCACTATGTGGACAAATAAAAGTAAGATTAAAGAGAGGGGAAAAAAATGGTTAAGTACATGAGACTTAATAAAGAGGTTCTGAAAATAGATAAAGAAATGCAAGAACAATACAGAGTGACTGTGAAAAATAGGTACAATGCAATAACTAAAATACAGAGTATAGATGAACAATGGGAAATGTTAAGGGACTCCATTCATCAAACTAGCAAAGAAGTATTATCGGAGAGAGGCAAAATAGCTAAGAAAAAATGGATGAATGAAGATATCTTAAAACTGATGGAGAAAAGAAAACAGAGTAAAAATGACAAACAAGAATACGCTAAGATAAATAAAGAAATAAAAGATAAATGTGGGAAGGCTAAAGAAAGTTAGTTAAACGAGCAATGCAAAAAAATTGAATTAAATTCCATTAAAGATAAAAAAAATATGCACAGACAAATCAGTGAGCTTACAGGAAGAAAAATAAGAATAAATACAGGGTGTTTGAAATCAAAAACAGGAAAGATAATATTAGAGGAAGATGCTATAATGAAGAGGTGGAATGAGTATATAAGAGAATTATATGAAGGAGAAAGGGAAGAATTAACAGAAGATAGTAACTTAGAAGGTCCACCTATTCTGAAAGAAGAAGTCGCTGACGCTATGAAACGTATGAAGAAAGGAAAAACAGTTGGGCCAGATGAAATCACAATAGAAGAATTAGAAGTATTGGGAGAATTTGGAGTAGATATATTAACCAAAATGTTGAATGATATTTACAGCAGTGGATATTTACCCAGTGATATGCTGAAATCTGTATTTATAGCTATACCAAAAAGACCGGGAGCAATTGATTGTGAAGATTTTCGTACAATTAACCTCATAAACCATATCACTAAGCTTCTACTCAGAATCATAATGAGAAGAACCAAAAAGAAAATAAAAATGGAAATTAGTGAAGAACAGTATGGATTTGTGGAAGGAAAGGGCACAAACAATGCAATTTATACATTACGGACACTAATAGAAAGGTCAATAGAGAAACAGAGAGACATATATTTGTGCTTCATAGATTATACTAAGGCATTTGATAAAGTAAAACATGGTGAACTGATTAAAATGTTGGAAGATATCAACACTGATGGAAAAGATTTAAGAATAATAAAGAATATTTACTGGAACCAAGTAGCAGCAATTAAAATGGGAAATAAAGAGGGTAGTTACGAACAGATAAAGCTAGGAGTACGACAAGGGTGTGTCTTGTCACCAGATCTTTTCTCCCTGTATTGCGAAGTAATAATGAGAGAGATCAAAGAGATGCCAGGAATACTAGTTGGAGGTTATAATATAAATAATATACGCTATGCAGATGACACAGTATTGGTGGCGGATAATTCAACAGACCTACAACAATTATTAGACGTTGTAGTAACAGAGAGTGCAAGGAAAGGACTCTCCTTGAATATCAAGAAAACAGTAACAATGGTAATATCAAAGAAAATGGTGACACCAAAATGTGACATAGAAATAGAAGGGAAAATCCTTAACCAAGTTGATAATTTTAGATACCTAGGGGCATTTATAACATCAGATGGAAGATGTACAACAGAGATTAGGAGCAGAATAGGGCAGGCAAAAGCCGCATTTCAGAAAATGAAGAGTATCTTATGCAATAAGTCACTATCACTGAATGTAAGAAAGAGAGTGCTGAAATGCTATGTAGAACCAGTTTTGCTGTATGGCAGTGAATCTTGGAATGTAAATGAACAAATTAAGAAGAAATTAGAAGCAACAGAGATGTGGTTCCTGAGACGAATGTTGCGAATTCCTTGGACTGCCAGAGTAACTAACGACGACTGCCTGAAACAGGATAACGAAACTAGAACATTATATACAACAATAAGACAGAGACAAACATCTTTCTTCGGTCATGTGATGAGAAGAGAGGCGTTGGAGAACATCGTAACAACTGGAAAGATCGAGGGGAAGAGAGGCAGAGGTAGACCAAGATGTAATGGTTCGGGGGCATGTCATTGTGATCGTACCAATTTGTCGAAAGTGATATGTCGTTTGCATCTTGTTAATTGTTGCTGCTCTTGTGAACCAGGGTGAACAACAGCCGAATAGAAAAGTAACTCGTGTGTATGCCGCAGTGCCAAACGATTAGACCTGAGTTGCCAAACGATTGTCCCTGATTTTCTGGAACATTAAGATGAGTATACTCAACGTATTTGGCATGCAATGTGATTAATAATGCATCTCTTTTTCAGCGTGTGATGCATTAGCATATTTTTGTGCTCTGTTTTTCAGGATAAAATCTTCCAGGTTATAAACTAAGAGTACAATTGGTAGTACTCAGAGATTAAGAAACATAACATATCTAAGATAAATAAGTGATTATAGAGATCAGTGCCTGTTAACGCTAGCTAATTACCCAACAACATGGCTACTTTAGCTGATTTCATAAAAGCAGGTAAAGAGTTACAATACACAGGAAAGGAGCTAGAACAATATGCTGATCAAAAATTTAAAGAAGCAAAAGATGCTGAGAGAGCTGAACGGACACGAAAAGAAGATGTGGAGAGAGATGAACGTGCACGAGAAAGACAACACCAGATAGAACTAACTGAGATTACAAAACAGAAAGAAATAGAGTTTAAACATAAGAATTAGAATTAAAACAGAAGCAGTTAGAACATGATAAGGACATTAATCTAAAACAGTTAGATCAGGAAAAAGAATTAAAGCAAAAACAATTAGATCAAGAAAAAGAACTAAAGCAAAGAGAGATAGATGAGATGGCAAGAGTGAAGGAAAAACAAATACAAGTAGAATCAGAAACACAGTTAAAGATGAAAGGTATGGATGTAAACTCACACGCAGAGATCTCTGCTACTAAGTTAAAAAGTCAACAAGAAGAAAATAAGTTTAATAAGTACAAGAATATTATTAAACCATTCTGTAAAGAAGATTCCATATCAGCCTGGACAGAAAATGTCGAGTATCAGTTTAAATACCACCAAGTTCCAATAGAGATGTGGGCTATGATTTATATGAAGAACCTGAGTGGTGAGCCCCTTAAGGTGATAGAATCAATACCAACTGATCTTAGATCTAACTATCAATACATCCATGATAGGATAATGCAGCACTTTTTACTTGATGCCCCAGGGTATCAGGTTCAGTTCTCAAATTTAAAACCAAAACCTAGTGAGACTTTCATTGATTACGTCTCAAATGTCCAAAGTGTACTAAATAGGTGGCTTAATGCAGCTAATATAGGAAAAGACTTTGACAGACTTAAAAGTCTAATAGCCATGGATAAAATCATATCCACTATACCATCTCCTTTTGCTAAATTCCCGCAGCAGTCAGATATTGAGACCATAGAACAATTTGAAAAGAAAGGCTCTGCATATTTTTCCTCAAATAGAGATATTTTTAAGACTTCAAATAACGACTCTGAAATAGTTGCTTTTGTAAAGGACCAACCTAAAAACTATCAGAGTAATAGAAAACCATTTCATAAAGTCGACAAGAAAGATAAGAAGGTGTCGAAATGTGTCTACTGTCAATTTTTGCATGACGCTTATTCTATGTGTGATAAATCGCCTAACTATCCAGCACATCTTGAGAATGTCATTAAGAAGCAACAAAACAAAAGAACTGCATACAGGCGTGCAGTCAAATGCTTCTTTTGTTCCAGCTACGGACATTTTTCAAATAAGTGCCTGGGCCGCAAACGTATGAAAGCCAACAATGCTATTTTGATTGATACATCTTCTGATAGTGGTAGTGAGACTGAGTGTGAAGTTGAAAATGAATTACCTTTTAACCAAGCTGAAGATGTGTGTTGTGTAAACGATATATTGAGCTTTGACAGTTGTGAGCGATGTCACCAATTTCATGCAGACGGAAAATTAGAATGTGGACATACAGTACCATTCTCAACTGAGAGTGTAAATGCAGCATTAGCCTCCAGAGGCAATTTAGTGTTCCACAATGCAATGGTCAACGACAGACCATGCCAATTTTTGCTGGACTGCGGCAGCACCCTTATTGGTCTTAGAAAGGAACTAGTGAGTCCAAATGATTATACAGGTGACTCAGTCAAATGCCGAACCTTTTCGGGTAACATTGAAATTTACCCTTTGGCCAAAGCCCGTATTAACACTCCTTTCCTTTCTGGTACCTTTACTTGTGCAATACTTGACAACCCTTGTACTGATTTAATTTTGGGTTGCTTACCCCAATTGAAACAATGCACTAGCGATGAAATAGCTGCATGGACAAAATTAAATGCAGCTAATGCAACAACCAGAGCAGACGCTATGAAACATCAAGATACACTACAAGATGAGAGACTACTGTTGCTATCACCAACTAGCACGGATGATACCACCAGACAAAAATTCATAGAACAGCAGAAAGCTGATCCTAGTGTGTCTCCATATTTAAAATTATCGAAAGAAAAAGCCAAAATGACAAAAAACGCATCATGGTTCTTTAGACTTAGTAATGGTATTCTTACTAGGTATTATACAACTAGTAATCATGATATTCAGCAAACGGTGTTACCTGTACAACACCCCCTAACTGTGCTAAAGATTGCACATGAGTCACCGTTTGCTGGTCACCTTGCATATGACAAAACCAGGGCCAGAATTCAGGCTCATTTTTATTGGCCAGGTTTTTGTAATGATATAAAATTATTTTGTCGTTCTTGTAATGTCTGTCAACAACTAGTACGTAAGGGTAAACATCCTACAGCTGAAGTACAACCTTCTACACTGGCTTCTAGGCCATTTGAGAGTGTGGCGGTAGATATTGTTGGACCCCTGAATCAGGTGTCCAGCAAAGGAAATCGCTTCATATTAACGATGGTCGACCTATGTTCAAGGTGGGTTGAGGCAGTAGCTTTGAAATACATCACCTCCAAAGATGTTGCCATTGTATTTCTACACCTGTTCTCACGATTCGGATTTCCTCGTACCATCTTATCCGATCGTGAAACTCAATTCATATCGGCTGCAACGCAAGCCCTTACAAAAATGTTAGGGATTAAACAGCATTTTACAACAGCGTACCATCCAGCCAGCAATGGTATAGTAGAGAAAATTAACGGAGATCTTAAGCATATGCTGGCTAAGGTAACAGCAGAAAACCCAGCTGATTGGGATACACTGTTACCAACAGTTCTGTTCGCCTATCGGGAGATTCCCCATTCAAGCACGGGTTTCTCACCGTTTGAATTAGTATACGGGGCTAACCCACGTGGACCCCTAACCATTTATCATCAGGTAATAACTAATTCCATCGAAATTCCAACCCCAAAAACACCTTATGAAATGGTGACAGAAACACGAGATAAAATCATGAAATCGTGTATCATAGCTAAGGCAGCTTTGGAGAGGAAGGGTCAAATCTACCGCCAATACGCAAACAAAGGGGCAAGAACCAGATCAAGACATACTTTTGTTACTTCCAGACAAACGAAATTTATTATTGACCTCATGGCAAGGGCCATTCAAGGTGGTACGAAAAATTTCAGATGTCGACTATGAAATATCGATAAACGGACACTTAAAGATATTTCATGTCAACATGTTGAAACCCTACTTTTCACGACAAGAGACAGAAGTAGAGACAGACGAACACAGTGCACCCACACCTAGTGATGAGACGACAGACGTACACAATGCAACTACACTAGTTAGCGAGACTGGCAAATCCGACGAGATGCATACACTTAGTGAGAATACAGAAAACGCACTTAGAACCACTACCGTACTGAATCAGGTAGACGACGACGGAATGGAACTACCTGTTCCTATTGTAGACAAGACTGCGACATTAGATAGCATACGGATAGAACAGGGACTAACAGACGTACAACGACGACAATTAAGAGAATTGGTGACGGAATATAAAGACATATTTTCTGACATTCCAGGTAGGACGGACAGAATCGAGCACTCCATTATTCTTTCGGACTCTAAGCCTATAAAATGCAGGCCGTACTCTATCCCACTCAGCTATAGAGAAAATCTAAATAAGGAAATTCTTAATTTAGAAGCTAGTGGGATCATCCAGAAATCTACATCTGAGTACTCCCTTCCAATCGTCCTAGTTAAGAAAAAAGACTCCACAATTCGTCTGTGTGTGGACTATAGAAAGCTCAACAACGTCACTAAGATCGACGCAGAACCAATTCCTTCCTGCGAAGATCTTATTCTTGACATGTCCACCTCCAAAATCTTTTCTAAATTAGATCTTACTAAGGGATATTGGCAGGTCCCTATGCAGACTCAATCCATTCATCTTACTGCTTTTTCAACACCTTTAGGACTTTACGAGTGGCGTTTTCTTCCTTTCGGACTTCGAAACGCTCCTGCACTTTCGTAAGCTTAACTAGAGATCTACTTCATGGAGTGACGAATACAGTGACGTATATAGATGATATATGTGTCCATACAGATGACTGGACAACACACTTACTGAAACTAAGACATGTCTTCGATAGGTTGCGACTCTTCGGTCTCACTGTCAAACCGAGCAAAGTTGAATTGGGCCTACAAGAAATTGACTTTTTGGGTCATGTCATTTCACAAGGTCAACTAAAAACTGACAATAGAATTATTACCAAAATTATGAACCTGACCATGCCAACAACAAAGAAGCAGGTCAGAAGTCTTTTGGTTTTAGTAAATTACTATAGCAAGTTTATACCAAACTTAGCGGAAATTACAAGTGTATTTTCAAATGTTTTAAAAGCATCTGTAAAATTAAATGTCAAAGATGCATTATTAATTTCTGCATTGTCAAAATTGAAAATCCTGTTTAGTAATGTACCAATCCTCCGCTTGCCTAATCCTAGACTCGTTTATTATCTTAGGACAGATGCCAGCAGGATCTCCATCGCTGCAGTACTAGGCCAATTTTATGATGGCATCTTCCATCCAATTTGCTACGTGAGCCGCAAGATCACACCTGCTGAGTCCAGATATTCCATATCAGAGTTGGAAGCCCTAAGCGTCATCTATGCGGTGAGGAAGCTGCATCGATTTCTAGCGGGTGTTCACTTCGTTGTCCAGACAGACAACTCCCCAATCACAATCACGGTCATACAAAGTGGTGTGCATCGGAATGACCGTATATACAGGTGGTCGTTAATACTACAAAATTATATTTTTAGTATAGAGCATATTAAGGGTAAGGACAACATTCTGGCAGATACACTTAGTCGACCATCTGAGGTAGAAATACCAGATATCCCACATGAGAGTGTAGAGTAATAGAGGTTAAATTAGTACATTAGAATATTCTATATGAAATATTTTATGAATACAAAGACATTATGTTCTGAACTAGGTACTAAGAACAGTGAACTACTATGTGTCCGTAGACAGCAAAATAAGAACTGTACTCCGTGAACCAGTATATCACCTTGTGAACTAAGACAGCTCGTTACATACTAAGCTCCATATGTGTTCCGGTGAATCATCTGTGTTAAGCAGGGAAAAACAGTGTCAGAACAGTACATAAATAATAGACACGAAAATACTTGTCTACGACACCAGCAAACTCTACAGGTGCAATACCCATAGGACACAAGTATGACTGTCTAATGTATTTAATATACCCAGGACAATTGTGTATATATACTATGCCAATGAAAGCAATTTCTAAACATTAGGGCAACGACTAACCTGAGGTATTTAAATACCATGTATATATAGACTCATTGTGATATGTATTATAACATTTTAATATAGTGATAAATTATAGTTAGATTAGATCACTCTAAGATAAATTTAGATTTAAAAAATATAATAGTTTTCATTTTTTTTTAGTAGATTAGATAGATCATTAATTTACCCACTTACTTAACTTAAAAGTAGATTAGGATAGTAATTTAAACCTAAGAACATCTAATTATAAACTATGATAAAAAGGTTAGATAGTAATAGTACCATTTAGTTTGTTACATTTCACTTTGGTTCATTTCACTATAGTTCATGCCATCTTAATGAACCAGTCCATTTAACAAACTTGTTCATTTAATATTATAATTAATTTACACCGGATAGGATAAAATAATTATACATATAAACATACATCATTTACACCATTTAGAGTAAAAATATCAATCATATATATATATTTTTTTTTCATTTGAAAACATTATTCATAATTTTGTTATATTTTACATTACCCATGTTAGAAAGGGACATAATTTATTACATTTCACATTACCCATGTTAGAAAGGGACATAATTTATTACATTTCACATTACCCATTTTAGTTAGTTACATAACTCATCTCACATCAATTTCATTTTAAATAGTTAGATTACTTCCCTTAAATTAGATTAAAGTAGGTAACACATTAAATACATATTTATAGAACTAGTATTAGTATTTCAGTATTTAGAGTATTATTTCAGTAGAATATAGTGGTTAATAATACCAGGGTACAAACCATCAACCCTTTTTCTTAAATGTAAATATGTTGTAAATACATGACTCGTGCAGCAATTTACGCACAGTCATGAAGCTCAACTTTCTCAAACTGAGCCAAACTTGTACAGTGTCACTCCAAGGTTTTTAAATAATTGTGAAGGTAAAAGATGTGTGACAGAAGTGTAAAAGTGAGAGCATATGTAAATTATACAAGAGAGAGTGAGATCAGTTAGCGGATTTTTTCTGCCGCTCAACGGGACTTTTTTATTTTTTGTCTGCGTCAAATATTTGCTTTTGATGTTGAAAGTGTGCTGTGTTGAATGTGTTGTGTGTAGTTTAGTGTAGATCTTAGAGAAAGTATTTTAAGTCTCATAAGACGGAAACGTAGTCACGAATTAGTGTTATACACTGGTTTGTGGCCACATTTAACCGAATTATGGCACTTGAAAACTTACTTACATACATATCATAAATAAACACACATGTTAGAAGTTAGATTATACTAATAGTTAGATCCAAACACGCAAACATCCAGGAAAACTCACATGTAAATTGCATACGTTTTCGGTAGATCAAAGGGAGATAACTCCGGGTCAGGGGACACAATAGACAACGAAACACTAACTTAACAGTGAAAGATAACTTTACACGCGGAAGCGAGATAGGTAAAGCCTGTCGCACACAGCTTGTGTAATGGTTGTTTAATATTATATGGGGGACATGAAGCAATTCATGTGTTGACCCTAAGAAAGTCAACTTTGTATGGGTAGTGAGTTAATTTACTATTTGAGGGCAGGTCTTATAAGACAATGGTCCGGTTCAGACATACCTCTAATTAATATAATATTGCGATTGAGAAGAGGGCTCACGCCAACCAGACAAGTTTGTGGCGATTGCCAGTAGCCAAGTAAAGTGATACTACATTGTGACAATAGTCAGTAGAAGTCTATTGAATTACCCAAAGCCATGTTATCAGCAGTCTTTGACAAAAATTAGATACACTAATATTTTAGAAACCTCTTGCGTCGCAACCAAGGAGTCAAAGTTGGTGACGCAACACAGGAGGGGAGGGTGTATGTCAAAGACTGAAGCATAGAGGTCTGAGGTCTGCCTCAAGATAGAAGACCACCGGGAAGAGTGGTCAACCTCAAGCAGATCAGAGGTAACACAGTGCCCCGGTATGAGGGGCAGGGTAGGTGATAGGAAGGGGGACTATTAACTAGTTCTCTCATGAGTCACGGAGGCGTCGACCAGATAGTTAGTACTCTGGTCACGGCAGAATCACGCCTACGTGATAGCCACAGAGAAGTGGAATGCCACTCAATAGGAGACGGCTGCTATAAGCGTGCTGAGTGTGACAGCACGCAAAAAGTCGAAGGACGCACAAGGTCCTTCCGCGTGCTGTGTAGCCACGCGAGGAGAAGAATCAGACTGGGGACTGACTTCTTAGCGAGCGCACCGTTTAGTGTCGATAGGGGTTTCTGTAGCCAAGTAGATAGAGCAATAGGCTTAGGAAACTAGTGATAGGCAATTCTGTGGCTTTGTGTGTGATTTGATAGCGACTGTTTTGTAAATGTAAAGAGCCAACGGCAATACAAATGTATCATCCATTTCCTCTCACACGACTTGCAAGTTCCTTGTGTGGTGCGAGAGAAGTAATCCTATGATGCCTGAAACATCAGTTGCTGACAGGCTAGGATTAAAGTGGTGTCAGAAGTGGGATCTTGGACAAACGTTCAAGCTATTACACTCACCCACGGCTCTAGACTAAGGTTACTAGTAGTGAATTACAAGGTTTAATTTGTGTCAGTGACTGATGACGTGTGCAGACTAGAACAAGTTGCGAGCTGAGCTGTGCCTATCGTGACAAAATAATGTTTATTTGTGTTTAATTAAATATTGTATACTTATATTCATGTGTTCTTCAAAGTTGTAAGTATTGATATTATGACTTTCTTTCATTTATTTATGTAATTACTTATATATTTATGAATGATTATCAAATATGATTCATGGCGGAGCGATACACATGCCGGCAACATTATCGATTTTTGCAAGCTAAAAATCGCGCTGCGCCTCTGACGTATTGCGACTGACAAACAGTTGTTTTACGCCATTTGCATTCAGCATCTGATTGTTTACAAATCGCCAAGCTGCTGCCCGCCTGAATCTGTGCTTTATATTAACTATTATTTGTTTATTTAAGTTAGTAAATGAATATATTTATTTATTTAAACAATATTATTACATTTATATTTATTTCAAAGCAGTTATTGAATTTTTTTCGTACTTTTTCTATTTGTTAACCGTCGCGATGGCACTACTTTCTGGCTATGCAAATTAGACTTGGTCTGCACAACACTTCCATAGATTAAACTAGAGTAGGAACGAAAGGCATAAAACGTTAGAACGAAGACAGGACATTGACATTTAATATTAATTAATTTACATTGTAATGGTTCGGGGGCATGTCATTGTGATCGTACCAATTTGTCGAAAGTGATATGTCGTTTGCAATTTGTTAATTGTTGCTGCTCTTGTGAACCAGGGTGAACAACAGCCGAATAGAAAAGTAACTCGTGTGTATGCCGCAGTGCCAAACGATTAGACCTGAGTTGCCAAACGATTGTCCCTGATTTTCTGGAACATTAAGATGAGTATACTCAACGTATTTGGCATGCAATGTGATTAATAATGCATCTCTTTTTCAGCGTGTGATGCATTAGCATATTTTTGTGCTCTGTTTTTCAGGATAAAATCTTCCAGGTTATAAACTAAGAGTACAATTGGTAGTACTCAGAGATTAAGAAACATAACATATCTAAGATAAATAAGTGATTATAGAGATCAGTGCCTGTAAACGCTAGCTAATTACCCAACAACATGGCTACTTTAGCTGATTTCATAAAAGCAGGTAAAGAGTTACAATACACAGGAAAGGAGCTAGAACAATATGCTGATCAAAAATTTAAAGAAGCAAAAGATGCTGAGAGAGCTGAACGGACACGAAAAGAAGATGTGGAGAGAGATGAACGTGCACGAGAAAGACAACACCAGATAGAACTAACTGAGATTACAAAACAGAAAGAAATAGAGATTAAACATAAGAATTAGAATTAAAACAGAAGCAGTTAGAACATGATAAGGACATTAAGCTAAAACAGTTAGATCAGGAAAAAGAATTAAAGCAAAAACAATTAGATCAAGAAAAAGAACTAAAGCAAAGAGAGATAGATGAGATGGCAAGAGTGAAGGAAAAACAAATACAAGTAGAATCAGAAACACAGTTAAAGATGAAAGGTATGGATGTAAACTCACACGCAGAGATCTCTGCTACTAAATTAAAAAGTCAACAAGAAGAAAATAAGTTTAATAAGTACAAGAATATTATTAAACCATTCTGTAAAGAAGATTCCATATCAGCCTGGACAGAAAATGTCGAGTATCAGTTTAAATACCACCAAGTTCCAATAGAGATGTGGGCTATGATTTATATGAAGAACCTGAGTGGTGAGCCCCTTAAGGTGATAGAATCAATACCAACTGATCTTAGATCTAACTATCAATACATCCATGATAGGATAATGCAGCACCTTTTACTTGATGCCCCAGGGTATCAGGTTCAGTTCTCAAATTTAAAACCAAAACCTAGTGAGACTTTCATTGATTACGTCTCAAATGTCCAAAGTGTACTAAATAGGTGGCTTAATGCAGCTAATATAGGAAAAGACTTTGACAGACTTAGAAATCTAATAGCCATGGATAAAGTCATATCCACTATACCATCTCCTTTTGCTAAATTCCTGCAGCAGTCAGATATTGAGACCATAGAACAATTTGAAAAGAAAGGCTCTGCATATTTTTCCCCAAATAGAGATATTTTTAAGACTTCAAATAACGACTCTGAAATAGTTGCTTTTGTAAAGGACCAGCCTAAAAACTATCAGAGTAATAGAAAACCATTTCATAAAGTCGACAAGAAAGATAAGAAGGTGTCGAAATGTGTCTACTGTCAACTTTTGCATGACGCTTATTCTATGTGTGATAAATCGCCTAACTATCCAGCACATCTTGAGAATGTCATTAAGAAGCAACAAAACAAAAGAACTGCATACAGGCGTGCAGTCAAATGCTTCTTTTGTTCCAGCTACGGCCATTATTCAAATAAGTGCCTGGGCCGCCAACGTATGAAAGCCAACAATGCTATTTTGATTGATACATCTTCTGATAGTGGTAGTGAGACTGAGTGTGAAGTTGAAAATGAATTACCTTTTAACCAAGCTGAAGATGTGTGTTGTGTAAACGATATATTGAGCTTTGACAGTTGTGAGCGATGTCACCAATTTCATGCAGACGGACAATTAGAATGTGGACATACAGTAACATTCTCAACTGAGAGTGTAAATGCAGCATTAGCCTCCAGAGGCAATTTGGTGTTCCACAATGCAATGGTCAACGACAGACCATGCCAATTTTTGCTGGACAGCGGCAGCACCCTTATTGGTCTTAGAAAGGAACTAGTGAGTCCAAATGATTATACAGGTGACTCAGTCAAATTCCGAACCTTTTCGGGTAACATTGAAATTTACCCTTTGGCCAAAGCCCGTATTAACACTCCTTTCCTTTCTGGTACCTTTACTTGTGCAATACCTGACAACCCTTGTACTGATTTAATTTTGGGTTGCTTACCCCAATTGAAACAATGCACTAGCGATGAAATAGCTGCATGGACAAAATTAAATGCAGCTAATGCAACAACCAGAGCAGACGCTATGAAACATCAAGATACACTACAAGATGAGAGACTACTGTTGCTATCACCAACTAGCACGGATGATACCACCAGACAAAAATTCATAGAACAGCAGAAAGCTGATCCTAGTGTGTCTCCATATTTAAAATTATTGAAAGAAAAAGCCAAAGTGACAAAAAACGCATCATGGTTCTTTAGACTTAGTAATGGTATTCTTACTAGGTATTATACAACTGGTAACCATGAGATTCAGCAAACGGTGTTACCTGTACAACACCCCCTAACTGTGCTAAAGATTGCACATGAGTCACCGTTTGCTGGTCACCTTGCATATGACAAAACCAGGGCCAGAATTCAGGCTCATTTTTATTGGCCAGGTTTTTGTAATGATATGAAATTATTTTGTCGTTCTTGTAATGTCTGTCAACAACTAGTACGTAAGGGTAAACATCCTACAGCTGAAGTACAACCTTCTACACTGGCTTCTAGGCCATTTGAGAGTGTGGCGGTAGATATTGTTGGACCCCTGAATCAGGTGTCCAGCAAAGGAAATCGCTTCATATTAACGATGGTAGACCTATGTTCAAGGTGGGTTGAGGCAGTAGCTTTGAAATACATCACCTCCAAAGATGTTGCCATTGTATTTTTACACCTGTTCTCACGATTCGGATTTCCTCGTACCATCTTATCCGATCGTGGAACTCAATTCATATCGGCTGCAACGCAAGCCCTTACAAAAATGTTAGGGTGTTTAAACAGCATTTTACAACAGCGTACCATCCAGCCAGCAATGGCATAGTAGAGAAAATTAACGGAGATCTTAAGCATATGCTGGCTAAGGTAACAGCAGAAAACCCAGCTGATTGGGATACACTGTTACCAACAGTGCTGTTCGCCTATCGGGAGATTCCCCATTCAAGCACGGGTTTCTCACCGTTTGAAATAGTATACGGGGCTAACCCACGTGGACCCCTAACCATTTATCATCAGGTAATAACTAATTCCATCGAAATTCCAACCCCAAAAACACCTTATGAAATGGTGACAGAAACACGAGATAAAATCATGAAATCGTGTATCATAGCTAAGGCAGCTTTGGAGAGGAATGGTCAAATCTACTGCCAATACGCAAACAAAGGGGCAAGAACAATTGATCTTGAACCAGATCAAGACATACTTTTGTTACTTCCAGACAAACGAAATTTATTATTGACCTCATGGCAAGGTGGTACGAAAAATTTCAGATGTCGACTATGAAATATCGATAAACGGACACTTAAAGATATTTCATGTCAACATGTTGAAACCCTACTTTTAACGACAAGAGACAGAAGTAGAGACAGACGAACACAGTGCACCCACACCTAGTGATGAGACGACAGACGTACACATCGCAACTACACTAGTTAAATAATAGATAATTAATAGATTAAATAATAGTAAAGAGCCAACGGCAATAAAAATGTATCATCCATTTCCTCTCACACGACTTGCAAGTTCCTTGTGTGGTGCGAGAGAAGTAATCCTATGATGCCTGAAACATCAGTTGCTGACAGAGAGGCAATAACTCCATCCCTGGTCTTAACCGGTCTCGGAATCAAAGCGAGAGGCAACTGTTACGGGTTATAAGTCCTTGTCAGTTGGCGTAGACATGGGGCGCCACGCGTTGCCTCTGACGATGGGAGACACCTACAGGTGTCACTGATCAGCTACCGCCCGCCTCAAGCTGGGCAGCTCCCAGCCAATTGGGAGCTGATCCGCCACAGCCTGCCTGCTTCAATGGGTGCTTGGGGCTAGGACAAAATCGGAATCGCAGGCTGTAAAACCAATGCACTAGGTACTAATAAAAAGAATAGAAACCTCAAGCTACGGCTTGCAACCTGGAACGTGAGAACCATGTGTCCAGGATTTTCTACTGACTTGACAAATATTGACGATGTGATTGATGCTGAACTCAATCGTCTTAACATTGATATTGCTGGTCTGCAAGAGACTTGCCTCGCTGAGGAAGGGTCACTCAGGGAAAACAATTACACCTTTTTTGGAAGGGAAGAGGGCAGGCAGAAAAAAGGCAACATGGTGTGGGCTTTGCAGTGAAGAATTCGCTACTGGGAATGATTGATATCCCAGCTGGAGGTAATGAAGGATTATTATCACTGCGCTTGGCAACCTCTTGTGGATTTGCCACCATTCTCACTGCATATGCACCGACACTCGCTTCCTCTGATGATGTGAAGGATACGTTATATGAGCAGCTAGACTCTGCGATTAAGGCAGTTCCAAAATCCGACTTCATTTATATGATCGGTGATTTCAATGCTCGTGTGGGCAAGGACTCGAGTTCATGGCCAGTGTGCATTGGAAAATACAACATCGGTTGCATGAATGATAATGGGCAAAGGCTGCTGGAGCATTGCACTAGAAATGACCTATGTATTACAAACTCCTTTTTTAAAACAAAAGAGATGCATAACGTCACTTGGAAACATCCAAGATCCAGCCATTGGCATCAGCTGGACTTCATTATCACACGGAGACAACATCTGAACCATACATCATTAACTCGAAGTTACCACAGTGCTGACTGTGATACAGATCATTCTTTGGTTGTTGCAAAGGTTAGACTGAGACCAAAGTGAATCTACACAGCTAAACACAAGTGTAGCCCCTGGATTAATATTACTAACACTCACGATCCTGGAAAGTGCTTTGAATTTCAACAGCAACTTGAAGACGCTTTCAATGATACATCAGAAAATTTTATAGTAAATGATAAATGGAGTAAACTTAAGGAAACTATTTATAAAACAGCGGTAGGGGTTTACGGCACTGTGGATCATAAGAGACAGGACTGGTTTGCGGCCAGATACTGCAGCCCTTGATTGATAAAAAGAAGATAGCTCTCTTAAGAAACAAGGAAAGACCAACTCGTAACACTCTGAGTGAGCTGAAGCAAGCGAGGAAGGATGTACAAAAGGCTGCCAGGCAGTGTGCGAATGACTATTGGATTAAGTTATGTGAGTCCATTCAAATCGCAAGTGATAAGGGAAACATCAGAAGCATGTATGAAGGGATAAAGAAAGCCTGTGGTCCAATGATCAAAAGAAGTGCACCGCTGAAAACCTTGACTAGAGAAATCATCACTGATAAGAAACAGAAGATGGATAGATGGGTCGAGCACTATTTAGGGCTTTACTCAAGTGAGACCAAGCTAGCGGATGATGCCCTCAACGCCATAGAGGCACTGCCAACTCTTGACCACCTGGACACACTTCCCAATATAACAGAAGTTAAGTGTGCTATAAATGAGTTTGCATCTGGCAAGGCTCCAGGTAAGGATTGGGATTCCAATAGAGGTAATCAGGAGTGGTCAAGACACACTCGCTCTACAGATCCACCAGCTAATAGAGCTATGCTGGCGAGAAGGACAAGTCCCACAGGATATCAAAGATTCAAACATCATAACGCTGTACAAGAACAAGGGAGATCGGAGCGACTGTAACAACTATAGGGGTATCTCACTTCTGTGTATTGTTGGGAAAGTATTTGCCAGAATTGTCCTGCACAAACTTTAAGTCCTGGGAGATCAAGTCTACCCCGAATCACAGTGCGGCTTCCGTCAGAACCGGTCTACCATTGATATGATATTCTCATTGCGACAGATGCAAGAAAAATGCCGTGAACAAAATCAGCCACTGTTTATTGCCTTCATCGACCTCACAAAGGCATTCGATTTGGTCAGTCGTGAGGGTTTGTTCAAAGCACTAAAGAAGATTGGCTGCCCACCAACTCTTCTGTCCATTGTGGAATCGTTCCACACAGGCATGAAGGGTATAATCAAGTTTGATGGCTCAACTTCAGAAGAGTTTGAAATCAAGAGTGGAGTTAAGCAAGGTTGTGTACTATTCCCCACCCTCTTTGGAATATACTTTTCACTTCTACTGAAATATGCCTTTCGTGATCAGGATGACGGTATATACATTCACTCACGCTCAGATGGTGGCCTCTATAATGCTCAGAGATTGAAGGCCAAGACCAAAATTAGCAGGGTACTAATCAGAGAGTTGCTTTTTGCGGATGATGCTGAGATTACGACCCACTCTGACGAAGAATTACAACATCTACTATCTGCATTCTCCAATGCTTGTTCTGAATTTGGTTTAACAATTAACAAAAAGAAGACACCGATTATGTCACAAGGTGCACATGGTGTACCATCAATCTTTATTGACGACCCCGAACTGGAGATAGTAGACCATTTTACATATCTAGGATACAGAGATAAATAGCAAATTATCCCTCGATCAGGAAATCAACATCAGGATTGGCAAGGCAGCAACAACAATGAACTTGTTAGCAAAAAGAGTCTGGGAGAACAGGAAGCTTACTGCCAAAACAAAAGTCCTCGTCTACCAAGCCTGTGTCCTTAGTACTCTTCTTTATGGCAGTGAAACCTGGACAACTTACTCACGCCAAGAGAAACATTTAAACGGCTTTCATATGCGGTGTCTGCGAAGAATACTTGGTATTAAGTGGCAAGACAAAATCACAAATACTGAAGTATTGGAAAGATCAGGTTGTGTGACGGTGTATTCCATGCTCAGTCTTCGTAGACTTAGATGGATAGGACACGTTAGGAGGATGGATGATGGTAGAATACCAAAGGACATCTTTTTTGGTTAATTACAGACGGGTAGGAGATCTCAGGGTCGGCCTCTACTACGATACAAAGCTGTGTGTAAGCGAGACATGATTGATACAGGCATTGATAATGCACATTGTGAGCACGTCGCCGCTGAACGTGTTGCATGGAGGGCAACTATCAGAAATGGAATAAAGACAAAGGAGAAAATGATTGCAGATAAAGCACACACAGAGCGTGAGAGACGTAAGATGGTGCAAAATGGTGGAAATGACCATGTTTTCACATGCACCTACTGTGGGCAAACATTTGCAGCAAGAATTGGCCTTACCAGCCACACTCGCCACCTCCATGGATCGTAGTTATTAAGCCTTTTTGAAGCACAATGTACCAAACTATCGTCTGTCAAGACGGAAAGGTGCCAATGTATATATTCTATCAACAACTGAGTCTCTGAGTCCTTAGTTTAGACATGTGAACACAGAACAAATACTCGCACCTATCACTGATCATGCTAACATTTACAACAAGATAACTCACAATATAATATAAATAATCTGCCCCGAAATTGACAGCATTCTTCACAATGAACACACATATAATTTATTCGAGGCAGTATGTCACAGTTACAGCTATATCCGATGTCTAAACTATGAATTGTCTTTTCCAAAAATCCCGGACATAAGTCGGAGAACGGTATGCTGGAGACTGTCATCACCAAACAAAATGTCTGTAATGGTTATAAAGAGTGCCATGGTAGTTTGGAATACATGGACTATACATGAAGCACAATGTACCAAACTATCGTCTGTCAAGACGGAAAGGTGCCAATGTATATATTCTATCAACAACTGAGTCTCTGAGTCCTTAGTTTAGACATGTGAACACAGAACAAATACTCGCACCTATCACTGATCATGCTAACATTTACAACAAGATAACTCACAATATAATATAAATAATCTGCCCCGAAATTGACAGCATTCTTCACAATGAACACACATATAATTTATTCGAGGCAGTATGTCACAGTTACAGCTATATCCGATGTCTAAACTATGAATTGTCTTTTCCAAAAATCCCGGACATAAGTCGGAGAACGGTATGCTGGAGACTGTCATCGCCAAACAAAATGTCTGTAATGGTTATAAAGAGTGCCATGGTAGTTTGGAATACATGGACTATTTTTATTACGGAGTCACCTGGTTTATGTTGCCTTGGAAATCTTGACTTCGAAATGAAACAGTCTTCGATCTTGGTTATCACAGTCGCCGGTCGCTTCTTCTCCTGCAATTGAAAGTGGTTCAGGTCCTCTGCGCTAAGGATACTGTGGTAGCAGGATGTCCCAAACTCAGGGCAAATAATCTCCATCAAGACGGCGTCTGATGTCCTTGAGCAACATGTAGTGGTAGAATTAATCTTAACTGACAATATGACAGCCACTTCTCGATTGGCCGTAGAGCTTTTCTCGTTGTAGACAACATCGTATGTAACAACACCGTGTGATGGGTTTGTTATCGTCACACCACCACAAAAAGTTGATACTGATACAATCCACACAAAGGAGGGTCCTGTAACAATAATAGAAAAAAGGTGAACCCTCCAAATATAATCAAATTCCATCACCACCTCACCCACTTCATTACCAACACAATCTCTAATCTCTCAGATCCACAGGATAAGACCAATATCCCTGGACTGTCTAACAAGACATTATAGACTTGAGAACAGATCTTCTTGTCGAAAAAATTTTACAATCAAGAGACATTGCCCATGTCATAATGACCGAAGTTGAGCATCCAAAAGATTAAAACGGTACACACCCGCTCTCTATGAAGCAAAGTACAGATATGCGCAGGGTCTCTGCACTACAACATGATGATGACAAAATGAACATCACGAAACTCCCACCGTAGGGAACCAATCTTTCACTTTGAATTAGAGGAGTAAGATTCCCCCTTATATTTCCTACCCAAGCTTTGACCACCAACGCCATAGGACTCGAAGTATACTTGGAAAACCATTCAGTTAGAATCAGCCATTGCGACCTCATCATTTCTGAACCTTTCTATCTAACGCTTATCTGGGCCCATGCACTAACACCACTACCCACTATTACATAATGTCTCGTTCAAAGTACTAACTTTCGATTGGACTGGTCAGATAGATTTGTAACATAGATTATTACCCATACTATCAAAATAATTTCTACTCAATTTCTTTGTAGACCTCCCCCTGTTTTTCAAGAGATGAAGCTTAAAATACAACCATCCTCCTGCCATGATTCGAAAATCGCTCTTTAAATAGTTAACGAAAAACACGACTTTGGTAAGACAGATTCACATAAACAGATAGAGTAAATAAGAAGTAATAAGTGTTAATAACTGAGAAACAGTACAGTAGAGACTGAGTCATGAATTAACACGAATAATAATCAGCCCGCACTAGATGGGTCTAGGACCATGTCTAGGACTGGGTCTAGGACATGTGACAAGGCCGAATTCGGACATCCCACGGTTTTTAAAGTTATTCGGCAGGGAATCTTGTTAGCGTTAAGATTTAAATATTGAGCACAACCCACTACTGACAACGCTGATTGCATTCTGTTATGAACCTAAGGCGTTAGAATTGTCGCTACAGAAACTGACTGTGTATATTTTCTGAACAACATTTGAAGAAGGAGATTGCCAATGTCTACTAAGTCAGCAAGCAATTCTTTAAGGACAGTATGAACGAAAGTCCCGTCAAACTAGACAGCATTAGGCAGCATTAAAATGACGATGTGTAAACTCTATCAGCTCGATTAAAAGGAAGTCAACTATGGACATGCGTAGTTAGTGTGTTCATAATCTTGAGCACATTCAGTAAATAGTGCCTGTGTAACATTTGCTTCTTAGACTTTTAGAGTTTGACAGTGAGAGAATGGCGTTCACGCTCTTGACGACAGGGTCAGATTCTGAGCCATTGACAGCGGGTCAGAAGGCCAGGCATGTAAACAAGTTACAATACTGGGTCGCGCAGTGAGTGAGGCGTGACATTGGTGGTTTGCTTAATTATTATCCTCGTTGTTCATAAATAAACTTTGAAGTTGACTGTGACGCAAGCGTTGTCCTACTTACCCAGCTGTGCCATACTTAATATTGTCAAATGTTATTTACAATAGAACGATGCAGGTAACATTATGGCACATCCCCAAGCCGCATGGAGAGCATGTTATGGTTTTGACCGAGCCTCTGACGTCGCGAGTTTTATCAAACTTTACCCTAGAACGGGACTTAAGAAAGCAAAAGACAGACATGCGTGCCACTCAGTTTACTTCAGAACACATGGACTTTGTGTGATCCCTGGGATGAAACTTTTAGAGTCGTCGTGATGCTAGGGTCGCTTTGACCGATAGGTACGAAGCTGGCGCATTTCGTGACAGTTTCTCTCAGCCAAGTGAACGATTCACTAGTTTCCACAGTTTTCATAAAGGTGTTTGACACCGAAACCGCTAAGATATCATCGCGCCTGGATACACATTGATGGTGTTACTAACAGAAAGTGAGCAAGAGTTACAAAATCTAGTGGAACAAGTAAACCGGCATAGTGCAGAATGTAGCTTAGATATTAACATCCAAAGAACAAACAATTTGATAATTAGCAGTGGAAAGGAAATGTCAGCAATGAACATCACATTTTAACGGGGAGATAATAGATTACGTAACAGGTTTCCCTATCTTGGACATGTAATACCAGATAATGACACAAGTAAAACAGAAATAAAAATGAGAATATGAATGGTCAAAAAATGCTTTCAACATCATGAAATCAGTATTAACATCTAGTGAGATTAACAACGCATTAAAAATGAGAATTGTTAAATGTTATGTCTATTCTACACTGCTATATAGTTCGGAAACCTGGACATTGAACAAGCAATTAGAAAGTCGAATAGAGACCCTGGAGATGTGGATATACAAAAGAATATGTCGTATTTATGAAAACAAATACAATCATACACATGTGTTCTAAAAAAACACACACACACAGAGGGATGAAAAGAGAATTGATGAAAGAAATGAAAAAGATACAAGTGAAATATTTCTACCACGTTAAAATGCATAACATTCTTATAAACACCATACTGGAGGATAAGGCAAGCGAGCAAGAGGCAGACACCGATGCAAGTGGGAAGATAACATCAAGAGATGGACGAACAGCAATCTGACAGAATGTACAGTCAAGCCAAGAGACAGACAATGCTGGAAATCCACCGCAGCCAACCTTTATTGCGGAGACGGTACTCTATTGATTTCTTAAAGTATATAAAAGCGACCTTTATTTCTTTCTAGCCGTTTGGAAAATAATATGTGTTTGCAGAGGGAGACGACTGCGACAATGTTGTATATATGCAAATGAAAATATCAGTTGTGTCCCTTTCTGATAACAGTCCACTGTGGATTTGTGATCAGCAATGACTTTTGCAATTGGTTACGGGCTAAATGATAAATTAAATACAGAACACACCATTATATTGATTACATTTATATTCCACTAGCTGACACGGCCCGGCTTCGCCCAGTCCCTGGCGGGGATCTATCTATCTGTCTACCTGCCTGCCTGCCTGCCTATCTATCTATCTATCTATCTATCTATCTATCTATCTATCTATCTATCTATCTATCTATCTATCTATCTATCTATCTATCTATCTATCTATCTATCTATCTATCTATCTATCTATCTATCTATCTATCTATCTATCTATCTATCTATCTATCTATCTATCTATCTATCTATCTATCTATCTATCTATCTATCTATCTATCTATCTATCTATCTATCTATCTATCTATCTATCTATCTATCTATCTATCTATCTATCTATCTATCTATCTATCTATCTATCTATCTATCTATCTATCTATCTATATGTCTGTCTGTCTGTCTGTCTGTCTGTCTGTCTGTCTAATCTACCTACCTACCTACCTACTTACCTACCTACTTACCTATCTATGTAGTAGAAGAATAGATAGTACTGAAAGTAAACTTACCAAGAAATCACGAACAGCCAATAAATGGTGGGCGATGGGTTGACTGCAGAGTACTGCAAAGGATATGCAACTAACTTTCTCTCACAAAAAAATTAAATTTTTTTATACGAACGAAAATCTTTATTTCCAAAGGGTTAAGAATTGGGCACGCAGGCCCGTCCTACACTCTGCCCTTCTTCTCTATTTCCTCTCATACATTCTTTCATTCAACATCTCTTATGAAGCAATTCTTTGACAACAAAACGCATGAAAAATAACTCGTTGAGGCAATGTTTAACATGGGTATCATAAATACAAAACGTGGGTGTAACTGGCATTCATATGGGAATGTTTAAAAAAAAATTGAGCAACACATATAATGTGCTGTTGAAGAAAAATAAAAAAGATGAGATAGAAAATTTTCACGTATTTAAAATAGATGCATTATTTTATGAAAACTTTAAAAATGCCTTAAAGATTGCATCATTATACATTATAACGCATATGCCTGTAGATAACTGTAGATAAACATTTTATAAAGCTTTGATAAAGTGCAACAATTATATACAAAATATATAGCAATGCTACTAAAAGTTATGTTCCCTGGATGTAACGTTTCTTAAGTTAAGTCCCCTCGCTATATATTAATTGTAATGTAAATTAAAAAATTAAACTTTATTAGGTAAATAACTGTTTGTACACTAACATACTATGCCAGTTGGCTGCACGAGAATGAGAAGAACACATGTAGAAAATGTCGACTCAATTGGATGGACCGTTCGCGAACGCATAAAGAACATACGGACATACATTGTCATATATATATAACTGATATATATATATATATATATATATATATATATATATATATATATATATATATATATATATATATGTTAATTCTGCCTTAATTAAATGAAACTGATGAGGAAAAGGAGGGATTTGCTGATTAAAGCTAATGCAGTGAGGTTAGAAAGTCAGACCATATAGATGTGAAATGTAATTGTCATGTCATAACAGCAAAGGCATGCCATATGATTTATAACGTGGAAAGATGTCAACAAATGCCTAGTGCTACAATGTTCTCCGAAGAATATGTCATTGAATGATGATGGTGAAGATGGTGATATGTTAATTTAATTTAGTTAGTTAGTTAGTTAATTTAGTTAGTCGACAGATCATCCTCATTGCACATCGAACCATCCAGTCCATAAATGGTCGGATCCCCTCCTCAGCAAATCCCGCAGCGTGTAGCGGCTAACGACACCAGTTCTGTGTTGGTTTATCAGTCTTCTTTTGCTTCCTGCGTAGTGTTCTTGTTTGGCCACCCCTCTTTTAATTTGCTGTTCTCGCAGTCTGGCCATGGTTGTAGATTCACAGTCATCGCTTGGTTCTCGCAAAAGTCTTACTTCTCGTAGAGCATTCAGAATGTCAGCTTGGTCCATGGCGTGTCCGTCATCCACAGTAGCGTTACCTGCGAGCTTGTCAGCCCGCTCATTCCCTTGTACTCCCACATGCCCTGGCACGAAGATGAAACTAATCTTTGCCAGCCGAGACCGCTGCAGAGACATCAACCATTCTCTTCGGATCTCCCCCATCTCTATCCTCTGGAGCATGTTCATTGATTCGCTAAGGAAACATGCCCTAGTGAATGTCTGTGTCTCGAGCCATGCTTTTGCTTTACTTACTGCCATGACTTCCATAGTCAAGCTACTTGTGGTCTCAGCAAAAGCACCAGAGTCCTCCTTCACAATTCTCCCTCCAGCCCGAGCTGTAAAGGCCCATGAGCTTCTCACATGTCGGACGACCGACCCATCTGTGTAAATGACAGCATCACCGTCTAGCGAATTCTCGAAAATCAAGGCTTGTACTTCCGCCTCCACAGCTGCCGGGTTTTCTTGTCTGCATTTTCTGTCTAGTTGGATGAAAACTTAAAAGGATGTTCAGAAATCTGTTGGCACTTGTACCCACTCCTCGCCAGGTTCTAAGTCCTCAAGTGAACACACCTGTTGAAGAATGTCTTCGGCTTGACCCATCCACGACCGTCCTCTTTTTAACCTGCTGCCCTTCACCTTCATAATTTCACTATACAGTGGATGTTGTGTGTTTGCGTTAACTCTGAGGAAGGCGCGAGCTCTCCAGACTTGTATTCTGTCTTCTATTGTTGGAAAATCAAAAAGTAGCGCATCGCCCTGCATGCTGTATCTCTTGTGAACCCAAGAATAAAGCGCATAGCTTCATTCTGTATCCTTTCCATCCGTTCTATCTGCTTACAGCTGAAAGTCAGGATTGCCATTGCATACTCAAAAACAGACATGAGCTCTTCATATAGAAAACATAGATGGCGCTGCTCACAGTTTGCTGCCGTCATCACCCGCATCGCAGCCAACCCCCGCTTGGCCTTTGTTATCACCTGGTCTATGTGCTCATTATAAGCAAGGCTTCGATCAAACCGTATCCCCAGGTAATTCATTGCCTGCTTTCTTTCCACCGTTTCTAACACAGATTTACAGTTGGTGTTGGAGTGTTGACAATATGATTATTCAACGAGAACCAAGTCACTGTTGTCTTTGTTGGATTGACCATTGCCCCAGCCTCAACACACCAAGTACTTATGCGATTGAGTTCGGTTTGTAGTTCCACAGCAACTTGACCTGGTGATATGTCTGTCTGTCTGTCTGTCTGTCTGTCTGTCTGTCTGTCTGTCTGTCTGTCTGTCTGTCTGTCTGTCTGTCTGTCTGTCTGTCTGTCTGTGGGTGGATGTGTCTGTCTTTCTGTCTGTCTGTGTGTGTGCGCGTGTGTGTGTATGTGTGCGCTTATGTGCGTATGTCTGTCTATTTTAAGCGAATCTATCATTATCATCATACTCATCATCACCATCATCATCATCATCATCAACATCATCATCATCATCATCATCATCATCATCATCATCATCACCATCATCATCATCAACCAGTGACTTATCCTACCCACAACATTGTACCCATAGGAATCTTTTGAAGTTTCTCTGCATCATAAAACAAGTTCCCAGCCGTTGCTACTGTCACGTGTAAATTGGCTTTCACATGGTAAATCCGTTCTTTCTCTTCTAACTGCCCCGGTAACTACAGTCCATAATTTGCGTTTCCATAAATGCGTGTATTTGTACGTGACCCACATATTTACACTTCTTAATGTTATCTGGAGCCGGCTCCTGGCTTAGAGGTTATGACTTTTCCCCGTAATCTCGTATACTCTCGTAGGTAACGTGATGACGGTGAGAATCAGCAGTGGTTCGAATCGCATCGATAACTTACGGGGTTTGTGAGCCGGCCGCTCAGAAAGCAATGGCAAACTACTGAGCATAATCTTGCCAAGAAATCAACATACAGTTGAAAGATGCTGGTGTTGACAGCGATGTCCTGTAAAGGATGTGCAAAAAAAAAAAATGTTATCTGAAAAGCCAATATTATGAAATTGTTCTAGTGGATCGGTTTGTTATCCTTTTGGACAAAAAAGTGTTCATACATTCTGTAACGCTTATATTCAAAAGTGCTTATGTGATTCTTAGCTGATTGGTGGATATCTTTCTAAAGATTTACGGAGTAAATTCGTAATCCCGCTTACGGCGTTTGAAACAATTGCGCGCTATTTAGCAGCAGCCGCCTTAGCGTTGATTTTCATACCATGTTACGAGTGCTGGCGTTCAGCAATGTCAGAATACTGAACGTAAACTTGCCACGAAATCACAAACATCCAAAAACTGGCGGGGATGACTGCGACGACCTGTAAATGATATGCAGCTAACATTTACAATGTTACTACATGGCATAAGCGTGATATATGTGCACGGAATTTCTAACCAATATACGAAAGATTTACTCAGGCATATTCTTGAACAAGTGAATCGGTACAACTATCTCGGAACAGTCATAACATCTGATGGGAGATGCTTTGAAGAGATTAGAACAAGAATTGCTATGGCGAAGGTAGCCTTTTGCAAGATGAAAAACATACTGACCAATAAAAAGATATCAATTGAAACGAGAAAAAGAGTGTTGAAGTGCTACATAGAACCTGTACTTTTATATGGATGTGAAGCGTGGACAATGAGCAGACAAGCTTAAAAACATCTGATGGCTGTGGAAATGTGGTTTCTGAGGAAAATGCAAAGAATACCATGGACAGACAGAAAAACCAATGAGCAAGTCCTACAAGAAACAAATGAAGATCGTAAACTGATTAGAGACATTAGACGTAGACAGTCACAATTCCATGGGCATGTTATGAGAAGAAATGGATTGGAGAACTTGGTGACAGCTGGCAAGATGGAAGGGAAGAGACCAAAGGGAAGACCAAGAAGTAAATACCTGGATGGCTTGGCCACATGGCTTTGGCCACATGTCATGGTCGAGACATGAACACGGACCTGATCCACGACTCTGGTGATCGACTGAGATGGCAAAACATGACCGCCCATGCTTACCGGGATGGCACATGATGGATGGATGGACTCATTTAATTCCTGCATGAACTCATCACGTTCATTTAATGAAGACAGAATTAGCATATGCAATAACACTTTAATCAACAATAATAGTGTTCTCTGCCTGGAATTGTTACAGGCAAGACAATAAACACTTAGCCAGTTGCAATAGGGCATTGTTAGACGTTAATCTAAAGTGCATTGTTATCAGAAAGGGACACAACTGATATTTTCATGCCTGTATTAACATCATTGTCGCAGTTGCCTCCCTCTACAAACACAGGTTTTTCTCAAACGATTCTAATCAAGCAATGGTCCCTATTATACACTCTAAGGAACATTTTGCTTACGTTTTCCAGACATCGTTGCCAGTCTTGAATACGTGGGGTTTTGTTTATATAATATCTAATAACTGAAAACTAATAACTGAAAACTAAGGACTCAAAACAAAAGGTCTAGTGGATTGTTTATTTTTTTAAGTTGCTTATCCTTTACCGAACGTTGTAGTCAATACCAGCATTTTACTGCCATTCCCGATGTCTTGGCAAGATATACGTTCAGTAGTTTCTGAACGACCGGCTCCCATACCACCATGTTAAAACCAGCGCGACACGGTCTGCTGCCAAATCAGTCATCGCTTTGTTTTAAACGCGGGTAAGCGGCATTACGAATCGCATCCGCAACGTCATCGCCACGGAGGCCGGCTAGTGGATTAATGCATCCGAAAATCCAGAGCAGCCATTATTATAAGCAGCCATAAGTGTTCAGTACCCCTAAGGTATCTATAAACAGGGATCATCCTACTTCCTGCCTAGGTTGCTAAAATCTAAACAACAAATATTGTACAGAAAACAAAGTTAATAAATATGGGTATTGAAGAAAATATTTATCTAAAAAAGAATGCCTTTACCCCATATAGACAACGATCACCGTGAAATTAATAAGCTTGTGAGGGTAAAACAGTGAGCAGCTGCTATCTGCTGCTGACTCAGCCACATGACTAGCATTCTGAGCCGACGATGGGCCCCATTACAACTTCTCCTTCTCCTTAAGGGTGAACGGGTAAAGGGTAATTGTGAAATCGAATCGAAAAGGAAATACAAATGAGCACTTGAGAAATAAAAAACTAACTTATCACAGAATGTCCCATTAAAACTAGTCCTTAATTCCAGTAGAAGATCAGTTTCTTGGCAGTGTTCATGTTGGCAAAAGAAATCACTCAGTTTCGAGAATGTAGAGTTATTTTTAAAAATGTAACTTCCTCTAGCCAGTCTCTCTGGCTGAGGGTTACAACACTTTCTCCGTAATCCCGTTTATCACGCAGAGTCTCGTAGCGGGAGAGAACTGGGTGCGGTTCGACCCCCGCTGGTGACTTGCGGGATACTGAGCCGGCCGCTCAGAAAGCAATGGCAAACTACTGAGCGTAATCTTGCCAAGAAATCAACAGACAGCTGAAAGATGCTGCTGTTGACAGCGATGTCCTGTAAAGGATATGCAAAAAAAAAAAAAATAAAATAACTTCCTCTGGAGGATTACAAAGTGGACTTCCATCCAATTGAGTGACTTGCTGTTGATCATCATATGTGTCAGGATCTTATAATTGGCTCGTTAGCTAACACGTGTGAGACAGTACAAGTATAACGTGATTCGACGTAAGACACAGCAACACAAGTTCTATGGATTTATTGCCACATTAAATACAGAACGATAATTACAACAATCTACAATATATAACTCACGACGCTCACAACCACAATACAGCTCATAGGTCTGACGCTCAAGATATCAGTCGTTCGGCTTTCAATCACGGAGATTCACACAAACGCCTTGCTCTCATCGCACATGTCCGTCCAGTCTCCGGTCCCAGCTCGGTCTGAGGTTAGCACGCCAACTGCCCACTGCCTCTAGTGGTGTCACGTGTCCTGCGTGCGTCTGTCGTCAGCCTGACCGCTGGTCGCGTGTCAGGTAACAATCTTGTCAGCCGACAATTCTTGTCCGCCGGGTGTCGCAACGATGTTGCTGCACAGCTATACCATGTTAGGCTCTGACATTCTCCCCGGGTACCTCAATGAAAGATGTCATCTTTCATTCATGACGTATGTATATACTGGGGTAGTGTTAACTTCATGTCAGAGACTACTCTTTCCCAGTGTTATGCATGAAAATACATATATGGCATGGAAATATATACAAAAAATGTAAGTTGCATTGAAATGACAAATGAAGTACAACTTTTAACACAACTCAGGTTTCATCCCCCTGATGGCTGGTTACCTCCATTGCAATAATACCCAGTCAGATCAGTAGTACCAGCTTCACGCATCTACCTCGCAGCAATTTTGAAAAAAAACGTAATAATATGGTTGTTTTGCAACAGCCATCTAGCCAGACTGAAATACGACTTTATATGAGTCGTATTAAACACTCAAACTCTGACCTCATTTGGCCAGGAGCTCTTATGTTGGTTTGCAATGTTGGCAGCTCTCTGCCATGCTTGGTGGACGCCTACCCGGTGTGTTAACCATTTGAGCAACAAAATGTCTATTTATACAATACACATTAATGAATATGTTTCAAATTATGGCCCTTGGTGTAATTCGATAAATGCAAGGGAAGTAATTTTGACAATCAAGAAATTCAATAAATTACAATAATTATTTAATTTCTTAGCGTCATTGCTTGACGTTTCTTCATATTAACGAGAAAAAGTCGGTAATATGAATACATTAATCAAGGTATGATTCTAAGATTACACTAATCAAAATAAATAAGTACCCAATTGGTGTATTATATTTTATACATTCAAAAGGATTTTACAATCGTCGTAAGTTTTTGAATAATTGTATATCGTCTGCTAATTTTGCTATACTTTTTAAATTACACAGGAAGTACACACGAAACGCAAAATTTAGTTGCTGTTACACGGTTTGAACACAAATGCTCCCGTTTTATTTTGTAACGGATAGTTAAATGTTCTCAAAGTTCGTGTTTGATGTTCTAGTATTACAACTATCGGATTATGATGGAATGTTCTTATTTACGCTGTGTTCACAACTTCTGGATAAAGATTGAATGTTCTTATTTCCGATGTTCAACTGTCGAACATTTTGGATTAAATTCGATGCAGAGGTGGTGTAGAAGTCACTGTTCAGTCCACATTTGCACACGTCGTTAAAATATCACGGTGAAGAAAATCACTCACAGCTGTCACTGTTAAATGGTAAAGTTCGCTTCTGGTAAGTGGTTAAGCGTCTGTGACACTGTTCTTGGTGTATATTTACAATTAATAATGTTCTCTTTCTAATTCACACTACACA
Organism: Cepaea hortensis; assembly: GCA_963921405.1. Taxonomy (NCBI): domain Eukaryota; kingdom Metazoa; phylum Mollusca; class Gastropoda; order Stylommatophora; family Helicidae; genus Cepaea; species Cepaea hortensis. Next base: position 447,295,146 of record OY992876.1, on the reverse strand, counting down.
ATTATACTACACTCATTACATGGCTTGATTAAAATAAGTATATTATACATGTCGGTTTTTAACCGTATCACAATTACAATTATAGACCTTACACAGTAGGTGAATAGAAACAACATTCACTCATTGGTGGCTGTGTTGTTCTGAGTGTATTAGTACACTCTGCACTCAGACATTGCTTACTGGGTCGGTTGGACAACGTGACAAAAGATCGGCAATTGTATTGATTCTGCCTGAAATATGACGAACCTCGAAACTGTAATTTTGAAGCTTCAAGGACCAGCGAGCAATCATATTGTTGGATGGTACTCCGGCATTTATATACCGTAATGGACTGTTGTCAGTTTCGATGATAAAGTGACGCCATAGAAGGTATCTGGATAGTTTCGTCACACTTTCTACTAAGGCAAGTGCCTCTAATTGTGGAATGGACCATGTCCGCTCTCGAGGCCTTAGTTTTCTTGATATAAAATAAACAGGATGCAGGATGTTGTTGTATTCCTGCAACAGGACTGCCCCAATCGCAACGGAGCTAGCATCTGTTCTCAATCTGAAAGGTAAACGAATGTTGGGCAATTTAAGGATGAGATTATTCGAATTCTTATCAGAAAAGTATGTCAAAACTTTATGAAATGCATTTCGTAGGCATTCATCGTGTACAACTTTTTCAGGCTTATCCTTGGTTAGTAAGTTAGAAAAAACCTCGGTCAGTTCTGAAAAATCAGGAATGAATTGCCTGTAATAATTGATCAGTCCCAACAAACTCCGGACTTGTTTCTTATTAGTCGGGAGTGACAGTTTTAGAATTTTGGAGACAATTTTGTTGTCTGTCATGACAAAGCCATTGGATATTCTGTACCCCAAAAATGATATCTCTTGGTAAGCCATGCTCACCTTTGAAGGCTTCACTGTCAGTCCGTGCTGTCTGATACGTTCTAGTGTCTGTTCTAGTGTCTTTATATGTTCCGTCATTGTCTCTGTATGGACACAGATGTCGTCAATATAGCAAATGATATTAGGAATGTCAGATAGGAGGAGTCGTGTCATGCGTAAGAATGTGGCTGGGGCATTGACTAGCCCAAATGGAAGTTTGCACCATTCGTATAGTCCCCAAGGTGTGGCAAAAGCTGTTAGATGTCTGCTGTCTTCATGTACAGCTATCTGCCAGTAACCTTTAGACATGTCAAGCGTCGTAAAGAACTTAGCGTCAGTCAGTTCTGTCAGAAGATCGTCAGTGTTTGCCATTGGTTCAAGATCTAAAACAGTTATTTTGTTCAGTTTTCTGTAGTCGATGCAAAGTCGTATTGTCTTGTCCTTTTTGCGTACAATGACCATGGGTGAAGAGAAGTCTGATAAGGATCGTCTGATGATGTTGTTTTTTTCTAAGTTGATGATTTCTTGATGTAACTGTTCTTTGTAGTGTAATGGTATTGTGTATGGTCTGCATCTTATTGGTGTGTTTGATGTGAGTGTGATGTGATGCTGTACTAATTCTGTTTGTCCTGGGTTGTCAGAAAAGATGGTGTTGTACTGTTGTATCAACTGTTTGCAACTGTTTGTCTCTGCTTGACTTAAGTTTGGATTGATCTTGATCTCCTTCAAGCAGTTTGTCGTGTCTAATGTAGGTGTTGGAATCTCGTCGCTAGAATCGTCATCTTCGTGATCTATTATCACGGTGCAAGCTGTCGTATCGTCTTGTTCGTTGTTTCTGTTGTGGTATGGTCTTAGCATATTTATGTGAAATATTTTGTGTTTGTCTTTTATTAGGATTTCATAGTCTACAGGTGAGATTTGTCTTGTCACTTTAAAAGGTCCCTGCCAAGAATCAGTCAGTAGCTGTCTGTCACTAGGTAGTAGTAGTAGAACGTCCTGTCCAGGTGTCAATGTTATAGTCCTGTTACCTTTGTCTGCGTACTGTCTGTAAGTAGCACCAGATAGTTTAAGTGCATTTTTAGCAATTTCACATGATTTAATAATCCTTTCACGCAATGATGTTACATACACAAATGATGATATGGGTTTCAGTATTGGAGTAGAATCAGTTAACATTTGGTGATAAATTGTTAATGGGCCTCGTGGTTTGGCACCATAGATTAGTTCAAAAGGAGAGAAACCGGTACTAGAATGTGGTACCTCGCGATAAGCAAAAAGGACAGCTGGTAAGTATACATCCCAGTTGTTGGGGTGATCTTGAGTTACTTTGGCAAGCATGTGCTTCAGGTCCCCATTAAGCTTTTCTATAATCCCGCTAGAGTGAGGATGATAGGGGCTATTGAAAACTTGCTTCACTCCTAACATTTTAGTGAAAGCTTGGGTCGATGCGGCAATAAACTGAGTGCCTCTATCAGACTGGATGGTATCTGGGAACCCAATTCGGGAGAAGATATGGAAGAACACTTCCATGATGTCGTTGGCAGTAATGTTCTTTAGAGGAATCGCTTCTTGCCAGCGACTACATTGATCAACAAAAGTTAGAATATATTTATTCCCTCTAGTAGTTGTATGACTAAGAGGGCCCACAATGTCAACTGATAATTTTTCAAAAGGTCGACTGGCTAAGTCAGTGACTTGTAACTTTGCCTGTGGGTGTTTACCTTTTTTTACTAGTTTCTGGCATGTATCACAACTTCTGCAATATGTTCTTATGTCATTGCAAACTTTTGGCCAATGAAACTGTGTCAAAAGTCTTGACCTGGTTTTAACATATGCCCTATGACCTGCAAAAGGTATATCGTGAGCAAGATGTAAAGCTTGCTTGCGATAAGTAGTTGGCAAAACAGTTTGCTTCGTTGTAATGTCACCTCTGGTGTAATACCTGGTGAGTATATCATTGTGTAAAGCAAAATGCCATTTCGCATTTTTGGTTACTCTTGCCTTTTTGCCGATCAGGTCAAAGTACTTTGACAGTGAAGGATCAGCTTTTTGAGCTGTTATGAATTTTTCCTTCATAGAGTCACTAGGTGGTAATTCTGGGCTAAGCATTTGTATAGCCTCAGTTTGGTTACTTTCATCTTGCACTCTAGCAGTAGCTCTTGTTACTGCGTTCACACACTCAATGACATCAGATGATGATGGAATGATATCGTCAATGATGTGATGAGAACTTAGTGCTGCATTAGCTAACATACATTCAATAGGTGATATGACATTTTCAGTGATGACATTTGGTGGTGATGTGTTATCATCAATACATAGTGATGTTATGTCATGATAATGAGGTTTGTCATTCACCTCAGGTAAATTTCCTATGATTATATCGCACACTGGGTTTGTAAGTGCCGCGACCTTTACTTTCCCGGTGAGGAATGGTGTTTCAATGTATGCCCATGCTAATGGATATTTTTCAATATTGCCTGAAAATGTTCTACATGTGATGTGTCTGCCTGTATAGTCTGTAGGCGTTATGAATGTTGTTTTCAGGCCAATAAGTGTACTTCCGGTGTCGCGAAGTACTGTAGCAAACTTGCCATTAACATACCCGTGATGGATGTCTAATCTGCCTTTTGAGTCTATTACCAAGTTAGCTTCCTCATTGGCAATAGGGATGGCGTGCCCGCATGTTAAGATACCATCTTCATAGAAGGTGTTACAGACAGTGCATTTATTAGCACTAAATACATCACAAGCCTGTGCTGCATTCACAGGATGTTTCTCTGGATTTTCGTCTTCTGACGCTGAGCTATCGAACAATGCGGCATTGGCTTTGTTGGTCATATGCCTGCCTCTACAATCCATGCGATGGTGCCCGAAAGCCTTGCAGAGAAAACATTTACGTAAACTTTTGAACGATTTACGCTCTCTGTCTTGTCTGTTTACCCTATTTTGCAAGTATGTTTGGTACCCTGGGTTTTTATCGCACATCTCGTTCAAATGGTGAGAAAATTTACAATGAATGCAATGTCTAAATTTCTCAGAGGTAGGCCTGTTTGGTTTTTGCCTACTATAGTTTTTCTCATAGTTGGCTGCTGCTACCCAGTTACTGTCAGTAGCTTCAGTGGCAAAGCATTGTTTGTTGGCCGTGTAATAGGCCGACCCACGTCTTTCAATTTCTTCCACACTTGTGCATTCATTCTCCTGTAAGAACTTAGAAAACGATGATGGGATAGAAGAAATGATTTTGTCTCGAATGATGAGATCTTCTAATCTATCATAACTTTTATTAATTTTGGCTGCTGAAGTCCATTTGCTGAAAACATCTCGGACTAAACAGAGGTAGTCAGAGAACGTTTGAGTTGATTTTGGACTCAATTTACTGAATTGTTCTCTGTAACCTGCCTCGTCTAACATGAAATGTGCCATTATCTTAGATTTAATATAATGGTACTCTTTCCTTAGGTCTTTGGGGATGGTTTCAATGACTTTAAGAGGTTCCCCAGATAGACTCCTCATATAAAGAATATTCCATTCAGAAAGTGGAACTTGGTAATGTTCCATTAAAGCCTCAAAATTTTGGGTAAAGGCTGCTATGCAGTCACCCGAGGTATAGTTACGTACGATACCTTGATACTTCTTATACTGGTTTTCTTTTTCCAGTCTTTCAGATTTCTTTGATTCTTTATTCATCACAGTCTCAGTGTCAAGTTGTTTTATTTTCAACTGTAACTCTAGTTCTTCTTTCTTACTCTGAGCTGCTATTTCTGCTTTCTTAAGTTCACTGTCTATCTCAGCTTGTTTTAGAGCTGTTTCTGCCTCTATTTGCTTGGCAGCTTTTTCAATCTCTGCCTGTTTCAAGGCTGTTTCAATCTCTGCCTGTTTTAAGGCTGTTTCAGCCTCTGCTTGCTTGGCAGCCATTTCTGCTTGTTTTAGAGCTCTCTCCGCTGCTCTTTCTTCGCGTTCATTATTTTTCTCCTGTACCAGCAGGTATTCAGAGTATTTGTTCTCGCTCCATTTTGTTAATTCATCACCTGTTAGATGTAATTTAATACCCATATCGATGAAATCAAATAATGACGACATGATGGGGAAAATACGTCAATGAAAATCAACCACACAAAATATGTTATAAATGGTTAGTAATAAACAATTTACAATTTATTTTACTATACGATGCGTGCCTACTATTGCATACGTAAAGTTAAAGTATAGAAAAATATACTCAAGTGCCCTGGATACGGTGAAGAATGGTTGGACACTCGGGCTAGAAAACTGTAGGGTCGTTACTTCGGAATCACTAATGACCTCTACGGCAAGGTTATGGATGGTACGAAAAAACCTGCTTTGTTTTTGGAAGAAAATAAGTTAGCGTCTATTTGTTGGTGTGTGCCTGCAAGTCACTAAGTGTTGACTAGGTTTGGATGGCGTCGAGTGTAATTGTATGTCGTAAATTTGTCGTCAACAGTGTTTCTTTCAACAGAAGTTACACTCTTTCCAAAACTCTTTGCGTTCCACAAACTCAATGCACAAAGACAATCTATCTGTATTTGCACACTCAATAACATTGATGACCCATCACTTACATCAAGATGACATTCAGTAAGGACATAGACATCAAGTTTACAAGATGGCGACAAGGTCAAAATGGCGACAAAATAACAATGTCGACAAGGTCAAACGGTGACAAGTTTCACAAATCACAAATGTTTTACACGTTTACAGGATCAAACAATATGTACTGCACATTTACTAATGGTTTTACACATATTTAAACAATGTAATAATGGATCATACTGAGACTTTCACGATCACATTTACATAGCTATAACCTTGACAAATTTTACAAGTTCAAGAATTATAGTTTTAAATACCAAAGACGAGCAACACACGTCTACATATATTAGGTTCTTAAACAAGGACGAGCAACCCACGTCCACACATGTCAGGATCTTATAATTGGCTCGTTAGCTAACACGTGTGAGACAGTACAAGTATAACGTGATTCGACGTAAGACACAGCAACACAAGTTCTATGGATTTATTGCCACATTAAATACAGAACGATAATTACAACAATCTACAATATATAACTCACGACGCTCACAACTACAATACAGCTCATAGGTCTGACGCTCAAGATATCAGTCGTTCGGCTTTCAATCACGGAGATTCACACAAACGCCTTGCTCTCATCGCACATGTCCGTCCAGTCTCCGGTCCCAGCTCGGTCTGAGGTTAGCACGCCAACTGCCCACTGCCTCTAGTGGTGTCACGTGTCCTGCGTGCGTCTGTCGTCAGCCTGACCGCTGGTCGCGTGTCAGGTAACAATCTTGTCAGCCGACAATTCTTGTCCGCCGGGTGTCGCAACGATGTTGCTGCACAGCTATACCATGTTAGGCTCTGACAATATGGAATCACGTAAAGTGAAGACAATGCGTTACTTACAATAACAACTTGTTTCTACACATACACTGAGGTTATCACTGGTAGGTAGTATTGATTTCATGCAATCGTCATCATGTGGCATACTTTTCATGGCTGGATTTCTTGGTTGCCATCCAGGTGCAAAATGTGGATCATCATAAATGAAGGTTGTGAGTTTTGAGGTGATGATTATATGTTGACCTACATGCATGACAAGTTGCCGTCTTGACAGACGATAGTTTGTTACATTGTGCTTCAAAAACGCGTAATAACTATAACCCATGGCTGTGATATAATTCTCACAACCGTCAAAAGCACGATTAATATTTCCTCCACTACAACCCCATTTTCGACAATACCAACCAACAGCGACATTGGGCCGAAGAGAGGATGAAAGAAGACTTTGGATTGGCTGTGACGTCACAGTCTAAGCAGTACGAAACGATGATAAATATACTAATGGCAATGGGGAATGATTTTAACAACCTTAATGTATGAGACCTTTTTTTCTTGTAAGGGAAGGAGATCTAGAGGTACTAATTATGGACGGATACGGTATGTATCCCCGTTTTTGATAAGGGAGAACATAGTTGTCGAATTCCAAATCAATCAAGGTATTACTCAACCTGTAGACCAAGGAGGACAGGCATCGGAGAAGACGACGCTGCGTATCTGCTAGTATTAACCTTGAGCGCCATATGACGGATTGGATGGAGAACAGTCAATTATGTTGTGGATACCTATTTGAGAGCACCAAGACTCTGCTCCTTCCACTGTTTACTTTCCTAGGATCACAATTCTTCTATGTATTTTCATTTGTGGTTTTCTTGAATGTGTACAGCGTTTCATTTCCCATGTTCATAATGATGATATCATTAGATTTATGATTTATGCTGAAATTTCAGGAGTGGCCGGATCCCTCTAGATCCAGACCTGACTTTGTGAATGTAGCAGCTTGACTTAATGTAGCAGCTTGACTGAATGAGGCAGCTGATATAGTGAGGCCAAATACTAGTCCAAAGCAACTTCCTGCAGATTTATCTACCAATATAGCACAGGTATCCTAGATAACTTGGTCTATATTTATCTAGTTGGAGAAACCATTGATCCAACAATCTTACCCTGGAACAAAAGAACACTCAAGAAACTAGCACATATATTTTGCACTGAATGATTGCCGCAGAGATCCAATAACTTGACGGTTGACCACTCAGAGTGTATACAGATTTTTTCTCCCCAGATTATACATAGGCCAGAAGAAGTGGCCCAATAAAGATAATAGAAGACTGATACATCGCTGGTGTGGTGAATAATATTGAGCACAGCAAGGAGATATGTATAGTTAGTGAAATACATGTACATGATCTCGTTTTTTGTAATGAATTGATTGTTGTATTTTTATGACATTAATGAACCATAACACCATTTATGTGTAATAAATTATGAAAAATAAGGGTAATTTTCTCTATTGAGAGTTCTCTTGTCGTAGTAAAACTGTTTGAATAAACAACAATATATTAATTATTATTTAGTTAAGGGAGGAGAGGCAAGGACCCACCAAAAAAGATATTTTGGGTATTCAGAGAAAACTTTTCATTTGTTTCTTGGAGGTGTTCCTTTTTTCTCCGAAACTCTATTTATGGTCTCAAGCCACTGAGCCAGTAATAGCTAACTTAATTCTAACGGACGGACAGGATCACATTGAGAAAGAGGAACTTAGTATCCTTTATATCTTTGGTGTTGACCCTGTGTAACAAGACCACCGGGGCTTGTACAGGTAATGCACAGGTAGTTATATCCCCCACACTGCTCTGACGAACACAATAGGACTTTCCGTCTACCAGACCCCCCACTGAGCCGGGACTCCGCCTGTCCTTCCCTTCCTACCTATGGATACCCACCCACAGGGGGCTCGGACAAGACAACAGTCGTACCCGCACACCAAGACATGGTAGCAAAAGCCAATAATTTATTTACAAAATAATTCAGAGTTGGAAGGCTGAAAAGCCGGGATAGAAGTATCTCTATTTACAGAGCAAAGGAAAAGAGGAGAGAAGAACTAGAGGTGATCCAATCTCATCATCAAGCAGGTGAGTTCAGTCTGTGCACCAGTCTAGTCGTTGCGGTGCACTCACCCGGCTAACTTCCAGCGTAGTGGACTTCTGAAGTGTAGACCCCTTCGACGTCTTCCAAGTCCACCGTGATGACTATGTCGGAATGGTCATTCCCCTGTCAGATAGTAGAGACTCACAACTGCACGGTTCAATGATGTCGTCCCTTGATGACGAAAACAATCACAACTGAATACTCACAACTGGTTGATCAGGGCGACTCTTGAGCCCTAGGCGTCCCCTCTGGAAAATCGTCCTACTGCACAAGACTGGAGTGTGATAGCTCCGCAAAATAACAAAGTCACTGAGAAAATCTCAACAGCAGTAGACTGTTGGAGCGTGGTTTCTCTCTATAATAAGACTGTCAATGTAGTGTACTGACCCTCTGCAGACAAGAGCGTCGTATCTCAATTCAACAGCAACAATATTTCTGAAACACAATTTCAGCATCCAATATTGGAGCGTGGCGTCTTGCCACTGTAACAATGTCTCTGTGAAGTACTAGTAGGAAAACAGCATCAGAGCGTGATAGCTCTCAGAGTTCAAAGTCCCTCAGGCACGACAGGGTCCAAAACAATCTAGGTGGTGTCATCTTCGTAGTTGTGGGATGTGGATTTTAATTTATGAGAATATTATGTTAAGCTGTCTAGGGGATTTGTTTTGTTTCTCTATTATTTTAGCCACTTGAGGTGATCATGGAATTCTACCAGAAACCCAAGAAGGAAAATACTTCACTCCTGTTCATAGCTGTATTTATGAGTTATTCTCCATTCCCTTTTATCACCCTCTAAAGTTTATCTAGTGCTAGAAGACATTGATTGTTCACAACATATAAACAACCACTGGTGAACACCACATTTACTTGATGTACGCATCACAAATTCTGGACAAACAGTTCAAGTATTAAATCAAGATCTGAAGCAACATACATGGAAGTGTAATAGTCACATTGAATCTCTTTTACAGGCATGGGAATGAGTTGCATTATCAAAACACATTTATCCCCTTTTTACCCAAGAAAAAAAAAACAATGTTATTACAAACAACAACAACCACAAATTGGTTCTGCTAACTTGACTTATTTTACCTAGATAAAAGCACAACATTGGTCTAAGTGCAGAAACCCTAATATGTAAAACAGTTGTTTCTGACACCCTTTACAAGTCTCATGTTTAAAAATAATGAGTGGATGTCAAAATACTCTATTTACCATAACCATCATTGGTTATACCTCATTACCAATTAAAACAATAGTTACCTTATAAATCCATGGCATAGAAAGACACATATGAAACTTTGCTAGTACTAATAATTAGACTAATTATTTAATTATAGTCTTTTCCTTAGGTGTTGCTGTCGGTTATTCTTCTCTAGTGCTGAGCAGATAATGTCCATATTTATCCAGGACAGAAATAAATACTCACAGTCATGTTCTAATGTCCACTGAAGTAGGCTGCTGAATAATTATAATCCCTATTAGGAAATAAATTCACCACATATCCCCTCCATTGGGGCTGAATTCACAAATCTTCTGTTGCGAATGGTTCGGTGCCAGTGGAACATTAAGGCCTGAGTTGGTCATACCTTCAGGAGATGCATCTTGAATCTTGGACCAAGGGTCTTCCCTATATCACCATATCCGATGAAAAGGATGCCGACTTGTCAGCTTCTCGGCTTATAATATCCGAATCTCAATCTTATTCACAAGGAGTTTTCATCCACCTAGTCACCAGTCTATATCCTATGCCACAGTTGATGGCATTTAGGCTGACATGGGACCAACACAGAGTTCTGATTCAGTATTTTCCTTTCAGTGTAGACATAGAATGCTGCTTGTTATTCATTCGGTTCATCTGGAATTAATTCCAGGATTCTGCTGCAGGCATGGGACTGAAGAATATTACGTTCAACACATAACCAGGGTTGCAAGCAATCAGATGCTTCCTTTGGTTGCAGACGTAAAGGCATTTACTCCGCTAGCTGCTTTCATATGGTCTTTTTTTATGGTGTTCAGGTTTTGGATCCTTGAGGTAATCTGGTGTAGTTATGTTTCAGAGGATCTTAAGTTGGTACCTTGGTTGTATTGGCTTGTAATGTTGTTTCAGTGTCTTCTCTCCATTTGTTTGAGTTGGTGTCTTGAACGTATGTTGACTTTTGCGGCTGTATGACTTTTCTTTCGAAGGAGGATACTTGGGTGTATCCTTTGAACTTGGGAGTCCAACAGACAGATGGAGGGTTCTTACTGCTGTTAGTTTTATTACACGTAGTATAACTCCAAGTTCAGTTGACCTCGACGATTGATGTTTCATCAGGCGATACCTCCCAGAAATAAATCAGGTTATCCTTTATGTATCTGTGTACTAGGTATATCATGTTGACATTCTGATAATGAAGTCCATCCTGGGTAATCTGACAGGAGTCAGAATATCAACCGCTGAGTGTCAATCATCTGCAAATGCGTCTTTCACTGGCTATGTCAGCTAAGGATTGCCGCAGTCAACATTGATGTATTTCTAGATCCAGCCTATGGTTAGGACATTCACTTTCTGGCTGTTCACCCAGGATCCAGTTTTAGTGATATAGTCCCACCAAATTCAACCACTACTTGCTTCTCTTCTATAGAAAAGGGATGACAAGAATACAACACGAGCATTAACCTACTGTTTTATGTTAACATGGTTATGACATCATTACAAACAAAAGTACAACCAACAAGATGAGAAGGGGAAAAGGGTGGGTGTCCACGTTCCACTGTCCCTCGTTGCTTGGTGTAGAGCCATTCTGACTCTTAATAGTGAGTGAGGTAACTTTTCACTCTATGTTTTGTTGAGATTGTTACTAGGAACTATTTGATGAGCGAAGCCATTCTGTCCATCCGAACATGTTGATAGATTCTATGACTGGCAGTTTGGAGTTGGTGTTCCGATGCGTGTCCATATTGGAACGAGCATTACAGTTCCTTCTGGCTGCTTTAGGTTTTACTGCACAGGCTGTGGTAAGAGGTTGAGGATTCTTTCTGCAATCCTTTGTGTTATGGATATGAGTTTTACAATGGCTGCAGTAGGGCTTCTCCCACTTGACCTGCTGATTCTGTTTGGTAGTGGTCTTATTTGATCCATTTGGTTTGCTGGATTACGGTTCTCCTTTATCTTTGATCTTCTGAGGGAATTCGCGAGGAAGATTATTGGTAGTTCGTTGATTACCTCCCGCCTCTTTCTGCGACTTTTCATATCTCTCTTCCAAAGTAATGATAGACTCCGATCTCTTAGCTTCATTCTGTGTTAAAAATGCTCTCATGTCCTGAGGCATTTTCTGTTTGAGTTGATCTATCAGAAACATTTCTTCTAGATCTTGGTAGGTTTCCTCAAATCTAGACATGGTACGCCACTTATTTAGGTAGGTTTTTAGTCGCTCTACGTATTGAGAGAAGTTCTCTCCAGCTTCCTTCCGAGCAGTCCTGAACTGTTTCTTGTAGTTCTCTCCGTCTATCTCGAATCTGGCTAATAAGGCTTGTTTTAGGATGTTATAATTACCCAACTCCTCCGGTCGTATCCTAGAAAATACTTCGTAATAAATTCCGCGAAGTCCTTGCGACAATTTAACTGCCAATTTGGTCTCCTCCAGTCCGCACATCACACACATCCTCTCGAATCTTGATAAATAATTTTCGATGATGTCTGTTTGTTCGTTGAAAGGATCCAACGGAAAAGACATGGCGTTCACTTGAACAGAAGCTGCTTTCCCTGGTGGTTCAGCTGAAGATCTACTTTGATCTGTTGAGGGATTATGTTGGTTCATGATTTCCAGTCGTCGTAACTCGGTTTCATTGTTCAACTTCCTCATTTCCAGTTCATGTCTTCATTCTTCTTGTTCTCTGTTTGCCTGTCTAACTTTCTCCTTATTTTCTAAGTCAACTTGTAGTCTCCTTTCCTCCATTTCCTTCTCAACTTGTAGTCGCTTTTCTTCCTTTTCCTTTTCAGCTTGTAGACGCTTTTATTCCTTTTCCTTTTCAGCTTGTAGACGTTCATGTTTCTCGAATTCATCACTAACATACTGAGCTAACTCCTTACCTGTTAGGTCGCACTGCTTACCAGTCTCCATGAAAAGATTTCTCAGTCTGGCGGTGTCTGCCATTCTTACCTTTTTCTTGTCTTCTCTGAAGGTGAATACGCCTGTATACCTGGAGAATAGACTTTAAGCAAAGCACGTATGTCTGATTAGAGTTATTTACCTAACTTTATCAATATCTAATGATATGATAACTTCTGACTATGTGAATGTTACTATTCCAACATGCTTCCTGATTATATAAATCCCGGAAGATCCCCCACTTGTCGGATAAATAGCTGATGGCTCAACCCCATAGAGATCACGGATCCAGAGTTCCTCTTTCTCAATGTGATCCTGCTCGTTAAAATTAATTTAGCTATTACTGGCTCAATGATTTGAGACCATTTAATAGAGTTTTGGAGAACCAAGGAATACCTAAAGGAAAAAATGAATTTTATTATTTAGTATCCCAAATCTCCTTATGGATGGTTCCTTGCCTCTCCTCTACCAACTAAATAATTAATCTAGGGTAATTGCTTACAACAATTTTAGTATGACAAGAGAAATCTCAAAAAAAAGACAACAACCTGTATTTTTATCATTTATTATAACTACATGGAACTATTGATTATACATGTAATAACATACAACAACATTCTCAAATACGTGGACCTTTTCGCTACAGTTATCTACAGGCATATACGTTATAATCCTCCTCCTCCTCCTCCCCTCCCTTCCTCCTCCTCCTCATCCCTCCTCCTCCTGCACCCTCCTCCGCCCCATCCTCCTCCCCTCCTCCTCCCCTCCTCCTCCTCCCCCTCTTCTCCCCTCCACCTCTCTCCTCCTCCTTCTCGCGCTCCTCCTCCTCCCCCTCCTCCTCCCCTCCTCCTCCCCTCCTCCTCCCTCCTCCTCCTCCTCCCCACCTCCCCCTCCCCCTCCTCCTCCCCTCCTCCTCTTCTTCTTCCTCCTCCGCTCCTCCTCCTCCCCATCCTCCTACTCCCCCTCCTCCTCCCCCTCCTCCTCTTCCTCCCCTTCCTTCTCCCTCCCCTCCTCCTCCTCCCCTCCTGCTCCTACCCTCCTCCCCCTCCTCCTCCCACCTCCTCCTCCTTCCCCTCATCCTCCCCCTACTCCTCCTCCTCCTCTCCCCCTCCTCCTCCTCCCCCTCCCCTCCTCTCCCTCCTCCCCCCTCCTCCTCCCTTCTTCTCCCCCTCTATCTCCTCCTCCTCTCCTTCTCCTCCTCCTTCTTTTTCTTCTGCTGCGTTATAATATATAATGATAAAATCTTTAAGGCATTTTCAAAGTTTTCATATAAATAATGCATCTATGTTAAATACATGAAAATTTTCTAACTCATTTTTTTATTTCTCTTCGACATCTATACAGTCATCCCAGCATTTATTGCGTTTTCGTGATATCTTGGTAAGTTCAGTAGTTTCAGATTGATCTATTTAGTTATTGGGATGAAGATTGTTCTCTTCCAATCTGTTCACCATATTTCCGGTAACGGGAACTGGAGCTTATATGACTAATTATATGAATTAAACTAGCTGACCCGGTCCGGCTTCGCCCAGCTCCTGGTGGGGAGCATCTCATTTAAATCATATAAGTAATCATAAAGCTCCCGTTCCCGTTCCCGACTATCTGTCTGTCTGTCTGTCTGTCTGTCTGTCTGTATGTCTGTCTGTCTGTCTGTCTGTCTGACACGACAAGGCTTCGCCCAACCCCTGGCGGGGAGCATCTAATTTAATTCATATACGGCCCCTGCTCCCGTTCCCATTCCCAAAGCAGGGAGCGTCTCATTTAATTCATATTCGGCCCTGCTCCCGTTCCCGTTCCTCAAAAAAAAAAAAAAAAAAAAAGACGACACGGCCCCGCTTCGCCCTGCTCCTGGCGGGGAGCGTCTCATTTAATTCATAATCGGCCCCTGTTCCCGTTCCCGTTCCCGTTC
>OY992876.1:447098519-447280543 GCA_963921405.1 Cepaea hortensis | reverse complement strand
AATGGCGACAGCTGCAGCAGCAGAAGAAGAAAAAGGCGGAGGAGGGAGGAGGAAGAGGGAGGTGGAGGAGGGAGGAGTAGGGATGAGGAGGGAGGAGGAGGGAGGAGGAGGAAGGAGGAGGGATTAGAAGGAAGGATTAGGAGGAGGAGGGAAAGGGAGAGATGAGGAGGAGGGAGGAGGAGGAGGGAGGAGGGAGGAGAAGGAGGGAGGAGAAGAGAGCAGAAGGAGGGATGAGGAGAGGAGGAGGGAAGAGGAGGGAAGATGAGCAGGGAAGAGGAAGAGGGAGGAGGAAGAGGGAGGAGGATGAGGCATTAGGAGGAAGAGGAAGGAGAAGGGAGGAGGAGAGAGGAGGAGGGAGGAGGAGGAGGAGCAGGGAGCAGGAGCAAGGAGGAGGAGGATGATTAGGGAGGATGAGGAGGAGGGAGGAGTAGAGGGAAAAGGAGGGGGGAGGAGGAGGGAAGAGGAGGGAGAATGAGCAGGGAAGAGGAAGAGGGAGGAGAAGGGAGGAGGAGAGAGGAGGAGGAGGGAGGAGGAGGAGGTAGGAGGAGAGCAGGGAGCAGGAGGAGGAGGAGGAGGATTAGGGAGGATGAGGAGGAGGGAGGAGTAGAGGGAAAAGGAGGGAGGAGGAGGGAGGAGGAGGTAGGAGGAGGGAGGAGGAGGGAGAGGAGGAGGGAGGATGAGGGAGGATGAGGAGGGTGGAAGAGGAGTGAGGAGGAGGAGAGAGGAGGAGGAGGAGGGAGGAGGTGGAGGAGTGAGGAGGAGAGGGAGGAGGAAGAGGAGGGAGAAGAGGAGGGAGGAAGAAGGAGGAGGGAGGAGGATGAGGGAGGAGGGAGGATGAGGAGGGAGAGGGAGGAGGTGGAGGGAGAGGGAGGAGGAGGGAGAGGGGAGGAGGAGGGAGAGGGAGGAGGAGGGTGGAGGAGGAGGGATTAGGAGGAGGAGTGAGGAGGAGGAGGAGGGAGGAGGAGGAGGGAGGAGGGGAGGAGGTCGGAGGAGGAAGTGGGAGGAGGAGATGGAGGAGGTAGGAGGAAGAGGGTGGAGGAGGGGAGGTGAGGAGGAGGGGGAGGGGAGGAGGATGGAAGAGGAAGAGAAGGAAGAGGGAGGAAGAGGGTATGGAGGAGGAGGAGGGAGGAGGCGGGTGGAGGAGGGGAGGAGGAGGAGGGGAAGGAGGAGGAGGGATGAGGAGGGGAGGAGGAGGGGAGGAGGAGGGGAGGAGGAAGAGGGGGAATAGGAGAATGGGGTGATGAGGAGGAGGGGGAGGGGGAGTGGAGGAGGAGAAGTGGGAGGATGAGGAGGAGGGGAGGAGGAGGATAAGGATGAGGAGGAAGGAGGAGGAGGGAGGTGGAGGGGAGAAGAGGGGGAGGAGGAGGGGTGGCGGAGGCTGGTGGAGAAAGAGGAGGGGTGAGGAGGAGGAGTTGGAGGAGGAGGATTATAACGTATATGCCTGTAGATAACTGTAACGAAAAGGTCCACGTTTTTGAGAAATATGCAAACATTTTACATATATAGCAATGCTATTCGAAGTATGTTCCCTCGCTATATATACATTATAATGTAAATTGAAATATTAAATAATATTAAGTAAATAACTGTTTTTTCACTAACAAAATATGACAGTTGGCATCACGCGAATGGGATGAAGACGTGTAGAAAATTTCATCTCCATCGGATGGACCGTTCACGAACGCATAAAGGACATACATACATACATTCATACATACATACATACATACATACATACATACACACACACACACACACACATGCACACACACACACACACACATACATACAGACAGACAGAAAGACAGACAGACAGACAGACAGACAGTCTCTTTATATATATAGATGAAACGCACCCCACCAGGGACTGGGCGAAGTCGGGCCGGGTCGTCTTTTTTTGGAACGGGAACGGGAGCCGGGGCCGAATATGAATTAAATTAGACGCTCCCTGCCAGGGGCTGGGCGAAGCCGGGCCAGGCTTCTTATTTGGGAACGGGAACGGGAGCAGGGGCCGAATATGAATTAAATTAGACGCTCTCCACCAGGGTTTGGGCGAAGCCGGGCCGGGTCGTCTTTTTGGGGAACGGGACCAGGGACCGAATATGAATTAAATGTGACGCTTCCCACCAGGAGCTGGGCGAAGCCGGGCCGGGTTGTCTTTATTTGGGAACGGGAACGGGAGCAGGGGCCGTATATGAATTAAATGAGACGCTCCCCGCTTTGGGAATGGGAACGGGAGCAGGGGCCGAATATGAATTAAATGAGATGCTCCCCGCTAGGTACTGGGCGACGCCGGGCCGGGTCAGACAGACCGACAGACAGACAGACAGACAGACAGACAGACAGTCAGATCCCCGCCAGGGACTGGGCGAAGCCGGGCAGGGTAAGCTAGTTTACTATACAATTTTCTGATGTATCAGTGAAAGCCTCTTCAAGTTGCTGTTGAAATTCAAAGCACTTTCCAGGATCGTGAGTGTTAATAATATTAATCCTGGGGCTAGATTTGTGTTTAGCTGTGTCGATTCTCTTTGGTCTCAGTCTAACCCTTGCAACAACCAAAGAATGATCTGTATCACAGTCAGCACTGTGGTAACTTCGAATTAATGATGTAGGGTTCAGATGTTGTCTCCGTGTGATAATGCAGTCCAGCTGATGTCAATGGCCGGATCTTGGATGTTTCCATGTGACCTTATGCATCTCTTTTGTTTTAAAAAAGGAGTTTGTAATACATAGATCATTTCTAGTGCAATGCTCCAGCAGCCTTTGCCCATTATCATTCATGCGACCGATGTTGTATTTTCCAAGGCACACTGGCCATAAACTCGAGTCCTTGTCCAGACGAGTATTGAAATCACCGAGCATATAAATGTAGTCGGATTTTGGAACTGCTTTGATCACAGAGTCTAGCTGCTCAAGAACGTATCCTTCACATCATCAGAGGAAGCGAGTGTCGGTACATATGCAGTGATAATGGTGACAAATCCACAAGAGGTTGCCAAGCGCAGGGATAATAATCTTTCATTACATCCAGCTGGGATATCAATCATTCCCAGTAGCGAATTCTTCACTGCAAAGCCCACACCATGGTGCCTTTTTTCTGCCTGCAATCTACCCTTCGAAACAAAGGTGTAATTGTGTTTCCTAGTGACCCTTCCTCAGCGAGGCGAGTCTCCTGCAGGCCAGCAATATCAATGTTAAGATGATTGAGTTCTTCATCAATCACCGCCGTTTTTCTCGCATCGTCAATATTTGTCAAGTCAGTAGAACATCCTGAACACATGGTTCTTACGTTCCAGGTTGCAAGCCGTAGCTTGAGGTTTCTATTATTCTTTTTATTATTACCTGGTGCATTGGTTTTAAAGCCTGCGATTCAGATTTTTTCCTAGCCCCAGGCACCCATTGAAGCAAGGGTTAGATTGAGACCAAAGAGAATCTACACAGCTAAACACAAGTCTAGCCCCAGGATTAATATTATAAACACTCACGATCCTGGAAAGTGCAGTGAATTTCAACAGCAACTTGAAGACGCTTTCAATGATACATCAGAAAATTGTATAGTAAATGATAAATGGAGTAAACTTAAGGAAACTATTTATAATATGTAGGGGTTTACGACACTGTGGATCATAAGAGGCAGGACTGGTTTGCGGCAAACAGCCAGATACTGCATCCATTGATTGATAAAAAGAAGATAGCTCTCTTAAGAAACAAGGAAAGACCAACGCGTAACACTCTGAGTGAGCTGAAGCAAGCGAGGAAGGATGTACAAAAGGCTGCCAGGCAGTGTGCGAATGACTATTGGATCAAGTTATGTGAGTCCATTCAAATCGCAAGATATAAGGGAAACATCAGAAGCATGTATGAAGGGATAAAGAAAGCCTGTGGTCCAATGATCAAAAGAAGTGCACCGCTGAAGACCTTGACTGGAGAAATCATAACTGATAAGAAACAGCAGATGGGTCGAGCACTATTTAGAGCTTTACTCAAGTGAGACCAAACTAGCGGATGATGATCTCAATGCCATAGAGGCCCTGCCAACTCTTGACCACCTGAACACACTTCACACTATAACAGAAGTTAAGTGTGCTATAAATGAACTTGCATCTGGCAAGGCTCCAGGTAAGGATGGGATTCCAATAGAGGTAATCAGGAGTGGGCTTGACACACTCGCTCTACAGATCCACCAGCTAATAGAGCTATGCTGGCGAGAAGGACAAGTCCCACAGGATTTCAAAGATTCAAACATCATAACGCTGTACAAGAACACTGGAGATCGGAGCGACTGTAACAGCTATAGGGATATCTCACTTCTGTGTATTGTTGGGAAAGTATTTGCCAGAATTGTCCTGCGCAGACTTCAAGTCCTGGGAGATCAAGTCTACCCCGAATCACAGTGCGGCTTCCGTCAGAACCGGTCTACCATTGATATGATATTCTCATTGCGACAGATGCAAGAAAAATGCCGGGAACAAAATCAGACACTGTTTATTGCCTTCATCGACCTCACAAAGGCATTCGATTTGGTCAGTCGTGAGGGTCTGTTCAAAGCACTAAAGAAGATTGGCTGCCCACCAACTCTTCTGTCCATTGTGGAATCGTTCCACACAGGCATGAAGGGTATAATCAAGTTCGATGGCTCAAATTCAGAAGAGTTTGAAATCAAGAGTGGAGTTAAGCAAGGTTGTGTACTAGCACCCACCCTCTTTGGGATATATTTTTCACTTCTACTGAAATATGCATTTCGTGATCAGGATGACGGTATATACATTCACTCACGCTCAGATGGTGGCCTCTATAATGCTCACAGATTGAAGGCCAAGACCAAAATTAGCAGGGTACTAATCAGAGGTGCTTTTTGCGGATGATGCTGCGATTACGACCCGCTCTGAGGAAGAATTACAACATCATCTATCTGCATTCTCCAATACTTGTTCTGAATTTGGTTTAACAATGAACAAAAAGAAGACACAGATTATGTCACAAGGTGCACATGGTATACCATCAATCTTTATTGACGACGCCGAACTGGAGATAGTAGACCATTTTACATATCTAGGATCAGAGGTAAATAGCAAATTATCCATCGATCAGGAAATCAACATCAGTATTGGCAAGGCAGCCACAACAATGAACATGTTAGCAAAAAGAGTCTGGGAGAACAGGAAGCTTACTGCCAAAACAAAAGTCCTCGTCTACCAAGCCTGTGTCCTTAGTACTCTTCTTTATGGCAGTGAAACCTGGACAACTTACTCACGCCAAGAGAAACGTTTAAACAGCTTTCATATGCGGTGTCTGCGAAGAATACTCGGTATTAAGTGGCAAGACAAAATCACAAATACTGAAGTATTGGAAAGATCAGGTTGTGTGACGGTGTATTCCATGCTCAGTCTTCGTAGACTTAGATGGATAGGACACGTTAGGAGGATGGATGATGGCAGAATAGCAAAGGACATCTTTTTTGGTGAATTACAGACGGGTAGGAGATCTCAGGGTCGGCCTCTACTACGATACAAAGATGTGTGTAAGCGGGACATGATTGATGCAGGCATTGATAATGCACACTGGGAGCACGTAGCCGCTGAACGTGTTGCATTGAGGGCAACTATCAGAAATAGAATAAAGACAAAGGAGAATATGATTACAGATAAAGCACACACAGAGCGTAAGAGACGTAAGATGGTGCAAAATGGTGGAAATGACCATGTTTTCACATGCACCTACTGTGGGAAAACATTTGCAGCAAGAATTGGATTTACCAGCCACACTCGCCACCGCCATGGATCGTAGTTATTAAGCCTTTTTGAAGCACAATGTACCAAACTATCGCCTGTCAAGACGGAAAGGTGCCAATGGATGGATATCTGCGCTATGAGTCGGATGATCTGCGCGGGTTGCATAGACAGTTACGACTGCTACTACCATTGAGTGAGAGATCACCCTCTCGCTATACCCGCAGTACCATCGATGCTTTCAGACGCTTCAGAGGAGTGTCCTAGTTCCTCAGCCACCCGAGAGACAGTATTGATCCCGACGCAGAGGTGATCCAGACTTCAGGGACATCATCCACCGGAGGTCCCAAGTACCAGTGAGTCGACTCGCCAACCATCCTGTCCAAGTGGAGAAACCTATACCTGGCGGGAGGCCGGATATACTTGGTGAGCGTGTCCGACTTACCCGATAGTGTGAGACTTGAGGCCCTGACGATGATGACACTTTCTCTTGGAGGCTGCTCGAACCTTGCCACGTCTTATCTCTCATAGATACCACGAGGCCTAGCTTGGAATCATCATTATCATTCTCATTCATCTTGTATAATACACCATATTGTTAACATAGTTAGCTGCCAGAGTTGTGTCATGAGTTCAGGATGAGGTTTGAAAGTGGTAACGTCCCTTGGTTGAGAGTGAGGGAGATAGTGATCCTAGGGCTGAAGGGGTTTTGTGGACTGAGGTCACCTATGTCCCAGGGCTAAAGGCAGCCCGTTGTTAAGGTGTGATAGCAGGTTCCCCTCACCCCAGGGAGTGCTCCCAAAAATTGAAGTATGTCAGTACAAGACAGGGAGCCTGTAACAAGTGGATCATTTAGTTCACCTGAAGCTCAGGCCTGATAACCTTTACTGAAACCTCATTTCAAGAAGTAGAATTTAGGTAGCAATGTAGATAACAAAGAATAGCATAGAATACCTAGCCTGAATAAAAAACGCCCGCTAAAGTCGGATGCGTTGGCCTAAGGGTTTTGGTCCAAGGGTGCATAAGAAGACACACTGCAATTACATTTGAAGAAACAATCCTGATGAACGCAGACGAAGAAGAAGAATACCTAATAACCTTAATCCAAAAGAACAGTAAAAATTACAACTTATATCTTAACATAGTAAAAACAAAGATAATCCATACAGATAAAACTACCATGGAGAAAGAAATATATGTTACTGAGGAAAATTTGGAGGTAGTGGACAAAGGCTGAAACAATTTTGACTATCTTAAGTCATTGATTACCAACAATGGTGACACAATGAAAGAAATTAAAAGACGGATGTCTATTGGGTTTTAAAGACTAAAACAACTGAATAAATTATGTAGTGGGACCGATAGAACACAAAAATTAGATTTTTAAAGGGCATGCATCTTTCCCATTGCAACATACGCCTGTGAGACCTGGAAATTTGCTAAACAAGCTGAAAATCACATAAAAGCCTTTGAATATAAATGTAATAGATGGGATAGATAGAAATAGGATAAAGAAAATAACAAATGCATCCATACTTCAAGAGCTGAATATTGAAGAAGGTTGGCTATTAAAGACGATAAAACAGATATATATATATATATATATATATATATATATATATATATATATATATATATATATATATATATATATATATATATATATATATATATATATTTGTGTCAGGTCTTAGTCAGATATGACTGAGATACCGTATAACAGTAGACGGTACTACCTGCTTTCTGTTAGCGCCGAACGTTGGGCGGCGCTTACCAAACCCGACACCCCACATTGTGCCAACGGCTTCGGGCGGAAGAGCGCAATTGGGAGGGTACAAGCCCTACCTTGTTGCGAGGAAATGCAACCTAAAGACAAAGTGTCATGGCTGGGCAGACCAGGCCCTGAGCCTTGGTTGGCGGCTGGTCTAGGATCGAAGCTCCGACAGGCGGACAATTAGAGCATTGCTTTGTTGATCCTGCAGCTTCTGCAGCTTGTCTTGTTCAAGACGTAGAGATGTTACCTTTCCTCTGGAATGAACTAGGCAGGCCGAGAGAGGGATCATGCTGCATGGGCAACACATGATCTCTATATTATAGCCCAGGCTTTGTGCTATGGAGAGGCAATAACTCCATCCCTTACAAACTATCGTCTGTCAAGACGGCAAGGTGCCAATGAGGTAAATATATATATATATACACTAGCTGACCCGACCCGGCTTCGGCCAGCTCCTGGCGGGGATCTATCTATCTATCTATCTGTAAGTCTGTCTGTTTATCTATCTATCTATCTATCTATCTATCTATCTATCTATCTATCTATCTATCTATCTATCTATCTATCTATCTATCTATCTATCTATCTATCTATCTATCTATCTATCTATCAATCTATCTATCTGTCTGTCTGCCTGCCTGCCTACCCGTCCTTCCGAGTCTCCCTACGTCCCTCCCTCCCTCCTTCCCTCCCTCCCTCACTCCCTCCCTCCTTCCCTCCCTCGTTCCCTCCCTCCCTCCTTCCCTCCCTCCCTCCCTCCCTGTCTGTGCGTGCGTGCGTGCGTGCGTGTGTGTGTGTGTGTGTGTGTGTGCGTGCGTGCGTGCATGCGTGCGTGTGTGTGTGTGTGTGTGGCCCTTTCCCGTTGCGGGAAAAATGGGTTCGAAAATTTTCACGGTTATAAAATAAATCCATTATGTTTACGAAAACTTTGAAGATGGAACGTTTTTATGACTTTGTTTACACCAGACACGACTGCCCTTTCCCGTTCCCGTTGCGGGAAAAATGTATTCGAAAATTTTCACGTATTTAAAATAGATGCATTATTTTTATGAAAACTTTGAAAAAGCCTTAAATATTTTATCATTATATTATAACGCATATGACTGTAGATAACTACTTTAAACATTTTATGAAACTTAAGAAAAATACACCAATTATTTAAATTACATAATACTAAATGCTACTAAAAGTTATGTCCCTTGATATAACTTTTCTTAAGTTAGGTCCCCTTCAATTAAATTCTATTTAATACGTAAATAACTGTTTTTAGACTAACAAACTATGCCAGTTGGCTTGGCGGGAATGAGAAGAAAAACTGTAGAAAATTTCATCTCAATCAGATGGACCGTTCGCGAACGCATAAGGGACACACAAAGACACAATGAAACACACAAACATTCTCTTATATATATATATATATATATATATATATATATATATATATATATATATATATATATATATATATATATATATATATATATATATATATATATATATATATATATAAACTATATACGCATGTTGTGATTGTAACTGATTCACTGGTAAAGATGAAGACTGGAATGCTTCGTGCGGAATGACTTGCATCGATTCAGAGGTCGCGGGTTGTGAGCATTCGCTGGAACTTTTCACCTGGACCTAGACAGACAGATTGGCTGGTGCCGCATCATTAACGGATAATTTGATGCATGATAAGGCATATGTGGTGAAGGCCCTCTAGGATTATGTGATTAATGCAGAAGAACATATAGACTATTATGGTCTAGACTCTAGAGAGAATGCAGCAGCAAGTGTTAGTCAGAGGATCCGGTCGACAGTCGGCACTCAGAAGAAACGCATTACGGACATATAATGACATTGCAACGGGTACCATTAGTATTGGAACTCTTCGCTGGCTGTCGAAGATGAGGACTGGGCTGTTTTGGGAATGCCCCGAGTGCACTCATGTCGCTTCTGTTTCAGCTCAACTCAACTTGGAATATCAGACGCACATAGTTGTCTACAATCTTTTATAACTGAAGCAGCTCTGTTTCCCGTCCGAACGAATTATGCATGCATGTTAACAACTTTGTTAAACAATCTAGCGAAAGTGTTTCTGATATTAGAACTCATTGTGTATTAAACATATACTGATGTCAGGTCTTAGTCAGATATGAGTGAGCTACAGTATAACAGTAGACGGTACTACCTGCTTTCTGTGAGCGCCGAACGTTGGGCGGCGCTTACCAAACCCGACACCCCACATTGTGCCAACGGCTTCGGGCGGAAGAGCGTAATTGGGAGGGTACAAGCCTTACCCTGGTGCGATAAGGTGATAAGGGAAACATAAGAAGCATGTATGAAGGAATAAAGAAAGCCTGTGGTCCAGTGATCAAAAGAAGTGTACATTGAAAACCTTGACTGGAGAAATCATAAATGATAAGAAACAGCAGATGGACAGATGGGTAGAGCACTATTTGGAGATTTACTCAAGTGAGACCAAACTAGCGGATGATGCTCTCAATGCCATAGAGGCTTTACCAACTCTTGACCACCTGGACACACTTACCACCATAACAGAAGTTAAGTGTGCTATAAATGAACTTGCATCTGGCAAGGCTCCAGGTAAGAATGGGATTCCAATAGAGGTTATCAAGAGTGGGCAAGACACACTCACTCTACAGATCCACCAGCTAATAGAGCTATACTGGCGAGAAGGACAAGTCCCACAGGATTTCAGAGATTCAAGCATCATAACACTGTACAAGAACAAGGGCGATCGGAGCGACTGTAACAACTATAGGTGTATCTCACTTCTGTGTATCGTGGGAAAGTATTTGCCAGAATTGTTCTGCGCAGACTTCAAGTCCTAGGAGATCAAGTCTACCCCGAATCACAGTGTGGCTTTTGACAGAACCGGTCTACCATTAATATGATATTCTCATTGCGACAAATTCAAGAAAAATGCCGTGAACAGAATCAACCACTGTTTATTGCCTTCATCAACATCACAAAGGCATTTGATTTGGTCGGTCGTGAGGGTCTGTTCAAGGCACTAAAGAAGATTGGCTGCCCACCAACTCTTCTGTCTATTGTGGAATCGTTCCACACAGGCATGAAGGGTATAATGACGTTTGATGGTGCAACTTCTGAAGAGATTGAAATCAAGAGTGGAGTTAAGCAAGGTTGTGTACTAGCTCCCACCCCCTTTGGAATATACTTTTCATTTATACTGAAATATGCCTTTCGTGATCAGGATGGTGGTATATACATTCGCTCACGCTCAGATGGCGGCCTCTACAATGCCCAGAGATTGAAGGCCAAGACCAACATTAGGAGGATAATGATCAGAGAGTTGCTTTTTGCAGATGATGCTGCAGTTACGACCCACTCCGAGGAAGAATTGCAATGTCTACTATCTGCATTCTCCAATGCTTGTTCTGAATTTGATTTAACAATTAGCAAAAAGAAGACACAGATTATGTCACAAGTTGCACATGGGGTACCATCAATCTTTATTGACGACGCCGAATTAGAGATGGTAGACTATTTTACATATCTAGGATCAGTGGTAAATAGCAAATTATCCCTAGATCAGGAAATCAACATCCGGATTGGTAAGCAGCAACAACAATGAACAGGTTAAGAAAAAGTGTCTGGGAGAACAAGAAGCTTACTGCCAAAAAAAAAGTCCTTGTCTATCAAGTCTGTGTCCTTAGTACTCTTCTTTATGGCAGTTGCTTGCTTGCTTGCTTGTGTTCGTTGGCTTGAGCTCCAACGCGAAGTCCTGTATGCCGGATGAAGGCATCCTGTTGTCCAACATCAGTGTGATGTCATACAGGACCTGAGTTTTGCGTGAGTATCCGTTGTCCCATGTCTGGCTTATTGGTGTGCAGACTGGTGGTTCCTCGCCGTACAGGCAGACACTCTCCGACTTCGGAGGACTTTATGGCAGTGAAATCTGGACAACTTACTCACATCAAGAGAAACGTTTAAACAGCTTTCATATGCGGTGTCTGCGAAGAATTCTTGGTATTAAGTGGCAAGACAAAATCAAGAATACTGAAGTATTGGAAAGATCAGGTTGTGTGACGGTTTATTCCATGCTCAGTCTTCGTAGAACTAGATGGATAGGACATCTTAGGAGGTTGGATGATGGTAGAATACCAAAGGACATCTTTTTTGGTGAATTACAGATGGGTAAGAGATCTCAAGGTCGGCCTCTACTACGATACAAAGATGTGTGTAAGCGGGACATGATTGATACAGGCATTGATAATACACATTGGGAGCCAGTCACCGCTGAACGTGTTGCATGGAGGGCAAACATCAGAAATGGTATAAAGACAAAGGAGAAAATGATTGCAGATAAGTCACACACCGAGCGTGTGAGACGTAAGATGGTGCATGATGGTGGAAATGACCACGTGTTCATATGCACCCACTGTTAACGGACATTTACAGCGCGAATTGGCCTTATCAGTCACATTCGCTACCGCCATAGGTAAAAGTTATTATGCCTTTTTAAAGCACAAACTATCGTCTGTCAAGACGGCAAGGTGCCAATGGAAATGTGTAATATACAATTATATTGATGCTGGAGTTCACGCCATTAGAGATAAAGCGAATGACCACAATGAAACACAGTCTGTAGTACCTTCCAAACAGATAGAAATCTGCTGCTATAACAGTCGTCAGGCATAGAGCCGACCTAGGGATGTAGGCGACGACCGAGGCAATAGCTATGAAAATAATCATCTTGACTATCTTTTCCTCTTTACAGCTCATGGATCGTTGCTGGTTGCTGCAGGACGTCGCCTCTGTCTTCCATTTCGTACCTTGCTGTAGTTTCACAATTAGAGTAACAGTTAATAAATACTATCAGTGCCATAAAAGAAAAAGTACCAGTGTATAAGAACATTAAGAACACCAACTGCTATAGTACCGTTTCTAGCACTCCTGTAGGCATGCGCTGTTTTGTTCTTTTCTTCAGGGAGCTGCAAATCAAGATAGGTAACGGGGTATTATGGTGCAAGGGTAAGAAAATTCATAATAAATATGGAACATAGAACAGCGGTAGCTCTAGCAGGGGTTACCGGCTGTCGAGATCTTCAAATGAAACAATGCACAAGCACCTCTCGGCCGTTACGTAATAATAATAATAATAATAATAATAATAATAATAATAATAATAATAATAAGTCTTTATTTTCAAAGGGTTAAGAATTGGGCACGCAGGCCCGTCTGACATTCTGCCCTTCTTCTCTATTTCCTCTCATACATTCTTTCATTCAACATCACTTATGAAGCAACTTTTGACAACAAAAGAACATTAAAACGCATGAAAAATAATCAATAACAAATGACTCACTGAAGCAGTGTTTAACATGGGCATTATAAATACCTAAGGAGGGTGTAACGTGCCATACATAAGGGAATGTTTTTTGGCTAGTTGTCGTTTGAGATAAGTTACCATTATTGTCTTTTTTGTGTTGTTTGTTATGGGGGAATGTAGTCTGTACTAAGGTAGTGTTCAAACAGGTTGCGAATGTATGTATCATGATTGGTGGTGTCTTTGATTTCTTGTGGAAGATTGTTCCACAACTGAGCGGCAGAGTATGCTAAGCTTGTTTTATATAAGTCTATCCTAGGTTTAGGGACATGAAGTATATTTAGTCGTTCGCTATGTCTAGCGTTATATTTAAACAATGGCCAAAGGTAGCTTGGAGCATTTTGAAATAGGATTTTGTGAATTAGTTTGGTTTTATTAAAAAGCAGGCGCTTGTGGAGTGGCAGTAACCGGAGACGTTTATATAGGTTAGAATTGTCGGTAAGCTTTTCACCATTTATTAAACGCACTGCCCTTTTCTGGAGTGAATATAGGCGTTTTGTTATTGATTTGGAGCATCCATCCCAGACTGTGGAGCAGTAATCAATATGTGTTTGTATATGAGAAGTATAGAATATCTTTCTTGAGTTTTCGTCAAGGAAATTTTTAATTTTGGCAAGTTGGTATACTTTTTTGGCTATTTGTTTAACTAGAGCATGAACATGTGAGTTAAAAGTTAGATTTTGATCTATGATAACACCCAGTGTCTTGTGCTCGGTGACACTTTCTACAGGCGTGCTGCCAATGTGCAGCTGAAGAGTTCTCTGCGAGTTTAGAGTGTGAAGTCTTTGCCTGGTTCCTATTAACATAGACTTTGTTTTAGTAATGTTAATTTGCATGCGGTTTGCATGACTCCAGTTAACTACACTATTTATTTCCTGTTGCAAGGATAATTCTAGCACATTACGATCAACAGCGTTTGTATATACTGTGCAGTCATCAGCAAATAGATCGCAGGACGACGACAGATTTAATGGAAGATCATTTATATAAATGGCAAATAATAGAGGGCCAAGAATAGACCCCTGAGGTACTCCAATATTAATGGTAATGGCTTGAGATAAAACTTTATTGTGTGATACTACTTGCTTTCTGTCTAATAAGAATGATTTTATTAATGTCACTATATTAAAACTTACTTTCATTGTTTCTAGTTTTTTAATTAGAATAGTATGATCTATCATATCGAATGCTTTCCTAAAGTCTATAAACACCGCTCCACATAGAGTATTGTTGTTAATATTTTGATGCCAGTTTTCTATCATGTTTGTTAGTGCCGTATGGCAAGAATATTTTGGCCGAAATCCTGACTGACTGTCAACTATCAGTTTATGGCGAATTAAGTGATCTAGTGTTGTTTTGTGGATGTGCTTTTCTAGCGGTTTGGATAATGAGGATAATATGGAAATTGGTCTATAATTACTCATGAGACGATCGTCTAGAGGACCAGCTTTTAAATGAGGATACACTTTAGCGATTTTAAAGGCTGATGGGAAGTGACCTCTGGTTAGACATTGATTATATATAAAAGTTAGTGACTCGCAGATCCCCGGTGCAGCATGGCGAAGGATCCGACTACTAATTCCATCTAGTCCTGATGAGTTATTGTTTTTTAGATTACGGAGATGAGTAAATACTTCAGTTGTCGTCATTAGCGGTATGTTGGAGGAAATGTGTCCATAGCATTTGTTCTCACAGAATGATGATAATAAAGATATGTCATGAGGCGCATCTGGTATTGCAGCCTTCAGTTGGTTTATGTCGGACTGAAAGTATCTACTGAATTGATCACATGTAACCTGATTTGATGGTAATGATTGTGATGATTTGTGTTTGTTTGTCAAGGTACTAATTGCTTTCCATATATCTTTAGTGTTGGTTTTATCTATTACTATGTTCTTAAAATAGTTTTTCTTTTCCTTCCGAATAACATATTGAACTTTGTTTCTCAGACTACGGTACATAGTTAGATCTCTATTTTTGTGAGCCCTGTCGCGATCTCTCATAAGTTCAACTACCTCCTGTGTGATCCACGGGGGCTTTGTGTGATGTTTAACACGAACTTCCTTAAATGGAACATGTTTATCAAATATACTTAGAAAGGTCTTTAGCCAGTGGTCCAGAGCATCGTCTGGGTCAGGAAGCTGGTAAACATAATCTAGAGATGAGTTGACCAAATCTTGTAAGAAGACGTCTCGATTGAAATTTTTTTAATTTCTATATTTTATGCTTATATGTTTGTGTTTGGGAGTTTTGGTGCCCCTTTTCGACCACGTGCAACATACTGGATAGTGATCGCTCATTGCATTGATAGGTACACTACATTCTGTGATGTTATCAGCACACGTAGTATAAATATGATCTATAAGTGTTGCAGATGATTTAGTGATTCTAGTGGCTTGTTTGACTAACTGTTGGAAATTATATGACTCTATTATGTTTTCCCATGTTTTGTTTGATTTGTTAGCGTCTATGTTGAAGTCACCTAGCAATATTATTTCCCTAGCATTACTAAAGACTACATCCATCATAGTGGTGAATTTTTCATACCAGATATTTCCTGCACTGGGGTTTCGATAAAGATAGCCAACTACTAGCGGTATGCAATTTTGAAGTTTAACCTCTATCCATACACACTCAATCTCACAGGTTTCAAAGTCTAGCCTGCGGTGGGCGTTAAGCGAGTTGGAAATATAAACTGCAATACCCGTCTCTTGTTTCTGATAGGGATCTCTTCTAATGGTTTTAAAACCTCTGATAGCGATGTCATCATCTGAGATGTTGCCATTTAATCGACTTTCGCTAACGCCAAACATGTGAAAATTTTGATTAAGTATAAGTGATAGTTCGGGCAGCTTCCCTAATAGATGGCATATGTTTACATGCCCGATTCTGAGCCCATTATTCCTGAGCCAGTGTTCGTACTTATTAGACATTTCAACAATGCGTAATCGCAAGTTTAAAAGCAAAACACACACACACAAAGTGAATACAACTTACGTCCCTTATTACAAAAACACACTCTAAAGTACAGAGAAACAGTAATATCTCTGTAAATATATAAAAATACGTACACAGATCCGTAAGGAAGAGCAGTGAAGACCCCCTCACTCACCGTGAAAACACAATTAGAATTATTATAAAAGCTATACAGCTAAGTACTATCAATTAATATAAAGTCAAAACCAGTCAATGTTTGTAATAACTTATAACCTAATACGTTACTAGATCAAGTTATAACCAAATATGCAGATAAACGTTTAAGGAGAGGCTCTTTCTTGTACCGAGATCCGGTGTAGCTTTGTCCTAAGTTGCTAGTAAATACCAGGTTGTGTTGGTTGTTCGTATAGCGACATTATAAGTGCTTGACGAAGTGTAGCTGGGCTATACCGTGTGAGGTGCAACCATTCTGGATTACAATTAAATGGGTACTGATGATGTCTCATGGGTATGTAATGACTACCAACTAGAGCCTCTGGTTGGTGGCTAACAGGAGGTTGTGCTGGCACGTCGTTGTTGCTGAGAGTCGGATCCTTTCTGGGGAGAATAGGAATCATATCTTCGTAATTATTACCCTCCTGTGTGAAAGACGACGTATTTAACGGACTTGGTGTTGTGGTAGTGTCCCGTCTGGCTTGGATTTCAGGTGCAGTGGTTATGAGTGGTCTGCACACTTCTGTCCTATTGGTACTTGATGTGACGGGAGTATGTCGTCTGGCTTGAGTTTCGGGAGTAGCTAAAAGTGTCCGGCGCGATCCCGTATTGGATGTATGGTATGTCCGTTCTGCATATTTTAAATTCTTGGCGAGAAAACTGGTGCCCAATGTAGATAAATGTATTTGATCCTTGTAAAGACTCTTTTTTGGTGCACCAGCCTGTGAAGTGAATGATGCTGTATTGTTGATGAATTGTATCTTGTTTTGAGACTACCAACTAGAGCCTCTGGTTGGTGGCTAACAGGAGGTTGTGCTGGCACGTCGTTGTTGCTGAGAGTCGGATCCTTTCTGGGGAGAATAGGAATCATATCTTCGTAATTATTACCCTCCTGTGTGAAAGACGACGTATTTAACGGACTTGGTGTTGTGGTAGTGTCCCGTCTGGCTTGGATTTCAGGTGCAGTGGTTATGAGTGGTCTGCACACTTCTGTCCTATTGGTACTTGATGTGACGGGAGTATGTCGTCTGGCTTGAGTTTCGGGAGTAGCTAAAAGTGTCCGGCGCGATCCCGTATTGGATGTATGGTATGTCCGTTCTGGATATTTTAAATTCTTGGCGAGAAAACTGGTGCCCAATGTAGATAAATGTATTTGATCCTTGTAAAGACTCTTTTTTGGTGCACCAGCCTGTGAAGTGAATGATGCTGTATTGTTGATGAATTGTATCTTGTTTTGAGAACAGAACTTCTGCAACATGTTGTTATTTATGTCAGCTAGACGGCGCTGGTGTCCATAACTCGGTGATATGATGGAGGAGAAGAAAATGGATGAGTTAGGAAAAGTGTGACTTAATCCGTTCAAGAGTGCCAGCAGTTGAGACCCTGTGATTTGTTGGTTGTTCATGGTGTCGGTGATGCCAATATGTACGCTTGCCCTTCTGACGCTATGATTTACAGCCAACCTGCTAATCTTGTCTGTTAGCCGGTCTACACCAGCCCCAGGCAGTGGGATTATTGAAACAATGTCTTTGTCTGATGTGGCCATCCTGTCGCTGTATAAACCTTTCATTAAGGAATCGCCTAGTATAATATGTGTACAGTCAGGTCGTGCTGTCTGTACATGTTGGTTGTCAGGACGTCTCGACCGTTGTTTCATCCATTTCCGATTATCAGCAGTCTTTATGTCTCCATGTGGTTCTCCCGATGTATCTTGTTGGCTTGTCTTGCCCGTTTGCAGCATGTTAAAGCACTGTAATTTTTCTGGTGACTTTCTGGTGACTTCAAACCTATTGCTTATTTTGACGTCAATGGGGTAGACTGCTTGTTGTTGTTTATCTTCGTCTGCACATTGAGGTGTTTGTTGTTTTTTATCTTCCTCTGCGCGTTGAGTTGTTTTCATAGTGATTATCTGTTCTGGGTGGGATTGAGCTTCCCCAAGATTTCCCAAGGATGAAGCGGTTGCTTGAGAATTACATGCTTCATCGGTTTGGTTTGTAGAGGACGCATTCTGTAAGATTTGAACTGTATTTCTCAGCAGCAAATTTTCGTCTCGCAGGAGTGCGACTTCTTTCTTGAGAGCATTGTAATCACTGCTTATCTTGTTGTTTGCTTCAATGTTGGTTGAAACAGTGACAATGAGCGCCTTTAGTGATTGTTCTAGTTTCTCAATGCGCTGTTTACAGTCGCACGAATGTCCATTGATAGTTAAGATGCTATTGTTATCCGAGGCAGGTGCTTCTTCAACAATGTCAACATTGGGTTCTATGTTGTTTTGGATACGCTCCATTGGGTATCTGAAGCTGGTGATTCGTACAAAAGCTACATGAACACGCTCATGTAAGGTACTCGAAATCGACACGATTCACAGGAATATCAGAGTTACTGATTAACGGGTTTTACTATACTGCGACCCATGTTAAACATATAAGGCAACGCATGTCAGAAATGGCCATTCCGAAGAAATTGAGGTTTACAGTATTGGAAAATCCAAGTCTAAAGAAGGTGATAATGTTGATAACGTTGGCTGTTATAACAACAATGGAAATTAGCATTGATAGGCAAACGTAGTTAATTATTTCAAACATACTAAGCTGATGATCATTTAGAATGTCAGATTGTATGTAAGTTGAATTAAGAAATGCGATTTCCATTGGTACATTGTTGCGCAGTTCCACATAGACAATCAAAGATTGTAATATCCTGAATAACGAAAGCACGTACACCTATGCTATGTTTACTAAAAGCTAAGTGTACATCTCGCGTAGACCTGATCCTTCATTAGCACAGGCCTGCAATTGTTAACAGTTAGTTCAAGCAAGTTCTTTCAAGAGTGCATTCGTCATCTGCACTGCATACAAAATATAACTTCAGCGTGCTACCCCATGCTGTTATACTAGTGTGTACTGGTGGTTATGTCTAAGATTGTCCATCGAGACATGGAAAAGGCTCATTTTACTTCTGCAAGAAACATATCATGTTGTTACTTTTTCCTTCATGCCAGAATTATTCTCATGAATGATGCACTTACTTTACCTATGATTTGTACGTACAAGAAAACTGTATATGGGCGTAGCACATATGTGACCTCGACTTCCGCGTTATTGTTGGCTGTTACATTAAACTAGTGGGTAAGATAGCGAAGTTTACAGCGAATTGCGCTGGGAATGACATGAGCACGGACGGACGGAGGTTCAAAGGGTAGGCACGCCACTTGCCAAAATGAGTGACAGACAAGCCACCTTTTCCTCTTTGAAGTGATTATTCACAAATGTTTGTGAATAATACTGAGCATTATTCACAAACGCTGCTGGTCACGTGACGTACGTTTGACTACATTATTAATTGCCGGAGGGCGCATCCGCCAGGTAGCGACGGAGTGATCGAGTGTGAGAATCGATGGATCCAATAGATGTCTTTGTTTCATGTGAATTTTATTTGCCAAATAAAATATCACTGTACGTAGTCGGCAACTATCGTCATTGTGAGGTTTGAAGAAAAAGAACTTGCAAAAAAAAAGACAGACAAGAATAGAGAATAATAGTCTTCTGAAGCCAATCGGCGGCTGTAGTAAACGTCACGTGACCAGCCGCGTTTCTGAATACCGCTCAGTATTATTCACAAAAGTTTGTGAATATTCTCTCCCTTTCTTCTTTGCTCTTGGCCTACCGTGTGATATCGTTATCACCAGTCGGTAACGTTGTGTACTGTCTCCTGCAACTCTTGCGGCCGTGATCTGCCCTGCCTTTGCTCAATGACATCAATCTGCAAATGTAAGTGTCCTTCCAATCACTGGTGTTTCTATGTTTGCAATCTTGCTTGTGTAGACATTGCACATCTCAGGCGAGATTGCAGATCCTTGTGGTAATACCGAAGAATTAGTGCACGCTTCCCACGCCTGCGAACCTAGGCGGAGAGTGACCCTACGAGAGTACAGGATAGCTACTGTCTAACTTACATCACACAGTCTAACACCTGTATCTACAACATGTACATCAAGAGATACCTCTTTAACTCTGTTATATTTCACCTCGAGACCCATTGCTGCTGCTATTGATTCCTGTCTAATCTGGGACTTGCGCGGTGAATTGGTTTAAAGTGATGAAGAGTAGTGCAAAAGTCATTGGCCTCAATCTCTCATCTGTGTCTAAGCGAATTCAGTGGCAGGACAAGTCGAGGCGACTGGACATGGAGTCAGGTGCAGTGGATGGCCAGGGTGTCCTAGGTGCTTCACCGTGAGCATTACGCCTGACTGTACGTCTCAGATGCTGGCCGTCGTGTACATTGAACCAAGTAATGATCGCCACCTCACTTTCAGCCTAGTCAGTCTTGTTGCATGTAAGGTGGGCAGCCCTAATTCACTGAGAGCTGAACACCATTCTGCTACCCTCACATGGTTCACCCGGTCTGTCAAAGCCGCTGACAGCTTCGAGGAGCCACAGGTGAGTGCTAGATGTCAGACTTGGACCATTGGCTGGCGAGCTGCCGTAACAAGGTCGTTACAGACTCCTAACACCAGAGGATCTACAAATTCATGACATCTCGTACCCCTTCCCCCAGATGTGTAATTATTTGAAGAATTCCTGTCTGTGTTCATTCATTTGTAAGGGCTGTAGTGCTGTAGAGACCAACAGTTGATGGTAATAACAAAACAGGTAGTTTGTTTTCACTTATGCTGTTTAATGTAATGAATATTTTCTTCTGTATCAAAAGTCAACTAAAGATCCCGTGTTATGCCATCAGGCATATGGTGCTAGCCGCATAAACTAAATCTATCGTCGCTCGAGGGTGATGTGGTCGTATCACATCGGTCCCTTTTATTTACCAAGAAATACCCTTGTAGCCATTGTAGGCTGGGTCGACCTGTGAGCTGAGATCAGTAACAATGCACCTTACCACAATGGGGATTCGAACACATGAACCCCCGGGTTGGCAGTCACAAGCTAGTGGTCAACCGAGGCTGCAACTTGTCTAATAATGCTACTGAATATCTCTA
Source organism: Cepaea hortensis (assembly GCA_963921405.1). Classification (NCBI taxonomy): domain Eukaryota; kingdom Metazoa; phylum Mollusca; class Gastropoda; order Stylommatophora; family Helicidae; genus Cepaea; species Cepaea hortensis. The sequence goes on along the minus strand of OY992876.1, from coordinate 447,259,523 downwards.
CAACGCATACACTTGTTCAGACACACACACCCCCCCCCCCCCCCAAAAAAAAAAAAAAAAAAAAAAAAAAAAAAAAAAAAAAAATCAGTGAAAATACCATTCGTCGATATATACTTTTTTTTCCAGCGATAAAGCCTTGAAAAATAATTGACTGCAATTTGGCCCAGATAAAAGAAACAGGAAAGCCTCAGTGCTGTTTTATAAATTGCTGCTCAATTGTGTTGCTTTGTTTATGTTATACATTGTCTTTTGAAATACAAATTAGAGTAATTCCTTTCTTTTCTGAAAATATATTGTTTAAGGCGGTAACGTTACTTCAAAGATTCGTTCAGGTAAAACTGCATTGATATTCCGCCCTTTCAGTTGAACTGCCATTTTTTCATTCAATCAAAGAAGTCTTAGTAATGATCAAAAAGTAAATTAGAAGGAAATAATATATATATACCAAATTAGATTTATTTATTCTCGAATGGCACAAAAGAGTTGATCATAATTTTACGAAAGCCAGCTTTCATTGGTTAAACGATTATTCTCATTCTCAATTACTTTGCCGAACCACCAGACTTTGCCACGTGGCTTAACTGTATGTTTATTTATACCTTAAAATGCCTGCCCAAGATCGCGCGCTCTGACTTATTGTATTCAACTGATAGTCAAAGTCACACAACATTGCAAGCTCCATACCATAGATAGAAATGTTCATAAGAATATTGTAGTCACAATATCGTAGGTATTTTAGTGACGAAAAGTTGTCTTACTCTGTAATTAAAACAAATCACAAAGTGTATACTTTATTTACCAACCATTTATTTACATACGTAAGTTACAAACAACAGACTGCCTTTTATATATTGGTACGTCTCGTCAGTTGTAAACTACAGCAATATATATATATATATATATATATATATATATATATATATATATATATATATATATATATATATATATAATATATATATATTTTTTTTTTTTTTTTCGCGTTTCCATCCTGTTTCAGGATATTGCGGTCAAATCCAGCATCTTTCATCTGTATGTTGATTCCTAGGCTAGATTAAGCTCATCAGCACGCCACGAATTTCTGAGCGACCGGCTACATACTCTCGTAAGTCACTAGCGTGACACGAACCACTTCTAATTCTCGTCCGCTAACGTTGACCACAAGAGAATTCGGGATTAACGGAGAAAGCTGCTAACCCCTCGGCCAGGCAGCCGGCATATATATATATATATATATATATATATATATATATATATATATATATATATATATATATATATATATATATATATATATATATATATATATATATATATATATATATATATATATATATATATAAACGAAAGGAGACGAAGCCTTGTTACAAACCTTTGAGAACAAAATTTTAAGACGCATCTTTGGACCCATTAGGGATACACAAAGTGGAGAGTGGAAAAGAAGAAGTAACAAAGACATTTATGATTTGTTTAAGTCCCCGCTAATCACTGGTATCATGAAGGCTAATAGACTACAATGGCTGGGGCATATAGAAAGAATGGAAGATAATAGGGAAACAAAACTCGCTTACACTCAGGAAATAAATGACCGTAGACCCCGAGGTAGACCAAGAAGGCGGTGAAGAGATAATACATGTACAGACCTACAAGCACTTGGAATCAACGACTGGCAAGAGAAGGTCCACCAGAGAGACGAATGGAGACAGATTGTATTTGCAGCAAAGAACCTCAATGGCTCGGAACGCTGAAGAAGAAGAAGATATATATTATAACCTCCGATTAGTATTCCTGGCATCTCTTTGATATTTCTCAGTATTACTTCGCTATAGAGGGAGAATAAGTCCCGTGACAAAACACACCCATGTCGTAATTCTAGCTTTATTTGTTCTTAATTAACCACTTTATTTCCCATTTTAATTGCTGCTACTAGGTTCCAGTAAATATTCTTTATTATTCTGAAATCTTTCCCATCAATGCTGATCTTCCAACATTTTAATCAGTTCATCATCTGTTACTTTATCAAATGACTTAGTATAATCTACGAAGAACAAATATATGTCTTTCTGTGACCCTGTTGATCTGACTATTTAGTGTCCGTAATGTATATATTGCATTGTTTGTACCCTTTCCTTACACATTCATACTATTATTCACACATTTCCATTTCATTGTCTTTCTTGTTCTTCTCATTATAATTATGAGTAGAATCTTAGTGACATGGTTTATGTGGTTAACAGCACAAACATCTTCGCTTTGAATTGCTCCTGGTCTTTTTGGTATAGCTACAAATACAGATTTCAGCATATCATTGGGTAAATATCCATTGCTGTAAGTATCATTCAACATATTGGTTAATATCTACTCTAAATTCTCCCAGTACTTCTAATTCTTCTATTGTGATTCCTATGGAACATATGTTTGACAGCGTCAACGACTTCTTCTTTTAGAATAGGTGGGCCTTCTAAATTGCTTTCTTCTGTTAGTTCGGCCCTTTCACGGTGACAGTATTCTCTTATATACTCTTCATTATAGCCTCTTCCTCCAAAAACATCTTGCCTGTTTTTGATTTCAAACACACTGTATTTATTCTTATTTTTCTTCCGGTAAGCTCACTGATTTCTCATCTCATCTCATCTCACCTCATCCTGTTCCGCTTGTACCTTGCGGTGTCGTGATAAAGTACAAGGGGTTTCTCATAAGTCTTTAGCCTGACCATGAAGGAGTAGGCGGAGAAAATTGAAATTTGGCACGTGTATAGCTCATTCAATTTGTAATGGACATATGAATTATGAATTTCCCTCCTCAACTGCATGGCACAACACACACTATTGACCAGATCTGCACACCCAGCGGTTTGTCAGAACAATGGAGAAATCAGACGCCTGGACTGATACAATTCTTGATGTTACAGGGTAAAACATCTACACAAATACACAGGGAGATGGGGCCAGTGTTTGAGGAAGTCTGTCCTTCGTAGTAGTAGGCCTCTTTCAGTCCTGAAGGACTATAGAGTTGTGCCGCTTGGGAGGTGCCTGGCAGCACCGCTCGTGACTGTATAGTCCAATGCGAGAGTGACAATCCCTGTCACAGTTTTCGCATCTTTAAGACGAGGCAAGTCCCGCAGTAAGTGACTGCGCTTTGAGCCTGTGCCGCCTATCCTCAGTTTGTTGGATCAGATTGCGCTCAAAGAGCACCAGTCCGTTTTGTACATCTCTTCTCCAGGAGCATCTGTCTGTTGCACCTCTCTCCCACGTGTCTGTATCTATTCCAATGGTTTTCATATCTTGTTTACACACATCCCTATATCGCATTTGGGGTCTTCCGGTTGACCTCTTTCCTGTGGCTAGTTCTCCGTAAAGGAAATCTTTTGGAATACGTTCATCCTCCATTCGAGATACGTGGCCCAGCCACTGGAGGCATCTCTGCTTGAGGAGGGTGTGCACTATGGTAATATCTGCTCTTTCAAGCACCTGCTTGTTTGTTATGTGGTCTTTCCATGTTATGCCCAGGATACGTCTCAGGCATCTCATGTGGAAGGAATTCAACTTCCTTTTCTGTCTTGAGAACAGGGTCCAGGATTCAGACACATAGAGTAGTGTGCTAACACAAGCTTTATATACTTGAGCTTTTGTACGCTCTGTTAGTATATTATTCTCCCAAACTCTTTTAGCTAGCCTGGAAAATGTTGTGGCTGCCTTTCCAATGCGTTTGTCGATTTCTGTCTCTAATGAAAGATTATCTGATATTGTCGACCCCAAATACACAAAGTCGTGGACGACCTTCAATTCGTAATTATAAATTTTGATTGACGGAGGCGCACCAGCATCTTGTTCCATCACCTGTGTTTTATTTAGGCTAATGGTGAGCCCAAAGTCTTTGCAGGCGGCAGCAAAACGATCTATGAGCCTTTGGAGATCTTCTGCTGTATGAGTAGTCAGTGCTGCATCATCTGCAAAAAGTAGTTCTCTTACGCATCTTGATCTTATCTTGGTCTTTGCCTCGAGTCTTGATGGGGTAAAAAGTTTGCCATCAGATCTTGTGTGGAGGTATATGCCTTCAGTGGCAGTCCCAAATGCCTGCCTTAAGAGAACAGCGAAGAAGTTACCAAAGAGTGTAGGAGCAAGCACGCAGCCCTGCTTTACCCCGCTGCTGATGCTGAATGACTGGGATGTTGAGCCGTCAAATAAAATGGTCCCCTGCATGTTTTCGTGGAATGATTTCACGAGACTAAGAAGGGTGGGTGGACATCCAATCTTTTCAAGGACCTTAAAAAGGCCGCTTCTGCTCACGAGGTCAAATGCCTTTGTGAGGTCGATGAAGGCAATATATAATGGCTTCCTCTGTTCTCTGTACTTCTCTTGGAGCTGCCGGAGTGAGAAAATCATATCGATGGTGGACTTGTTGGGTCTAAATCCGCACTGCGATTCGGGGTTGATTCTTTCAGCAAAGAATGTGTAATCTTTTAAGGATTACTCTGGCAAAACTCTTGCCTGTAATGCTGAGTAGGGAAATGCCGCGATAGTTGTTGCAGTCGCTTCTGTCGCCTTTGTTTTTATAAAGGGTAACGATGCTTGCGTCTTTCATATCTTGTGGTATTGATTTTTTTTCTCCAGCAGAGCTGAAATATTGCATACAGTTCTGGGATGATTGTTTCTTTGCTACATTTTAAAATGTCAGGTGGAATATTATCTTTTCCAGGTGCCTTGCCGGATTTGAGAGAGTCTAGTGCTTCGCTGATTTCTGTGAGGCAAGGTTCGTTATCCAAGGCATGCATGGCGGACTGTTGATCGATGGCTTCCAGAGCTTCTTCGCTGACAGTGTTATCCACTGAGTATAGCTCTGAGTAGTGTTCTACCCAGCGATCCATTTGTTTCGCTCGATCTTTTATGATTACCCCTCAGTTGATCGTAATGGGGCCATCTTATTTTTTGAAGGACCGACAGCTTGCTTGATGCCCTCGTACAGTCCTCTTATATTTCCAGTGTCTGCATATGTTTGAATTTGAGCAGAGAACTGTAGCCAGTACCTGTTCGCACATCTTCTTGCCATCTGTTGTACTCTATTTCTGGCCGTTCGCAATCCCTGCAGTGTTTTCTCTGAAGGTGACGTCTTATACATTGAGAATGCATGTCTCTTTATCTCCAGGACTGGGAGCATCTCTTCAGAGTGTGCTTCAAACCAGTCGGTTGACTTAGTTTGCTTCTTGCCAAATGTTGATAGTGCTGTATTGTAGATGGTGTCGCGAAAATGACTCCATCTCTCGGTGGAATTTCCGTTTGTGGGGCCAGGCAGAGAATCCGCTAGAGCCTGCATGAATTTGTTGACCTTCTCTTTATTTTGGGTGCCGCTGGTGTCAATGCGTGGTCTTCCTTCTGTTCGGCTTCTGTAGATTCTCTTGAGCTTTATCTTCACCTTGCTGGAGACGAGTGAATGGTCGGTGTCGCAGTCAGCACTATGATAGCTGCGAGTCAGCCGTACATTGCGGAGGTTGCTGCGTTTAGTGAGCACCATGTCGAGTTGGTGCCAGTTCTTTGATCTGGGTTGCCTCCATGACACCTTGTGTTGAGGTTTCGTGTCAAAGAAGGTGTTGGTCACGCACAGATTATGGTGGCTGCAGAATTCCAAGAGACGTTGTCCATTGTCATTGATCTTCCCAACGCCAAACTGTCCTAGACATGAAGGCCAAGATTTGTGGTCAGAGCCAACCCTGGCATTGAAATCCCCCAGGATAAAAATATGTTGTTCTTCTTTGCTAAGGTCGTCATAGAACTTGTCTTTAGATTCTGATGCTGCAGTTAGTGTTGGGGCGTAAACGCTTATAATACTAACTGGGCCTGCCTCTGTCTGGAGTTGGAGCTTCAGTATTCTTTCAGTGCCATCACTTGGTGGTATGATGGAATTAAGCAGCTTGTTTCTGATAGCGAAGCCAACTCCAAGCTCCCTGGTCGGCTTGCCATGCCAGTAGAAAGTGAAATCCCTATCCTTGATGCTTCCAGATTCTTGGAGTCTGGTCTCTTGCAGGGCGACAATGTCTATCCCCAGTCTTAGTAGTTCGTTGTTTATCACTGCAGTTTTGCGGGTGCATATCTTATGCATCTTTAATCGAATTTACTTCAATTTTCTAGCACTGATCGTTTAACCTACTTTCTTTTGCCTTCATATATTTATCTCTTATTTCTTTGTTTACCTTATCAAGAAGAAGAAGAAGAAGAAGAAGAAGAAGAAGAAGAAGAAGAAGAAGAAGAAGACGAAGAAGATAGTTAGTTAGTTAGTTAGTTAGTTAGTTAGTTAGTTAGTTAGTCAGTCAGTCAGTCAGTCAGATAGTTAGTTAGTTAGTTAGTTAGTTAGTTAGTTAGTTAGTTAGTTAGTTAGTTAGTTAGTTAGTTAGTTAGGTAGTTAGGTAGTTAGTTAGTCGACAGATCATCCTCATTGCACATCGAACCATTCAGTCCATAAGTGCTCGGATCCCCTCCTCAGCAAATCCCGCAGCGTGTAGCGGCTAACGACACCTGTTCTGTGTTGGTTTAAAAGTCTTCTTTGGCTTCCTGCGTAGTGTTCTTGTTTGGTCACCCCTCTTTTAATTTGCTGTTCTCGCAGTCTGGCCATGGTTGTAGATTCACATCCGTCACTTGGTTCTCGCAAAAGTCTTAATTCTCGTAGAGCATTCAGAATGTCAGCCTGGTCCATGGTGCATCCTCCCTCCACAGTAGCGTTACCTGCGAGCTTATCAGCCCGCTCATTTCCTTCTACTCCCGCATGCCCTGGCACGAAGATGAAACTAGTCTTTGCCAGCCAAGACCGCCCCAGAGACAGCAACCAGTCTCTTCGGATCCCCCCCCCCCATCTCTATCCTATTGAGCATGTTCATTGAGTCGCTAAGGAAACATGCCTATGTCTCGAGCCATGTTATTGCTTTACTTACTGCCATGACTTCCATAGTCAGGCTACTTGTGGTCTCAGCAAAAGCACCAGAGTCCTCCTTCACAATTCTCCCTCGGGCCTGAGCCGAAAATCAAGGCTAGTACTTCCGCCTCTACAGCTGCCGGGTTTTCTTGTTTGCATTTTCTGTCTAGTTGGATGCAAACTGAAATGGATGTACAGAAATATGTTGGCACTTGTATCCACTCCTCGCCAGGTTCTAAGTCCTCAAGTGAACACACCTGTTGAAGAATGTCTTCGGTTTGACCCATCCACGGCAGTCCTCTTTTTAACCTGCTGCCCTTCACCTTCATAATTTCACTATGCAGTGGATGTTGTGTGTTTGCGTTAACTCTAAGGTAGGCGCGAGCTCTGCAGACTTGTATTATGTCTTCAATGGTTGGAAAATCAAGAAGGTAGCGCATCGCCCTGCAAGGTATATCTCTTGTACATCCAAGAATAATGCGCATAGCTTCATTCTGTATCCTTTCCATCCTTTCTGTCTTCTTACGGCTGAGAGTCAGGATTTCCATCGCATACTCCAAAACAGACTTTACCAGCCTTTCGTATAGAAGACATAGATGGCGCTGCTCACAGTTTGCTGCTGCCATCACCCGCATCGCAGCCAACCCCCGCTTGGCCTTTGTTATCACCTGGTCTATGTGCTCATTATAAGCAAGGCTTCGATCAAACTGTATCCCCAGGTAATTCATTGCCTGCGTTTTTTCCACCATCTCTGAACACAGCTTTACAGTTGGTGTTGGAGTGTTTACAATATGATTATTCAACGAGAACCAAGTCACTGTTTCCTTTATTGAGTTGACCATTACCCCAGCCTCAACACACCAAGTACTTATGCGATTGAGTTCGGTTTGTAGTTCCACAGCAACCTGATCTCTATCCTTACCCTGGCGATACACAAAAACATCGTCGGCATATGACAATGTCCTACCAGGTCCAGTGATCTGCTCACTGGTGATTCTCACAGTGTAGGCGTTGAACAGTACCGGAGATAATGGTGATCCCTTTGGTAGGCCAGGATATATTGTTGTTGGTCCCGACGTCCAACTGCCACATCTAAAAACTGTTTTCATTTGGAACATGGCTGCAGCGATCCAACTAAGGAGGAATGGACTTATTTTGAGTTCAAGAAGCTGAAGCATTAAAAAATCCAATAGTACTCTATTGTACGCGTCCTCAAGATCAATCACTGCAGCAAAGGTTTCAATGCCTGAGTGGAAACCTTCATAGACACCATGAGCAAAAACTGCTGCATTGGTCCAGGTTTATCTTTTTGGATGGCACCCACCCAGGGTAGGTGGGAAAACACCTTGCCTCTCTAGCTGGCTTGATATTTTCCTGGCAATTAACTTCTCCAGCAGCTTGCCTATTGTAATCTGCATGGTTATAACTCGATATCCCTGAATTTTTGTGTGGTCTTTGCCAGGCTTCGGCAAGGGAATCAAATAGCTGTGTAACCACTCCTCCTTGATGCTAGCACTCCCTATACTGTTGTTGTACATGTCTGCTAGTTCCTTTAGCTCGTCGGTACACCTATTGATGTCGATGTATCTTATGCCATCTGGCCCTAGAGCGCTGTTTTTTGATCGTCAAAGCACAGCCTAGATTTCTTTCACTGTCACTGTGTCTTCATCGGAAGTGTTCTGGGCCTTGCACCTGTCTGACGTGACCTCCTTGGCAAGATTTCGGCCTCTTATGTCTGTCTGGTTGCTCTGCTCTAGATAGCGTTCAAAGAGGGCTTTGCCCTTGTCCTCGTCAGTCCTCTGCCAGATGAGGTCAGTACCTTGGAAGTCAGAAATGCTCTTATTCTTGACTACCCCGCTCTTGCATTTATGTAGTCGCCAGAACAATTTCAGTGACTTGTCTGTGCTTACTCTTTGAAACACCTCTGCCCATTTTTCACTTTTAACCAGCTTGACCAGTTTTTTTATATAGAAGAAGAAGACGAAGAAGAAGAAGAAGAAGAAGAAGAAGAAGAAGAAGAAGAAGAAGAAGAAGAAGAAGAAGAAGAAGAAGAAGAAGAAGAAGAAGAAGAAGAAGAAGAAGAAGAAGAAGAAGAAGAAGAAGAAGAAGAAGAAGAAGAAGAAGAAGAAGAAGAAGAAGAAGAAGAAGAAGAAGAAGAAGAAGAAGAAGAAGAAGAAGAAGAAGAAGAAGAAGAAGAAGAAGAAGAAGAAGAAGAAGAAGAAGAAGAAGAAGAAGAAGAAGAAGAAGAAGAAGAAGAAGAAGAAGAAGAAGAAGAAGAAGAAGAAGAAGAAGAAGAAGAAAAGTTTCTTGACAATAAGTCAGTAATAAGTTAATGATCTGTTTACACGCTTCAGGTGAATTGGGTGTGTGGTGCTAGACCCATATATTATAGACAAATCAATACTTAGAGGATGATGGAGTCAGTACCAAGTCGGCGGTCTTTATTTCCAGATTCATTTCCTGATAGCCAGTATGGTTGACGTAACCTTTTTGACATTGATTCATTCAAACACATTATCCCAGGTGAGGCTTCCGGACATACGTTCTGTTGTTCAGACTACACTACTATAGCGTGTGGAATACACGTTCAAGACTGTAAGCAACGCAAGAAACTATTGCAAGCATACATTTTGTAAGCGAAGAGAACCATGTCGATCAATACAACTGTGATGATTCCAGTGGCAGTCGAAGTCACACAGTTTGACTTCCCAAGGGAACTTGCTTACAGAATATATATTACACTTCGCTATGTGCTTATTCCGTGTACCAGCGTGTTGGGTATAGCCGGGAATGTGATAAGCATTGTCATCCTGACTCGACAGGGATTCCAGAAATGTTCCAGCATACTTCTAATGGCTTTGGCTGTCGCTGATGTTCTCTTTCTCACGGGTAAAATCAATTTCCCTATGTATATATACACCGCGAATCATCGGGGAGAGTTTATGTTTTCTGAAAGAGTTAACATGTTGCTTTATATTATTTCTAGGCTGTTTTACTGCGCTGATTATGTAGGAATTCATGCTGCAACGTTCATTCCCGTTCTAATAACAGGCGAGCGTTTGTTAGCCATATGTTGTCCATTTCATGTCCATTTAATATTGACACCCCAGCGTGTTATTATTTCAGTATCCAGTATGTATATTTTAGGTGCAACATATTTTGTGTATACAAATATACTGTGTATTCAGTTTGTGCAATTTAATTTTGAAAACGTCACTTTTGGTCAGATTAAAAACACAGATTTATATTTCCGTGCTATCGAAAGCGGGTTAGACGAGTTGATAGGCAATATAGTTAATTATATCACAGGAATAATACCACTTAGTCTAGTAACTGCCGGCTGTATTTTTATTGGTATCAATGTCATATTAATTACCAACAGACGTAAACAGCTCACCTTGAGCCATGACAAAGTAATCACTAAACACACCACATCGAAGACAACGAAAACGCTACTCAGTATCTGCGTGTTGTATATTGTGTGTAGTGGCTTTGCGTTTGCTTTTGGATACCTTATGAATTATGGGCTCCTAGATCACAACGGCCCATTGCAGAGTGATTTAATGGCTTTACAAGATTGGGTATTATGCCTTAACTGTGTCGGAGACTTCATTATTTACGTCGGTGCTAATAATAAATATGGGTTTAGCACCATATGCCCAATTCGACTAAGACGCTTAAGAGAGTCCTTTAATTAATAAGTGCAGGCTTCTCTGGATGACCCACCACTATGTTAATGCGGCAGTTTGATGAAACTACAAAGCATGTTCCATCAGCATAATCAACTAAGAAGGGAATACTGGCTGAGTGAGATGGCACTGCACTTAAAATTGTATAGAACTAAAGAGAAGCTTCAAAAACTGTTTACTACATGATGAGAACTTGTCTGTCAGTGTAAGCATGAAATGACGAAGGTAAGAAGAAGAAATAATAGCTTTAGGAAATTAGGAAAGATGTATAGGTTTAAAAATTAAAGATGTCTGGTGTAAAACAAAACGTGTCATATTTGTATCCTCGACCATAATTTTAACGCAGCGTGTTTCCATGTAAATGCATTACCCGACACGTACTCATTCATCCCGTAACCCAGGGGTGGGGAACGTCCAGTCTGAGGGACATATAAGGTCGGGGAAGTCATTTGGTCTGGCCCTGTCAAGGCAAACACAGGTGAAACTCAAAGTTCAATAAATATTCTGTAAACGTTACATTGATGCTTTTTCCCACTTTGAGGAGCCATTAAATCCTTTGGCATCGCGATGCTTGAAAAAGGAGAGTCTGGCATATGAGACTACGACCTCCAGCATGATATTGGAGTTGGAAGCAGTCACACCGGCTTTCCGATGGTTAGAGGAGACCACTGCAACACACATTGTATTCATTAAAGACTCAAGGAATCGATTAGTAAGATGGGGAAAGGAATGTTTCTTGTGAAATGGCTCACCTCGCTTCAGAGGTCACAAATTGTTAGAATTGTAATTGTATGCATTTCTTTTTGGTCGCAATAGTGCGGGGAGAAGGGGGGGGGGGTGTACAGGCTGATAGGCTGGCAGGGAATGAACCTCTTTGTGGTAGATTACCTATGGAAAAGGGAGAGGTGGTCCTGCGCCTGTGGGACCAAGTGGAGAAGGTGGGGGAACATAGTGAGAACCCGTATGTGGAAAGGATCAGATTGAGGGGGATTGGCATGGGTTCTGGTAGAATCTCAAAACTGAGAAGGAAGACCAGGGGAACTTTCAATCAGATAGCGGTGGGAAAGATTAGTACTGTGACTCTTCGCTGGCTGTTGAACGAGGGGACGGAGCGTGTATGGGGATGTCTGTGTGCAGTGATGTCAGTTCGTAGCTCAACTCAAGTCAATTCAAATTGGTTTGGGATTCTGATAAGATACAGACAGGAGTGCATTCTCTCTCAGTATGTGTTCAACATAAATACAGAAAGTATAATGAGAAACATAGACAACGATGAGACCTGTGACAGTTTTCATCGACTCATAATATTGTTGGCAATCTAATTCCTGAAATGATTTACGCATATGACCTGGTCCACTTCTAAAACAGCGCTAAAGGCTTAGAACTGTGACTTCGTTAAAACAACGTTTTGTTTCTAAAATAACTCACACACAAAAACGCACATGCATACGAGGACACACACACACACACACACACACACACACACACACACACACACACATACACACATAGACACACATAACACCCACACACAATGTCCAGAGAAATAACTATATGTTAAACAAACATTACATATCCATGAAGACATTGAATAAATCACGAATGTTATATACAATGGCGTCATAACATACAACAATTGGACTGTTGTACACGAGGCAGGAACGTTTACCAGAGACCAGGAGTCTGTCAGAATGGTAACGATATTCTACAAAGCAGAATCTACGTAATGATAGTGACGTTTTGTGTAAAACATTTTTAGAAGCATTGCTAAATCTATATCTCCTCCAAAGAGGTTAATTTGTTTTCCTTCTGTATATCTCTCACCCACAACAGGCCACAAATTAGGATCGCACGCCATACATACATTCGGCCCTTCTAATCACGCTTCTTTCGCACACCAATATCAACAAGAAATATTAAATGTGCATTGAAACAAAAAAAGCAAACAATGTAAACCAAAAGCTAGAAAATGCACAAAACTAGAAGAATTAATTCTTCACCTCTTTCAGACTGGCAACACACACACACACACACACATACACACACACACACACACACGCACGCACACACACACACACACACACACACACACGTACGCACGCACGCACGCACGCACGCACGCAAACTAGAAGAATTAATTCTTCACCTCTTTCAGACTGGCACGCACGCACGCACGCACGCACGCACGCAGGCAGGCAGGCAGGCAGGCAGGCAGGCAGGCAGGCAGGCAGGCAGGCAGGCAGGCAGGCAGGCAGGCAGGCAGGCAGACAGACAGACAGACAGACAGACAGACAGACAGACAGACAGACAGACAGACAGACAGACAGACGTACGTACGTACGTACGTACATACATACATACATACATACATACATACATACATACATACATACATACATACATACATACATACATACATACATACATACATATATACATACATACATACATACATACATACATACATACATACATACATACATACATACATACATACATACATACATACATACATACATACATACATACATTCATACATACATAAGCTACAATTCGTAGTGTCTGGAATAATGCTGTCAATAAAGCTGCAATTCGTAGTGTCTGTGAGCTATATGCTGTCATACTGTCAAATAAATCTACCATTCGTAGTGTCTGTGAGCTATATGCTGTCTGTGTCTAATAACTGTCTAGAATAAATCTCATTCGTGTCTGTGAGCTAATGACTGTAGTCTGTGCTATTAATCTGCAATTCGTAGTGTCGTAGTGTATGTGCAGATGCTCATAAGTCTAAATAAAGCTACAATTCGTAGTGTCTGTGAGCTTGTGCTGTCATACTGTCTAAATAAAACTGCAATTCGTAGTGTCTTAGCTTGTGCTGTTATACTGTCTAAATAAAACTGCAATTCGTAGTGTCTTAGCTTGTGCTGTTATACTGTCTAAATAAAGTTCATTCGTAGTGTCTGTGAGCTTGTGCTGTGATACTGTCTAAATAAAGCTGAATTCAGAGTTAGATACTGTAAGATCTGTAGTGTATGGATGTGCTGTCATATTATCTAATTAAAGCTAGAGTGTAGTTCTGTGAGCTTGTGCTGTCATATTTTCTAAATAAAGCTAAAAGTCATAGTGTATGTGAGCTATATTCTGTCATACTGTTTAAATAAAGCTACAATTCGTAGTGTCTGTAAGCTTGTGCTGTGATACCGTCTAAATAAAGCTGCAATTCGTAGTGTCTGTGAGCTATATGCTGTCATACTGTCTAAATAAAGCTGCAATTCGTAGTGTCTGTGAGCTATATGCTGCCATATTATCTAACTAAAGCTACATTTTGTAGTGTATGTGAGCTTGTGCTGTCACATTTTCAACATAAATCTACAAATCGTAGTGTCTGTGAGCTTGAGCTGTGATACTGTCTACATAAAGCTGCAATTCGTAGTGTCTTAGCTTGTACTGTCAAACTGTCTAAATAAAGCTACAATTCGTAGTGTCTGTGAGCTATATGCTGTCATACTGTCTAAATAAAGCTACAAGTCACAGCTATATGCTGTCATACTGTCAAATAAAGCTACAAGTCGTAGTGTCTGTGAGCTTGTGCTGTCATAATTTCTAAATAAAGCTAAAAGTTGTAGTGTCTGTGAGCTATATGCTGGCATACTGTCTAAATAAAGATGCAATTCATAGTGTCTCAGCTTGTGCTGTCGTACTGTCTAAATAAAGCTGCAATTCGTAGTGTTTGTGAGCTATATGCTGTCATAATGTCTAAATAAAGCTGCAATTTTTAGTGTCTGTGAGCTATATGCTGTTATTCTGTCTAAATAAAGTTACAAGTCGTAGTGTCTCTGAGCTATATGCTGTCATATTATCTAAATAAAGCTACAATTCGTAGTGTCTGTGAGCTATATGCTATCATATTATCTAAATAAAGTTACAAGTCGTAGTGTTTGTGAGCTTGTGCTGTCATATTTTCTTAATAAAGCTAAAAGTTGTAGTATCTGTGAGCTATATGTTGTCATACTGTCTAAATAAAGTTGGAATTCGTAGTGTCTGTGAGCTTGAGCTGTGATACTGTCTAAATAAAGCTACAATTCGTAGTGTCTGTGAGCTTGAGCTGTGATACTGTCTAAATAAAGCTGCAATTCGCAGTGTCTTAGCTTGTGCTGTCATACTGTCTAAATAAAGCTACAATTCGTAGTGTCTGTGAGCTATATGCTGTCATATTATCTAAATAAATCTACAAGTCGTAGTGTAGGTGAGCTATATGCTGTCATATCATCTAAATAAATCTAAAAGTCGTAGTGTCTGTGAGCTATATGCTGTCATACTGTCTAAATAAATCTGCAATTCGCAGTGTCTTAGCTTGTGCTGTCATACTGTTTTAATAAAGCTACAATTCGTTGTGTCTGTGAGCTTGTGCTGTGATGCTTTCTAAATAAAGCTGCAATTCGTAGTGTCTTAGCTTGTGCTGTCATACTGTCTAAATAAAGCTACAATTCGTAGTGTCTGTGAACTATATGCTGTCATACTATCTAAATAAAGCCACAAGTCATAGTGTCTGTGTGCTATATGTTGTCATACTATCTAAATAAAGCCGCAAGTTGTAGTGTCTGTGTACATGCTCAGAGTCATCATTTGTAGCACCTAGTGACAAGTTGAAATAAGATAATACACTATAACAATTATACACATTACTGTATTCTAGATTTTGTTTCTTCTAAACTGCAACGGGAGAATCACTCATTTGGAGCCAATGGGGGTGGAGACGAGAGATGGAGAAGAGTAGATTTGGATAAAACAAAAATGAATGGGTGAAAACTGGAAGTAGCGGTGTGTAACAATTATGTCATAACAGTTTCTAATATGAAAGCAAACATGTTGTATTATAACACAATGGCAACATTTCAACGATATGTAAGCCCATGGCAAATACGAGAAGACGCTTGAGACTATTAATCATCCCATGGCACGTATTTAGTTAATCGTCACATTGACTTGGAGAGAATTTTTAAGGTAACCGGAAGAAGAGGAAGAGGTCGACCAACACGAATGTGATTATGTTAAAATACGAGGAATTTTTAGTGCCAGAAACACCTCATGTCCCATCCCAGTGGAGGAATTGTCATATTCGAGGGAATATTCAAAACCTGAAATTATATTATTAAGTACAGGTAGACCCCGGTTAACGTCGGGGTTACGTTCTTGGAAAACGCGACATTAATGTGAAACGACGTATAACGAAACACTATTTCCCATAGAATTAAATGAAATACAGTGTATTGTGTACCACAGTAATGTTTATTTTGATGGTTATGATATTTATTGGCTAAATAAAGGTGGGTTGGCCGGCAGGCGGTTATTGAGATGTAGAGGCATTAAATTCTGCCTCTTCATCTGAGGATGAAACTGTAACCTCTTCCTGCCACTTTTCCTGACTCTTCTCTGCTTTAACCCTCAAAAAATGTGTCAAATGTCTGCTGCACAGTAACTACCCTCTTCAGTATCAGCACTCGCCGCTTCTCCTGTTGTCTGAATGTTGTGCAGGTGTTAACGCTTCTTAGAGCGCTCAAACCAACCACGGCTCGCTCTAAAACTATCATCGGCACTACTAGCACTGCTCTCATCCGATTTCTTTGCTAGATCTCCATAGAGAGACTGATTTCTCTTGGATCACCATTTTCCTCCCAGGCATATTCCGTTGGTTCTGGTCTTCAATCCAGACTGCCAATTGTGCTTCCATGTTCTCCATAAGAATTCCTCTGGTACAAGTCATCTTGGAAGCACTCAAAGGAGTAACGTTTCTAGCACCCTCTTTGATTTTGTCAGCACCTGCATGAATTGTCCTTACCGTCGTTGGAGGTAAACCATGGACTTTACCGATATCAACAGCCCGATCACCAACCCCAAAATGACGTATGGCGAAACGTAGCGACGTACAGTGAAATTAGTCCCCTATGCGACAACAACGTTATAGCGAAACGACGTATACCGAGGCGACGTATAGCGGGGCCTACCTGTATATGACACTATGGGTATACTGAACATCCTCCAAAGAATCCCTTTGATGAGGCGAGGTCGATCTGTTTAGAAACAATAGGAAGCCAACCATAGGCAGCTCCCTGTCAACTTCCAGCTTATCTTTGACATTAATAAATCAGTAACTACTGGTGACACTGTGAATTCTGGATAACATGTGCAGCGAGGGTAAAACACAACACTAAAGATATTCATATATGTAAACTGAATGTATGGACAAGTAGCAAGAAAACTTTTCAAGAGCTCTTTATCACCAACCGTGTTGGGACGCAGAGGTGTTTCCAAGGCACCAGGGCCGGGTTATATACTGGCCAAGACCTATTGACGCGTCCTCGTCGAGCGTCCTGGACAACAGGTCCCTTCGGAGTCCTGGCTAAAGTCAGTAGGATCGCCGATTCCTCCGAAGTCGGAGAGTGTCTGCCTGTACGGCGAGGAACCACCAGTCTGCACACCAATAAGCCAGACATGGGACAACGGATACTCACGCAAAACTCAGGTCCTGTATGACATCACACTGATGTTGGACAACAGGATGCCTTCATCCGACATACAGGGCTTCGCGTTGGAGCTCAAGCCAACGAACATAAGCAAGCAAGCAACCAACCAACCGTGTTTTTCTAAGTAATACTGAATATATATATATATATAATGTGTAAACCGGCTAACGACGTTTCCCTCAGCCTTAAATAGTCGTATTTACCTCGTATGAAGATCAAGTGTAGCGATTTTTCTTTGAGTATGTGCTTGTTTTACCCTCTTTATGATATACTTTTCACTTCTACTGAAATATGCCTTTCGTGATCAGGATGACGGTATATACATACACTCACGCTCAGGTGTGGCCTCTATAATGCTCAGAGATTGAAGGCCAAGACCAAAATTAGGAGGGTACTAATCAGAGAGTTGCTTTTTGCGGATGATGCTGCGATTACGACCCCCTCTGAGGAAGAATTACAACATCTACTATCTGCATTCTCCAATGCTTATTCTGAATTTGGTTTAACAATTAACAAAAAGAAGACACAGATTATGTCACAAGGTGCAAATGGGGTACCATCAATCTTTATTGACGACGCCGAACTGGACACAGTAGACCATTTTACATATCTAGGATCAGAGGTAAATATCAAATTATCCCTCGCTCAGGAAATCAACATCAGGATTAGCAAGGCAGCACGAACAATGAACATGTTAGCAAAAAGAGTCTGGGAGAACAGGAAGCTTACTGCCAAAACAAAAGTCCTCGTCTACCAAGCCTGTGTCCTTAGTACTCTTCTTTATGGCAGTGAAACCTGGAGAACTTACTCACGCCAAGAGAAACGTTTAAACAGCTTTCATTTGCGGTGTCTGCGAAGAATACTTGGTATTAAGTGGCAAGACAAAATCACAAATACTGAAGTATTGGAAAGATCAGGTTGTGTGACGGTGTATTCCATGCTCAGTCTTCGTAGACTTAGAGGATAGGACATGTTAGGAGGATGGATGATGGTAGAATACCAAAGAACATCTTTTTTGGTGAATTACAGACTGGTAGGAGGTCTCAGGGTCGGCTCTACTACGATACAAAGATGTGTGTAAGCGGGACATGATTGATACAGGCATAGATAATGCACATTGGGAGCAAGTCGCCGCTGAACGTGTTGCATGGAGGGCAAACATCAGAAATGGAATAAAGACAAAAGAGAAAATGATTGCAGATAAAGCACACACAGAGCGTGAGAGACGTAAGATGGTGCACAATGGTGGAAATGACCATGTTTTCACATGCATCTACTGTGGGCAAACATTTGCAGCAAGAATTGGCCTTACCAGCCACACTCGCCACCGCCATGGATCGTAGTTATTAAGCCTTTTTGAAGCACAATGTACCAAACTATAATCTGTCAAGACGGAAAGGTACCAATGAATATTGAATGAGAAACTGCTACCGTTGGCTGGAGCGGTTTATGTCCATATTTTGTTGTATCCTAGCTGTGTTATGCCCTAGTGTTGTTATTTTAAATATATCTGGTGATATAGCTGTGTTGTGTCCTACTTTTGTTATATTAAAATTGTCCTGTGATCTGGCTGAGTTGTGTCCTAGTGTTGTTATATTAACATTGTCTTATGATATAGCTGTATTGTGTGTATTTGAATATACATGTTATAGTTCTAAGAATTATCTTGGGTAAAGAAAAGAATAAATGCATCCATACTTCAAGAGCTGAATATTGAAGATGGTTGGCTATTAAAGACGATAAAACAAAGAAAATTGAAATATTTTGGTCACTTCAAACGTCATGAAAGTTTGGAGAGAGCAACAATGGAGGGGTATATGCCTGGGAAGAGAGGAAGAGGAAGACCAAAGAAAATATGGCTGCAGGATGTGGCGGATGATCTCCAAATTAATGTATTGGACGCGGGACATCTTGCTTATGATCGAGAGGTTTTCCGGAAGGTTGTTATGGGAGCGAGGTTCTGCAAAGGACTTGCTACTGAATGAATGAATGAATGAATGAATGAATGAATGAATAGCTGTGTTGTGTCCTACTGTTGCTATATTAACATTGTCTTGTGATCCGGCCGTGTTATGTCCTAGTGTTGATGCATTAACATTGTCTTGTGTCCTAGTGTTATTATATTAACAGTGTCTTGCGATCTAGCTGTGTTATGTCCTAGTGTTGCTATATTAACATTGTCTTGTGATCTAGCTGTGTTGTGTCCTAGTGTTGATGCATTAACATTGTCTTGTGTCCTAGTTTTATTTTATTAACTGTGACTTGTGATCTAGCTGTGTTGTGTCCTAGTGTTGTTATATTAACTTTGTCTTGTTATATAGCTGTATTGTGTCCTAGTTTTGTTAAATTAACTGTGTCTTATGATCTGGCTGGGTTGTGTCCTAGTGGATGATAGTGTAGGGATTGCCCAGCAGGTTGCCCTGAATGGGAGGCCAATAACCAGGTCCGCAGTAAGACTTATTTGCATCTTATAATAATTAGAAAAGATCACAAACCTTGTTATTATAAACTGTTTACATATTAGGCTATACGTCCTCTAAGATCCTTCTCTCTCTCTCCATCGGTTACGTTTCTTGCCGCTCTGGAAAATACCGCTATTTGCTCTCGCCGTCGGTTCATTTATTCGTGGCGATATTCTGCATCATGTTGCTAACCCTCATTAATAATATTCCGCCGCTGATTTAATGCCAACTAAACTTCGCCTGTTCAAATCAGCAGTGGTTCGAATCGCATCGGTAACTTACGGGGTATGTGAGCCGGCCGCTCAGAAAGCAATGGCAAACTACTGAGCGTAATCTTGCCAAGAGATCAACATACAGCTGAAAGATGCTAGTGTTGACAGCTAAGTCCTGTAAAGGATATGCTAAAAAAAAAAAAAAAAAAAAAAAAAAAAAAACTTCGCCTAGTTCAATTTAGTGACATCCAAAAATTGCACTGCCTTCTCATTCCAATGTCCCCGTAAGTCTCCCCGTTGTTAATCTACGTCAGTGTGACGTATTTGTTTCTACTCGTCTCCTAGATTTTTGTGAGATTTTACGTGTATAGGATTTCTCTCTAATTCATATGACGTCATCTTTGTTTGCACTCACTATATTGCAGTATCCCCCCCCCCCCCCATTTAAAATGATGAAATCATTTGTTTGAATCGCGATCAATTAACCTGACACATAGCAGTGCAGATGTAATGAGTCATATGCTGTGCTTGTAAGACGTTATGGCCCCCTATCAATCACACACAAAATAAAAATAAAATTATTATACGACGGGCACGCACACCTGTCTACAATCCGGCGGTAGACGTCGTGTAGCCATCCCATGGGGGGGGGGGGGGGGGGGGGGCTGTCCTAACTAACCTAGTAGTCCCTCATTTGTCAACACTGACAAGCGTTCTAACTCTAGCTAAAATAACCCGAGTAAGGGGACGTGTGTGATTTACAGGTACCAAGCCGTCAATACTAGTGAATGCTCTATAACTATCGCTGCAATATTTGTCCACTGCTAGATCCGTATCGCATATATATATATATTTGTATATATGCATATATATATATATATATATATATATATATATATATATATATATATATATATATATATATATATATGTATATAGGTGTAGATATAGTGCAATCGTATTGACTGTCTATATTTCGAGACTTATATAGCATCGACATGTTGACTATCAACTAATTGGATTATGTGCAATGCAATGGCACGTGTTCTCTATCTTAATGTGGCGTAATCGTCCAAGCATCGTACCTGGATATGTTGACAGCGATCGAGATAATAACCTAATTATAAGCAATATTAATCAATCAGTTACAACAATAGAAGAACGTAAACATTTAATTATACTAAATTTACATTAATATACATTGCCTAATAAGCACATTTTCCGCTTTGGGTCGAGATGGCGGGATATGTTTTCCTCAAACTCGACTAAAGACGGTTGATCGGCGGCCTGACAATCCGTCATCATAAAACTCCCAACTGTTACAGAAACAGATTTCTGGCTCCAAATGTGTGACGCTTCGCGCAAACACAAGAGAACCACGACTTCTGCCCTATGCGCCATCGTAGGCACGAGAGGAAAGACAAGACAAGACAATAAGCACAGTTCATAATATTATGCTAACAAGGTCCATATCATTTCCATAAGTGAAAATTTTAAAGCACAGCCTTTCAATGTCAATCATTAAAATGAAGTGTTTCATCACTGACGTATATGTAATCAAATTACTATTTGTAATTACGAAATCTAATATTTCAAATGCCTTCCACTACTAATCTAAAATACTATAGTCCTGAGAATAACATACGAACGTATTCCCTTGAGCAAGTATCGTGCTCCTGAAAATTTGACGACCATAAAGTACAAAATCGCACCATCCTCATATCTGGAGTAAGCGAATCACTTCTTCACCATGCGGAGTATCACGTCGTATCATGTCTCAGCCAATGAACGAAGTAACAATACATGTATACAAGCGAACTAATAATATAACAACATTAATAATCTGATGTTTGTTGTGCAAATTGCAATCCAGTCGGGTGTATATGCAAATGAATAAATTGCCCTAACTAACAAACATATAACTGAACGTAGACAACTATTGATAAAAGAACTAATGTGTAGAAAATCTAGAGTCAACTAAGAAGATCACCTAGATTGTTGTCTTTGCCTGGAATATGACATATATCAAACTCATTATCTTGTAAGAGGAGTGTAGTCTTTAAGACCATGTGATGAAGTAGACCAGAATATAAATAGAATATTCGGATTGAACACGACGATATATTGACCTCTCAATTAGTGATAAGGTCAAAACATGTGTCTGATAGCTAAAATGGAGAAAAGGATATTTGCTATCATGAATTTGTAAAAAAAAAAAAAAATAATAGAGATAGCGTGAAAGATAGTTCCGAAAAGTTGCCTTCATATCAGTGAAATTCTGAATGAACATTTGGTAATAACTTTCTATTTGGTCGTGTTAACAACTGTAATGTGTCTGTAGTGAAATATGCGTTGATATATTTAACTAATACTCTTCATCATTCCTTCTTCCATTCTTTTTATTTGTCTTTCATTCTTTCTTTCTTTCTTTCTTTCTTTCTTTCTTTATTTCTTTATTTCTTTATTTATTTATTTATTTATTTATTTCAAACTTGTGGTTCTCTTTTATGCATGTAAGCTATTATCTGTACATTTTAGCTTTGTCGACTTGAATAATGTTATAGTTTTCATTTGTGTGTACGACACATGAAATATTGAGATAAGTATGTTGCAACTGGAGCATAACCAAGTGAAATACATAGAGTAAGCAAAGATAAGTGTAATTTGTTTTCTGTAATATTCCTTGCTTTCCTTTAACCAGTTTGTAGAACCTTTACTGGTTTGTGTGCAACTTTTCTTGACTTGCGAGTGACTGTTTGCAATGGCGCAAGCAATATACTTCTTTGTTTGTGAGTCTATGTTTGTGCCATATTTCTTGACATCTGTGTGCATGTTTGCGATAAGCTCCTTGACACTTGTGTATTTGATTGTAACCGCGCAACCAATATGAGAGATGGTTACTTTACTTAATATCATCATCTGGAAAATAAACATGATTACGACATTCCACGGCCATTGTATAATGGGCTGTATATATAATTTGTTCCCAGTGTGTATAACGTTTGTTCTCTCTTTGTGTGGTTTCTGAATGGTGCATGTGTGCAGGTGAGGGTGTTTACTTGTTTGCTTTTGATTTTCGCTCACACTCAACGGAATAAACTTATTTAATGGAGAATCAATGTTCTCATGTTTGGGTTTGTTTAGTTTGTGAGTATTATGGTGTAAATCATTTTGTACTGTTGAGTTGTCTCCGTTTTGTGTTATAAATTGTTTCGTACAGTTTAATGGGTAGTGTTTGTTAATAGTTGATGTAACCTGTGTTTTTTGCGTTTTTTCTTCTTCATATGTCTCTTGAACTTGGGTTCTTGCGAGTACATTGGAAAACATGGGTTCGATGGTCACTTCCTGAGTGTAATTATTGACATTGATGATATTCCCAATGAGTACACCGGCACAAGGATTAGGTAGCACTGCAGCATTTACTGTGCCCTGGAAGTATGGAGATTGTATCGTGATGGTGGCAATTTTATATCTTTCTATTGTGCCGCCGAAAGTTCTGCAGGCAACAGTTTTGCCTGTGTAATTTTGCTCTTTTACTAGCTGTTGGTCTACGCCAATAACTGAGGCGCATGTGTCTCGAACACACGTAGTTGGCTCACGATTCATCCATGCATGGTGAACTTTAAGTGTGTCATTCTGAATATTTGCCTCATTGGCTTCTTGAATGGTTGCTAGACATTCGTCATTAGTGATGTCTTTCTCAGTCTTATCTATTTTGTCATTTTATGTCTGAATGATAGCTGCATGTGTCCTCTATGTCATCAGAATCGCTACTGGAGAACACATACGCCGTACTCGCTTCTTTCCAAGTATTTCCCATCGCGCACGACTTACTGGTATGCCCTACGCCCGACAAGAAAAACATTTAACACTCCTCTTGTAGGAGTCATACTTACTTCTCTTCTTTGCCGTGATGTCTTTCAAATATGCAGCATACCCTGGATGTTGATCACACATTTCCAGAGACCCGTGTGACAGTTTATAAAGTTGACATCGTGTGAAGTGACTCTTTCTAGGTCTGTCTGAATCTATGTTTGTGTTCTGCTAAGGTCCTCTGTTTCTATTTGAGAATTTCTTAAACTTACAATTACCTTTGTGATTCTGGATTCTGGCGCTAGCCCCTATCACAAGTTCTGGTTGTGTGCAGTCAGCAAATATGCCACGGTGGGCGTTATAGAAAGATTCACCCCGTGACTCCATCTCACTAAGTGACTTACATTTATTCTCTACGAGGAATAAAGACATAGCGTCAGGTACAGCAGAAAGAAGTTTGTCTCTCAGTATCAGGTCACGTATTTTATCGAAATCAGAACCAACGTTTGCTGCTCTCAACCACTTGTCAAAGCAAGAAGAAGTCTCTGATACGAAGTCGAGGAACGTTTGGTTCGCCTTAGGAGTTAGTGTCTTGACAAATGTGCAAGAACCCTATTTCGCATATATTTATAGTTGGTTCGCAAATTCTCAGGGATCAACTCAATCACCTTTAAAGGTTCCAACGCGAGATGTCGTTGGAATAAGATTGGTAAGTCCTGTTCTGGAATTTTATAGAATTTGGCTAGCACTTCAAAATTAGTGATCCGGGAACTGACAGAATCATCTTGTTGAATGTTACGAATCAGCCCTTGGTATTTCTTAACTGGATTATTAGTCTTTGTTTGTATTCTCACTCGCTCTATCTCAGCTTCACGATCCATTTCCAAAGTCTTAACCTTCAAATTACTCTCAAGTTCTTTGTCTTTTAAAAGGGCTTCGGCTGCTAGTTTCCCCTTCTCAAATGCTAGTTGCCTTTCTTTCATTTATCTTTCTGTTGCTATTCTCTCCCTTTCCAATGCTAATTCTTTTTCTTTTAATTCTTTCTCAAGTGCTAATCTTTCTTGTCTTTCTTCTCTTTCACGTGCTGCTTGTAGTTAATTTCCTCCTTCTGTTGCATTTGGAATTCCTTAAACTCCTGCTTCGCCCACGTTCTGAGCTCGAGACCGGTCAAACCAGACCTTTCACCCATCTGCATGAAATCCTGAAGTGTCGACATGTTGTGCTAAATGTGCTATAATTTATCTAGTTGAAATAAAATAGCGGAGCACAAAGAATCGACAAGATACAAGTACGTAACAGTATGTCAACAGTGTTGAAGATATATCAAAATAAAAATTTTGAACGAAATGTCACCTTTAAAATTACGATAATTTAGAACAGAATAACACAAGAATATCAGCAAACTTATCGCGAATAAATACCGTCCTAACCGTTACGATATGTAAATACAAGAAAATTGTACGAAAAATATATTCCTTATAAAGAATATAATGACGCAAGACAACTAATAGTTACGAGAAACAAGTGACGTGTCACGTAAACACATATCTCTATTCTCATGAAAGAAAATAAACACTGACAAGTGATACAAAGATAACTAACGTAATATGACCGCTACGACATAACACAAGTACTGACAAATCGTGAGATCGCTATAAAAAGAAATTCGTAACGAGCTGACGACTGTAAGTATAAAACGTATCTCTATGCTATATAACAAATGTTTATCTAGCACAGAAATAGCCTACCAACCTCCCGAGTCGACAAAAAAGCGACTAATCGGCAATTTATAAATAATATGTATGAATACACTCAAATAGAGAATAATCAACACAACAATCAACAGATACTGGCCTTAATGTGCTATGTCAAAAATTGAGGTTGAAGTGGGTATCTAATCTTCGTGATACCCGCAGTGACCGACTGTATGTTCGTGTGTATTGCGGTTGACTGAAAACTGATATGTATGTCCTAAGATCTATCCGTGATGAAGTGTGTAGTGTATCCGTGTAAGTTCAACTGAAGTGGTATCCAGTGTGAAGCGCCGTCGTGAAAAATTCCAACATTCTGTGATGAAAACTTGTATGCGTTGATTCCTATATATGAGGTGTCAGCATATATACCGAAATGAGGTTCCGGTATTAAAACGTGTCACCGTGGCAACGCGCCTGCTGTTTCGACGAATTATAATAAACAGCACGGTGTCGCTCGTCAAGGTGTGGACCTTGAATACTGGAGCTATGCTGACAAATAACTTGACTCCTAAGTATATCGGCGAAATGCGCAACGATCAAGCTCAAGAATATTGGAATTGAAAACGGCCATCATAACTTCATGTGTAAATGCTAGTTAAAGAGGCGTGAGTTAATTCTATGGAGGGAAATGTCGGTGTGGATTAACGTCCTGATTATGCGGAGGGAATCAAGGGTGTGGAAGGGACAGTCCAACGTGTGCAGTCCATCTCCAGATTTCCTCCAATATACATGCCCACCGTGTAAATAATATGCGGTTACGAGTATGAGAATCCAGTCATGTATAATTCCAAGCTCACGTATCGTGTAATGTCGCGATGTCCAGTATGAATTTTATGGAAGGAAGCGTCCGTGTGGAGGTTAAAGTCCATCTTCTGTTCTATGTCAATAGAGGTGTCTAATTACTCCAAAATTAATGACCAAGAAGTATGTGTCAATGTCCTGACTGTACAATGTATGTATGATGGCAGACACGAAATAATTACTCACGGAAATAAATCCTCACAGGATAACACATTTATAATTTTTTTTTTTTTTTTTTTGACTTTGGGGTGTGCTGATGTTTTGGGCAAATGCCTTTTAGTGGCTACTGGCTGAAAGTTTCTGACATTCCCGGAATACGAGTCCTCCACGTGCTATACTGCTGCTGACAAGGTTATTCCATAATTATGAACTGATAACTTTCAACAAAAGGTATTCCCGGCTCGATCCAATAAATCAAACAGCAATATGAACTATGAACTGACTGGATTCTTTGACGTTAAGCATGCAATACTGCCGTTTAGTATATTCAACAGCATACAAGAGTTTATTATTATGTTATTAAACAATTATTATTGAGCTACTTACAGGGCCTGTTCCACCAGGTCCGCAGTAAGTCTTATTTGCATCTTATAATAATTAGAAAAGATCACAAACCTTGTTATTAAAAACTGTTTACATATTAGGCTATACGTCCTCTAAGATCCTTCTCTCTCTCTCTCCATCGGTTACGTTTCGTGCCGCTCTGGAAACTACCGCTATTTCCTCTCGCCGTTGGTTCATTTATTCGTGGCGATATTCTGCATCATGTTGCTAACCCTCTTTCTTGTCCATTAATAATATTCCGCCACTGATTTAATGCCAACTAACCATCGCCTAATTCAGTTTAGTGACATCCAAAAATTGCACTGCCTTCTCATTCCAATGTCCCCGTAAGTCTCCCCGTTGTTAATCTACGTCAGTGTGACGTATTTGTTGTTTCTACTCGTCTCCTAGATTTTTGTGAGATTTTACGTGTATAGGATTTCTCTCTAATTCATATGACGTCATCTTTGTTTGAACTCACTAAATGGCAGACCATAAGTACTGAGCATCTTCGCTGGTTGTAGAAAATGAGGACGAACCACGTATGCGAATATCTCAGGTGATGTGATGTTGGTTCTGGACTCAATTTAGCTCAACTCAAAGCTGCAAGACTTCGAGCCTCGAGGTATGCTTAGCTTACTTGGCTATCTCATGGTGTAGTTTTCCAATGAATGGTTGGTTAGCAGTTTTAATTCATTTCAAATGTAGTATTATATTATCCTACCTGTCTCTGGAGTTCTTAAATGTCCTAATTAAAATATTCTGAAATGCTCTTTGCAACAACAATTCAAAGACGTGTGTTTATTTGAAAGCAACAATGATTAAATATGCGGAAGGCATCATTGTATATGTGCCTATGTTCATATTTATTTGCTTTCAGTTTCTTGTTGCCTTTCGAGCGGCTACCAGCACGGGCGTAAATAATAAAGTCTCCAAGACAGTTAACACAGAACAACATGTCCTGAACAGACGACAGTATTTTCGAAGGTAAGCTATATTGGCCTGTTCGTTTAATATTTGCCAGATACGAAAGAATCAACCCAAAACCTCTGCATAAATGTAAAGCACACAGATACTGAGTAACGTTTTAGTTTTCTTCGATCCCGTTTGCTTGTAGTTATCGGTTTCTGAATCGAGGTGAGTCTGTTGGTAATAATTGAAACCTGAATTCCAAAAATAAGACATCCGACGGTTACCAGAATGATCGGTATTATTCCTGTCATGTAATTAACTATGACTTCTGTCAACTGGTAAAGCTCACTTTTGTCACCAGCAACACACATATCGATGTACACAAACACTCCAATTGCACCGCCTGGTGTGATAAATAGCTTAAATTGCATACATATTGTACAGCGATACAGAAAGAAACATCCATTTAAAATATAAAGACATGAAAGTCCGACGATTGCACGCTGGGGTGTTATGATTAAATAGGCCATCAGCGGACGAAATATGGCTATCATACGTTCCCCTGTTATTAGTGCAGGAATGAGCATTGCAGTCTGAAGTCCCATGAAGGTGAGCAAATAAAAACACCATGTATAAAATATAACACACGTAGTTTATAGCATGTGAGAACCTGAACGTATTAGGAACGTGTTGCTGGTATACATACAAAAGTGGGTTGTATATCTCAGCCAGATATAAAATGTCAGAGACAGTCAAAGCCATGAGAAGTATGCTGGAACATTTTCTGAATCCTAGTCGAATCAGTTTGACTATGCTGGTCACATTCCCGATTATTCCTAACACGCTGGTACATGGGATTAGTCCATAGCGGAATGCTTGATACACTATTTGAGTGAGGTCTTCAATGAGGAGTATGAATTGTGTGACTTCAGTTGTCATTAAAATAAAAATAGACGCATTAGAAGACATCTTGATTGCTTATAAAATAACTTTTGGATTAGGAGGTTGTGTGGTCTCGAGGTATGGTGTCCGCCTCGAGTGCTGGAGGTCCCGGGTTCAAGCCACTGTAATGACAGGGATTTTTTCACTTGGACTTCTAGTAATAAAATGTCCCCTGGTCTCTGGGTAGTGAGATCGGACGCCAGTTTGTATTGTAGCGCACGTAAAAAATCCCTTGGCAGTTGGAAATCGAAAAAGAGTAGCCTAACGGCGCTGCCCGGACAAAATTTCCAGTTACAAATCTACCCAAAGTATTTTCAGGATTTTGGCCGGTGCTACGGAGTTCGTGCACTGAGATGAGTTTCTTCAGACCCAGATTTGAGTTAGGAGGAAAACGGAGCACTTATGGGTTGCACCCGTGTGCCGTGATGTTGATCCGTCGACTAAACTAAACTAAACTAAACGTTTTTAAATGCGTTTAGCATATACCATTCCTACACTGTCTCCATTTGAAGGTAAACTCTGTGAAGATATCCACACGCTTAGGTTGCTTGCTGCTTTCTTTGCATTTATTCATATTGACGCTTGAAGGTGAACAAAGAAGAAGAAGATATAGCATTACATATGTTTAAGTGTAGAAGTGTTCAGTTGATCACATGCATGAGTATTTTATACGACAACGGGCAGATACATGAATGTCTAACACTAGGAATTATTGACATGACAGGGTTATTGTTTAACATACAAATGTTAATTAGTTAGTCCTTAGATCATCCTTATTACACATCATTTTTCCACTATCATTCTTCACTGTATGTGTGTGAACGAGACAGTGGGTGAGAGAGTGAGTGAGAAAGAGTGTGAGTGGAAGAATTAGTATGATAGAGAGAGTGAGAGAGTATGCATGCGCGTGTGCCTGAGTGAGTGTAAAAGTGAGTGAGTGTGTGGATATATGTGTGAGAGATTTAGTTAGAGAATGAGTGAATCTGAGAGAGTGGGTGTGTTGTGTGTCTGCCTGTCTGTGTGATAGAGTGTGAAAGTTAGTGAGTGAGTGTGAGTTAGAGAGTCATCGAGTAAATGAGTGAGTAAGGGAGCGTGAGTGAGTGAGAGAGAATTTGTGGGTATGCGTGTATGTGCACGAATGAGTGAGTGTGAGAGCGAGTGAGTGGGTAAAAGAGAGAGCATGGGTGAATGAGAGAGTGCATGAGAAAGTGTAATGTATGTGTGTGCATGTCTGGATGTGTGTATGGGTGTATATGTGTGTACATGTGTGTATCTGTGTGTGACTCTGTGTGTATGCCTGTACGTGTGTTAAAGTGTGCGTTCATGTGTTTATATGCGTTTATATGCATGTGCGTGTGTGTATGTGTGTATGGATGAGTCTGTGTGTGTGTGCTCGTGTATGTATTGTATATCTTTGTATGTGTAAGTGTGCATGCATGCAGTGTATGCGAGGGAGTGTATATTCGGGTGTTATGTGAGTACGTGTGAGTAAGTATATGGATGTGTGCAGGTGTGTGTATTGCGTGGGTATGATGTGTGTGGGTGTGTGTATGTACATGTGTGTGAGAGAGAAGAGAGAGAGAGAGAGAGAGAGAGAGAGAGAGAGAGAGAGAGAGAGAGAGAGAGAGAGAGAGTTGAGCGCACGCATGTCATCTAACATGCTGATCCATATGTTTTGTGTATTCTCATTTTATTCATATTATCATTTTGATGCACTTGATTTTAACATGCATAAAATGAATTCATGTAAATTACTGTAAAGCAAGTGAGAGAGTTAGTGAGTGTAAGTAAGAGAGAGAGAGTGAATGAGTGTGAGAGTGTGTGTATGTAAAGAGAGCGCAAGAGAGAGAGAGAGAGGGGGGGGGGAAAGAGTTGAATTGAATCACTAATTTTTACTCTACATAATGTATATGTACAATTTTTTCTCCACTTCTTGCAATTGCGAGAATTCTCACGATAATCGTCAGTGTCTCAATTGTGTGTAAAGTGTGGGAGTTTGTTCTTATTAGCTTCAGTGATCATGTGAGGCATCAAGTATTTGTCTAGATGTGAGGATGTATGTATGGGTGTGTATGTGAGGGATATGTGTGTGTGTGTGTGTGGGGAATGTGTGTGTGCCTGTGTAAGAGAGAGAGAGAGAGAGAGAGAGAGAGAGAGAGAAGAGAGAGAGAGAGAGAGAGAGAGAGAGAGAGAGAGAGAGAGAGAGAGAGAGAATTCAGTGCTCGCATGTCCTGTAACATGCCATTCCATATTTTTTGTGTATTTTCATCTTTCACATTATCATTTTGTATGTATGACACTTGATTTATCATGTATAATGTAACATTACTGTAATGTGAGTGAGAGCGTTAGTGTGAGAGAGAGAGAGAGAGAGAGAGAGAGAGAGAGAGAGAGAGAGAGAGAGAGAGAGAGAGAGAGGAGAGAGAGTTGAATTGCATCACTAATTTTTAAGTTACAAAATGTATATGTACAATTTTTCTCCATTTTCTTTACAATTTTGCGACAATGCTCACGACAATCGTCACTGTATGTGTGTGTAAAGTGTGGGAGTTTGATCATAATAGTAGGTTGGGGGATCGGGGGATGTGTGTGTGGGTGGATTCGTGATGTGTGTGGGTGGGCTCAGGATGTGTGGGTGGGAGGGGTGGGTTTGTGTGGGTGGGTGGGGGATTGTGTGTGGGTGGGAGGGGGATTGTGTGTGGGTGCGTGCGAGATGTATGGGTGTATGGGGAGATGTGTTTGTGGGTGGGGATGTGTGTTTGTGTAGGTGGTTGTGGGCGAGTGGGTGGAAGAGGATATGTTGGTGGATGATTGATGGTGGGTTATGGGATGGGTGTGGGTATATGTGTGGGTATATGTGGTGGGTGGGAGATGTGTGGGGGTGGTTGTGGGTTTGGGGATGTGTGTGTGGGTGAGGGATGTGTATGGGTGTGGGATGTTTGGGTGGATGGGTGGGGAGTGTGTGTGGGTGAGAGATGTGTGGGTGAATGTGTGTGGGGGGTGTGTGGGTTGGGGGAGGGGTGCGTGTTGGGTGTGGGTGATGGATTTGGAGATGTGTGTGTGTGGGTGGGGATATGTCTGGCTGGGTGGGGGTGTGTGTGGCTGAATGAAGGATGTATGTGTGGGTAGTGAGGGTGATTGTAGTTGGGGGATGTGTGGATGGGTAGGAGATGTGTGGATAGATGTGTGTGTGGGTGAGAGATGTGTCTCTGGGATGTGTGTGGGTGTGGTATTGTGTGGGAGGGGAGCTGGGTGTGGTTAAATGATGTTTGTGTGGGTGGGTGAAGGTGTGGTTGGGTTTGTGGGTGGGTGAAGGATGTGTGTGAGGGTGGGGGATGTGTGCTTAGATGGGTGGTTGGGATGTGTGAGATAGGAGATGTATGTGTTGATGAGTGGGTAAGGGATGTGTGGGTGTTAGTGGTTGAGGGATAAGTACGTGTGTCTAGGGATGTGTGAGGGGATGAATGTATGGGTTGTGTGTGCGTGGATGGGAGGTGTGTTTGTGAATGGGGAATGTGTTGGTGGGTGGGGATGTGTGTGAGGGATGTTTGTATGGGTGGGGAGATTGTGCATGGGTGGGGATGTGTGTGTATATGGGTAGGGGTGTGTGGTTAAGGGATGTGTGGCTGGGGGAATGGGTGGATGGAGGATGTGTGGTTGGGTGGATGATGTGTGGTTGGGTAGAGGATGTGTGGGTGGGTGATTGTATATGAGTAAGGGTGTGTGGGTAAGGGATGTTTGGTTGGGGGATGGGTGGGTAGAGGATGTGTGGATGGGTAGAGGATATGTGGGTGGGTGAGTGTGTGCAGGTTAGGAGATGGTGGGGGATGTTTGTAGGTGCGGGCTCGGGATCTGTGAGTGGGCTGGGGGAGATGGGAGATTATGTGGGTGAGTGCGGAATTTGTGTGTGGGTAGGTGCGGAATATGTGAGTTGACGGGGAGACATGTGTGTGGCTGAGGAATGTGTGTTTAGTTGGGTGGTTGGAGGTGTGTGGGTGGAGGAGGATATTGGGTGAGTGATTGTTGGTGGGAAATGGGACGGGTAGAGGATATGTGAGTGGGTGGGGAGATGTGTGGGTTATTGAATGTATGTGTGCTTGGGGTGTGGGTGGATGGGATGTGTGGTGGGTGAGAGGTGTGTGTGGGTGGGGAGATGTGTTGGTGTAGGGATGTGGTGGATGGGTGGGGGAATGTATTGTATGTGTGTGTGGTTGGGTGGGTGGGGAAGTTGGAGTGAATGGGGGATGTGTGGGTGGGTGGTGGATGTGTCTCATAACATAGTAATATGCATTGTTTATGTTTACAAAATTCATGTGACAATGTTTTTTTCCTATGCACTGTTGATGAAAGAAAGATGAATGATTGGAAGGGCCGAATGTAAGACGGGCCTGCGTGCCCAATTTGTTACCCTTTGAAAATAAAGTCTGTTCGTTCGTTCGTTCGTTCGTTCTAACCATTCAGTCCATAAGTGCCCAGATCCTTTTCTTAGTAAATCCCGCAGCTTGCAGCGTTCATGACACCAGTTCTGTGCTGATTTATTAATCTTCTTTGGCTTCCTGTATAGTGTTCTTGTCTTACAAACATACAAATACAGCTATCGACACGCAATGTTTATGTTTATATTTCATTTATAAAGATGGTTCTTCACTGTGGTCAAAGATCACGGTGTCAAACTCACTGCACTCATTTCGTAGCTCCGGTGGTTTTCGAGTAGATACAGGGAGGAAGGGGGCCATATATGTATGGGAATGCCCCGAGAGTATTGCAATCGATTCTTAGATTCAGTACACGGATCGTTCCAGTGCGTGTGGAAGTCAAAGCAATTATGGCCTTCTAATAACGATATGATTTAATCACCCACCTTGGTAGTATCAAACAGGTGATATTACCCGGCAAGAAATCTGACGGGTATTCTCATTGTAAATATAATGCCCTGTTGTGTGACGATCAGACGGCTAAGAAAAACACCATCTGGTGCCTGGTAACAATGTACAATTCGCAGTAAAAACGAAACTCAATTTGTTTGAAAGTGTTCGACAATAGGGAACATTAATGTCCATTTAGCTTACGACGAAATTTCTTTCTGGAGAATTGCATTTATTGATATATAATTATGTAATTGATTGAAAAACAACACAACAGTCAAAATACCAAATTAGTGCACAAAAGGATTCAGGAACTTACTAATAAAAGAACAAGTACATCAACAGGCTGTCTAAGAACTAAAGATGGCAAAATCATAATAGAAAAAGATCAGATTCTACATGTATGGACAGATTATGTGAAAGACCTGTATAATGATAACAGAGAGGAACAGTATGCTATTAGATTTAATAATGAAGGACCAGCAATTTTAAAGATGGAGGTTCAAAATGTTCTTAAGCATATGAAAGCTGGCAAGGCCCCCGGTGCAGATAACATCACAACAGAAATGATTAAAGCTTTAGAAGAATTTGGACTAGAGCAAGTCACTAGACTGCTGAACACATTATATGATACTGGAGATATACCTTCTGAATTATGTAATTCTGTATTTATTGCAATCCCAAAGAAATCAGGAACCTTAGAATGTGATCAACATAGAACAATTAGTATAATGAGTCACATCACAAAGATTTTGTTACGAATTATCATGCAAAGAGTGAGGAAGAAAATACAACCTGAAATAGGGGAAGAACAATGTGGTTTTGTAGAAGGAAAGGGTACAGTAAATGCTGTGTATATGCTGCGAACAGTTATTGAACGTGCTTTAGAAGTAAACAAGGATATACATCTTTGCTTTATTGACTACACAAAGGCTTTTGATAGAGTAAGACATGTCAACATTGTGGATATGCTTGCAGATCTACAAATTGATGGGAAAGACATTAGACTTATAAAAAACATATATTGGAAACAACAAGCTGCCATAAGAATTGATAATGAAGTAGGACAATACCAACCTATTAAGAGAGGTGTTAGGCAGGGATGTGTAATGTCTCCAGATCTTTTTTCCTTATACAGTGAAAATATTTTCAGAAATGTAGAAGACCTAAATGGAATCAGCATTGGAGGACGAAACATAAATAACATTAGATATGCAGATGATACAGTATTGATTGCAGACAATGCACAGGATCTGCAACAATTAGTAGACGCTGTGGTTGTACACAGTGAGCAGCTGGGGTTGGAATTAAATTGTAGGAAGACACAGGTTATGGTCGTCACTAGGAAGAACGAAGTACCACAATGTAATATACAAGTAAATGGGAATATTCTTCAACAAGTGAATCGGTTCAATTATCTCGGAACAGTCATAACATCTGATGGCAGATGCCTTGAAGAGATTAGAACAAGAATCGCCATTGCGAAAGTAGCCTTTAGCAAGATGAAAAACATTCTGACCAATAAAATGATGTCAATTGAAACGAGAAAAAGAGTGTTGAGGGGATACATAGAGCCTGTTCTTTTGTATGGATGTGAAACTTGGACAATGTGCAGTCAAGCTGAAAAACATCTGATGGCTGCAGAAATGTGGTTTCTGAGGAAAATGCAAAGAATACCATGGACAGATAGAAAAACCAATGACCAAGTACTACAAGAGACAAATGAAAATCGTAGATTGATTAGAGAAATTAGACGTAGACAGTCAAAATTTGTTGGACATGTTATGAGAAGAAATGGACTGGAGAACTTGGTGACAGCTGGCAAGATCGAGGGGAACAGACCAAGAGGAAGACCGAGAGGAAAATACCTGGATGGCTTGGCCACATGGCATGGACGAGACAGGAACACTGAGCTGATCCACGACTCTGGTGATCGAGTGAAATGGCGAATCATGACCGCCCACGCTTTCTGGCATGGCACATGATTGATTGATTGAATTGATTGATAACTGTCTAGACAGTATGCCCATAGTTGTCGATTGTCACCGCGGTCAGTTAAATCATCACGCGCAACACGAAACGTCATTAGCCGACAAACTATCTCAATTTCATCTCACGGTAAACTGAGTTTATATGTAGCAATGAATAGACAGATTTATGAGAGCTGGCGGTTTATTCTGATATGACTTTCAGAAACTTCAGAAAATCAAATTCAGTAGGTGCACTAATCAATTTCTAACGATCTGCGCAACCTGTTGCATACATTGTCAATGTTTGATGGCGCACACTGTTGGCATTGTGAATTATTGATGAACATATAATTGTTTCAAATAGTTTATCTATGTTCAACAAGAATTTCGTGTTTAATGAGAATAAAGGCGTGCCTATAACATCGCTTGAAAATTGTGAATGTCAGAAAAGGTATCAAGTTATTGTTTACGTTATTTCATGAGTTGTTTCACGGCTGATGAATTAGCGCTGTTCATGCAAGCAATAAGGCACATTAAATGAAACAGCAACAGGGTGAGAGTACAACCAATGTCGACATCTATGTAAGCCACACGATTGACGAATTCTAGTATAAATAAGGACACCGCAGTCAGCGCATCTTCATCTGTTATTCAGATGACAAATACTTAAGTATCGCTTTGTTCTGCCATCATTATTAACAAAGACATTTTGGTATTAAACAAATATGGGCCACATTGGTTGAATAGTTTTCGGATGCGTGATACATACATCTTGTTATGGTTGGTATAGTTATTAACC
The DNA here is from genome assembly GCA_963921405.1 of Cepaea hortensis. Lineage (NCBI taxonomy): Eukaryota > Metazoa > Mollusca > Gastropoda > Stylommatophora > Helicidae > Cepaea > Cepaea hortensis. Next base: position 447,223,334 of record OY992876.1, on the reverse strand, counting down.
CCTAGTTGTGGCAATTACCCACGCAACTGAAGCTCAATCTACCTTCCCACCGTCATAAAGTAAATGGTCAGTCACCTTACAGCTAACGAAATCTTGCAGGAAAATGTCGTACCCGTAGGTTGTCATCGTTGAGGTCGTTTTTATTTCTCTTGTGGTGGCTCTAGTCATCTGTCACCTAGAACGTTGGGTCATCTATTCTCTGGGCCGTCTCATAAAGCTAGATAGTTGCGTTCCTTATTCTCCTTGAGCTGCATCACGTAAGTTTCGCAGGCATTCTCAGTGCAATGTTCTTGTTGTGTCTCTTAGATGTTGAGACGTTAGATGTTGAATGAAAGAATGTATGAGAGGAAATAGAGAAGAAGGGCAGAATGTCAGACGGGCCTGCGTGCCCAATTCTTAACCCTTGGAAAATAAAGATTTACTTACTTACTTACTACTTACTTACTCCTGTCCCTTCATGATGACTCTTGGTTCACTACATCCCGTTTGATCAGTACCTTCTTCCACTCTCCCTTTATTCACTTGTCACTCTTGGTTCCTACTTGTTCCTACATCCTGAGGTTTGTCCACCCGTGTCTTCCTTCCGTCTGATCCTATAACATTCTTAAAAACCCTAGCAAGAGACGGTTGTTATACGATTTGACCCTTTTAGAAGTTTCTCGATTAACAAATCAGCCCTGGAGACTGTTATTCATCTGATAATGTTAACAAGACGATGAGGGGAGTTAGCTGTATTGCTACGGCCATGTGTTATAAAGAATTTGACCTCCTGTATTTTCCCACCTAATTTTAGATTTTGTTATTGGTGCTTCGACTTCCCAAGATTACATGCCTTCTGATATGGGGATACACATATTTTCAACTGCACGTATCAGACTACCATATATGGTTCAAGTTAGCACTGAAGAATTATAGGTAGGGTAGCATACTGACCTACCTACGTCTAACCTCTGTACCCGGGATCATTCTATTACAGATTACTCTGTCAAAGTCAAACAGTCACTTCACGTAACATTCTATAGTTGGACACGTGAACATGCTATCATTGTCTTGGGTATGTTGATGAAGATCATAACCTTGCACAACTTACGATATTCTATTTTACTTCACTACTGAAAAAAAAAGAAGAAAGAAATACCACGATGTAGGACCCAAATGCATTTGACACTTCCTAAACAGGTGAATCTGTATACCTCTCAGAACAGTCATAATATCTCACTGAAGATGTCTTGTAGCGATTAGAACAAGAATCGCTGTGGCAAAGATAACTTTTTTGTAAGATGAAGAAAATATAAATAAAAACAGTTGTCTGTTCTCAGTAGTGTTGTGGTAGAGAGTGAGTTTGATGTCAATTATAGGACGATGCAATCAACCCCAGCATTTACTGGCTGTTTGTTATTTACTAGAACATTTTACGTTATGTAGTTTATCATTGTTTTATCAATGGAGAACGCCACACATTATCAACATCATCGCAAGACAGTCTCATTTCGAATCAGCCGCTGCTGATTTCCAACCCTGGACTCGGTAGGACGGGGAATTATGCAGCTGAGTTCATTAATCGTCTAAGCCACAGACGCCCACTCGTTCCGTACACAGGAGTTTAAATATTGTTTAAATGCCAATCGCATGATTGTAAAATTGTAAAATATGTATCAATTCAATCTGTTTAAAACATTAACTGTCTTGGCTCGTGCCACTAAAAAACCCATGATTGTGAATTCTGTAGCAATTCACATAATGTTATATATCTTGTGAATCTTTGCACAGTAGATAATACCATGCCTACAGATATAAACTACTTTCTGTGAATTTAGCTATCACTGTGACCTGCAATTGCATCTGTAGTCATTTACAACATTCTTCTGTAACCCCTTTGTCCGCCTGTGGAAGATAATCGTCCATCCAACCCACACTATTTCCTTCTATATTGTGTATTCCCCCACAGGTCGTTACGTATCTTCCCTATATTATTCGTACCTGTCCATAGTTCTTCCCCCTGTGTTTAGGTCCTCCTTTATTTATTGTGCCCTGCGGGTTCCTATGAAAGGACAATAATGGACAATTCTCAAATAATGGACAATATTCATCCATTTCCTATGAAAGGAGATTATAGTTTTACCTGGGATTATCTGCGATTTTTAATGCGTGTTTTATTCAGTGCCAGTGTCAGTTCTTCACCTCTTGGTTCGCTGGAACATGTCTATTTTTCTCACGAAGCTCCACATGTATCACTGTCGTACCATTTTAACCTTTTTAACATGGCAGTATCGAGACAAAAACATCGAGCTGATCTATGACTCAGGTGATCGCTTGAGATGGCGAAACATAACCGAGCACGTTTATCGGCATGGCACATGATGATGGTCAGTTAAGGAACCTATGTAGTTTATGTATAGCTATATAATCTGTTCTCCGTGTTTCTAGTCCACATTGAAGTACTGATTTATAATTACACTTTTTGAGGTTCTACTTACAAATATCCCCTTATGTGATTTAAGCTGATCGTTGTTGTTGTTGTTTTTTTTTTTTCGCGGAACAGGCTCATGTTTACTTTTTTTCTATTTATTTGTTAATTGTTGTAGCTATGATTGATTGTTTGATTGATTTAGGAATCGATATCACAGCATTTGGGGCATTACCATAAGCGCTCCGTCCCTATCCTCAGCAGCCAGCGAAGAGTTCCAACACCAATAGTACCAGTAGCAATCTGATTATATGTCCGTCTCGCCTTTCCTCTGAGCGTTGAGCGTCGGCCAGATCCCCTCGTCACTCCTCGCTGTGTTATTCTTGCCAGACCATGGTAATCCATTTGCTCCTCCGAGGTGGTCACGTGCTCCCACAAGGCCGCAACCACGTCTGCCTTGTCATGTATCAATACTCCACCAAATTCTGCAGAGCCAGCCGATCTGTCCGCCTGTTCATTTCCTAGCCCACCGGCATACCCCGGAGATAATATCCAGGCGATGTCACCGGTGACCTCCGAAGCGAAGCAAGCCACTCAGCACGAAGCATGCCCGTCCTCACCCTCGTCAGCATGCTTTCTGAGTCAGTTACATTCACGATGTGTGCGTGTGTGTGTGTGTGTGTGTGTGTGTGTGTGTGTGTGTGTGTCGTATTCTCCATCCAGCGGAGAGCCGCAGTGACTGCCTCCACTTCCATTCTTAAGCTGGATGTTGTGGTATCATATGCCAGGCTCTCCTGCACCAAACGTCGACCATTAGCTTTGGCTATGAACCCCCAGCCACTTCTCTCACCTCATGAAGCCGAACCATCTGTGTAGATAATCACATCACCCGAGTGAGCATTGTCCTGAATTAGTTGCTGGATTTCCACTTCCGTGGCCCCTGCTGGCCACTCCCTGCACTCCCGGCTTAATGTGATTATAACTCTGCACAAGTCTGACTGCTCCGCTGGCACTCTGACCCACTCCTCTCCACGCCTAATGTTCTCCAAGATGCACACCTGCCTGATCGTATCCTCCGCCTGAGCCATCCATGATTTCCCTCTTATCAGTCGCTGACCCTTAACTGCGTCCAGCGCCTCATGCAGTGGGTGGTCTGTTATACCTCAGAGTAGCTGCAGACACAGACCACCCACATTGTTGTAGCTAATTATATGTTAACAACTTACTGTTTTCCTTTTCATTAGTGTTTTCTCTGCCTCTTTTGATAGCTTTATGTACTGTCCTTCCCGGTGTTTTACATTGTTCTTTTATTTGGACTGAGAATAGCGCTGGAAACCTATGCTTGGGAACTGTTTCCGGCGCCATTACATCTTGTTACACATAATCGTAAACTGATCAAAGTAACATATTTTATAGTTAAAACCACTGGCATTATTTTTTTTTTCGGAGTCCTAGCATTCAACATATTGATGTTAAACAGTTTGGTGCCGGTTGTTACAAGTAGCTGATAACAAAACATTCGTTACTTATACACGCAGTCTTTGAAGTCTCAAGTGCACATCTCTATATGTTATCTATCTTGAGCTAGAATAGGCCTTCAGTAGCTAGTTTATCCTACTCTTCCGTTTTGGGTTGAGTGGTGACCACATTAAGCTCTTGTAGGTCTTCGTTGGTGGTTCGCTCGCACCAGCGTGGTTGGTTAACTATGTTCGATTACGCTTGTGTTTCACTGATTGTTACAGTGTGATAGTTCTCAATCTCACCATCAGTGACAGTAGAGTAGCGTATGGGAGACTCCGTGGCGAAGTGGTTAAGCCGTTTGACTCGGGCTCTGAAGGTTGTGGGTTCGATTCCGGGCCGTGACCTTCGTTTCACGAGTGAAATTTTTCGGAGACTCTTGTGGGTCGTCGCTAGAGCTACTGAGTTCGCGCTGCGGAAAGAGACCGGGCCATATGGGATAACACCCGGTGCAATGAAGTCGACCCTGCGACATTTTAAGAGTAACGTATACATCAACATCTGCACATTTTCACCCGAGCCTTCAGTTACTTAAATCCACATGCGTCGTTTGTATAGGGTGTATTTTTTATGACTGTGCAGTGTTTGAAAATACTTCCGGTGCAAGTTTTGTATTCACCCTCTGTAAAGTTCATGCAACATAATAGGTAAATAAAAAACTTGGTAAGGCAATATTTTCAGACACTGTACAGTCATTAAAAATACACCCTATATTAGTCCCCAGTGAGTTACATCACAGAACAACTAATATCGTTTTGCTGTACCTCTGACAGTTCACCTTTGCTTTAATAGATAGATAAGGTGACTCTAATTCTAGCACCATTGTTTTCATTTACGTGTCAGATGGGGTTTTTATGACGAGGTAACTTAACAGCTCTGTTTCTCGCTTGTAATAAAAGAGCTGAAAGATTGTCGAAATTCCCTTCACCAAAAATATTGTTTCTTGCTCTTCTCGTGAGACAGGGCGTGATCTCGAGCTATAATCCCCTTTGTATTAATTAAGAGAAGGAACTGCTGCAGCAGGAAGAACAAACAGTTAGGTAAGTGAAGCTCCTGCGAAAAGATGAGACATAGTAAACACGGGCACAGTGTACATACCTTACAAAGGTGAACAAAAATCACAGACTGAAAATTCCCCCCCCCCCCCCTTTCCTTTCCCCACCAAAAAACAAAAGAGATCATACAAAAAATATATAATAATGAGATAGCCAAATAATACAATAAAAATAAGTACTCCAGGACAGAACAAACGACGTTTCGATTATATAAATCTTCATCAGGGACGGAACAACACAAACAGATCTAAGGAAAAAATATTAAATTATTACATCATATTAAACAACAATTCCTTCGTTGTCGAGAAGATTTACAAGTTTAGTACAGTTCGGTTTTGAAAGGTGCTATGTTTCTACAAACGTTGAGTCAAATTCAGCTGTTAAAAGTGCTAAATAAAAAATGTGTGGCCAAAGGTATGCAAAACGTCAGGTATGCATTTATAAAAGGAAGTGAGCACAGTTATACAGTTTCATCCATAGCAGCATTGATTCCCTCTGGATGGATGCATCCCAGGGAGTTGATTAACTGGCTTTTAATTTTAATCCTAATGGGATGCATCCATCGAGTGGGAATCAATATTGTTGTAGATGCAACTGTCCCAGTTATTACTTTATGTGTACATCCACAGGTGTTATTGGAGCAAGAACGAACAGTGGAAACTGCCTGTTTGACAGCTGCTTTGTCTGACGTCTTCTGTGGCGAAGGGGTTCTAAACGTTATTCACACTCCCGCGTATCGCGTTCAAGATCAGCTGTAGGCAATTTGGAAACACACTGCCTTGTGTTGATCTTTAATAATGGTATGAGCGTCGGTAGCTCAGAAAGCGATGGCAAACTACTGAGCGTAAAATTGCTTAGTAAATGACAAACATCCGAAGAATGATGAGGTTGATTGCGACGTCCTAAAAGGTGTATGCAATTAGTTTTGAGCAAAGTATACGGGTCTATTAATTTTTAAATCACATATTACTGTTGTGCAGTATGGCTCTGAAACCTGGAGTACAACTAAAGGATACGAAGCCTTGTTACAAACCTTTGAGAAAATAGTCTTAAGACGCATCTTTGGGCCCATTAGGGATACACAAAGTGGAGAGTGGAAAAGAAGAAGCCACAAAGAGATTTATGATCTTTTTAAGCCCCCGCTAATCACTGGTATCATGAAGGCTAATAGACTGCAATGGCTGGGCATATACAAAGAATGGAAGATAATAGGGAAACAAAACTTGCTTACACTCAAGAAATAAATGACCGTAGACCCCAAGGTAGACCAAGAAGACGGTGGAGAGATAATATACATACAGACCTACAAGCACTTGGAATCAGCGACTGGCAAGAGAAGGTCAACCAGAGAGACGAATGGAGAGGGCTGGTACCTGCAGCACAGAACCTCAGTGGCTTGGAGCGCTGAAGAAGAAGATATTACATGGTCGTCTAGAAAACAAAGAACACAGAACCCTTATCAACAAGCAACAAATAGAAAAGTTATTTATACTGAAACGGGAGGTAACTCTAATATTCTGAATCAAAATTGGAAGTAACTTAAATATTCTGAATCACACACGTTATTGAATAGTGCAGTCACTTGGATGCTCATTCCTGTGGCTGTGACATGTGTATGCCTTCATCTACAAGGAATTCATCAACAAACGTTGAAAGTGGAATTGGTCTTATAATAATGTGTTCTTAATTCTTTAACTGTTTTCGAAGAAAGCCTTTTCATGTCAGTACTCATACACCTGCAGCTGCAGGGAAAGTCGGCGTATATGTTTCCCAACAATATGTCGTGTTATGATGGGATTTCATTTACTGCATCTGTAATTACATAATCTCTTCTACAGATTTCGCCGTTCTCTTCCGGAAAAAGAATGCAAGGTCGCATAACAATTCAACATTATTTTATCGCTGATTACCAAATCTCTAGGCGTTCAAGCCTAATTCCTACTTCCGTCAAGATAGTCCATTTAGAGAACAGGGTTTGAAGTTTAGCAATGCAATTGCCGACACTCTTATCAACCGATTTCACGAGATCCCTGACTGTTTGAAGTTAGTCCTCCTCAGTAAGGTTCTCTGATGCAAGTGGTTTCTGTAATAGGACGAAATAGAGTTCCTCGTAGAATCAAGATATTTCCGCTAAATGTCTTAAAGCTTTCAAGGAAGGGTATCTTCCCGGACAAGGCGTAGGCATATTCTATCTACAGTTAATAAGTAAATGCACACGCATTGTCTGGCGCTCTTAGAAGTAGGCTTAAGAATTAGAGACCAGAGAACGCAATTGACAACATAAACATTAAAAGCTATAATTACAGACCGGGATTCGAACCTGTCACCTCCAAGTGACAACAGAGCCTCTCTGCAGGAACAAGTGTACTTCGACTCATGACCAGCTCATTCATTCATTAAGTAGCATGTCGTTTTCAGCACCTCGCTCCCATAACAACCTTCCGGAAAACCTGTCGATCATAAATAAGATGTACCGCGTCAGATACGCCCATCTGGAGATCATCTACCACATCCTGCACCCATCTTCTCTTTGGCCTTCCTCTTCCTCTCTTCCCAGGCATAATCCCCTCCATTATTGTTCTCTCCGAACTTCCGTGACGTTTCAAGTGACCAAAATATTTCAAATTCCTTTGTTTTATCGTCTTTAATCAGTCGGACACCCCTAAAAATGGTGTCTTCGTTAGCCAAGTCTGTCATCCACATGAACCCACAACTATGGAATATGGACATAATTCGTATCGAACCACTGAAATAGCACCAAAGGTCTCGAAAATTATTATTAAATCAGCAAAGACCAAAAAACAAACAAACAAACAAACAAACACATCAGACATTAATGTTGTGTTCCATATAGTAAAGAACGTTTAAAGAAGAGAAATGATTGGTCGGGTCTATTGTTGTAAACATAATACTCATATATTCTATCAACACCTGAGTCTCTGAGTCCTTTGTTTAGACATGTGAACACAGAACAAATACTCGCACCTCTCACTGATCATGCTAACATTTACAACAAGATAACTCACAATATAATATAAATAATCTGCCCCGAAATTAACTGCAATCTTCACAATGAACACACATAATTTATTCGAGGCAGTATGTCACAGTTACAGCTATGTCCGATGTCTAAACTATGAATTGTCTTTTCCAAGAATCCCCGACCTAAGTCGGAGAACGGTATGCTGGAGACTGTCATCACCAGACAAAATGCGTGTAATGGTTTTAAAGAGTGCCATGGCAGTTTAGAATACATTGACTACTTTTGTTACGGAGTCACCTGGTTTATGTTGCCTTGGAAATCTGGACTTCGAAATGAGACAGTCTTCGATCTTGGTTATCACAGTCGCCGGTCGCTTCTTCTCCTGCAATTGAAAGTGGTTCAGGTCCTCTGCGCTGAGGATACTGTGATACCAGGATGTCCCAAACTCAGGGCAAATAATCTCCATCAAGACGGCGTCTGATGTCCTTGAGCAACATGTAGTGGTAGAATTAATCTTAACTGACAATATGACAGCCACTTCTCGATTGGCCGTAGAGCTTTTCTCGTTGTAGACAACATCGTATGTAACAACACCGTGCGATGGGTTTGTTATCGTCACAGCACCACAAAAAGTTGATACTGATACAATCCACACAAAGGAGGGTCCTGTAACAATAATAGAAAAAAGGTGAACCCTCCAAATATAATCAAATTCCATCACCACCTCACCCACTTCGTTATCAACACAATATCTGATCTTTCAGATCCACAGGATAAGACCAATAACTCTGGACTGTCCAACAAGACATTATAGACTTGAGAACAGATCTTCTTGTCGAATAGATTTACAATCAAGAGACATTTCCCATGTCATAATGACCGAAGTCGAGCATCCAAAAGATTAGAACGGTACACACCCGCTCTCTATGAAGCAAAGTACAGATATGCGCAGGGTCTCTGCACTACAACATGATGATGACAAAATGAACATCACGAAACTCCCACCGTAGGGAGCCAATCTTTCACTATGCATTACAGGAATAAGATTCCCCCTTATATTTCCTACCCACGCTTTGACCACCAAAGCCATAGGACTCGAAGTATACTTGGAAAACCATTCGGCTAGAATCAGCCATTGCGACCTCAACATTTTCTGTTCCTTTCTATCTACCGCTTATCTGGGCCCATGCACTAACACTACTACCCTTTTTTTTTTTTTTCGCGTTTCCATCCTGTTTCAGGATATTGCGGTCAACATCAGCATCTTTCAGCTGTGTGTTGATTCCTAGGCTAGATTACGCTCATCAGCACGCCACGACTTTCTGAGCGACCGGCTCCATACTCTCATAAGTCACTTTTGCGATTCGAACCACTGCTAATTCTCGTCGCGTCACGTGACGAGAGTATTCGGGGTTAGCGGAGAAAGCTGCTAACCCCTCGGCCATGGAGCCGGCAACACTACTACCGACTATTAAATAATGTCTCGTTCAACGTACTAACTTTCAATCGGACTGGTCAGATAGATTTGTAACATAGATTATTACACATACTATCAAAATAATTTCTACTCAATTTCTTTGTAGACCTCCCCCATTTTCAAGAGATGAAGCTTAATATACAACCATCCTCCTGCCATGATCCGAAAATCGCTTGTAAAGAGTTAACGAAAGACACGACTGTGATAAGACAGATTCACATAAACAGACAGAGTAAGCAAGAAGTAATAAGCTTTAGCAACTGAAAACAGTACAGTAGAGACTGAGTCATTAATTAACATGAATAATAATCAGCCCGCACGAGATGGGTCTAGGACGACCATGTGACAAGGCCGAATTCGGACAGCCCACGGTTTTTGAAGTTTTTTGGCCCGGAGTCTTGTCAGAGTAAAGATTTAAATATTGAGCACAACCAACTACTGGCAACGCTGATCGCATTCTGTTATGAACTTAAGGCGTTAAGATTGTCGCTACAGAAATTGACTGTGTATATTTTCTGAACAACATCTGAAGAAGGAGATTGGTAATGTCGACTAAGTCAGCAAGCAATTCTTTAAGGACAGTATGAACGAAAGTCCGTCAAATTAGACAGCTTTAGACAGTATTAAAATGACGATGTGTAAACTCCATCAGCTCGATTAAAGGGAAGTCAACTATGCGTAGTTAGTGTGTTCATATTCTTGAGCACATTCAGTAAATAGTGCCTGTGTAACAATTGCTTCTTAGACTTTTTGAGTTTGACAGTGAGAGAATGGCGTTCACGCTCTTGACGACAGGGTCAGATTCTGAGCCATTGAAAGCGGGTCAGAAGGCCACTCATGTACACAAGTTACAATACTGGGTCGCACAGTGAGTGAGGCGTGACATTGGTGGTGTGCTGAATTTGTACCCTCATTGTTCATAAATAAACTTTGAAGTGTACTGTGATGCAAGCGTTGTCCTACTTACTCAACTGTGCCATCTATATATATATAAAAGAGAATGTTTGTGTCTTTGTGTCTTTGTTTGTGTGTCCTTTATGCGTTCCTGAACGGTCCATCCGATTGAGATGAAATTTCATACAGATGTTCTTCTCATTCCTGCGGGCCAACTGACATAGTTATTTAGTTTAAAATCAACAATTTTTCTTCCAGCACGAAAGAAAATGGCACTAGCTTAAGAAAGAAACGAATAAATTTCCCGCCATCTTGCTGCAAGGGAACTCACTCTCTGATTAAACCAGAAATTAGTTATGAACAGTTGTTCTCACTCGCGTGGATGCAACTGAAATAGTTAGTTAGCTTAAAATCAATTTTTAATTTTTGGGAACGGAACGGGAGAAGGGGCTGAATATGAATTAAATGAGACGCTCCCCGCTAATGGTTGGGCGAAGCCGGGTCGGGTCGTCTTTTTTTGGGAACGGGAACGGGAGCAGGAACCGAATATGAATTAAATGAGACGCTCCCCGACAGGCACTGGGCGAACCCGGCCGGGTTGTCTAGTATTTAATATTGTCAAATGTTATTTACAATAGAACCAAGCAAGTAACATTATGGCACATCCCCATACCGCATGGAGAGAATGTTATGATTTAAACCGAGCCTCTGACGTCACGAGTTTTATCAAACTTTACCCTAGAACGGGACTTAAGAAAGCAAAAGACACACATGCGTGCCACTCAGTTTACTTCAGAACACATGGACTTTGTGTGATCCCTGGGATGAAACTTTTAGAGTCGTCGTGATGCTAGGGTCGAGTTGACCGATACGAAGCTGGCGCATTTCGTGACAGTTTCTCTCAGCCAAGTGAACGATTCACTAGTTTCCACAGGTTTCATAAAGGTGTTTGACACCGAAACTATAATATATCATCGCGCCTGGATACACATTGATGGTGTTACTAACAGAAAGTGAGCAAGAGTTACAAAATCTAGTGGAACAAGTAAACCGGCATAGTGCAGAATGTAGCTTAGATATTAACATCCAAAGAACAAACAATTTGATAATTAGCAGTGGAAAGGAAATGTCAGCAATGAACATCACATTTTAACGGGGAGATAATAGAATACGTAACAGGTTTCCCTATCTTGGACATGTAATACCAGATAATGACACAAGTAAAACAGAAATAAAAATGAGAATATGAATGGTCAAATAATGCTTTCAACATCATTGTCGTGTCCTCCTTTAAAGTGTCGTCCCTGGAGTGAGGAGATCCGACACCCACATTATAATATTATTTATTTTCCCCCTCAATATTCTGGAGAATCCACCAGCTTCCGTCCAACACACTCCATCAGCCTATGGACACCTTTTCCTATCACTCTCACACTGTCGTACTATGCCCCCTTCTCATACTTCCCCAACGCAACATACTCAACAACTCTTGCTTCTAGAAATTAATAAAGATTAATTTATTAAAATAAAAGTGTAACGTGTATGAGACGTGTATGCGAAGAAAATGTGTGACGTGTTCTATAAAGTGTGTAGACTCTGTCTCTCAGACAGCAACCCAGTCAGCGGATCCCAGCAAAGATAGACCACAGCACGTTACGTCAGAACATGTACTTCTCACCCGTTGCCGAAACCATCTTGCCGGATACTGCTTTGCCTCTGTAGACCTCTGGTAATCCAATTTCATGAACATCCGAAATAGACACCGGTGGTATTAACAGTTAATCATGGACCGGTTGCACTCTACACAATGTCCGTTCCTAACGTTCCTTAACAAACTGCACAAGTCTTTTGTAGTGTGTACGCAGTTAGTTAGTTAGTTAGTTAGTCGACAGATCATCCTCGTTGCACATCGAACCATTCAGTCCATAAGTGCTAATTTCTAATGTTAATTGTTGCTGTACTAACACTAGGTACTCTTAGCCGGTTCTCGGTTCGTTACTACTGTCTAATGCTGTGTGGTGCATCAGTATGCATCACTCTCTTTGATGAATCAATTTCCTTCTAGCGTAAGTTACTTTCTGTATGCAACTCTAGTGACTCTTGAACTGGTGTTCTTCCTAATGGGATTGGATTCTTTCCCAAAAACTTGTTGAGTTTCCTTGGATCTGGTAGGGAACCTAGGATAGAAACAACACATCTGGTGATAGTACTAGTCACTGATCCTTTCGGCTGAGTGTAAGCCTATCACCTTGCTTAATGATCTTTAGCTAACTAGAATTAGTCATAGAGCAGATTAGCTACCCACCTAGAGCCGAATCAGGCTATGACAAAGAAAAAATCAGCAAACAGAATGCGGAACCCCGCCCACCAGGGACACCTACGGGAAGATCCCAATTATCCCTCATTACTCAATTCTCAACTAGTAAAGCTTATCAACACTTCACTAATCTATTCTTAACTAGCAGAGTTAATATCACTATTCTACTCTAACTAGTTTCCACTAACAGTGCTAATCATCACACTATAGTTTTAACAAGGCTACAGCCTATAGTAATTATAACGAATATATTATAATAAGTTATACCTTAAATGGCACTCCTGCAGTCCTATAAATCATATCTACATCTGCCATATAGGCACGTGTAAAATTAAGTCACTAATTAACACACGGTAGATATTATTTCCACTGGCACTGCAGTGCCCTGCACTCTGTCTAGAGCATTATTCAAGTCCACCCTAGTTGATCTCAACTCGAGTTTATATGGCAAACTACCAAAGTTGTCCACGTGACGTTATCCTTTACTCCCCCACACAGGTGGCACAGTGGCAAATCATCCCCTGTCAAGAACTATTTTCCTGGCTTAAATCCTGTCAAAGTTGTCAGTAATTGCCTAGATTCTCAAAACAAGCCAGCTAGTTTCTGTAAACTCCCAGCAAAGAGTTTCGATACCAAGCTGCCAATCATCTTGATGTTCCGGAAACCAAGAATTGACAGATGCACTGTTTTCCGTACTAGGTACTTCCGTTTTACATCTGCCCCTGTGATCTCACGGCTTCCATCTGCATTCAAATGTTGACAAACTTGTCACTCTTCTGTTCCGTGGTGACAATCCCAGCAGCCATTTCCGTCTGATGTCCGGCAGTATAGATGACAAACTGAACCATTCCATATCCTTCTCCCTCACCACTAAATGTGTTTATGGGCTGACACGATGTAACCTGTACAACTGTGTTTACTCTGTTAGTACAAATAGATGTCGCTGGTCGATCGTCCGCTTAATCCGAAAATCCTCTATAATAATCAACCGGATAAACACACGGTTTCATTTTGTGACATAGGCCCCCTCCTAAGAGAGTAGTCCATCTCACTCTTCTCCACCGTGAGTTTAATCCAGATGATTCATTCTTCTTCTTCAGGAGCTGGGTGTCTTGACAAGAAATCCGCTCCAACATTTTCCTTCCCAGGAATGTACTCTACTGTGAAATTATACGGTTGAAGTAACAACGACCACCGCATCAAACGTGCGTTGAGCTTCTGAGAAGTAGCCAGGAACATCAGGGGCTGATGATCTGACTGGACCCGAAACTTAACTCCATACAAATATGGCCGAAATTTTTGCACTGCCCATACGAGGGACAAGCATTCTCTCTCGACGGTTGAATAATTCCTCTCCGTCTGTAGAAGTTTCTTACTTGCGTATGCTACAGGTCTCAAAACCGAAGCATCGTCTTTTCCTTCCTGTAACAAAGCGGCTCCAATTCCAATCGCACTTGCATCCGTTCTCAACACAAATTGTTTGGAAAGGTCAGGGAGCTGTAATACAGGTTTGCTGACCAAGGCCTCCTTTAACTGACTATAGGCATTCTCACATTCTGGTGTCCAAATGATTTGATCCGGTAATCCCTTTTTCAAGGTTTCTGTCAACGGAGCTCCCAGTTCCGTGAAATGTGGGATAAATTTGTGGTAGAACCCACACAACGAGAGAAAAGATCGCACATCCTTCTTCGTTTTTGGCCTTGGTGCATTTCTGATTTTCTCCAGGTTCTTCTCTTCTGGGACAATGTGTCCCGGAGTGATGGTGTGACCTAGAAATTCCAGAGTCTGGTAACCAATCATGCACTTGGTTGGACGAGCGGTAAGCCCTGCTTCCTTGAGCCTATTAAACACTCTCTCCAAGGATTGTAAGTGGTCATCCAAGCTGTCACTGGAAATCAGAATATCATCCATGAATGAGATGATGGACGGATCCTGTAACGGATCTAGTAAAGTCCTCATCATGCGTGTAAACACACTGGGTGCATTGCTGAGTCCAAAGGGCATGACCTTGAATTCGTAGTGTCCACTGGGTGTACTGAAAGCTAACAGTGGTCGAATCTCCGGTTTGACTGGTATCTGATAGTACCCCCGACTCAGATCCACCTTTGAAAAGTACCGAGCCTTATGGAGCCTAGCGAATAACTGAGTTGGATTCGGCAAAGGTTCCACCTGAAACTGTGTATGACTGTTCAGAAGTCGGTAATCTATACACAACCGGTGTTCTCCACTTGGTTTGCGTAACAAAACTACCCCCGCATTGTATGGGGATGTGGATGGTGCAATCACGTCATCCTCCAGCAGTTTTTGTATTTCCTCCTCCAGGGCCTTTTCTTTAGAGAATGGCACTGGGTAAACCTTTTGGCGAACAGGCTCCTGTGTGGTCAAAGTCATCTCGAACTCCACCAACCTCGTTCGTCCTGGTTTATCAGTCAATATCTCCTTATGAGACTTGAGAACATGGGTTATCCTTTCCCTCTCCTGGGAGGTCAGATCAGGGTTCACTTGCACATCCCTATAGGTTTCCTGGTGTACTAAGGGATATTCCCTGCCCTCGCTGGTTCCCACTTCTGTCTCTACTGCAACTGCCATTGCCATGAGGTGCGCTGCCTTGTCTCCGGGTCTCTCTTCATATTTCCGCAAGAGATTGATATGGAAAATCTTCGACTTTCCCCGGATCCGGATCTGATAGTTGGTTCTGGATATCACCCTTTCCACGGGAAATGGTCCTTGCCAACCTATCTCCAGTTTGTTGTTTCCCGTTGGGAGTAGCAACAAGACTTTATCTCCCACCTCTAGAGATCTTTCTTTAGACCTACGGTTGTAGTAAGCCGCATGTATTTTCCTGGCCTTTTTCAAGTTTTGATTTGCCAGAGTCCATCCCTTGTGGAGTTTTTCTTTCAGTTCCTCCACGTATTGATAGGATGAGATCACTTCTTCTGACGTCCCCTCTTCAGTCCAACTCCTCAACATGGCTTCCAACGGTCCTTTGATTGAACGACCAAACAGCAACGTAGCGGGTGGTAGTCCTGTTGAGCCATGAGGAACTTCCCGATAGGCAAAGAGTGCTGCTGGGATATATTCATCCCACCTATCAGGTTTTTCCTGCGCTAATTTCCTGAGCATTGTCATCAACGTGCCTTTGAAACGCTCTACTTGTCCATTGGCTTGAGGGTGGTAAGGGCTGGTATGTATGTGGTTAGAGTGAAACACCCTAAATACCTCCTCCATGAGTTTTCCACAAAACTGAGATCCATTGTCCGTCAGAATTTGATCCGGAAAGCCTAATCTGGTAAAGGCCTCCATCAGTGCGTCCGCCACTCTTTTCGAGTCAATCGTGGTCAACGGTATAGCCTCACCCCACATTGTACAGCAATCCACCATTGTGAGTATATACATGTTCCTCTTCCTAGTCCTGGGAAGTGGACCCACGATATCGATGGCTACCCTCTCGAAAGGAGAGTTCATGATGGGCATCTCACCCAACATCACCGGTGCTGTCCAGTGTTTCGGTGCCACCCTCTGGCACTCAGGGCATGACTTCACATACCGACGCACATCATCTGTCATTCCCGGCCAATAGTAATGGCAGGAAATCCGCTGCATGGTGGCGGCAATACCCATGTGTCCACTAAAGGAGATGGTATGCCCCATATGAAGAATCTGGGACCGGTGAGCTTTCGGGACGACCAACTGACCGTATAGGTTGTCTCCCCTTCCCGCTCTCCTGTAGAGTATCCTATTCTTCATGTAGTACTGCCCCCGTCCTGGTGGATCAGCACTTTTCTGCAGCTTTTTGTAGCAAGGACGTAAAGTATCATCCTCACTCTGGGCAGTTCGTAGCTCCCCCGGCATTGGGTTAGTCACAATTGCGTCTGCCTCTTCCGTTTTCGTCTGAGAGCGAGTCTGCAGTGCTCCCATATGGATTGGCTCCCTGGGCATTCCCAGAAAGACATACCGGCAACCTAGGATGACTGGAAAAATGGGATCGGTCAATACAGCGGCCTTGATGGTGCCGGTGACGTACCTTGACCGAATCTCCACATTAGCAATAGGCAACTTCATGGTTACAGCACTCTTCTGTGCAGGCTGTATATCCAAGGTTTCACCTGTGAATTGTTCTGGATGTACCAGATCCGCAGAAATCACGGCCTCCCCGTCCAGTCCTGTGTCGGATACACACTCCACTTGACGACCGTTAACCTCTACCAATTCCACTACCGGTGGTTTTTCCTGGTCTGGAGTCTCTTCCTCGGCCTCGACCTGTTCGGTGGGCTCCACCTTAGGTTTCCCTGAGCACACGACGAATTGAGTGTCTCCTGACTCTCCTCTGCAGTCAATAGCATTGTGCGTATTCGACTGGCATTGGTTGCACCATTTCCCTGTCCTAGATGTTCTATTGCCAGACTTGAGTGAGCTCTCCTGGTGGCGAGCTTCCTTGTTGACCTTGGCATTTTCCCTGACAACCTCCTTGGAAGTCACTTGACATGCTGCGAAGTGAGGGTTCTTAGCCTTCGATTTGCAGTCCCTCGTATTGTGAGAGGGTGACTTACAAATTGAACACCACTTCTCCGACCACGGTCGTTTAGGTGTAGAGCTTGAAGTGCTCTTGCTTCCCTCCTTCTTCTTCTCTGAACTATCCTCTGATTTTTGCACATAAGGTTCCCACTTTTTGGTTCCTGAGTTTTTGGCTTTCTTCTTGTCATGTTTCTCTTGACTTTTGGTGTTGGTTGAAAGGTTTTCCCCTACCTCCCCATGTACCTCGACGAACCGTTCTGCTAATTTAGTCACGAGGTCAATACGTTCCGCTCCTTGTTCTCCCAGGAACGTCCTGAGAGGTTTAGACATTTGCTTCTTCAGCTGGTCGACCACCATGAGCTCTTCCAAACTCTCATAGTCATGTGCGAACCCAGCCAAATCCATCCACTTATGGAGATAAGATTTAAGACGCAAACTGTAGGCGGCAAACAACTCTCCGGGTTCTCGTTTCGCTGCTCGAAATTTTTTCCGGTAGGTATGTGACGTAACCTCGAATCGTTTCAGCAGAGCCGTCTTTAACTCATCATAATTGTTCTCATGTCCTGGTGGCAGGCGAGAATAAACCTCGTAACCCGTCCCGCGTAAACCCTGGGATAGCTTAAGATTCCATTTGTTACGCTCCAGACCCATAGCAACTGACATAGCCTCGAAGCGTTGAAGGTACTGGTCAATCTTCTCTTTGTCCTCCTCGTAGACCGCCAAAGGAAACTTCATGGCATGGTACCCATGTCCACCTACTGGTGTTGACCCTGGGATGGAGGAACCTCCAACTGCTCCCTCAGTTTCTCCATTAGATTGACTCTTCAACTCGAGTTCCCTCATCCGGTACTCGTGCTCCCTCTTCTGTGCTTCTTGTTCAGCTTCTAATTTCCTAGTTGCTTGCTCAGCTTCAAATTTCCTAGCTGCTTGCTCAGCTTCAAATTTCTTAGCTGCTTGCTCAGCTTCCAATTTCTTAGCTGCTTGCTCAGCTTCCAATTCCATCCTTCTCAATTCCAACTCGGCCTTTCGATCTTCCCTTTCTGCTTGACGATACTCTCTCTCCACTTCCTGTATGTAATCCGTTAGAGCAGACCCCGACAGTCCCATGTCTTCCCCTTTTGCCCTTAATTCTAACGTGGTAAGTTTAGGGGTGGCCATTATACAGAAAGGTAAGCTAGCAGGTCTAGTACAATATAACTGCAAATTACTATACAGATATATGAACAAGTACTATAAATCTAGATATACCACACACAGCACATTCACTCAGTGACAAGAGTAGAATCAGGACCACAGACCTATGCAGACGTGTGAAGTGTGAACAGGTAAGATATTAGTCCTAACCCCTATCCACATTCACTCTAGCTGGATTCTCCAAAATGATATCTCCCTCTTATAACTAGGGATCCCGTGTCAAAAGACCCCGTTGTCAGAAGATCCCCCTGTCAAACGTTCCTGCTTGCAGGAGATCTCGCTGTCCAAGGATTCCGTTTACGGGAGATCCCGCTGTCCAAAGATTCCGTTTACGAGAGATCCCGCTGTCCAAAGATCCCGTTATCGAGAGATCCCACTGTCCAAATATCCCGGACGAGCCCCCAATAATGTCGTGTCCTCCTTTAAAGTGTCGTC
Source organism: Cepaea hortensis (assembly GCA_963921405.1). Taxonomy (NCBI): domain Eukaryota; kingdom Metazoa; phylum Mollusca; class Gastropoda; order Stylommatophora; family Helicidae; genus Cepaea; species Cepaea hortensis. The sequence continues at coordinate 447,204,539 of OY992876.1, read as the reverse complement.
CCTGGAGTGAGGAGATCCGACACCCACATTATAATATTATTTTTTCCCCCCCTCAATATTCTGGAGAATCCACCAGCTTCCGTCCAACACACTCCATCAGCCTATGGACACCTTTTCCTATCACTCTCACACTGTCGTACTATGCCCCCTTCTCATACTTCCCCAACGCAACATACTCAACAACTCTTGCTTCTAGAAATTAATAAAGATTAATTTATTAAAATAAAAGTGTAACGTGTATGAGACGTGTATGCGAATAAAATGTGTGACGTGTTCTATAAAGTGTGTAGACTCTGTCTCTCAGACAGCAACCCAGTCAGCGGATCCCAGCAAAGATAGACCACAGCACGTTACGTCAGAACATGTACTTCTCACCCGTTGCCGAAACCATCTTGCCGGATACTGCTTTGCCTCTGTAGACCTCTGGTAATCCAATTTCATGAACATCCGAAATAGACACCGGTGGTATTAACAGTTAATCATGGACCGGTTGCACTCTACACAATGTCCGTTCCTAACGTTCCTTAACAAACTGCACAAGTCTTTTGTAGTGTGTACGCAGTTAGTTAGTTAGTTAGTTAGTCGACAGATCATCCTCGTTGCACATCGAACCATTCAGTCCATAAGTGCTAATTTCTAATGTTAATTGTTGCTGTACTAACACTAGGTACTCTTAGCCGGTTCTCGGTTCGTTACTACTGTCTAATGCTGTGTGGTGCATCAGTATGCATCACTCTCTTTGATGAATCAATTTCCTTCTAGCGTAAGTTACTTTCTGTATGCAACTCTAGTGACTCTTGAACTGGTGTTCTTCCTAATGGGATTGGATTCTTTCCCAAAAACTTGTTGAGTTTCCTTGGATCTGGTAGGGAACCTAGGATAGAAACAACACATCTGGTGATAGTACTAGTCACTGATCCTTTCGGCTGAGTGTAAGCCTATCACCTTGCTTAATGATCTTTAGCTAACTAGAATTAGTCATAGAGCAGATTAGCTACCCACCTAGAGCCGAATCAGGCTATGACAAAGAAAAAATCAGCAAACAGAATGCGGAACCCCGCCCACCAGGGACACCTACGGGAAGATCCCAATTATCCCTCATTACTCAATTCTCAACTAGTAAAGCTTATCAACACTTCACTAATCTATTCTTAACTAGCAGAGTTAATATCACTATTCTACTCTAACTAGTTTCCACTAACAGTGCTAATCATCACACTATAGTTTTAACAAGGCTACAGCCTATAGTAATTATAACGAATATATTATAATAAGTTATACCTTAAATGGCACTCCTGCAGTCCTATAAATCATATCTACATCTGCCATATAGGCACGTGTAAAATTAAGTCACTAATTAACACACGGTAGATATTATTTCCACTGGCACTGCAGTGCCCTGCACTCTGTCTAGAGCATTATTCAAGTCCACCCTAGTTGATCTCAACTCGAGTTTATATGGCAAACTACCAAAGTTGTCCACGTGACGTTATCCTTTACTCCCCCACACAGGTGGCACAGTGGCAAATCATCCCCTGTCAAGAACTATTTTCCTGGCTTAAATCCTGTCAAAGTTGTCAGTAATTGCCTAGATTCTCAAAACAAGCCAGCTAGTTTCTGTAAACTCCCAGCAAAGAGTTTCGATACCAAGCTGCCAATCATCTTGATGTTCCGGAAACCAAGAATTGACAGATGCACTGTTTTCCGTACTAGGTACTTCCGTTTTACATCTGCCCCTGTGATCTCACGGCTTCCATCTGCATTCAAATGTTGACAAACTTGTCACTCTTCTGTTCCGTGGTGACAATCCCAGCAGCCATTTCCGTCTGATGTCCGGCAGTATAGATGACAAACTGAACCATTCCATATCCTTCTCCCTCACCACTAAATGTGTTTATGGGCTGACACGATGTAACCTGTACAACTGTGTTTACTCTGTTAGTACAAATAGATGTCGCTGGTCGATCGTCCGCTTAATCCGAAAATCCTCTATAATAATCAACCGGATAAACACACGGTTTCATTTTGTGACATAGGCCCCCTCCTAAGAGAGTAGTCCATCTCACTCTTCTCCACCGTGAGTTTAATCCAGATGATTCATTCTTCTTCTTCAGGAGCTGGGTGTCTTGACAAGAAATCCGCTCCAACATTTTCCTTCCCAGGAATGTACTCTACTGTGAAATTATACGGTTGAAGTAACAACGACCACCGCATCAAACGTGCGTTGAGCTTCTGAGAAGTAGCCAGGAACATCAGGGGCTGATGATCTGACTGGACCCGAAACTTAACTCCATACAAATATGGCCGAAATTTTTGCACTGCCCATACGAGGGACAAGCATTCTCTCTCGACGGTTGAATAATTCCTCTCCGTCTGTAGAAGTTTCTTACTTGCGTATGCTACAGGTCTCAAAACCGAAGCATCGTCTTTTCCTTCCTGTAACAAAGCGGCTCCAATTCCAATCGCACTTGCATCCGTTCTCAACACAAATTGTTTGGAAAGGTCAGGGAGCTGTAATACAGGTTTGCTGACCAAGGCCTCCTTTAACTGACTATAGGCATTCTCACATTCTGGTGTCCAAATGATTTGATCCGGTAATCCCTTTTTCAAGGTTTCTGTCAACGGAGCTCCCAGTTCCGTGAAATGTGGGATAAATTTGTGGTAGAACCCACACAACGAGAGAAAAGATCGCACATCCTTCTTCGTTTTTGGCCTTGGTGCATTTCTGATTTTCTCCAGGTTCTTCTCTTCTGGGACAATGTGTCCCGGAGTGATGGTGTGACCTAGAAATTCCAGAGTCTGGTAACCAATCATGCACTTGGTTGGACGAGCGGTAAGCCCTGCTTCCTTGAGCCTATTAAACACTCTCTCCAAGGATTGTAAGTGGTCATCCAAGCTGTCACTGGAAATCAGAATATCATCCATGAATGAGATGATGGACGGATCCTGTAACGGATCTAGTAAAGTCCTCATCATGCGTGTAAACACACTGGGTGCATTGCTGAGTCCAAAGGGCATGACCTTGAATTCGTAGTGTCCACTGGGTGTACTGAAAGCTAACAGTGGTCGAATCTCCGGTTTGACTGGTATCTGATAGTACCCCCGACTCAGATCCACCTTTGAAAAGTACCGAGCCTTATGGAGCCTAGCGAATAACTGAGTTGGATTCGGCAAAGGTTCCACCTGAAACTGTGTATGACTGTTCAGAAGTCGGTAATCTATACACAACCGGTGTTCTCCACTTGGTTTGCGTAACAAAACTACCCCCGCATTGTATGGGGATGTGGATGGTGCAATCACGTCATCCTCCAGCAGTTTTTGTATTTCCTCCTCCAGGGCCTTTTCTTTAGAGAATGGCACTGGGTAAACCTTTTGGCGAACAGGCTCCTGTGTGGTCAAAGTCATCTCGAACTCCACCAACCTCGTTCGTCCTGGTTTATCAGTCAATATCTCCTTATGAGACTTGAGAACATGGGTTATCCTTTCCCTCTCCTGGGAGGTCAGATCAGGGTTCACTTGCACATCCCTATAGGTTTCCTGGTGTACTAAGGGATATTCCCTGCCCTCGCTGGTTCCCACTTCTGTCTCTACTGCAACTGCCATTGCCATGAGGTGCGCTGCCTTGTCTCCGGGTCTCTCTTCATATTTCCGCAAGAGATTGATATGGAAAATCTTCGACTTTCCCCGGATCCGGATCTGATAGTTGGTTCTGGATATCACCCTTTCCACGGGAAATGGTCCTTGCCAACCTATCTCCAGTTTGTTGTTTCCCGTTGGGAGTAGCAACAAGACTTTATCTCCCACCTCTAGAGATCTTTCTTTAGACCTACGGTTGTAGTAAGCCGCATGTATTTTCCTGGCCTTTTTCAAGTTTTGATTTGCCAGAGTCCATCCCTTGTGGAGTTTTTCTTTCAGTTCCTCCACGTATTGATAGGATGAGATCACTTCTTCTGACGTCCCCTCTTCAGTCCAACTCCTCAACATGGCTTCCAACGGTCCTTTGATTGAACGACCAAACAGCAACGTAGCGGGTGGTAGTCCTGTTGAGCCATGAGGAACTTCCCGATAGGCAAAGAGTGCTGCTGGGATATATTCATCCCACCTATCAGGTTTTTCCTGCGCTAATTTCCTGAGCATTGTCATCAACGTGCCTTTGAAACGCTCTACTTGTCCATTGGCTTGAGGGTGGTAAGGGCTGGTATGTATGTGGTTAGAGTGAAACACCCTAAATACCTCCTCCATGAGTTTTCCACAAAACTGAGATCCATTGTCCGTCAGAATTTGATCCGGAAAGCCTAATCTGGTAAAGGCCTCCATCAGTGCGTCCGCCACTCTTTTCGAGTCAATCGTGGTCAACGGTATAGCCTCACCCCACATTGTACAGCAATCCACCATTGTGAGTATATACATGTTCCTCTTCCTAGTCCTGGGAAGTGGACCCACGATATCGATGGCTACCCTCTCGAAAGGAGAGTTCATGATGGGCATCTCACCCAACATCACCGGTGCTGTCCAGTGTTTCGGTGCCACCCTCTGGCACTCAGGGCATGACTTCACATACCGACGCACATCATCTGTCATTCCCGGCCAATAGTAATGGCAGGAAATCCGCTGCATGGTGGCGGCAATACCCATGTGTCCACTAAAGGAGATGGTATGCCCCATATGAAGAATCTGGGACCGGTGAGCTTTCGGGACGACCAACTGACCGTATATGTTGTCTCCCCTTCCTGCTCTCCTGTAGAGTATCCTATTCTTCATGTAGTACTGCCCCCGTCCTGGTGGATCAGCACTTTTCTGCAGCTTTTTGTAGCAAGGACGTAAAGTATCATCCTCACTCTGGGCAGTTCGTAGCTCCCCCGGCATTGGGTTAGTCACAATTGCGTCTGCCTCTTCCGTTTTCGTCTGAGAGCGAGTCTGCAGTGCTCCCATATGGATTGGCTCCCTGGGCATTCCCAGAAAGACATACCGGCAACCTAGGATGACTGGAAAAATGGGATCGGTCAATACAGCGGCCTTGATGGTGCCGGTGACGTACCTTGACCGAATCTCCACATTAGCAATAGGCAACTTCATGGTTACAGCACTCTTCTGTGCAGGCTGTATATCCAAGGTTTCACCTGTGAATTGTTCTGGATGTACCAGATCCGCAGAAATCACGGCCTCCCCGTCCAGTCCTGTGTCGGATACACACTCCACTTGACGACCGTTAACCTCTACCAATTCCACTACCGGTGGTTTTTCCTGGTCTGGAGTCTCTTCCTCGGCCTCGACCTGTTCGGTGGGCTCCACCTTAGGTTTCCCTGAGCACACGACGAATTGAGTGTCTCCTGACTCTCCTCTGCAGTCAATAGCATTGTGCGTATTCGACTGGCATTGGTTGCACCATTTCCCTGTCCTAGATGTTCTATTGCCAGACTTGAGTGAGCTCTCCTGGTGGCGAGCTTCCTTGTTGACCTTGGCATTTTCCCTGACAACCTCCTTGGAAGTCACTTGACATGCTGCGAAGTGAGGGTTCTTAGCCTTCGATTTGCAGTCCCTCGTATTGTGAGAGGGTGACTTACAAATTGAACACCACTTCTCCGACCACGGTCGTTTAGGTGTAGAGCTTGAAGTGCTCTTGCTTCCCTCCTTCTTCTTCTCTGAACTATCCTCTGATTTTTGCACATAAGGTTCCCACTTTTTGGTTCCTGAGTTTTTGGCTTTCTTCTTGTCATGTTTCTCTTGACTTTTGGTGTTGGTTGAAAGGTTTTCCCCTACCTCCCCATGTACCTCGACGAACCGTTCTGCTAATTTAGTCACGAGGTCAATACGTTCCGCTCCTTGTTCTCCCAGGAACGTCCTGAGAGGTTTAGACATTTGCTTCTTCAGCTGGTCGACCACCATGAGCTCTTCCAAACTCTCATAGTCATGTGCGAACCCAGCCAAATCCATCCACTTATGGAGATAAGATTTAAGACGCAAACTGTAGGCGGCAAACAACTCTCCGGGTTCTCGTTTCGCTGCTCGAAATTTTTTCCGGTAGGTATGTGACGTAACCTCGAATCGTTTCAGCAGAGCCGTCTTTAACTCATCATAATTGTTCTCATGTCCTGGTGGCAGGCGAGAATAAACCTCGTAACCCGTCCCGCGTAAACCCTGGGATAGCTTAAGATTCCATTTGTTACGCTCCAGACCCATAGCAACTGACATAGCCTCGAAGCGTTGAAGGTACTGGTCAATCTTCTCTTTGTCCTCCTCGTAGACCGCCAAAGGAAACTTCATGGCATGGTACCCATGTCCACCTACTGGTGTTGACCCTGGGATGGAGGAACCTCCAACTGCTCCCTCAGTTTCTCCATTAGATTGACTCTTCAACTCGAGTTCCCTCATCCGGTACTCGTGCTCCCTCTTCTGTGCTTCTTGTTCAGCTTCTAATTTCCTAGTTGCTTGCTCAGCTTCAAATTTCCTAGCTGCTTGCTCAGCTTCAAATTTCTTAGCTGCTTGCTCAGCTTCCAATTTCTTAGCTGCTTGCTCAGCTTCCAATTCCATCCTTCTCAATTCCAACTCGGCCTTTCGATCTTCCCTTTCTGCTTGACGATACTCTCTCTCCACTTCCTGTATGTAATCCGTTAGAGCAGACCCCGACAGTCCCATGTCTTCCCCTTTTGCCCTTAATTCTAACGTGGTAAGTTTAGGGGTGGCCATTATACAGAAAGGTAAGCTAGCAGGTCTAGTACAATATAACTGCAAATTACTATACAGATATATGAACAAGTACTATAAATCTAGATATACCACACACAGCACATTCACTCAGTGACAAGAGTAGAATCAGGACCACAGACCTATGCAGACGTGTGAAGTGTGAACAGGTAAGATATTAGTCCTAACCCCTATCCACATTCACTCTAGCTGGATTCTCCAAAATGATATCTCCCTCTTATAACTAGGGATCCCGTGTCAAAAGACCCCGTTGTCAGAAGATCCCCCTGTCAAACGTTCCTGCTTGCAGGAGATCTCGCTGTCCAAGGATTCCGTTTACGGGAGATCCCGCTGTCCAAAGATTCCGTTTACGAGAGATCCCGCTGTCCAAAGATCCCGTTATCGAGAGATCCCACTGTCCAAATATCCCGGACGAGCCCCCAATAATGTCGTGTCCTCCTTTAAAGTGTCGTCCCTGGAGTGAGGAGATCCGACACCCACATTATAATATTATTTTTTTCCCCCCCTCAATATTCTGGAGAATCCACCAGCTTCCGTCCAACACACTCCATCAGCCTATGGACACCTTTTCCTATCACTCTCACACTGTCGTACTATGCCCCCTTCTCATACTTCCCCAACGCAACATACTCAACAACTCTTGCTTCTAGAAATTAATAAAGATTAATTTATTAAAATAAAAGTGTAACGTGTATGAGACGTGTATGCGAATAAAATGTGTGACGTGTTCTATAAAGTGTGTAGACTCTGTCTCTCAGACAGCAACCCAGTCAGCGGATCCCAGCAAAGATAGACCACAGCACGTTACGTCAGAACATGTACTTCTCACCCGTTGCCGAAACCATCTTGCCGGATACTGCTTTGCCTCTGTAGACCTCTGGTAATCCAATTTCATGAACATCCGAAATAGACACCGGTGGTATTAACAGTTAATCATGGACCGGTTGCACTCTACACAATGTCCGTTCCTAACGTTCCTTAACAAACTGCACAAGTCTTTTGTAGTGTGTACGCAGTTAGTTAGTTAGTTAGTTAGTCGACAGATCATCCTCGTTGCACATCGAACCATTCAGTCCATAAGTGCTAATTTCTAATGTTAATTGTTGCTGTACTAACACTAGGTACTCTTAGCCGGTTCTCGGTTCGTTACTACTGTCTAATGCTGTGTGGTGCATCAGTATGCATCACTCTCTTTGATGAATCAATTTCCTTCTAGCGTAAGTTACTTTCTGTATGCAACTCTAGTGACTCTTGAACTGGTGTTCTTCCTAATGGGATTGGATTCTTTCCCAAAAACTTGTTGAGTTTCCTTGGATCTGGTAGGGAACCTAGGATAGAAACAACACATCTGGTGATAGTACTAGTCACTGATCCTTTCGGCTGAGTGTAAGCCTATCACCTTGCTTAATGATCTTTAGCTAACTAGAATTAGTCATAGAGCAGATTAGCTACCCACCTAGAGCCGAATCAGGCTATGACAAAGAAAAAATCAGCAAACAGAATGCGGAACCCCGCCCACCAGGGACACCTACGGGAAGATCCCAATTATCCCTCATTACTCAATTCTCAACTAGTAAAGCTTATCAACACTTCACTAATCTATTCTTAACTAGCAGAGTTAATATCACTATTCTACTCTAACTAGTTTCCACTAACAGTGCTAATCATCACACTATAGTTTTAACAAGGCTACAGCCTATAGTAATTATAACGAATATATTATAATAAGTTATACCTTAAATGGCACTCCTGCAGTCCTATAAATCATATCTACATCTGCCATATAGGCACGTGTAAAATTAAGTCACTAATTAACACACGGTAGATATTATTTCCACTGGCACTGCAGTGCCCTGCACTCTGTCTAGAGCATTATTCAAGTCCACCCTAGTTGATCTCAACTCGAGTTTATATGGCAAACTACCAAAGTTGTCCACGTGACGTTATCCTTTACTCCCCCACACAGGTGGCACAGTGGCAAATCATCCCCTGTCAAGAACTATTTTCCTGGCTTAAATCCTGTCAAAGTTGTCAGTAATTGCCTAGATTCTCAAAACAAGCCAGCTAGTTTCTGTAAACTCCCAGCAAAGAGTTTCGATACCAAGCTGCCAATCATCTTGATGTTCCGGAAACCAAGAATTGACAGATGCACTGTTTTCCGTACTAGGTACTTCCGTTTTACATCTGCCCCTGTGATCTCACGGCTTCCATCTGCATTCAAATGTTGACAAACTTGTCACTCTTCTGTTCCGTGGTGACAATCCCAGCAGCCATTTCCGTCTGATGTCCGGCAGTATAGATGACAAACGGAACCATTCCATATCCTTCTCCCTCACCACCAAATGTGTTTATGGGCTGACACGATGTAACCTGTACAACTGTGTTTACTCTGTTAGTACAAATAGATGTCGCTGGTCGATCGTCCGCTTAATCCGAAAATCCTCTATAATAATCAACCGGATAAACACACGGTTTCATTTTGTGACAATCATGAAATCAGTATTAACATCTAGTGAGATTAACAACGCATTAAAAATGAGAATTGTTAAATGTTATGTATATTCTACACTGCTATATAGTTCGGAAGCCTGGGAACAAACAATTAGAAAGTCGAATAGAGACCCTGGAGATGTGGATATACAGAAGAAGATGTCGTATTTATGAAAACAAATACAATCAAACACATGTGGTCTTAAAAAAAAAAAAAAAAAAAAAACACAGGGATGAAAAGAAAGGTCATGAAAGAAATACAAATGATGCAAGTGAAATATTTCTACCACGTTAAAAGACAACATTGTTATAAACACCATACTGGAGGATAAGGCAAGCGAGCAAGAGGCAGACACCGATGCAAGTGGGAAGATAACATCAAGAGATGAGCAGCAATCTGACAGAATGTACAGTCAAGCCAAGAGACAGACAGTGCTGGAAATCCACCGCAGCCAACCTTTATTGTGGAGATGGTACTCTATTGATTATTTTACAGTCCATAAAAGTGACCTTTATTTGTTTTGCAGCCGTTTGGAAAATAATATGTGTTTGCACGGGGAGGCGACTGCGACAATGGTGTATACATAGATGAAAATATCAGTTGTGTCCCTTTCTGATAACAGTCCACTGTGGATTTGTGATCAACAATGACTTCTGCAACTGGTTAAGGGCTGAATGATACATTAAAAACAGAACATACTATTATATTGATTACATTTGTATTCCATATGGTAATTCTGCTTTCATTAAATTAATCAATCAATCATGTGCCATGCCGGAAAGCGTGGGCGGTCATGACTCGCCATTTCACTCGATCACCAGCGTCGTGGATCAGCTCAGTGTTCCTGTCTCGTCCATGCCATGCAACCAAGCCATCCAGGTATTTTCCTCTCGGTCTTCCTCTTGGTCTGTTCCCCTCGATCTTGCCAGTTGTCACTAAGTTCTCCAATCCATTTCGTCTCATAACATGTCCAAAAATTTTTGACTGTCTACGTCTAATTTCTCTAATCAATTTACGATTTTCATTTGTCTCCTGTAGTACTTGGTCATTGGTTTTTCTGTCTGTCCATGGTATTCTTTGCATTTTCCTCAGAAACCACATTAAATGAAACTGATGAGTAAATGCAGGGATTTGCTGATTAAAGCTAATGCAGTGAGGTCAGAAAGTCAGACCACATAAATATGAAATGTAATTGTCATGTCATAACAGCAAAGGCAAGGCATCTGATTTATAACGTGGAAAGATGTCAACAAATGCCTAGTGCTACAACGTTCTCCGAAGAATATGTCATTGAATTATGATGGTGAAGATGGTGATATGTAATGTAATGTAATGTAATGTCTGTCTGTCTGTCTGTCTGTCTGTCTGTCTGTCTGTCTGTCTGTCTGTCTGTCTGTCTGGCTGGCTGGCTGGCTGGCTGGCTGGCTGCCTGCCTGCCTGTGTATGTATGTATGTATGTATATATGTATGTATGTATGACAGACAGACAGACAGACAGACAGACAGACAGACAGACAGCTAGCCAGCCAGCCAGCCAGACAGACAGACAGACAGGCAGGCATGCAGGCAGGCAGGCAGGGAAGCAGGCAGGCAGGCAGGCAGGCAGGTGTGTAAGGTTGTTAGGTAGTGATGTTTGGTTTTCAGCCTGTTGTGGTCTGCGTTTCCAGGTTTCCGTTGGTGTCTGAAGTGCAGTGTACTCTTTGAGATGTTAAGTTTGAAAATAACTGCTGGCTCCACCGTGTTTCCCCGAAAATATTACCTACCCCTATAATAATCTCTAGCACGATTTTTCAGGATGCTTTTATTATAAGACATACCTCTTTAAAATAACCCAGTTATGGTCATCACCTAGAATGAGAGACTTGTTGCCGAATGGTCAGTAGGAGTACAGACTCCACTGGTGCGCAATTGATAATGAACGGATTTTGTTCATAATTCAATACATCACTCGTGTGAAATAAAGTTACCAATGCACTACGAGCAGGCTACATTAAGAAGAAATTGAAGGAAAGCTTAATTGCTGGACATGAGAGACTGGGACAAATGGTTCTACAGAAAATGTATTCTCAAGACATTCAGGCCGGCATATTGATGTTGAATTGAGTTGAGCTAAGATTTGACATCACTGCACTCAGGACATTCACGTAGTTTAAAAGAAAGCGAAGAGTCATACTACTAATCGTTCCCTCCGCTATCTGATTGCTTGCTTGCTTGTGTTCGTTGGCTTGAGCTCCAACGCGAAGTCCTGTATGTCGGATGAAGGTATCCTGTTGTCCAACACCAGTGTGATGTCATACAGGACCTGAGTTTTGCGTGAGTATCCGTTGTCCCATGTCTGGCTTATTGGTGTGCAGACTGGTGGTTCCTCGCCGTACAGGCAGACACTCTCCGACTTCGGAGGAATCGGCGATCCTACTGACTTTAGCCAGGACCCCGAAGGGACCTGTTGCCCAGGACGCTCGACGAGGACGCGTCAATAGGTCTTGGCCAGTATATAACCCGGCCCTGGTGCCTTGGAAACACCTCTGCGTCCCCGCTATCTGATTGAAAGGTCTCCTGTTCTCCCCTATAACTTTTGTGATTCTACCAGAACCCCTGCGAATCCCCTACAACCTCACCCTTTCCACATACGGTTTCTTAATCTGTTTCTCCACCTTCTCCACCTGGTCCCACAGGCGCACGACCAACCTCTTCCTTGTGAATAGATAATCGACCACCAAGATGTGTATTCCCTATGTATATATATATGTACTCGGCTCGCGATGATGGTGGACCTCTGCCAGAGGGCGCAGACTGTCTGATTGGTCTGGAACTCTGGGAGGCGTTCCGACAACAGTATAAAAGGCACCTGCACAGGTAGAACCGGTCTTTTCCATAGTCCACCATATCAAGTGACGAGGAGCCAATGCCTATTGTAAATGTGTGTAATTAAACCCTAAAAGGTTTTGCAGTGGAAAAGCCAGCATTCTAATTTTAGATGTTAGATTTTCCTGGGTTTTTAGTGGACTAGAAGTTTTTGGTAAATTAGTTTTAGTGGACTAGAGGTTTTTGATGGATCAGTTTTTGGTGGGTTAAGTTTTTGATGGATTGGTTGTTGGTGGATTAGGTTTTGGTACACAGGCTTTCATATGGCTGGAATCACAGCATTATACCAACGTGTGTGTACTAAGTGATTCAATGAGCATGATTCAGAAGGTCGAAGCTGGATCTGTACGTAGACAGTGGACTGAATCGCTGCGGAAGTCTGTTGTCCGTAAAGTCACCTTCATTTTCGTCCCGGGACATGCGGGAGTCGAGGGAAATGAACGAGCTGACAAACTGGCTGGCTCTGCACCCCCTGTAGATGGCCAGCCCATGGATCGTGCCGATGTTATTAACGTCCTTAAAGATATGGCGAGAACAGAGGACTTTGACGTCAGTGATTCTACATCGCTGTCCAGGATGAAAGACCTTGGAGTAAGAATCGGCACAACCAGACGCGAGAGGTACATCGGGAAAACAAAGCGCCTCGTCAACCAACACAGAACTGGCACTATTAGCCACCGGATGCTGATGCATATGCTGGGGGGTGGATCTGAGCACCTATGGACATGTCCGGAGTGCAATGAAGATACCTAAACTGATAACTGATAACTGATAGGTTTTGGTTAGATTTGAAGTTCTTACTGGATTAGTTTTTGATGCACTTAGAAGTTTTTGCTACACTTAGGAATTTTGTTTGTTAGATTAGTGTCTTTGCTGTTTGATTTTTGCTGTATCCCAACTTCTTTGTTGATGCTACAAGTCTGTATATTATTGTGAAGTTTAGAAGTTTAATAAACAAATGATGCTTGTGTTACTCTTACTTTGTTGTTTAGTTGATAGACTCTTATTTGATAGTCATTGGTTTTAGAACAGCCCTCGGAGTAATTCTTTGTCTGGAATTGGAGAATATTGTTCAAATTCCCTGTCGGCCCACCCTGGATCTTCTTAAACTTTAATCCTTTTCTATTCTTGTTAACTGGGAACGGTGAGAGGTTCTTTCTCTTTATTCATTTTCTTCTTTGGCCCTACGCAGTTAGGGTTGCGCTCTTCGCCTCACATCACCGTAGCAGAAGTAAGTGGTCCTTGCTCCTGTTTTACCTCTGTTTCACATATATATATATATATATATATATATATATATATATATATATATATATATACGTACGTACGTGCGTGTGCGCCTTTGCGCCTGTGCGCGTGTGCCTGTGTGTGTGTGTGTGTGTGTGTGTGTGCGTGTGTGTGTATGTGTGTGCGTGTGTGTGTGCATGTGGTGTGTATTTGTGTGTGTATGAGTGTGTGTGTGTGTGTGAGAGAGAGAGAGAGAGAGAGAGAGAGAGAGAGAGTGAAAGAGAGGGGGGGGGGAAGAGAGAGAGATAGGGAGAAACATCCCCAGGAAATAAGCCTAAGTGTATTGTATAAGCTAAAATTAATATGAGACCCTGTTTTATTTTCGGGGTAACACTGTAGTAAGTTGTTCCGAACATAGATGTATATTTTAAACCGTGTCTTATCTAAGTGGGGCATTCATCATTGTTGATGCAATGTTTATAGGCGATTAATTGAATTTCTTTTCCCACAGGTAGGGATGGACCAAATGATTTCACGAGCCATATATACCCGCAGGCCGGACGTTCACCACCCGTATTTGTGTTATGCATTCACATAGAAACACAATGAGTTAAAATACGGCCGAGGATATAAGTATAACATAGTCTATTATTTTACACCATATAACATTACTTTATATACCTATACATCGTTCATAATTTCCCGAAGCTATTATGTCTACTGAATAAGTTCGTTCTTTCATGCTTACACCAACAGACGAGTTCGCGTGATGTATGTAATCAACAGACTTTTTTTTTTTAGAGCTGCTCTTACTCCATACAATGTTGAATGCCATGCCCTCTCATTAGGTCAGTATTCCCTTCTTAGCTGACTGTACTGGGATGAATCTGGAGAACATGCTCTGTAGTTTGATCACAGGGCCCGCATGAACATAATGGTGGGTCACTCAGAGACAGCTTGTACCTATTATTAAGCAAATGACTATTTTAAGCGTCTTAGGCAACTTGGGTGTATGGTACTAAATCCATATTTATTATTAGAACCGACGTAAATAATGAAGTCTCCGACACAGTTAATGCATATTAACCAATCTTGAAAAGCCCATATTGTAAACTTCAGTGGTATGTCGTGGTCTAGGAGACCAGAAGCTGTAATGTATTCAAAAATAAACGCAAAGCCATTACATACAATGTACAGCACGCAGATGCTGAGTAACGTCTTCGTTGTCTTCGATGTGAGGTGTGTGGTGGTTGATTTGTCATGGCACAAGGTGAGCTGCTTGCGTCTATTGGTAATTAATATGACCTTGATACCAATAACAATACAGCCGGCAGTTACTAGACTAACTGGTATTATTCCTGTCAAATAATTTAATATATAGCCTAGTAACTCGTCGAACCCGCTTTCGACAGCACGAGCGCGTAAATCTGTTGCCTCAAACCGACCAATAGTGACGTCTTTAAAAGCAAATTGCTTAAACCGAAAACACAGCATTTCTCTATACACAAAAAATGTTACACCGAAAATATAAATACAGGACACTGCAATAATCGTACGCTGGGGTGTTAATATTAAATATACATGAAATGGACAACATATGGCTAACAAACGCTCCCCCGTTATTAGAACAGGAATGAGCGCTGCAGAAAAAATTCCTGTAACATGAGCACAGTAAAACAGCATAGCCAAAATATAAAACAAATTGTTAACTGTTTCAGAAAATATAAACCCAGCCGGATAATTCTCGGAGTATATATACATAGGAAAGTTGTTTATTCCTGTTAAGCAAAGAACATCAGCGATCGCCAAAGACAATAGAAGAATACTGGAACATTTCTTGAATCCCCGTCGAGTCAGGATGACAATGCTAATCACATTCCCGACTATCCCCAACACGCTGATACAGGGAATAAGTATATAGTGAAATGCCAGAAATATTATGTTAGCAAGTTCCCAGTTGATTAGTTCCCCATTTGTTACTTCGACTGTCAATGGAATCATCTCAGTTGCATTGATCGACATGGTTCTCTTAGCTTACACAATGTATACTTGCAATAGTTTCTTGAGTTGCTTGCAGTCTTTAAATGGTGCGTGTTCCACGCGCTATTGTAGTGCAGTAGCCAATGCAGCAGAAAGCATGTCCGCAATCCTCACCTGGAGTAGTATATTCCAATGAATCATTGTCATGAAGGTCAACTCAACCAAAAATGGACATCAGGAAATGTCTTCGGAAGTATAAGCCGCCGGCTGGTACTTCATTTTTAATTCCCCAAAAACAAATAACACCGGGAGTTTCCGGGGAATCACGTGACATCATGGTGATTCCATAGTGGATATAGGGGTGTGTTGATATACTCTGTGCAATCGACGAATGCTAACTGGGATATTTTGGGAAATCTGAAAGGGGCCAATGCATTTATTAATTACAGATACAGACATATAGTTGCTTTCACAAGTAGAAGGCAAGCAAGTGCTATTGTGTAATGTGTTTAGTAAAGTAAAGAATCATATACATTGAATGTGTTGTCGATCACTTCCGTTTGAGTATGTAGTGGACTGCTAGACCGATCGATGGATGCAATAAATGTTTCTGAGTCCGGAGGGCCCTCACTGTCGTCGAAGTGTCCAAATCTTGTGCTACTCGTCTTATCTTGTGTATGCCCCATCAGTCAGCGCTCATCTTTCATGTAAGTCAATCCCGATATCCCTATTCTGAAAATCGACGTTCCCACTATATCTAGGTCAGTGCTGAACATAACTAAGCGGTTTGTTTGTGGTGAATTAAGAATGAAGTGCCCTCCGGCCTGATACTGACCCATAACCCAGTGAGCACTGATTTGTCTATAACATATGGGTCTAGCACCATATACCCAGTGAGACATAAAGCATGTGAAAGGATTTTTAACGTATTACTGAGTTATTGCCAAGATACTATTACAGGCTGCTTGTTTCATCATTCTTATAAACAGAAGCTGTAGCGTATTTGTTACTGGTAGTTAGTTACTAGATGTCGACGTGGTGGACATGATAATAGCGCTCGCTCATACACTTCTATGTGCTGATGGTCAGGTAGGTGGTTCAACCCCTTCACCGGCATTCAGTTGGAATTAAATATTGATGTCTCGTTCAGAAGTCAATGGCATACTACTGAACGTAAATTGCCCAGAAAGTCAGCCTGGGGTTCATCGCAACGTCCAAGATAGGTTAAGCACATTTTTCCGGCGTCCGTGGCGAAGGAGTAGAGAGAACGCGATCTGCTATCCCGCATTACGTGTTCGAAATCAACTACAGGCGGATTTGTCCCTCTCTTACATATACTGGTAACAGCCAGTCTTTTAAAACACACGGGGTGAATATTCATTCCTAAACCACAGGGGTGAAAGTTCATTCCTAAACCACACAGCTAAAATTTCATACCTAAGCCACAGGGGTGAAAGTATAGCCTATTCATCAAACTCACTTGGAAATGTCAATTATTTAAAATACTCGAATAAATGTCCATTGTTCAAACTACTCAGATACATGTTCATTGTTTAAAATGCACAGTTAAGTGACCTTTCCTATGTAGGAGTTATAAATTGAATTACTCGTTTCAGAATCCTGCGAGTGTTGGCATGGGGAAATTATGTAGTAGTACTAACAGAGGTCTAGCGGCGTTTATCATGCTGGGGTTGGTGTTCAAACAATGGAGAGGCCATTGATGATTAAGGGAGTATCACTCTTCTCGCACTGGAAAGGCATTCTCCTCCTCCTGCCTTGAGGCCTATGCCTCTTTTGTTGCCATTCTTTATCATTTATGAAAATACCCTATTTTCAGCGAAACAAAGACCTTTACAGCCCAGTGAAGAAACCACCTTTCCCTGGAGAAAATATGTGCCAAACAATATATATATATATATATATATATATATATATATATATATATATATATATATATATATATATATATATCCACAGAAACAAGTGAAAAAGAAAAGAGAAAAGGAGGAAGAGGGAAAGAAACAATAAAGAGAAAGAGAGAGAGAGTGTGTGTGAAAGAGAGAAACAGAAAAAGAAAGAAAGAAAGATATGGAGTAGGTGAAGTGATTATGACTCAAGTTGGGTCACTTAGACCTGGTCTCATCGGGCCCCATCACCTCAACATCTGATGCAGACCCTCACTCCCTATAGTGACATTATATGTCTCTCTCACTCCTGCATTATGGAGGTGGATCATTCTCATGCTCTCCAGACTCTGCCGCTGAGAATATCTGGTGGCCATCAGCAAGAATGATGTCATTTCACCACCGTGGCATTTATTCTCTTCTCCCGTATAAATGTATAGGTAAGCTCACATCATAGTTCTAAGGTACCACCACAACATGTTTATACATTATAAATAAACTCATTATTGATTCTGTATGCATGAATGCACATTCAAAGAATCATAGCCTCGTCTGAAAATAAAGACAAAGAACATATATGAAATTCTCTAGACAAGTATCTCCATAAAAGAATACGAGTGATATTCTAGAAAGTAGGCAGGTAGATATTTCCCAATTATTATCTACACAGGAAGACTAAATAACTAGAAAACAGGAATATTATTCCTTATAATGGTCATGGACTGACTAGAAAGACATCCTTACACTGTCTCTCCAAGTCAAAGAAAATGCACTTAATTCTTCGAGGAGTTTATTTAAGTCTACATCAAGAAAACACTAATATAAACTCATATGTACTAGTCTCAAGTTTACTATGGTTTCCAAATTACCAATAAACCATCATGAATAAAAATATATAACACCACAACAGGCGAACTGGCCAACAAGCCTTGATCTGTCGTAGCATTTTTGGCGACTGCGCCTTGACAATACAACTTCTTGCGGGTAACTGTTGAGCTTACTTATTAACATATATTATGTTAATAGGAAGTATTCCTGCCGCTCCAATGGCAAGGCTAGACTTCCGCGCGAACATGACGTCACTCTAGCGTGGGTGTTGTCGATGACGGCGCAGGAATTGTAGAAACAAAGGGGAAGGTAATTTTCTCAGTTGTCGCCCCTTTCTTTGCAAGTGGTTGTCAGCCCCTGACCTTTCACAAACCCTACTTCTCCGGGATAATGTAGGCAAACGTCTTCTGTGATGGGCTCCCATCCGCCATCTCCCCATCTCGCCTGTGATCAAACACCAGGTGTTCAGTTTTCACAATTATTATTAGCTGTTATTTACAACTCCAGTCGTTGTCAATTTTCTAAAAGGGAAAGGGGCGAGGAGGATTATTGTCACCTTTAATAATCAGGGAGTGCCCTCTTCTTAACACTGTGAACATTGAAACATGCAGTCCTTTCTATTTGGAAGGGGAGGGGGTGATTGGCGCTAACATTATAAATATAAAAGTCACAGAGGACGAAACAGCATTAACATTAGATATGCGGGTGATACAGTATTGATTGCAGACAATGAGCAGGATCTGCAACATTTAGTAGATGCGGTTGTTGCACAGTGAACAACTAGGGTTATTATCATGCAAAGAATGAGGAAGAAGATACAACCTGAAATAGGGGAAGAACAATGCGGGTTTGTAGAAGGAAAGGGTACAGTAAATGCTGTGTATATGCTGCGAACAGTTATTGAACGTGCTATAGAAGTAAACAAGGATATACATCTTTGCTTTATTGACTATACAAAGGCTTTTGATAGCATTAGACATGTCAGCATGGTGGATATGCTTGCAAATCTACAAATTGATGGGAAAGACATTAGACTTATAAAAAACATATATTGGAAACAACAAGCTGCAATAAGGATGGATAATGAAGTGGGACAGTATCAGCCAATTAAGAGAGGTGTTAGGCAGGGATGTGTGATGTCTCCAGATCTTTTTTCCCTGTACAGTGAAAATATTTTCAGAAATGTAGAGGATATAAATGGAATCAGCATTGGAGGACGAAACATCAATAACATTACATATGCAGATGATACAGTATTAATTGCAGACAATGCGCAGGACCTGCAACAATTAGTAGATGCGGTTGTTGTACACAGTGAGCAACTGGGGTTAGAATTAAATTGTAAAAAGACTCAGGTTATGGTCGTCAGTAGGAAGGAAGAAGTGCCACAATGTAATATACAAGTAAATGGAAATATTCTTCAACAAGTGAATCGGTACAATTATCTTGGAACAGTTATAACATCTGATGGGAGATGCCTTGAAGAGATTAGAACAAGAATCGCCATGGCGAAAGTAGCCTTTGGCAAGATGAAAAACATTCTGACCAATAAAAAGATGTCAATTGAAACGAGAAAAAGAGTGTTGAGGGGATACATAGAGCCTGTTCTTTTGTATGGATGTGAAACTTGGACAATGAGCAGTCAAGCTGAAAAGCATCTGATGGCTGCAGAAATGTGGTTTCTGAGGAAAATGCAAAGAATACCATGGACAGACAGAAAAACCAATGACCAAGTACTACAGGAGACAAATGAACATCGTAAACTGATTAGAGAAATTAGACGTAGACAGTCGAAATTTTTTGGACATGTTATGAGAAGAAATAGATTGGAGAACTTAGTGACAACTGGCAAGATCGAGGGGAACAGACCAAGAGGAAGACCGAGAGGAAAGTACCTGGATGGCTTGGCCACATGGCATGGACGAGACAGGAACGCTGAGCTGATCCACGACACTGGTGATCGAGTGAAATGGCGAGTCATGACCGCCCACGCTTTCCGGCATGGCACATGATTGATTGAATATACAAGTAAATGGGAATATTCTTAAACAAGTAAATCAGTGCAGTTATCTCGAAAGAATCATAACATCTGATGGGAGATGCCTTGAAGAGATTAGAACAAGAACAGCCATAGCGAAGGGAGTCTTTTGCAAGATGGAAAATATACTGACCAATAAAAAGATGTCACTTGAAACGAGAAAACGAGTTTAGAGATGCTACATAGAAACTTTGATTTTGGATGGATGTGAAGCATGGACAATGGGCAAACAGGTTAAAAAACGTCTGATGGCTGTAGCAATGTGGTTTCTGAGGAAAATGCAAAAAACACAATGAACAGACGGAAAAACCAATGCCTGTCAACGTCTCACACGCATACAGGCATTCTAACTCCTTCATACGCGCTCAAGAAAACATCAGTCGTGCGTATGGATTTGTACACTTTATTCAGGCGAACCTGATCATCGTCAAAATGTGCATACAGGCGGTGAATTCATTACATACATATACAAATGCCGCCTTACAAACGCTTATAGCACAAGTCCTACACTCGCTATCTTCAAACTAGCACTCCCGCAAAAGCTATACACACGCTCTATAAAACACAACGTCCTTCCCCTGAAACTGTCTGAGTCCCGTCTGACGTTTTCAAACTGGTCAGTTCGTCTCGTGGTACTAATCCACGTGCCTTTCGTGACCACTGTGCTGTCTTAGCAGTCACGTCGTACTGCAGTCAGTCCGTGTTAATTTAAGTCATTCAGTGTAATGCTGTCTCCTCCGTCCAGGGCAGTGTCCCGTGAACTTCTGTCCCCTCCTAACACTGGGTCCTGTCCTGTCGGTGTCCTGTCTCTGACATCCCTGTGTCCCTACCCAAGTCCTGTCTCCACTCTATCTACTGTCCTGTAGATGTCCTGTCTTATGACCTCTGTGTCCTGACTTATGTCCTGTCTCTCATCTATCGACTATACTATAGATGCGATGTCTTGTGACATCTCTGTGTCCTATATATCGTTATCTCTGTAGTCCTGACTCTATTCTGTCCCTCGTCCTCTCTATGTCCTCTACCTATTCTCCCACCACCCTGACATCGCCCATGTCCTAAAAGAAATAATGTCCTAAAATCGTAAACTAATTACAGAAATTCGACGTAGACCGTCAAGATTTTTTGGTCAAGTTCTGAGAAGAAATAAATTTTAGAACTTCATGACACCAAGCACAATCGAGGGGAAGGGAACAAGGGAAAAGCAGAGAAGTAAATACCTGGATGACTTGGCCACGTTGTATTGTTGAGACAAATCAAATCAAATCAACTTTATTTTAAAAGGGTCACAAATTGGGCACGCAGGCCCGTCTTACATTCGGCCCTTCCAATCACGCGTCTTTCGATCATCAAGAGCATTTTACATTTACATAGGAAGACAAATAAACATAGTGAAATGAATGTTGTAAACATAAACAAGGCAAATTACCATGTTATGAGGCCCAAAACCCACCTACCCATACATCACCCCACCCACACCCCAACCTACCCACACACACACACACACACACACACACACCCAGGGACACATACATACGCCACCAACCGACCCATCCCCCTCCCGCAATCCCCCACCCACACACACTGTTCTCACCTTTTCCCCCAACCAAAACACACTCGCCACTCATAAACATCCCCCACCAACTCACACAACCCACGCCCACACACATACACATCCTAACCCACACATCCTCTCCCCACCCACACCTCCAACCACCCATCCCCCAGCCACATCTTCATCGACCACATATTCCCCACCGACGCACACACATCCCCCACCAACCCACACATCGCACATCCACTCACACATCCCAAAACCATACAAACACATCACCACCAACTGACATCTCCCTAGCCCCACACACACATCTCCCTAACCACCTATACATCCCCAATCACCTCACACACAACCCACCTCACACACATACATCCTCCACACACCCACACATGCCCTAACCCTATCCGCCACCACACACATCCCCCACCCGCACATCACATACATCCCCTGCCACGCAATATTCCCAACCAACGCACCGCACACACATATCACTTACCAACACATCCCACAACGACATACCACCACACACCCCACCTATACATCACACACATATCCCCCACCCACATACCACACAATATCCCCACCCACACCCACACAGATACCATCACCCATCCACCCCACATACCCCCACCCACACACCACAAAATTCCCCACCCACACACACATACCCCACCCACACAATATCCCAAACCAACACACCACACACCTCTCCCCACCCACAGACGCATTCCAGACACATCCACCAACACACACACACTCACCCACACATCCTCCACTACGCACCCACACACCCCCACCCACCCACCCCCAACCAAACATCTCTCGATCACAATACCCCTATTCACACACATCCTCCACCCACTCACGCATCCCACCCCGACACATACACATCTCTCACACACCTACACATCCCTAAGCCATTCACAAACCCCACCCATACATTCCCCAGTCACGCATACATCTCCCACCCACACACCCCCACCACCCACACATAATTCCTCCAACCACCACACATCCCTTACTCATCCACACATATCCCCTACCCATACACATATTCCCCGCACCCATCACAAACATCCCCACACCACACACTATCCCCCACCCACACACATATCTTCACCCATACCACCACAAACATACCCCCACTCACACACCATGCACACATCCCCCACGCAAACATCACACACATATCCCAAACCCACACACCATACACTTCTCCCCACCCGCCCTTGCATCCCCAATCCACCCACACAATCCCCTACCCATACAACCCCGCCACCCACACATACTTCCCCAAACCATCCACACATCTCCACCACCCACACATATCCCCCACCCAAACACACCTCCCCCGCACCCGTCCGATACACATATCCTCCACCCATTCACACATCCCCCACACCCATTTCCACACCCCTACTTTCACCACCACATACCCATCCACACATCCCACCAACACCCACAAATATCACTACTCACCAACACCCACACACCCCAACCCATCCAAACGCATACCCTCACCCACACATCACCACCCACAGATCCCCCACCCACACATATTCCCACACTCACACACATCCTCCATACACACTCACACATCCTCACATCTAGACACATACAAAATGTCTCACGTGAGCATTGAAACTAGTATGAACAAACTCCCACACTTTACTCACTGACAATTGTCGTGAGCAGTCTCATAAAAATCCCCTCATGGAGAAAAATGTGTACATAAACAGTGTGTGACGTAAAAAAATAGTGATGCTCCCACACACAGAGATACACACAGAGAAGGCACACACACACACACACACACACACACACACACACACACTCACGCACACACACACACACACATATTCACTCTCACGCTCACTCATTCTGTCTCTCATTCACACTCACTGACTCTCTCACTCAAACTACAGTAATGTACATAAGTTTATATTATACGTGATAAAATCAAGTGATATTTAACTGATATATGACAGATGAGAATACACAAACATATGGATTCGCGTGTTACATAACGTGCGTGTTACATGACATGCATCTGCTCAGCTCTCTCTCTCTCTCTCTCTCTCTCTCTCTCTCTCTCTCTCTCTCTCTCTCTCTCTCTCTCTATTCTTTCATACACACACACTCAAACGCATGCGCGCGCTCACACACACACACTAACACATCAACTCTCCCACAGTCTTACTCTCTCTCTCGTTCGCTCTCTCTCTCTCTCTCTCTCTCTCTCTCTCTCTCTCCCTCTCTCTCACTCACTCACTATTTTCCCCATTAATTCGCACTGTCCATCTTCATGCACTTTATCTCTAACTCTCTTACTCTCTCTCTCTCTCTCTCTAACTCATACAAGGACAGACACACACCCGCACGCTATCACTCAATGTTCACTTACCCTAGCGCACTCACTCACTCTTTTACTCACTCTCTCTCTCACTCGTACACACACATACACACTCTAACACTCATTCACTCACTCACACACACTCACCCTCTCACTCATTCACTCCGCACTCATTCACTCACTTTCTCTCACACACACAATCCTTCACACACACACTCAATCTCTCAATCATACTCTCTCACACATACACATACGCATGAATGCACGCACGCACACACTCCCTCACTAACTCTCACACATACACGTACGAATGCATGAACTGACACATTCCCTCACCATTTCTCGCTCAATCACTCTCTCCACACACACACGCATGCACGTGCACACACACACATTCACTCTCTCACTCTCTCTGACACCCACTTTCTCTCCTCTCTCTCTTTCTCTCTCTCTCTCTCTCTCTCTCTCTCTCTCTCTCCCTCCCTCTGTCCCACACGCACACACATATATATTGAACAGTTATAGTTAAACAATTATAATGAACAATTATACCAGTAAATGAATTATGGTGGCATATAGTCGGTATGGATTAAGTATTGAAAGAGTTTTCGGTTAAATGTGTAGGGACTCATTGGAGTTTTCAGATCTGGAGGAAGATCATTCCATAAGTGAGCACCAGAATAGGCGAAACATGTTTTGCAAAGGTCCAATCTAGGCTTTGGGACATGTAACAAATTTAGGCGCTTGCTGTTCATTGCATTAGATTGAATCAGCGGCAGAAGATACTCTGGGGTATTTTGAGATATAATTTTATTCACTAATTTGGCTTTGTTAAAAAGGAAGCGCTTTCGAAGTGGTAGAAGTCTAAGATGACTGTATAAATTATTACTTTCAACGTGCTTTATGCCAGAAACCAGACGAGAACATAGTCGTTTTAAATTAGATTTAGGGAAACCATCCCAAACTGTGGAACAGTAATTGAGATGTGATTGGATATAGCATGTATAGAATATTTTTCGTGAGCTTTCGTCCAGGACAAGAACACTGAGCTGATCAATGACTATAATTATCGAGTGAGATAGCGAAACATTACCGCCAACGCTTATAGGCATGGCATATGAAGATGATGATGAGCGTCGGTTGTTCAGAAAACAATGCAAACTACTGACAGTAAACTTGCCCTATAAATCACAGAGAGCCAACACATGTTGTGTGGATTGAGACGTCCTGTGAAGGACATGCGACTAACATTTTTAGTTCTTTATAAGTAATGGTTATAGGTTGGTGACTGCTGATGTCTGGTTGTTGATTATTTGTTATCGGTTATTGGTGTTGATTAAGAAGAGTGGTGTAATAACAGCTGGGTCACAAGCATAAATGTCCCTTTTCCCTGAGAACATTTCGTAGTGTGTGAATGCCAACTCCTTCACCACATCCTGGTCACATACACATCTAACACCTCTAACACTCATCTATACCATAAACTTAGGTCTATGCTCCACAGAAATTTTTATATATACACAATAGACTTGAGGAAGTGCCTGCCCGGACATAGTGCTTTGATATAAATGGAGAAAATGGCAAATTGACGGCTGGGACTTAGAACTTTAATACACATGGATAAATTGAGATGACCGGAACTTGAAGAAATTGAGTAAGTATTGGCCGGGCCTTGTAATAAATGATAATCAAACACAAGTGAAGTATTGTCTTTGACAAACTCGACGTACAGGATTGGATACAATTGGGGTTAATTATAATTTCTGCCTGTGCTACAGCGAGGTGTTTCAATCTGAATTGTTAGTTTCACAATTTGTTTTTTATTTCGGATTGTTATATTCCATGAACATTTCTACGACAATGTAATGATCCTAAATGTCTAGGGTATTCTATCCAATTATCACCAAGAGAAAAAAAAAAAACGTGGTGTAAATGCAGCCGGGTTAGAGAGTATGTTTCCATGAATGAGACTTTGTTCCAGAGTCATATTACGTCACCGATTTAGGTCTCGTCTAGTTATCAAACTTCCATTTATGAAATGTCAAAAAGGCATTTAAAACACCGTACAGGAATGTCATGAACCGGTAACTAATTACAGCGTTCTTTAAAGACAGTAACATTGAGGTCTCATTTAGAAGGAAGAAGAAGAAACGGAAGGAAAAAAACACGCAAATGTAATTGTCTCTTTAATATGTACCATACAACATTGCAACAGCTATGCTTTCTTTTCGTACATTGCAAAGATCGCACAGGCAGTCTCCTATTGATTATTATTACATTATATTTGGTCCACTGTCAATGGACAGTCTTTCTGATACTCTGGAGATTTAAAATACCATGCTGCATCTCAACAACATCTTTTGTTAGACACAAAAATTCTAGAACGTCGGCGTCAAAATTGTCGGCAGAACAACGTGTATTGTTTTATGTAACCACAGGAGCAATTTGTCGGCAAGGTCTGAGGTTAGAAATACTTGGATTGGTGTATAGATATTTTCTACTGTAAGCATTTACAGCATATACATATTCACAAGAACTTATTGGAGCTCACAGAAACTGAAGAATGTATAGGTAGGGGAAACACTTGGCATCATACAAAGTGCAAGCTATAGTTACTACAGCGGGACTCGAACTTGTTACTTCCAAATGACGACCACGCCTCCCTGCAGGAACAAAGTGCTTTTAGACGCATTGTCAAATGTACACATATAAATGGTTGATAAACATAAATATCAATTGTTGCGGAACCATTGAGGCGAATAATTATTCACATAAACAAATTCACAAGTTGTGATTGGTTTACTCAAATGTAGAAGAAAGAAAGAATGTGGCATCATTAACAAGGTGTATCATACACCTGGACCCACATCTATGGAATGCGGACATAATTCGTACCCAACCATTGAAACAGCACAATACGCCTCAATTGTATACGGACTCAGCACAGGTCAAATAATAAACGAACACATCGGACCGTATAGCTGTGTCTAGTATATAACGGTCTTAGTCATATATGACTGAGGTCTTGTAGTATATAAGTGTAGATTACTGGTACTAGCATACTAGTAGCTGTGTCTAGTATATAACGGTCATAGTCAGATATGACTGAGCTACCGTATGACAGTAGACTGTACTACCTGCTTCTGTTAGAGCCGAATATTGGGCAACACTTACCAAACCCGACACCCGACATTGTGCCAATGGCTTCGGGCGGAAGAGCGCAATTGTGAGGGTACACGCCTTGTCCTGGTGTGAGGAAATGCAATCTAAAGATTAAATATCATGGCAGGGCAGACGAGGTCCTAAGTCTTGGTTGGTAACTGGTATAGGATTGAAGCTCCGACAGGCGGACATTTATAGCATTGCTTTGCTGATCCGCCAGCTTCTGCAGCTTGTCTTGTTTCAGACGTATTGGTGTCACCTTTCCTCAGGAGTAAACTAGACAGGCTGAGAGAGGGTTCATGGCTCATGGGCAATACATAGTCTTTAAATTCAGCCCAGGCTTTGTGTTATGGAGAGATAACGCTATTTTACAAACTATCGTCTGTCAAGACGGCAAGGTGCCAGTCAGTATATAACCAACATTGAAATACGAGGCATGGCTGGTCGGTTCCTATGTGGTCATCATAATACAAAGGAATGTCAACTATTGAGGAACACTTAAGGCCACAAAGACAACACATTAACAGGTGAATTAAAATAAACATAAAAAAGGGGGGATTAATTTCCTTGCATAGTTTTGACCCATAGGAGTCAAGACCGCCTGTCTAGCACAGTCGCCGCGAACAGCGCATGGTAAGGTTTTCATTTTGCCGTGGACAGAAACAAATCCATCACATTACACAGGATTCGAACTCGCGACTCCGGAGAGTTCCGCGTCCTAGTGACTCAGCGAGTTAAAATTAATTAGTTGCGTATACTTAACAAGACATTGTAGTCATCCCCAGCACAAGAACTGTTTGTGATTTCTTGGCGATTTTACGTTCAGTTGTTTTTTCTTGCTCTCTGAACTACCGGTAATCATACTATTGTATATAAACCAACGCAAGGCGATATGCTGCCAAATCGCCAGCAGCTGTGTTTTCAACTCGGTAGGCGGGATTACAAATCGCATATCTTTTACAGAATGTCGCAGTAAACCAAAATATTTTTGTGTGTGGCTTTTTGTGATTCCTTGCGAAGTTTACGTTTAGTAGTTTTCCATTGCTTTCTGAACTTCCGACATCCATACCATTGTATATAAACCAACGCAGGGCTGTCGGCGGCCCAATCGCCCGCAGATGTATTTCTAACGTGGTATGCGGGATTAGATTTTACTTCCATAACAAATTCGCCACAGAGCAGCCATCCGGTCAAAATTTCTCTAAAATATCGAACGACCAGCCAAAATAAAATAGACACACGTCTGGGCGTAATGGGGGGGGGGGGGGGGGAGTGTGATCAAACGTCAAATGCACGATAAAAGGAGGGAACAATGGAGAGAATGCAATAAAGGCAGACATGCATACCACTTCCCATGAGAGCCCAATATACATACTCTAGCTAAGAACAACCCAACAATACTAACAATAAAGACACTTTGGAGAATGAGACTCGGATGCAGGAAGTACACAATTGATAGGCCACTGTATATAGAGTGCAAAGAACACAACGCGATAGAGCATTAATTATTACCGCGTAGACCATGTAACCGGGAACAATGTTCCACCTATGAAATAAAAATATTCACCATTTTTTTTTTTAAATATCGAGCCAGGCTGGAATTATTGATGCGTGTGGACTTGCTTTATATTACGAGAGTCAAACGCCATAAGGCGAGCCTACTCCGATTTCTGAAGTACTTGTAATCTACTTCCCTAATTCAATGTCAAGAAATCAACGTTTAAGTGGGCGTGATCTCGGAACAGTCAAAACGTCTAATGGGGGATGTCTTGAAGAGATTCAAACAAGAATCGCCATAGCGAAAGTAGCCTTTTACAAGATGAAAATTATTCTGACCAATAAAAAGACGCCAATTCCATTGAGAAAAATTGTGTTGTGGTGCTACATATTACGTGTACTTTTGTATGAATGTGAAGCGATTACAATGAATAGACAAGCTGAAAAATATCTGATGGCTGTGGAAATGTGGCTTCTGAAGAAAATGCAAAGAATACCAAGGGCAGACAGAAAAAAGCAATGATCAAGTCCTACAAGAAACAAATGAAAACCGTAATCTGATTAGAAAAATTTGACGTAGACAGTTACATGTATTTGAACACGTTGTGAGAAGAAATAAATTGGAGAACTTGGTGACAACTGGCAAGATCGAGGGGAAGAGAACAAGGGGAAGATAGAGAAGTACATACCTGAATGGCTTAGCCACGTGGTATGGTTGAGACAAGAACGCTGAGCTGATTTATGACACTGTTGATCGAGTAACATAGCGAATCCTGACCGCCCACGCTTAATTGCGTGGCACATGATGATGATGAGTATCTGTGTATGTGGAAAACTACTACCCCGCCATCGGCGCAACGTAAGATTAAGAGAGATCGGATAAGAGAAATGACCAGGAGACAGAGAGCTGTGGACAATCATGAATACTAACGCCACACGGCATGAACTATCAGATGTAGGTCCATGAAACGTTTAGTTGTAAATATTTACGTGTCGACCACTGTTTCCGGAAGCTAAAGATATTTGTTACAACACAGTACAGTAAAGTGCCCTTCTCCACATCTTTTGGCTTATGAAAATAACTAAACTAATTGTCCCAAAATAGTGTCCACGTAATGTCACTGGTGTGATAGCGCCATCAAATGTCGTTGGCCGAGAGCAAGCAGGAATATGTGGCTAAAAGTACCCTCACTTTGGCAAGCGATGAGCCCAAGCGTCGAATGCGCGACCGACAGTGTTCATAATATGTCCAGAGCAGTTCGCTATCAATTTCGCTAGCTCGACAGCCTTTTGGCTAAAAGGGAATATGCTAACACATATAAATGTATGTGAGATGAGATGGGAGGGATCGGGTAAAATTAAACCTTGCAAACACACAATACTTGATTCTGGGGGGGGGGGGGAGAGAGGGGGTGGATAAACATGAAAAAGGAGTAGAACTACTATTTGATTAAAACAAAAAAAACAAAAAAACAAAACAGCCAAGTCGATTGATGATTACTGGTGTATCTCAGATAATGTTAGAATGGCCAAAATCAAAGGCAAACCAATAAATATACATATTATACAAATGTACGCACCAACAGCAAGGTGTAGTGATGAAGAAATACAACAATATTATTCTTATATTATTAAGTAGAAACGGCGATGTCTCAAATTAGATCACAAGAAATAAAAATAATACTAATACATGTTAAAGCAAAAGTAGGAAAGGGGAAAATGGAAGATGAAGTGGGGAATTGCGGTTTGAGTACAAGAAACGAAAAAGGAGGGAAACTAGTAGAATGGGCAAATAACAATGATATGATAATAAGAACCACCTGGTTTAAACACCCATAACAGAAGACTTTACACACGGAACATAAATCTTACAACGCAACCAAATTAACTACATACCTATTAATAATTAGTTAGTTAGTTAGTTAGTTAGTCGAGGTTCCAACGTCACGGCAACGGGTCGTCCCCATTATGCTCTGTTCCTGTGCCAGTGAATATCACTCGTAACTGTCGAATGTGAAATGTGGAACAGACAGGAGTCTCGGCAAGCCAACAGCCCACACAGGTACACTGTGCATAAGGCCGCCGCCAGAATTCAACACAAACGTCATACACGTGAATTACAGTTCATCATCGATGGAATCGGCAGTCACCAGAAAAACTTCACTGGCCCGGGTTTTCTCACATGGGTCGGTCTCTTTCCGCAGGGCGACCCGCCGAAAGCGCTACACAAAGCACGAACTCCATAGTTCTTCCAGGACTTCCAGGAGCCTCCTGAAAAATGCACTCGTGAAACGAAAAGGCAAATTAGTCAATTCAGCAACAGTCTGTAGCCATTGTTCCGAACATGCAGTTCACTGTGCAAACAGGCGCGGACAGATGTAACAGTATTCCACATGAATTTCAAAGCTCACAGAGTCGCGCACGGCACTCACGCAGTAGCAGGGCGAACAACTATATACTACTAGTCCAACATGAGGAAAATGCGAATGCAAACTGCAGCCACAGGCATAAATACCCCAGAGGCCGTAGCCTGATAAGTGGGGGGGGGGGGGGGGAATGGCACGTATCAAGAACACCAAAAGACACTTGGCATCCAAGATGTGCAGCGTGGGAGAGGACAAGAAGACGAGCGGAGAGAATCTACCTGCGAGCTGCAGCAAACAACAAGAACCTCAAGCAACCTCCAACAAAGCCACCACGAGGAAGGGCGACGACAACAGACCACAAACAAGAGCCAAACCTACTGAGAAGCCTCTCTATCCTTACCCTGGCGATACACTAAAACATCGTCGTCATATGACAATGTCCTGCCAGGTCCAGTGATCTACTCACTGGTGATTCTCACAGTGTAGGCGTTGAAAAGTACCGGAGATAATGGTGATCCCTGTGGTAGGCCAGGATATATTGTTGTTGGTTCCGACGTCCAACTGCCACATCTAAAAACTGCTTTTCTTTGGAAGAGGGCTGCAGCGATCCAACTAAGGAGGAATGGACTTATTTTGAGTTCAAGAAGCTGAAGCATAAAATAATCCAATGGTACTCTGCTGTACGCGTCCTCAAGATCAATCGCTGCAGCAAAAGTTTCAATGCCTGAGTGGAAACCTTCATAGACATCATAGGGAAAAACTGCTGCATTGGTCCATGTTTCTCGTTTTGTACGGTACTGCCAAGTAGTAATTCTACTATTCTATATCTTTAACTGTTCTTCCTTGGCAAAACTTGACTTCAATTGTCTAGAATTATTCTTCTCAACATAACGATTCGAGCTTTGCAACTTAACTGTTAAACCATGATATACATAACACTGTCAGAAATGTTTTATTTCTAGCCGAGGATTTATTTTCGGGCAGCATCTCGCGAGACAGATAACCTGCAGGCAAAATCATACCATCACACAGTCCGTCATCCCTGCTCACACTGCCGTACTAACCATGACTACATTTAAAGACAGTCATGTCACTTGTCACATCATGATCATATACAGTGTTGACAGTTCTTACTAATATTCATAACTATACTATTCGAAATTCATAGAACCTTTATCTTTAGTTACTCACGCCTGTACTTGAGGTGTTAGTTCTTGTATGACCTTTCGTTGATTCTCCAACTGAAATGTCGGCCCATTATATCTTATTTCATTCCTCTACTTCCGTCTGTATTCTGTGCGGGATCACTTTCATTCCTCAATCTATCTTTGCTTCCTCCTTCATCCTTCGTCTCATTAAGTTCTCTAGATGTTTAGTCATTTTCTCCATTCGCTTCTCACAGATCTTGTCCTCTTGATAACAATGTGCCTTCCTTCTTTCAAGGCTGTTCCCCGTCAGCCTCTCTATGATGTCCCGTTTCCAATATTTACGCCTGTGCGTTCACTGTCCGTGCCGCACTTGTAATTTTAGCTCTTTCAAATCTTTCTCATTGATGTGCGCCGCATGGCACTTGCCCCCCTTTACATTAAATATGTTGTAAACATTTTTCCTACCATCTCAGTCTTCCAGTCTTTGACATGCGTCGCAGTATTCGAACATACCTGTCATATTGGTCCATGGTCGCTGTCACGGAAAAGAAACTTGTTAGTTGCGATCGATGACAAACAAGACCCGACATTAGTTTGCAAAAACAACCAACCCTTTGATGTTGTACAGACTGAGAAAAATACGTCGTTAAAACTGTCTACACACGATCGGCATTTCTAAGTGGGAAACAAAATACGTCGCGTCAAAATGTCTACCCTTAGTCGGAAAATCTTTATGATGTGGGGTGTTCGAGAAACGAATAACATCGCCAAATGTCTGCCAAGGCGGTAGTAGCCTTTGAAGTGCTAGACGGAAAGTCTGGACAGACGCGGGATGGATTCTGTGATGTGGGGAATTCTATGGTTCACAGACAGACTGAACTATTGATTTACGGGACAAAGAATTTCCCAAAATGAAAGTAAATTTGACGGCGGATTGACTCCAGTTAGTCTAGAACAGGAGGAGGAAACCAGATTCTGGACGGATCAACGTCTAGACTTTTTAGTGACGTCACTCCAGCCCAATATAAAAAGCGTTGCGGTAAACAAGTGGAGTTAGTCGATCAAGAATTCGGAAGTTTGGAAAGATCGGTTCAGTTTTCCGAGTTGTGTTTAACGAAAGAAACTAGGGTGTCAAATTGTTGATATTTATCGGCGGACATAGATCCAGTCTGTGATTGCCTAGTTTCAATTAGCAACCGGAATAGGCATATGGTAGGCTATTAATCATATGATTAGGAATAGAGTACAGTACTGTGCGGTGATATAATGTATTATAGGTGTGGTGATATAATGTATTATGATTAGTGATAGAATGTTCTATAAGTGCGGTGCTAGAAAGTATCATAGGAGCGTCGGCACTAGTATCCTATTGTGTGGCTTCAACTAGCTTGTGTGATATATCATTTTACTCAGGGAGTTGAGGACAATGTAGTGGGATAATAATTAGAGAGATTGAGGATGGTTGGGAGGGAGGAGAGGAATGTGAAATGGTAGGATCTTCCAGTAGGGCATCTGCTGGGTTTCTACCCGTTCCTTTATTCTTTCCTGGTGTTGCCATGTCGCAAATCATGTGATGAGTTATTTGGCAGTATGACAGAGATCGGATCTCTGTTATAGATCTGAGTGCTGATATTGGCCTACACTCACCTAATTCCGGCCAGGATTGAGTTGCCCTCACCGTAGTATTCTCTATTCTACAGGTTCCATTTACAGGTCCATGTATGTGTGCTATGATGTTCAACAGTGAAGCTAGAAAACAATTTAGAAGATGATGGCTCAGAATTTGAAAACAGAAGTTGCTGAGAGGCCGCTACATTGGGCTTATACCCAAGTTGGTTGCGGGAACCTGGCTTCTGCTGAGCAAGACATGCTGATGAGATTTATGTTTAGCAAGCGATAGTTGTATCACTGAACAGTCAGAACATTGTATATATACACTACTGATACCAGGAACATTCATACAAATTTGTAGAAATACCTAGAACATTCTGATTGTGCTGTTAATGTGTGGAATCTTTAAAACCAGTGACACTAGATCCATTAAGATTTCCCCAGTAACAGTGACAATTGTGTTAGAATTCTCTGATTAACAATCAGTTAAATATCAGAGGAAATTCATAGGATGAATCAGATTGAAGACTCTCATGAGACAGTGTTTGTCATGGGTGTTCAAGCATCCTGGTGGTTCAAGAGACAACGGAGAAACTCTTCACGTGACAGGAGAAGCATCACCTGGGTGAGGTTGCTTGTCTGGAATACATGGTGCTGGTGTGTTCTCAGCACAGTGATGAGAATGACTATACTCCTGAACACTGATCTGAGTCTATATACTATTTAGAATATACGTCACACATTCTACACATTACACACACACACACACACACACACACACACACACACACACACACACACACACACACACACTTCTCCTACATATACTCTTTGCTTTAATAAATTTCTTGTTTTTATTTGTTGAAGCTAGAGTTGTCACGTATGTTATGTTGGGGAAGAATGAGAGGGGGCATGATCCAGGAGTGAGTAAGAGTGAGAAGAAGGTGTCTTCAGATTGAGGGAGTGTTGTGGACAGAGTCTGCTGGATATCTCCAGGATAGTGATATTGAATTAAAACAAATGTGGGTGTTGATTCCCCTCACTCCAGGGACGACACTAAAGTGGTAAAGAAGAACAAATAACTACTACGGCATACATTCTTTACACACGACATTTATTGTGGGGTCGTAAACGTGATCTTTGGACACGGGATCATTCTTTCAAGGGATCCTTAGACAACGGGATCTTTCATTAGCGGGGTCCTTTAACACGGGATCTTTTGACACGGGATCTTTAGTTAGAGGATGGAGATATCCTAATAGTGAGAATCCAGCTAGAGTGAATGTGGATAGGGGTTAGGACTTATCTTACCTGTTCACACTTCACACGTCTGCATAAGTCTGTGGTCCTGATTCTACTCTTGTCACTGAGTGATTGTGTTGTATTGTGTGGTGTGTTATAAAATATATAGATTAATTGTATTTGTTCATTATCTATATATTTGTTTAGAGGTAATCTATACTCTATCTGCTGAGTTACCTCTCTGAACTATGGCCACTCCTAAACTAACTACGGCATAACTAAGGGCAAAGAGGGAAGAAATGGGATTGTCGGGTTCTGCACTTACAGATTACATACAGGAGGTGGAGAGAGAGAGAGAGTATCGTCAAGCAGAAAGAGAAGATCGAAAGGCTGAGTTGGAATTGAGACAGTGGAAGCAGAACAAGCTGCTAAGAAATTGGAAGCAGAACAAGCTGCTAGGCAATTGGAAGCAGAGCAAGCCATGATAAGGCTGGAAATTGAAGCTGAGCAGGCAGCTAAGAAACAGGAAGCTGAACAAGAAGCTCAGAAAAGGGAGCACGAGTACCTGATGCGGGAACTCAAGCTTAAGAGGCAATCTAGTGGGGAAACTGAGGGAGCAGTGGGAGGTTCCTCTCTCCCTGGCTCAACACCAGTAGGTGGACATAGCTACCATGCTATGAAGTTCCCTCTAGCGTCTACGAGAAGGCCAAAGAGAAGATTGACCAGTACCTTCAACGCTTTGAGGCTTTGTCGGTTGCTATGGGTCTGGAGCGTGACAAATGGAATCTCAAGCTATCCCAGGGATTACGTGGGACCGGTTACGAGGTTTATTCTCGCCTGCCACCAGGACATGAGAACAATTATGACGAGTTGAAGACGGCTCTGCTGAAAAGATTCAAAGTTACGTCACATACCTACTGGAAAAAATTTCGAGGAGCGAAACGAGAACCGGGGGAGTTGTTCGCCGCCTATAGTCTGCGTCTGAAAGCCTATCTCCATAAGTGGATGGATTTGGTTGGGTTCGCGCATGACTATGAGAGTCTGGAAGAGCTCATGGTCGTCGACCAGATGCGAAAGCAAATGTCGAAACCTCTCAGGACATTCTTGGGAGAACAAGGGGCGGAACGAATCGACATGGTGACGAAATTGGCAGAACGGTTCGTCGAGGTCCATTGGGAGGCAGCAGAAAACCTTTCTACCAACACCAAAAGTCAGGAAAAACATAACCTAAAGAAAGCCAAGAGCACAGGAACTAAGAAGGTTGAACCATATGTCAAAACTTCAGAGGAGAGTTTGGAGAAGACGAAGGGGGAAAGCAAGAGCACTTCGAGCTCTACACAAAAACGACCACACACAATCCTTCACACACACACTCAATCTCTCAATCACACTCTCTCACACATACACATACGCATGAATGCATGCACGCACGCACGCATACACTCCCTCACTCACTCTCACACATACACGTACGAATGCATGCACTGACACATTCCCCTCCCATTTCTCGCTCAATCACTCTCTCCACACACACGCACGCACATACACATTCACTCTCTCACTCTCTCTGACACCCACTTTCTCTCTCTCTCTCTCTCTCTCCCTCTCTCTGTCTCCCTCTCTCTCTCTCTCTCTCTCTCTCTCTCTCTCTCTCTCTCTCTCTCGCTCCCACACGCACACACATGTATAGTGAACAATTATAGTTAAACAATTATAAAGAACGATTATAATGAACAATTATACCAGTAAATGAATTATGGTGGCATATAGTCGGTATGGATTAAGTATTGAAAGAGTTTTCAGTTAAATGTGTAGGGACTCATTGGAGTTTTCAGCTCTGGAGGCAGATCATTCAATAAGTGAGCACCAGAATAGGCGAAACTGGTTTTGTATAGGTCCAATCTAGGCTTTGAGACATGTAACAAATTTAGGCGCTTGCCGTTCATTGCATTAGATTGAATCAGCGGCAGAAGATACTCTGGGGTATTTTGAGATATCATTTTGTTCACTAATTTGGCTTTGTTGAAAAAGAAGTGCTTTTGAAGTGGTAGAAGTCTTAGATGACTGTACAAATTATTACTTTCAACGTGCTTTATGCCAGAAACCAGACGAATAGCACGGTTTTGTAGAGAACATATTCGTTTTAAATTAGATTTAGGGCAACCATCCCAAACTGTGGAACAGTAATCGAGATGTGATTGGATATAGCATGTATAGAATATTTTTCGTGTGCTTTCGTCCAGGAGGTGCTGAATTTTAGCAAGTTGGTAAACTTTTTGTGCTATTTTCTTGGTAAGAACGTGAACATGAGAGCTCCAGCTCAAATGGCTGTCAATTAAAAGATCTAGTGTTTTATGTTCATTCACATTAACTATAGGTAACGTGCCCATGCGGAGTTCGAGCGGTGATCCAGTTATGGCTAGTGTCTGTAGTTTTTGTCTGGTCGTTATTAGCATGGATTTGGTTTTGTCGATGTTAATTTGCATGCGGTTTTCATTGCTCCATCTAGTAAGATTATCGAGTTCCTTTTGTAAAGAATTCTCTAATTCACTACGGTTTTCTTGACTAGTATATATAGTGCAGGCGTCTGCAAATAGATCACAAGTTGTATTGATATATAAAGGAAGATCATTACTATAAACTGCAAAAAGCAGCGGACCTAGTATTGAGCCCTGAGGCACACCAATATTAAGCTGTGTGGGTCTTGATAGACAGTTATTGAAGGACACGACTTGTCTGTCGGATAGAAATGACGTAATTATGTTCACCATGTTGGTACTTATCTTCATTTGTTTTAGTTTTCTAATTAAAATATCGTGATCTACCATATCAAAAGCTTTTTTAAAGTCTACAAACACCGCTCCACAAATTCTACCGTTGTTGATGTTTAAGTGCCAGTTATCGGTCATTTTTGTTAGAGCACTATGGCAAGAATATTTAGGTCGAAACCCAGATTGACTGTTAATTATTAGGTCGTTGTTAATTAAATGGTGTAACGTTATTTTATGAATGTATTTTTCTAGTGGTTTTGATAGCGACGATAGTAAGGAAATAGGTCTATAATTACCCAAAACGCTATTATCGATTGAGCCATTTTTAATAAGCGGAAACACTTTAGCAATTTTAAATGCAGATGGAAAGTAGTTTTTAGCCAGGCACTGGTTATATATGAATGTTAAGGACTCACTAATGACTGGTGCAGCACAACGAAGAATTCTATTACTGATACCATCTAGGCCGTGTGAGTTTGTTGATTTGAGGTTTAAGAGATATTTATAAACGTCTGCAACAGACATTAAAGGAATCTCAGCGGGAATATTTCTGGTGCACTTCTCCTCACAGAATGATGCCAGTGAACTTAAATT
The DNA here is from genome assembly GCA_963921405.1 of Cepaea hortensis. Lineage (NCBI taxonomy): Eukaryota > Metazoa > Mollusca > Gastropoda > Stylommatophora > Helicidae > Cepaea > Cepaea hortensis. The sequence goes on along the minus strand of OY992876.1, from coordinate 447,166,199 downwards.
ACACAATGAGTCTGGTATTGAAGACTTTAGATTCTCTATTTCTGATTGAAAGAACTAACTGAATTCATCGCATGTTATAGAATTTGGTATTGCTGATTCTGTAGGGCGTTTCTTATTGGTTAGCAAGTTAATAGTCTTCCATATATTTGTACTGTTTGAATTATCTACAATCAAATTTTTAAAATGGTCTTTTTTTTATCCTACGAATTTCATGTTTAACTTTATTCCTTAGTCTGCGGTAATTGATGAAGTCTTTATTTTTGTGTGCTGTATCTCACTCTCTCATAATTTCCAGAACTTCACTAGTGACCCATGGGGATTTATGTTGATTTTTGACTCGAACTTCTTTGATTGGCTCGTGGACTGTCTTCGTCCAGAAAGTTAATGCATCGTCCGGGTCAGGAAGTTGGTAAACGTGATCAAGGGCTGATTTTCTTAAGTCTTGCAAAAATAAATCTTGGTTGAATGCTTTAAAATTTCTAAATTTGATACTTACATGTTTATGTTTAAGAGATTTGAACCCTATTCTTGACCATGTACAACATACAGGGTAGTGGTCACTAACTGTACTAACAGGAACAGAGCATTCAATAATATTATCTGGACAAGTAATATATATATGATCAATTATAGTTGAGGATGTGTCAGTAACCCTTGTGGGACGGTTTATTAGTTGTTTGAAATTGTAAGAAAGAATGATATCGTCCCATGTCTGGTTGGATTTACTAATATCTATGTTGAAGTCACCTAGTATCATAACTTCTCTACCTGCTGTAAACACTCTATCCATCATTGTAGTGAAGCAGTCATACCAGCTGTACCCGGCACAAGGATTCCTATATAGGTATCCAATGAGAAACGGTTGTTGGCGGGCTGGCTTCACCTCTAACCAAACCCTACTGTCTCGAGATCACTTCTACGGGAACAGTTGAGAGAATTGGAAATGTATACAGCAATACTTGTCTCTAATTTTTGATTTTCATCTTTCCGAATTACTTTAAACCCCTTAAGTGAGATTTCGGAGTCGGTTATTTTGTCATTAAGACGACTTTCTGTGATTCCAAACACATGAAACTGTTTGGACAGTATTACCGAGAGCTCAGGTAATTTGTTGAGCAGATGAAAGATGTTGAGATGGCCTATATATAGACCATTTTTGTTGAGCCACTGATTGTGATTGGCGAACATTACAAACTAAAGGGAAGATGTTGCTTGTGGTATACAAATTGCAGGGATTTTGAAACTTTATTTAGAAATAGTTAAGGCTGTTAGAGGGAACAGGAAAATGTCTTTGCTGGAGTGACATCATGAATCCTTGGTGCAGGGCTGCATAATTGTATCGCATTAGCTGCTGAAGTTAACGGTTCCACTCATAGGGTTGTAGATTACCGTTCAACGAGGGACTGCTATGAGTGTCACTGGAAGTGCCTACATTGGAAGCAGGCATCGGCGGCACAGCACCATTGTTTAACGGTGTCCCCTTTGACATCATAGAGGGAGACTGTTTTAGGGGCAAGATAGGAAACAAAGTATCGTAGTTAGAAACATTTGGATTGGAGCTTGGGTTGCTATTCACGATATTGTGTTCCTGGGGTACAGGCAAGGGTGGTGTGGGAAGAGAAGGAGTGTTTTCTGAACACAGTGAGATGGCTGTTGCCGGAGGTGAAGTTCGGTTTACTCCTGTAACTGGTGCTGGTTGTTGTGCACGTTCGGGATATTTTATGTTCTTCGCTAGGAAGCTACTTCCTAGCTTGGAACAATGTATTTGATCCCGGTATAATTTTTTCTTAGGGGCTCCGGACGGTGACGTAAAGTAAGGGGTGTTATTTATGAAATACATGTCATTATTGTTACAAAATTTGTAAAGCGTTAGATTAGCAGCATCGGCAGTACGACGCTGGAACCCGTAACATGGTGGAATAATAGATGAAATAAACAAAGATGATTTTGGAAATCTATTGCGCAACAGCACCTCCAATGTAGCTAGTTGTGAGGTGCTGATGATTTTATCATCCATTATGTCATTAACACCAATATGGACTGTTGCTCTCCTAATTCGGTCGTTCACTTGGAATCTTCGCAGTGTAGCGGTCAGCCTGTCAATGTCAGCGCCTGGTACAGGGTAGATTGAAGTTGATTCGCTGTCAGTAGATGACATGCGATCACTATAGATTCCTTTCAGCAGGGAGTCTCCAATGACGACATGTGTTGCACTGTGATCTATGGTTATTTCACGCTGCTGGCGTGTCCGCTTGGACTGTTGTTGCCACAGGTCACTGTCGTATTTCTAGTGTTCTTGTTTATTATAGCTTGCTTGCGTTGGTTGTTGATATCCAGTAGTGGTAACGACTGAGCTCTGTGATTCAAAGTATGCTGCTGGAGAGTCTACACTTAAGGCCTGGAACCTGTTGCTGATATGCACATCGATGGGGTAGATAAATGGTGTGCGTTCTACAGGTTTAGTAGTGGTTTTGTTGCAATAAGTCGCTATCAATGAAAGTTGTAGAAACTGTCTGTATGTCATTATGTGACGAACATTCACTGGTAACACACGCATCTACAACACCATGGATACTTTCTGTTTTTGCACTTTTATGGAATGACTGTGCACGCTTTGGTTTCAAGGCATATATGGATGTTTTAAAAGTCTCCTTCTCTTCTTTAAGGATTCGGATTTCCTCTTTAAGAAGAATGTTTTCTTTTTTAAACTCCGCAATAATATTAGTGGTGTTGCTGGTAATAAAATCTTTTAACCTCGTCTCCAAAGCCTGAATTTGTTCACGACAATCATTGTGGCTCTGTGTTTTTTTTCTGTGAAGAAACCGACTTTGCAGGTGATGTGCTAGATTGATAAGATTGAGCTGGTGAATTATGTTGTTTGTCCAGCTGGAAATCAGTGTCTGATTGTTCACTAGACAACGTGATGGATGTTGGCGATGAAGATGATCGATTCAGTCGCTGAGCTGGCGTGCTAACTAACTTTTGTCCCGTCTTGTTTTTGTTAACATTTTCACATCGCTTTGACACAGTTGATGATCGTAAGTTGGAGGACATGTTGGCAATATAGGCAGCTCGACAAGGCAAGGAGTAAATAAAACTCAGGCCTTTCTGTAGATCGTGCGTGGCCAGTAGTAGGTTGTGCTCAATATTTAAATTTCAAATCCCGAAACAACCACATAATAAATTGATTATTGCTCACTGGATTTAGGAGGCCTGGTGTCCCTTGCCAGTGAGAAGTCCTGATCGTTCGGGTCCCATCGATTGACGGACGTCGGTCGCGGCGATTGGGCAATCTTGAGCATAGCTTACGATGGGTAGCGTTGTGATGTTCTGTTGTGATAATTTGGTGTGTCCAGTGTGTGCCGCGTGGTTACACACCCGCTTCACACACGTGATCCGGGACTGTTTCCGGATCCGGTCAAGGATATGCACTACTGACGAGCTCAAACAAGGGCGAAACTCGAGTATAGTGCTTCCTTATTGACGTGGATAGGCCTTAGGTTCATACCAGAATGCGATCGAGGTTGCCAGTAGTAGGTTGTGCTCAATATTTAAATTTCAAATCCCGAAACAACCACATAATCAATTGATTATTGCTCACTGGATTTAGGAGGCCTGGTGTTCCTTGCCAGTGAGAAGTCCTGATCGTTCGGGTCCCATCGATTGACGGACGTCGGTCGCGGCGATTGGGCAATCTTGATCATAGCCTACGATGGGTAGCGTTGTGATGTTCTGTTGTGATAATTTGGTGTGTCCAGTGTGTGCCGCGTGGTTACACACCCGCTTCACACACGTGATCCGGGACTGTTTCCGGATCCGGTCAAGGATATGCACTACTGACGAGCTCAAACAAGGGCGAAACTCGAGTATAGTGCTTCCATATTGACGTGGATAGGCCTTAGGTTCATACCAGAATGCGATCGACGTTGTCAGTAGTAGGTTGTGCTCAATATTTAAATTTCAAATCCCGAAACAACCACATAATCAATTGATTATTGCTCACTGGATTTAGGAGGCCTGGTGTTCCTTGCCAGTGAGAAGTCCTGATCGTTCGGGTCCCATCGATTGACGGACGTCGGTCGCGGCGATTGGGCAATCTTGAGCATAGCCTACGATGGGTAGCGTTGTGATGTTCTGTTGTGATAATTTGGTGTGTCCAGTGTGTGCCGCGTGGTTACACACCCGCTTCACAGATCCGGTCAAGGATATGCACTACTGACGAGCTCAAACAAGGGCGAAACTCGAGTATAGTGCTTCCATATTGACGTGGATAGGCCTTAGGTTCATACCAGAATGCGATCGACGTTGCCAGTAGTAGGTTGTGCTCAATATTTAACTAACATTAATCTTCTCATAAGGGAAGAAGTAAAAAGGGCAAAATAAGTAGTACAAAAGAGGCGCACGACTCAATTGTATTTTCTTTAAACTAACCGAGTAACTAAATTCTAGATAATGCTCGAAGTCTACTAATAGGTAGATGAATCAGAAATCAATAGCAAGACGAAAACTTCTACATTTTTCTAAAATTTTCTACATCTCATTTCGGATTTGGATGATAGGCCCGCATTAAATATGTGAAAGCAGATCCAGACTGACAGAGATGAGCTTCAATAACTGATACGACTCAGAGAAGCAACAATTAAAAAAAGAACTCTTGAAATAGATGCTGTTTATAGATAGGGCGAACCTCTTGACGTAAAGAGAGAGGAAACGCCTAAGATTTATACAGCGAACCCATGCTAGAAGAATGAAATATAGCTGTATACAAACCAAGCAAATTGGAGCATATAGCTGAATAATTGCTTGATGTTTACTAGATTACGAATTTCAATCAGGAATCCAGCTAGTAAATTATATAACAGTTCAAAGAGAGACCTTCGTCAATCTCAACAAATCCAGAGTTTCCACGAATTAAACGGATGAAAACAAAACTGGAGAGAAAATTTAAGAGTACCTTACCTGTTATCTTGAGGAACAACTCAGGAAACGCCAGTATGAGAGGGATCTAGATATGTACCAGTAATTTTACAAAGGACAAGTAATCCACATCCATAACTGGAAAGTGAACCAACAACTTGATTGTCTGGAAGACTATAAACAGAAAACATAAAAGGGGCTTTTAACTTCTCACTGAACTGATTATATCAAGTAGGAGACAGTACGTCTGAACTTACATTACAATGTATGTTGCCAAGTTGAAAATAGTCTAAAACCTGGAGGGAGGCAGACGACGATAAATTTACGCCAAGCGACGCAAAATTGCTCGTAATTCAACACCAAAGCAACCAATACAGAGTGAAACTCAAACACATCAAGTTAGAATTACTAATAAGGATTCTAGCGTAAAATAGATCTCGATTAGAAGGAAAAGCAGAGAGAGTAAGCTAAGAATTACTTCATTTCTGATAGATTCATGTTCCCCGTAATATTCGGTTCAGAGCGGAAATCTAGAAAAGTTGGACCTTTGTTTACATATTAGACGAGATTCTCCGGGTAAACCCGCAAGAGAAAGGGACACTACTCAAACTGATTGTTATTAAAACTGATCGGTTAAAATCCCATACCTCGACTATTAACCCAAACATATAATGTGTGGGATGAAAATGTATACAACAGGAACCATCTTTAGCTTCCTTTAAATATCAGATCTATAGTTAAAACAAACGTCTAACTTACAGGGAGACGGGCTAGTTTAATATTCTATCAGTAGACGCAGAATTAACCGTTGGTTTTAACATAATCTCAAGATTGATAATCTAATGAGAGAGAAATCAAGCTGTTATATATCCCAACTAGTTATGCTTAAGTTAGCAGTGGTTACACGTAGACCATAAGGGAACTACAAGGAGAGAAGAGACTTTCTGCTGGGAAAAGAATCTGAGGGGAGTGGACGCACAAAACCCAGAATCAGCAAAATGCAGATGTTAGATTTCTTAATAACCCATGTAGGAGTACTCAGGACTTTCTCCAGTTCCTAACGCCAGACTAAAAATATTGGGAAACGCAATTCAGCAAATGATCTTATATGAACAGTATCATCTGGCTATTGAAAGCTTAATGATGATATTTCAATTGCTTCAAAAAGTCGGTTTGATGCAGACAAATCAGTACTAAAAGTTGGAAATTATCAGATAACCACGCATATTTCAAACCATAGCTGACAACAGTGGAGAGGGTCCTAGACTCTTTCACTAAAAGAGAAATAAGCCTTTAAGGTTATGCCAGTTGTCGTGACTAGAAGAAAATGGGCGTGGCTCTGGTAGATTCTAACATAGGAAAGAAATGTAGTAGTAAATATAAGGGAGGGATACTAGGTGAGTCAATGTAAAGACGGAAATTGTAGAGTACTACCTGACCATTTATTTTCTGAAATAAATAAATGGCTTAAATGGGGGAGGCGAGTGCCATATTGAAAAGTCATTACCCTTTCTTAGCATTGACTCCCTTAAAAATAAACAATCCCTAACAACTACTAGTTAAGTATCGTACTTAATGTAGGAGTAGGAAATAAAACAGCGATAGACTGACCGTGGCAGCTTAATTTATTTGGCTTTATTTTGGCTCACGCACCTGGCCAAGACTAGCTAGTTTTTAAACAAAGGCTGCGTGTAGCCATTTTTGGTCAGTGTAACACAAAGAGCAGACATGTAAAAGTTTCCCCGTGTGGGGAAAAGGCAATTTTGCCTTAAAATATATCATTCTCTGAAGCTATTGGTATGTTAGATCTACATTATTAAGATGCATTTATGTATTACATAGACCAGTATGTTTAATTAAGAATTAGTTAGAATAATAAGTCAACAATTCTCTTAAACCAGGCTGGATGATGTTTACCAATGAAGCACATGTGGGTGCCACGCTGTAATTTTTCCTAAGTTTTACAATTTCAAATCCCTATGTTAAATTCTTTTATAGGCATTATGAACTTATATCTAACTAATAGTGTTTATCTATAAATATTATGTGTACTGTAGAGTATCAACTCGCATGTCAGGAACACATTCATAGAACTCGTTTCTGTCAATTTCATATTCCTATGAATAATAACTTCTACGCATGGTGAACTATATCTCACTATCTATGCTTAGAAATCTGCAAATAATCTATTTACTGTAGAGATGAACTCTAAAGACCATTTTCAAAGAAACAATTTCTCAATGTGGGACTCTTGATTACATACTTCATAGTAGAGAACTGGTGTCTGCCACTTTCAAATATCCTATGTAGTGTAAATTCACTGTTAAGGATATCTCTGAACTTGTTTTATCCATGCGGGGACATACAAATGATTACGCATATTCCTGACTCTTAGTCAGGGGATAAAATGCTTTGCCACATCATAATCTGTAACTTGGAACTATAGTGCTAAATTTTAGTACCATCCTTTTGTTAACAGATTAGTAATCACTCCATATGAGGAGGGACATGTAATCATTTCATAAAATATTGCTAGGGAAATGCCATGTTTGAGAATATAAATTCAAGAACATATAAGAAATCCAAAAACCTAGGCTCCCTGCATCATCATTATGATTAATTATTATGTATGATTATCATGTACTTGATATCAGAGAAATGTACATGTATGTTTTTTTCTGTTATGAGAATTTTTCTCTGTTCTGATTGTTACTCCTTACTGTGGGGAATATGCATTTTAATGTTACCCTTGGGGACATGAGGATGTTGATGAAAGAATCCTTGTGTATGTCAGTACTTAAGAAGCCAATGTTGAATAGCCTTGACCTAAGGATGATTATAGTGCCGAAAGGAAGACGCTGCATTAGAAACCACAGAGATTCTGTATAGGATTCTCATCAAGTAGAGAGAGAGGCAATATCAACATGTTGGATGGACAGAATGACTTCACTCATCTAATAGTCCCAGTAACAACAGAACATAATATAAAGTGAGAAAATACCTTACTCACTATTAAGAGTCAGAATGGCTACACCAAGCAACGAGGCACAGTGGAACGTGGACACCCACTCTTTTTCCTTTCTCGTCCTGTTGGTTGTATTTTTGTTTGTAAATGTGTTGTAAACCTTTTATCATAACACAGTAGGTCAATGCTCGTGTTGTATTCTTGTCATCCCTTTTTTATAGCCAGTGGTGGACTTGGTGGGACTGAGTTGCCACCTTATCAACTGGAAACTGGGTCATCAGCTAGTCAATAATAAAGAACAACCTGTCCTAAAGCAAAGTCTGTGCCAACACAACCATGTTTACTGCTGCGCTCAATAGCTCCATAGCGAGCAACAGAAAATTTGAAGACAACTGACTGGGTGAGTGATTAAGTCCTATTTTAGTAGGAATATCTAAGATGGACTTCAAGATCTAATAATCTACAAAGATGAAGATCAACAGAGTAACTGACAACAGTGTATCGTCTGCTTTACTTCTGAGAAGTACCACCTATGGCCTCATCATTCAACCAAATCAGTGAAACTATGGGACAATCCTACTACAAGTTACTAAAACTAGCAACAGTGAAAACCCTTCAACTGTTGGTTGGATTACCAAGTTAATATCCAACAATGGATAAGTCTTCGAAAGAACGTCTCACAGCTGCAACAGTCAAACATGGGATTCAGCCATTCAGCCATTTAACACCAAGTTCTTGATATGAACACCAACTCAAACAAATGGGAAGAGACACTGAAACAACATTATAAGTCAATACAGCCAAGATACAAACTTCAGAACCTCTGAACCATAACTACATCAGATTACCTCAAGGTTCCAAAACCTGAACAGCACCAAAAAGACCATATGAAAGCAGCTAGCGGAGTAAATGCCTTTACGCCTGCAACCACGGGAATCATCTGATGGCTTGCAACCCTGGATATGTGGTGGAGTCAATATTCTTCAGTTCCATGCCTGCAGCAGAATCTAAAGATGAAACCAAATTAATGACTCACCATTGTATGTTCCACACAGAAATGGAATGAATCAGAACTCTATGCTGGTCCCATGTCGGCCTAACGGCCCCATCATCAAGTGTGGGATGGCCTATCAACATGAACCGGGTGTGTGACAAAGCCTTTTGAATTAAATTGGGAAACGGTTAACATAAACCGAGCTGTTGGACAGTCGTCATCTTTTCATCGATAAGATGATATAAGGATGAACCTTCTGCACAAGCTTAAGTTGCATCTCCTGAAAGTATGACAGACCTAGGCATCAATTTCAATTGGAACACAACCCAAATGGCAACAGAGTATTCTTAAATTCAGTCTCATGGAGAGAATATGTGCTTAGGTATAATTCTATTCTTGGATTATGGATTAGAAACATTCGCCAGCCAACTTCGGTGGACATACTGTAAGTATAAAATGACTGTGAGTATAATTCTGCACGGATAAATATTAGAGGTGTACCGGATTTCGGCTCCGGCAAATCCGGAATCCGGCCATTTTTACAAATCCGGCTTCGGCTCCGGCTCCGGCCGGATCTCACTTCATAAATCCGGCCAAATGCGGCTCCGGTCGGATTTCAAAAATTTGAATCCAGTTCAACCCTAGTGAAAACACTCATGGCTTTCCTCCAGAAAGAAGGTAGTGATGCTGGGATCAAAACTATGAAAGCAGCCCTGCTTGAAGCTGTTAGCAGCAGATTTGCGGACATTGAATCCAACAGTATTTACACCTGTGCCACACTACTGGATCCTCGATTCAAGCTGTGCTTCTTCTCCGAACGTGGTAGAAGTGATGAACGAGCCCATCTGCTGTTAGCAGCTAATTCCATTATTGATTCAGAAAACACAGTCAGTCCACAGGATCCATCAGCTACTAGTAGTAGTAGTAGTACTAGTGTTTTGACTTCTGTGAGCACTGCCACACAGTACGAGTCCAGCCTATGGAGCTGTTTTGACAGAATTGTCGAGGAAAATCCCACCACAGTTCGTTCTGCAAGTGCCGAAGGCAACATCATTAACACTGAGGTGACACAGTACCTGTCAGAGCCACTTCAAACTCGACAGTCAGATCTAGTTTCATGGTGGCATGCCAATAAGCAAAGATTTCCAAGTATGGCTTGACTGGCGCAGGCATTTCTTGCACCACCACCTACAAGTGTGCCATCGGAAAGGCTGTTCAGTACTGCAGGAGACATTATCACTGACCACCGTAGTAGCCTTTTACCACAAAATGCGGAGACGTTGATTTTCCTGAAATACAACTCGCCCCTTCTTGACTCTGAGAGTTCAACTTCACAGCCGTAATGAAGACTGACTGACTGAAATAGTGAAATTACTGAATGAATGTATTTCAATAAATTCAATCTGTTCAATGTACCGTTGTTGTGAGTTGTAACTGAGCTGCCAATTTGCCAACTGAAAACAATGTGAAAACTAAAAACTGACACTGAAAACTAAAAATTAAAATTACTAAATTAGCATTATGTGCTTATGTATTATGTTTCATCTTGAACTTATGGAACTTAATATTACTTAATTACTTATTCTGATGTAAATGTAATTGTTTTACATTTAAATGATTTATTATGAGTATATGTCATCATTGTCATGTCTATAGTAATGAACTGCAGTAATGAACAGTCGAGTGACTCCACTCACCTAAGTCAAGTGATGTAGTAAGTTATTTTATTTTTATTTTTTTATTTGTAAATCCGGCTCCGGCCGGATCTCACTTCATAAATCCGGCCAAATCCGGCTCCGGCCGGATTTCAAAAATTTGAATCCGGTACAGCCCTAATAAATATGGACATTATCTGCTTCGCACTGGAGAAGAATACCCACCAGCAATGCCTAAAGGAACACTATAATTAATTAATTTAATTATTAGTATCAACTGCTTTTATGTGTGTGTGTGTTTTTTTAAATATGCCATGTATAAGGTAAAGAGTGTTTTATTTGGTAATGGTGTACAACTAAAGGGTTATGTTATGGTATATATGTAGAGTATTTTGACACCAACTCATTAATTTTAAAAATGAGAAAATTGTAAAAGGTGTCAGAAACAAATGTTTATATGTTGGGTTCTATATACTTAGATCTTTATTTGCCTTAATTATGAGGGTAAATGAAAGTAGACCCAATTTGTGGTTGTTGTGTTGTTTGTAATAACATTGGTGTTTCCTTGGGCAAAAAGGGTATTGAGATAATGCAAATCATTCCCATGCCTGTCTGAAAATGCATAGTGTTCATTACACATATATATGTAACTGCAGATCTTGAGTTAATACCTGAACTGTTTGTCCAAAATTGTGGTGTACATCAAGTAAATGTGATGTCTGTTCACCAGTGGTTGTTTATATGTTGTGAACAATCAATGTCTTCTAGTACTAGATAAACTTGAGAGGGTGATAAGTGGGAATGGAGAAGTACTCAGAAATACAGCTATGAACAGGAGTGAAGTATTTTCCTTCTTGGGTTTCTGGTAAAATTCCATGATTACATCAAGTGGCTAAATAATAGAGAATCAATAAAATCCCCTAGACAGCTTAACATAATATTCTCATAAATTAAAATCCACATCCCACAATATATATATATATATATATATATATATATATATATATATATATATATATACACACACACACACACACACACACACACACACACACACACACACACACACACATTGGCACCTTGTCGTCTTGACAGACGATAGTTTGTGCTGTAAAAAGGCATGATAACTTTTACCTATGGCGGTAGTGAATGCGACTGATAAGGCCAATTTGCGCTGTAAATGTCCGTTCACAGTGGGTGCATGTGAACACTTGGTCATTTTCACCATCATGCACCATCTTACGTCTCAAACGCTCGGTGTGTGACTTATCTGCAATAATTTTCTCTTTTGTCTTGATTCCATTTCTGATGTTTGCCCTCCATGCAACACGTTCAGCGGCGACTTGCTCCCAATGTGCATTATAAATGCCTGTATCAATCATGTCCCGCTTACACACATCTTTGTATCGTAGTAGAGGCCGACCCTGAGATCTCTTACCCATCTGTAATTCACCAAAAAAGATGTCCTTTGGTATTCTACCATCATCCGTCCTCCTAAGATGTCCTATCCATTTAAGTCTACGAAGACTGAGCATGGAATAAACTGTCACACAACATGGTCTTCCCAATACTTCAGTATTTGTGATTTTGTCTTGCCATTTAATACCAAGAATTCTTCGCAGACTCCACATATGAAAGCTGTTAAAATGTTTCTCTTGGTGTGAGTAAGTTGTCCAGGTTTCACTGCCATAAAGAAGAGTACTAAGGACACAGGCTTGATAGACAAGGACTTTTGTTTTTGCAGTAAGCTTCCTGTTCTCCTAGACTCTTTTTCTTAACCTGTTCATTGCTGTTGCTGCCTTACCAATCCGGATGTTGATTTCTTCATCTAGTGATAATTTGCTATTTACCGCTGATCCTAGATATGTAAAATGGTCTACCATCTCTAGTTCGGCGTCGTCAATAAAGATTGATGGTACCCCATCTGCACCTTGTGACATAATCTGTGTCTTCTTTTTGCTAATTGTTAAACCAAATTGAGAACAAGAATTGGAGAAGAAACCGGTCTCTGTGGCTAACGCTGTTTGTGAGCCCGTATACCCGGGTTCGAAACACAGCGGTGCTGGTTTTTTCGAAAAAGGTATAGGGGCCGGTCGTTCAGAAAGCAATGGCTATCTACTGAACGTAACACTTGCCTAGTACATCAACAAGGACGAATGTGAGCTCAGCTAGCAGCAACTGCGCAGAGGCCAATGGTCAGCGTGGTGCATAAAGTACCCGAGAACCCAAAGCCGGGCCAACACGAAACCCTGGCTGGGAGCTCAGACTGCGGACGACTATGAGACTGGATAGACGTGGGAGAAAGTGGCTTGTATTTAATGTATTATTCCATGCTTGATGTATGAAAGCTTGTATGTTCTGTGGAGGCTGAAAGCCTGCTTTATTGTATGCATTGATGATCTTGTAGATTTGTACATACTTAAATGCCAATGACAATGCCGCTAGTTGTGAGCGCTATATTATCTGAAGAAAGTGATTAAATTGTTTTCAGTTATGTTACCGTGTGTTTCGTACAATCATTCGTAGAGTATGATTGTGTTTCACTCCCTGTCAGAACACACGAGCCATTGTTAAGTTAGAAGTAAGATCCTGACAGGTGTGATCGTGGGGGATCTTCCGTGTTTGGACCATATGCATATGTAAGATAGGCGTGAATGTGGGTAGCTCATCCGTCTTTTGAACGACAAGTATAAGATAGAGCGAAAGTCATGAACGATTGGTTTTGAACCAGATAAAGAAATATACGTGTGAGCTAAGGTGTAACCGTATATATGTTATTGGTTTAATATTGAGATTCCGTCAGAGTGAAAACATGAGCAAAGTGTTGTAAAATAGCTATGTTAATGGAAAATCAGCCAGTGTTTTACGAGATAGTGGAAGTACCCTTATCCGGCTAAAGAGAGACTTTATACAACCTGAAGATTATACAGGTAGACATGTAACATGCAGAACGTTCTCAGGCAATAGTGAAAAATACCCACTAGCATGGGCATACATTCAGACAACATTTTTGACAGGCAAGGTAAAATGCGGAGCATTGTGTAACCCATGTTGTGACATAATTATTGGACACCTACCTGAAGTTAATGATATACCACATGACCTTGTAACATCTTGTTGTAAAAATATTTTATACAATAACGCAGTAACTAGATAAACTGCAGAAGTACAAACTCAGACGAACCAAACTGAAGTAAATGATGAACAAAAACCTTTGTCACCATACGAGCATGTTACAACATTACGTGACAGAATAATGAAATCATGCATATTAGCCAAAGAATCACTGAGACAATCTGCTGCCATCTACAGGGAATATGCCAACAGGAAAACCAGGACAATAACATTGACACCAGGCTAGGACGTACTACTTCTTTTACCCAGCGACAAAAACCTATTAGCAGACTCTAGGCAAGGACCTTTCAAAATTCTAAGACAAATTTCACCAGTAGACTACGAAGTGACAATAAAGAACAAGAACAAAATATTCCACATTAACATGTTTAAACCCTACTACACCAGAGACGAAGACCAAGACGAGACAGCAACAAACACAACAGTAGTGAACCACACAGACCTAGACAAAACAGACGAAATACCAGTCCCTACCCTAAACACGACAGACACACTGCAAGACATTAAACACACTGCAAGACATTAAACTATCTCCTAATCTCTCTTAGACGGAGACAGACAACTGCAGACAACTGATACAAGACTATAGAAGCATTTTCTCCAACCATCCAGGACAGACAGATCTAGTAGAACACCAAATCATACTGACGTCTCACGTACCAATCAAGTGCAGACCGTATTCTAAACCTATACATTACAAAGACAAATTACACCAAGAAATCTTAGACTTGGAGAAGAACCAAATCATTAGAAGATCACAATCACAATATTGCTCTCCCATTGTGATTGTGAGAAAAAAAGACAATTCGATACGTCTATGCGTTGATTATCCGAAACTCAACGCAATAACACAGTTAGATTCTGAACCAATGGCAAATTGTGAAGACATACTGACAGACATGACAGATGCCAAATATTTTACAAAACTCGACATGGCAAAAGGGTACTGGCAAATGCCCATGACGGAGGACGCTATACACTTGACAGCATTTGCAACACCTTGGGGACTATACGAATGGTGCAAACTACCATTTGGGCTAGTCAACGCCCCAGCAACATTCGTAAGAATGACAAGACTGTTACTGGCAGACATACCCAACATTATCTCATACATGGACTACATCTGTGTACATACCAATACAATGACAGAACACCTAGCGACGCTACGACAAACTTTTGAACGCATCAGGCAACATGGCCTGGCAGTGAAGCCATCTAAGGTAGAAATTGCCTACCATGAAATTTCTTTTTTGGGTTACAAAATTTGTAATGGATTTGTTACTACTGATAACAATATTGTGTCAAGAATTCTAAAACTCTCACTTCCTACAACCAAGAAGGAAGTAAGAAGCATGTTAGGATTGTTAAATTATTACAGAAGATTCATACCGAACTTCTCAAGTCTAACAGAACGTTTTACAAATCTGTTAACCAAGAACCAACCTAATAAAATTGTAAACAGAGAAAGCCTGAGACCTGTCTTTACAAAAGTATAGTCATACTTTTCTACAAATCCTATACTAAGATTACCAAATTTACATATTCCTTTCAGATTGAGAACGGACGCGAGTATGATAGGCATTGCAGCCGTGTTATTGCAATCATATGATGATATCTTACATCCAATCTGTTACGTAAGTCGCAAGGTGTCACCTCGAGAACGTAGATGGTCTACACAAGAATTGGAAGGTCTTGCTTTAATCTATGCCATTTCGAAATTATTCCGATATTTGTTAGATAGACATTTCACAGTGGAAACAGACAACAACCCACTGACTATCATCACAAGAGGTGCACCGACTAATTACAGGATAGCTAGATGGCGCTGTTACTCCAAAACTACAGCTTTGACATAAGACACATCAGCGGTACTGAAAATACTATTGCCGACCTGCTCTCCAAATCTCTCGAGACGTCGAACGGCAGTTTAACTACGCCTTATCGCAAAGATTAAAGTGGTTACTTATGATGCTCAGACAGTTACCACAGTCCAGCAAAATTATCTATGTAAACAAATAACGCTATTAATAACTACTTCTGTGATAAAGACGATGTCCTACATTTTATTTGAAACATATTGTTAGTTAGTGCATATGATGAACAAATGGACGATCGAAATGTGTAAGAATATAACTTTTAAAACCTGTAGTGTCAGTCCTACGAACAGTGTTACAAACACAGTACTACACATTTGGACACGCTTACCGGATTCCAGATTTCAGTGAATATCCAGTAGTACCAAAGCTTATGTATGGCAGTGATATAAGCACAAGAAACTGTTCGAATATTTTAACTGTATAACTGTGTTAAATGAACATCTCATCCATAACAGTGTAATTAGAACGTGTGTAAGAATATTAACATCCAAACGTGTGCAGAAACAGCGGTGATTATTCCAACGTGTGAACATATTAGTGTGTACTTCCGCTACCGTTTATAAATATTTTCTAAATTTATGAAAAATAGCAGACTATACCACAAATAGTCATGAATGAAAGACAGAGTGAATGATTTCGTGACATTGATATTTGCATTTGATAAATAAGATGAAATGATTTATATATTTGTGATCTAAGAATCATTGATTGATTAATTTTTCTCAATGGTGCCAATTATGCCACTATTGAAAAGAGATATCAAGCTATGTCGCTCAGAAGAAAAACAACAAATGCACTTTATTTTTTTGAAAGAATTGCGAAATTACTTCCCATAACGTTTCACCAGTACACCTAAGGGGAAACAATTTGACAGATGTAAATGTAAGCATGCATATATTATCTTTGTCATGGTAGCCAAAAAGACTACAGACCACCATGTGGTGTCAACTATGCGTGGAACATAGTTACTAAGGTTGGGGAACCAGGATTGGATTATCCTACCATATCGGTGTGTTTCTAACTCTGAAGTCATCTCATTAGGGAGATGATTTACGGGCTGACATGTTCTGCGTGTAATTTTTTTTTCTTTTTTCTGGAGGTAGTTGCGTTGCTTGAAAGATAGCGTTAGTCGCTGATAACTACCGGACTAGCTGGAGTCCATTATAACCAACCAAGGTACAGTTCCAACTAGGGGACAAAACCTGATGACTGTAACCTCAGGGCAGCACTGAGAAATATATATATATATATATATATATATATATATATATATATATATATATATATATATATATATATATATATATATATATATATATATATATCATGCAGTATTACCAAGTCAATGTGAATTCATGAATATATCAGATATTCACCTAACGATATAAACAGTTAGTGGATTCTGACGTATAAAAAGTGTATTAAGAAATACCCATAATGAAAGGATACTCCTTTTATAAGAGATGGCGGCGGAGAATGTCAGAATCTCACTCGCCCGCGCCTGGAAGGCGACGAACAAGGACGAATGTGAACTCACCTAGCAGCAACTGCGCAGTGGCCAATGGTCAGCGTGGCGCACGAAGTGCACGAGAACCCAAAGCAGGGCCAACACGAAACCCTGGCTGGGACCTCAGACTGCGGACGACTATGAGACTGGATAGACGTGGGAGAAAGTGGCTTGTATTTAATGTATTATTCCATGCTTGATGTATGAAAGCTTGTATGTTCTGTGGAGACTGAAAGCCTGCTTTATTGTATGCATTGATGTTCTTGTAGATTTGTACATACGTAAATGCCAATGACAATGCCGCTATTTGTGAGCGCTATATTATCTGAAGAATGTGATTAAATTGTTTTAAGTTATGTTACCTTGTGTTTCGTACAATGATTCGTAGTGTATGATTGTGTCAGAACACACGAGCCCTTGTTAAGTTAGAAGTAAGATCTTGACACCGATACTCAACCCTTCGTTTACCAGGATAAACGAATGAACACCTTTCTATATCGTCCATCCTGTCTCCTTTCATATAATCTCTGGTTGCTATATCAGCCTCACTGCCTAATCTATCACAATTCAATGACCGACTCATGCATTCCTTCTCTGTCTCTTGTATACTCAAGGAACAATTTCATATTACAAGACGGTGCTAAACCAGTTCCTTGCTGTGATTCTTCTTCACTCTTTAATCTTCTCTGCACCAAACACACCATTTGAGCTATACTAGCCCCCCCCCCCCCCCCCACACACACACACCATATACCACTTACTGTGATACTACAAAATAACCCTGAATTTCTAAAACGGCATTGTGTCAAGAAAAATAACACAAGGTAACCCAATCCTCTCGTGTACTCTACTTTTGTAACTTCTCATCATACTCTCAATCATAGCTCTTTCGAACTGTTCACCACCTGCATTAATCCTCAATTGACAGTCATACTAATTTGACACTCAGAATTCAAATTTCAACGGAACGTTCTTAAACCGAAAGGCATGTTCAACAATGGCAAAATCAGGCCAACAGAAACCTCAAATACAAAACATCTAAGTGTCAAATCCTTTCTCTCTCCTGTCATTCCACACCCAAACCGCAACTGACACACGACACCATCACTCATCACTTGCAATATCATGTCAAGCAATTTAAATCCATGCGCTCTCTGCACTCCTTCATCTTCCACACACGACCGTCTGGCAAGACCACCCAAAACCCCCAATTCCCTCTATCGCTACACTGCTAATTCTCACTCAGCGGATCAAACTCCACCCTTATCTAATTGTTTGCTGATAATAGTGCCTCCCCTCTTCTTCCATATTAACCATTTTCTTTATTTATTCCGTGCTCACATGCTATTTCCTACCACTGCGCCGTCTCAATATTTGCAACCATCATGAAAAAAAATGCGGCCTCAACATCATATACTCCTGTAGTTATGCCACGCAAATTGCTAGCCCCACGTCATCAATACAGCGCTTCTTAGGGCAAATATTTTGCACCGCTCGCATTGCACGCCTCGACCACCTGCTAATTATGGGGCATACATCTATCTCGTTATAATGGGAGAAACGTGTTACTTGTTGTAGTATCCTGCCCGTTTGCTGTAATGTTCAACATTCAAGATTATCGCTCAAAGTCTTCCAGACATAACGTGTCCTTGCCGTAGTCTGTCACCATTGCCCAAATTCTTCAAGACTTCACCTGTAACTCTGCCAATGTCCGTTACTATTGCTTACAAAGTTCTAGACTTGGCGTCTTTAAAATTCAGTTACAGGATACAAGCTGTTTCCTAGTGCACCATATCGCACTAATGAGAAACGCAAAAATAGATAAAATGATGGCAGGGGCAAGATATTTATAGTGACAGTCATCTGCCAGTAGCAGGTACAGATAATGAAACGGAATCTGGCCGCCTGGAGTCCGGTTTCGGCTGTTCAAAGAGAATTAAGACTGCAGTAGACATAGATAATAATGTCGGTAATTAGTGTATTAATCTATATTTAATCAAGAATGGCTTGTTCTTTTGTTGTGTTTCCAATTTACCCTTTTCCCTGATATGCTCAGATGTATTAGTTAATCACCATATTGATGCTTGGTTTCATCTTGTTCAATGTTAGTGGTCATATTACAAGAAATGTGAATGCAATTGTACATAAAAGTATGGGATATTTGACACGGTCGTCATGTAATACATGTGTCCATCACAGATGTTAAGCCAACTCGGCGAACACAATGATGATCATAGGGCGGCCTGAGGTTGAGCTGGATATCTCGGAACAACCATGTCCCTCTTGTAGAATGTGGTGGTCCAACTGTGGTGGCATTACAGCCTGAGTGAGATAGATAATATAGTTAGCATATTTATAAAACGATAGTTACTAGTTGGTGTTCATTTGTGAAATATACGATTTTTTATTTTTAATTCACCCCGAACACACAAAAAAAACGAATCCCTTTCAGAGTCTCATTTGCACCGGTCCAGCAATCACGTTTCATTCTAGGGACGCAGAGGGTTTACAAGGCACCAGGGCTAGATTCTATACTGGCCAAGACCTATTAGCACTTCCTAGTCGTGCGTCCTGGGCAACAGGTCCCTTCGGGGTCCTGGCTAACGTAGTAGGATCGCTGATTCTTCCGAAGCCGGAGAGTGTTTGTCTGTACGGCGAGGAACCACCAGTCTGCACACCAATAAGCCAGACATGGGACAACGGATACTCACTCAAACCTCAGGTCCTGTATTACATCACGCTGATGTTGGACAACAGGATGTCTTCATCCGACATACATGACCTCGCGCTGGAGTTCATAGCCAGCGAACACAAGCAAGCAAGTACTTCCGGTTAAGTGTTCGGTGGACTGCTTGACCGATCGATGGATGTTTTGTTAGGTTTTGGTCCCGTAGGGCCCTCACTATCGTTGGATCTTTGCGCCCATTGGGTCTCACTGTCGTCGGAGTACTCCATCGAGTACTTGGATGTTTGGACCCGTAGGCACCTCACTGTCGTCGTAGTACTCCGACGACAGTGAGGGCAATACGGGCCTAAAATCTAACAAACCATCCATCAATCAACATCCATCCATCAACATCCATCAATCAAGGAATGTTGTGAATGAAAGACGAGTGATTGGAAGGGCCGAATGTAAGACAGGCCTGCGCGCCCAATTTGTGACCCTAATAAAGTTGATTTGATTTGATTTGATTTGATTTCAATCGGTCCAGCAGTCCACCTAATACTTAATGAGAAGTGATTGCTGGACCGTTCAAATGAGGTCCTGTAAGGGAACCATGTGAGCATTGCAGATGCCACAGAGTCGATCGTTATTCACCTGTCACCTCAAATCATCTCCTCCATCCGCTGCATAGATGCTTCTGTTGCAATCTCAACAGGACGACCCGATCGGATTTCATCAACAATTTTAGAGCGTCTTTGAGAACACCTTTCTACCCTGCTATGCACCGCTTTACGGGACAAACATTTGTCAGCATTAACAGGAATCTCTTCCTTATGAATGCTCTTTGCAGGCTCTCCTTTTGCTCACACAAAAGCACAACAGCACATAGCTCTTAGGTTGTACACTCCGTAAGTACAGTATCCAGTGTTTTTTTATGCGCTACGCAAGATCGAGGGGAACAGACCAAGAGGAAGACCGAGAGGAAAATACCTGGATGGCTTGGCCACATGGCATGGACGAGACAGGAACACTGAGCTGATCCACGACACTGGTGATCGAGTGAAATGGCGAGTCATGACCGCCCACGCTTTCCGGCATGGCACATGATTGATTGATTGACGCATGCGCATGAGACATCTAGCGCCACCTGACGAACGGGAATATAAAGTTCGATGTTGCTGTCACCTAATGACACATGTAGAAATCACCAACTACATTTACCTGGCATTCCACATAACTGTGTGTCTTACTTATTTTATTGACTCCACCTCGTAATATGTTTATACACAAAAATGTAGATGACACGATATAGATGGCGGATAATCCAGAAGATCTTCAAAAACTGTTGGACATTGTAATAACAGAAAGTGCAAACAAAGGACTCTCCTTAAATATCAAGAAAACAGTAACAATAGTAATATCAAAGAAACAGGTAACACCTAAATGTGAAATAGAGATGGAAGGGAAAATTCTTCACCAAGTGGGTAGTTTTAAATATCTAGGGACATTTACAACATCAGATAGAAGATGCACAGCAGAGATTAAGAGCAGAATATGGAAAGCAAAGGCTGCATTTCAGAAGATGAAGAATATCTTATAGAATAAGTCAATATCATTGAATGTAAGAGAGTGCTAAGGTGTTATATAGAACCTGTTTTACTGTATGGCTGTGAATCTTGGAATGTAAATAAACAAATTAGGAAGATATTGGAAGCAACAGAGATGTGGTTCATGAGACGAATGTTGCGAATTCCTTGGACTACCACAGTAACCAACAATGAATGCCTGATAGAATCTAATGAAACCAGAACATTATATACAACAATAAGAAAGAGGCAAATAATATTTTGGTCATGTGATGAGAAGAGAGGCATTGGAGAACATCGTGACAACTGGAAAGATCGAGGGGAAGAGAGACAGAGGCAGATCAAGAGAAATGATGCTGGATGGATTGCGACGGTGCCATGGAGGAATATCAGCGGTAGAGTTGATCCATAAAACCAAAGACCGAGATCTGAGGAGAGTCATGAACACGTACGCCAGTCGACATGACACTTGATAATGGTGATACACAAACCCCCAAGACATAAATTAAAATCGTGCTGTATAAACATCGTTCCTCCATATTACATAACTATTGTATTCATTGTAGATTGTTTAATACTTTAATATAAAAAGGAACAACTGCAAATATTATGTTTTACAACATTTAAGTTCTGAAGGAACACACTATTTTACATGTAATTACATCATTGTCATATGTATGTGAACAGGATTGAGGCAGGGATGTCTCTTGTCACCCTTATTGTTCTTACTGATTATGGACTGGATCGTGAAAACAGCTACAATCACTGCCAGAAATGGAATCCAATGGAATTCCATGATAATGCAGCCCGATGATCTGGACTTATGCTGACGTCATTGCCTTCTTGTCTCACATCTGAAATAAGATACATGATAAAATAACAACACTAGATGGGAGGTCACACCAACTAGGCCGTACAATTCTAACATAACCATGGCGTTAAAAGCTTAATATAAGTAGGCAATGGTTATAGTTGAATAAAGTCACTAGTTAATTGATGTGTTTTTGCCCTTGCTTCTCCATGGTTAATTGTTCAATATTCGATATGTTTGTAGATATTTTCAATTTCACGCATCCTCCTGATTGCACTGACTTCTGTGAACTTAATACAACTTACATGTGTAAGAAAATAAAAATGACAAGTTTATGAGATCATATTACATTTCAATTCTCTTACGATGTCATTGAACATGGCTCCACGGGTCACACTTGCCACGCACAGTAGGTTGCCGACTCCAGCCCTTCATCTTAAGTCTTACAGCCCATTATGTCCATCTTTCGACTCCTGCCCTCAATCTTACAGTCTTACAGCTCAACATGTCCATCTTTCGACTCCTGCCCTCAATCGTACAGTTTTACATCACAACATTTCCATCTTTCTACTCCTGCCCTCAATCTTACAGTCTTACATCACAACATCTCCATCTTTCAACTCGTGCCCTCAATCTTACAGTTTTAGATCACAACATGTCCATCTTTCGACTTCTGCCCTCAATCTTACAGTCTTACAGCTCAACATGTCCATCTTTCGACTCCTGCCTATCTTTCGACTCCTTCCCTCAATCTTACAGTCTTACATCACAACATGTCCATCTTTCGACTCCTGCCCTCAATCTTACAGTCTTACATTACAACATGTCCATCTTTCTACTCCTGCCCATCATCTTACAGTCTTACAGTCAAGCATGTATATCTTTCGACTGCTGCCCTGTATCTTCCGGTCTTACAGCCAGACATGTCCATCTTTCGACTGCTGCCCTGAATTTTTCAATCTTAGAGCCCAACATGTCCATCTGCCGACGTCTGCCTGTAACAACCGACAATGCACAGCCTCTCTACAGCAGCCACCTATTTATGCGGGTCTCCGGTGGCGAAGTGGTCAAGTCGCCTGCCTGGAATTATGAAGTCTGGGGTTTCATTTTTTTATTCCGTTATTCGGTTCACGATTGCAATGGTTATTTTCCGGATAATTTTATTTTCCCCAGATCTTCTGGGGATCATCGCTGGATCTACGGATTTTTTTTTTATTGCCACCTCTTTTCGTCCGTAAGCTGCTCTTCCCGAAGAACATAGAACCATATTGGATAGGACGGGGTTCAATGAAGCCGAACCTTCGGCCTTCAACCATTTTAACCGTGTATTTTTGTCGCTACAAAACCAATAATACATATCTGTGGTCTCCGTGGCTGAGTGGTCAAACCGCCTACATTGCAAAACGAAGAACGTGGGTTCATATTTGAACTCCATTATTCGGTTAACGTGAGCAATTTTAGACCTAGGCGTATTTCTTCACCTGTCAACATTTGTCCTTTAATCTCCATGCCACATTCGTTACTTAAAGAAAGAAAATGAGAATTGTCAAATGTTACTGTATAGCGCAGAAGCATGATCAATGAACAAGCAATTAGAAAGTGCAATAGAGGCATTTGAGACGTAGATATACATAAGAATATGTCGCATTTCATGGAAACAAAAACAACCAAACACAGAGTTTCTAGAAAAGCTGTGAATGAAAAAAAGAGTTGATAACAGAAATAATAAGTGATAAGTGAAATATTTAGGTTACGTTAACAGACACAGCCCTCTTATAAAAACAATACTAGAGGGTAAGGTTGAAGGGAAGCGAGTAAGAAGTAGACAACGATACAAGTGGGAAGTTAACATCAAGACGACCAGCAGTTTGACAGAAACAACAATCCAGGGACAGGCAGTGTCGCAGAACAATTACAGAAAACTTTTATTGTGGAGACAGCACCTGATTGATTGACTTTAGACAGAGTCGATCTGTGAGCTCAGGTCCATTACTAAACGAACTACAGCCTCGATATTGATTCCCCAGGCACGCGTGCTGGCTACCAGGCTACCCTTGCTCCAGGTTCAAATGTCGCTAATAATAATATTCTCAAATTATTGGTAATAATAATTAAACCAAACAGCGGTGCGCGATTTGGCAGCAGACCGCGTTGCTCTGGGTATGTTATGGGAGCAGGTCGTTCAGAAAGCACTGGCAAACTACTGAACGTAAAAATTTGCCGAAATATCAACAACAGTAGTAAAGTGCTGATGTTGACAGCGAAGTCCTTTAAATAAGGATATGCCAAAAAAATAAAATAATAATTAAACCGAAGACGACAATGCCGATATTGTTTCTCTCAGTTTACAGTCATGAGGAATGAATCATTTGAGACACATACCACTGTCTGTTTGAGGCAGAGTTACGTACTTTTACATGTGGAAGCAATAAACATATGGGTTTGGCTCCATGTGTCCAATGCAATTAAACGCTTTTAGGAAAATCCTTTACCTATTTGACGTATCTGAGAACTGAAAAGATGTCAGCTTGGTTGAATGGATAAGTGCGTTTGTTCTTACATATCCGGTGTGCTGATGCCGAGGTAGCTGGTTCAACCCCTATTCTGGTCAGTTGGACTAAAATGTTGATTTCTCGTCCTTGACCTGGAGATGCACATTGCATGTACCTCTGAAGTCGGAGCGGGCTCGCCTGATGGGGAAGGACACTGGTAATAGGGAAAGCTAATCCATGCGCAAACATTAGTCCAGTGCACTAGAAGTACTAGGTAGCATGTGTTTGGACTACGTCTGAGGTCAAAGCGAATGAATGCAAAAGATAAAATTCATCTGACAACAGAAAACTGTCAACTATGAGATGCGTATTGTTTACACATTCCCACCACGTTACGTAACGGTTTGGACGTTAAGCTGTTATGGGCATAGGCATAGGCGAGGTATAGACAAGGGTTCGATGCCAGATCACGTCGTTGGCTTCGGGAATGGGGAGGGAGGAAAGGGAGTGGGGGTACTCGCCATCTATTCCTCAGTGATTGATTGATTGATTGATTGATTTAGGAACCGACATCACAGCATTCGGGGCATTCCCATAAGTGCTTCGTCCCCATCCTCAGCAGCCAGGGAAGAGTTCCAACACTAATACTACCAGTAGCAATCTCATTATATGTCCGTCTCGCCTTTCCTGTGAGCGTCGAGCGTCAGATCCCCTCGTCACACCTCGCTGCCTCATTGTTACCAGACGGGGTCCTCCGTGACCCCGATTCTACAAAAATGTGATTGTTATAACACAATGCATACCCACAGAAAGTCCGTGCTTTGATTTTGTTATGGGGGTGAGGTGTGGAGGTGGGGAAGGAGTGATAGCTTAGTTTCCAGACACTCATCTATAGGTCCGGTAATGATGGATTCGAATCCGTATTGAAATAACAAATTGTAAATTTTACAAACTGACCATGTTGTGCACTCTACAATATTTGCTAGGACATGGCTGGGGAAATTAAGGCGGCCGGTAAGATACCGACCACATCACCCAGCGAGTGATGACTGGGCAATACAATAATGGGTGTAGCACCATATGTCCAATGTACTAGAGGCGATGTGTAAAATAATCCATGATGTGTAATTGACATTGTGTACAAGGTATTGAGGCTTTAGTTATTGTATAACATCCTCCGAAGTCGGAGAGTGTCTGCCTGTACGGCGAGGAACCACCAGTCTGCACACCAATAAGCCAGACATGGGACAACGGATACTCACGCAAACCGCAGGTCCTGTATGACATCACACTGATGTTGGACAACAGGATGCCTTCATCCGACATACAGGACTTTGCGTTGGAGCTCAAGCCAATGAACACAAGCAAGCAAGCAAGCAAGCATTGTATAACAGATAACTGTTAACTTCAACAACACGCTAAGGAAGATATGAGGCGTAGCAATAACATGTATGTCTTTCAATAACGCCAGTCAGAGAGACATGGTACAATGTAGCGCCAAGCACAGTGTGTGTGTTCATGCGCTGAGAAATCCCAAGCCGTGAGTGACTATGTTCTAAAATAATCCACCTATTTTTGCGTATACCTTTGTATTATATTTGTCAAGAGATTACGACATGGAACAAGAGCATTCTTGGTGATAATGTCACCCAATGTCTGATTACAAATGGCTGCTCTTTCAAGAAATACAATGACGGTCTTGATACAATGCCGTCAGTTCAATTTGAAAACGTAGGCATATACAATTATGGCCATTTGTTAATTAGGGAAGACAATACGGGACTGAAACTATCTACAATATTCGACAGATTTGTGGAGAGAACGTGGGAGATTTAATAAGATATAGTTTGCGGATATTACAATTGCCATATTCCAGAACTGGAAATCAATTTAACCACGTTATAAATCAGATTGTTAACTGGTATGAGATAATCAAATTGTAGCATAGAACACACTCAATTTGTGATGCGGTTAAATAAAGATCATGTGGTTTCCTGGCTCTCGTGTACCTGAATCAATGAACAATTACATTACCGTCACAGAGGTATGAAGTATGTAAAGACACAGTTCATGAGACATAGCGGGATCAGATTGTTACAGACAAACTCAGTGTACGTTTTACAAATATTCATCTAAATTATCCACACGTCTATCTTCTATACATTTAGGCTGTTCCACAAAGACAGCTTTTCTGTTAATCTCATTAAGGACTTTGTCAACAATTGAGTCTTGATGAATGACAGTTCTTCCTTGACAATTAGAGGTGCCATCAGATCACTTGTATATGTGCATAAACTGCTCGTTGATTTCATGACCATGTTGATACATCCTACAGTTTTGTCCGCTGAAGTTTCCAGTTGATATTGGAATGCCTATTTCTAATATTGCGACTTATAAAACATAAACCGATGTAGCATGGTTGATATACGAACACAGAAGACACACATTTAAATCTGACTGAGCTGAGTTGCTTCAGAGCCGACATTACGCTAAACGGTACATTCTTATCTTCAACAACCAGCGAAGAGTCCCAATTCTAGTGGTACCAGATATGGTTGACGCGCATTGGTTTTAGCTAAAGATCGTGCTAGCGTACATACATCAAGAAATACACACACGTTTACAGAAGTTCTTTAAAGAAAAATAAATAAATATAACATCCCGAAACCAGGACCTCATGTGGTTATATGAAGTGTTAGGGAAATAGTATTGTTTGCAGGCCTGTGTGCAAGGAAGAACGTTTGACCAGTCTTAACCCCCAGATCCACGACAGCTATCGTGGATTCCTTGTCTGACTGCGCTCTGGTCATTGCCGTCGTAACATTCTAACCGTTACACCAACACACCCGACCAGAAGTAGTACACTTTGTGAAACTGAAGAGAATAAACACGCAACATGTTCAACAACCTGACTGCCCATACAGAACCCACCTATCCTCGCCTTCTCAGTGAAGACTTCGCACGGAAAATATATCAGGCATGTTACTATGTCATAATTCCTTGCATCAGCGCCTTGGGAATAGTCGGTAATGTGTCCAGCACTATCATACTGGCTAGACAGGGATTCAGGAAATGTTCCAACATACTTCTCTTGTCTTTGACTATCTCAAATATTTTACTGTCGATAGGCGTGAATAATGTTCCCAAATATGCCTGCTTTACAAATCAACCTGGCTTGCTCATGTTTCCTGACCCTATTAATTACGCGTGTTATTCATCTTTTATGATGTTTTACTGCGCTTATACTATTGGCGTGTACTCATCTGTGCTCATTCCTGTTCTAATAACAGGCGAACGTATATTGTCTATATTTTTCCCATTTAAAGCAAATTTGATCTTAACCCAGCACCGGTCCATTGTTGCTGTTTCTTGTATTTATATTACAACTGGAATATATCACCTGTACCGTGACATATTGTCTACTCAGTTTACGCATCTTGTTGTAAAGGGAGTCACTGTTGGCGCACTTGTGGATAGCGACATTTATGTAAATGCTGTAAAGAGTGGACTAGATGCCGTGATAGAAAGTATAGTAAACTACCTCACAGGAATAATACCACTGAGTCTGGTCACCGTTGGTTGTGTCATTATCGGACTGAAGATCACTCACATAACCAACAAACGCCGGCAGCTGACTTCCAGTCAAGTAAATTTAGCTACTAAACGGGCGACATTGAGATCAACTAAAACCTTACTTAGCATCTGTGTTCTGTATATTGTTTGTAATGGCTTCGGGTTTGCGTCTATATGTATCAGCCAAAGCACATCTCTAGAGGATGAGAAACCAGTTCGCGACGTAATATTGTATGTTGGTGACTTGTTGGTTTGTGTTAACTGTGTTGGGGACTTCCTGATTTACTTCAGGGCTAATAACAGATTCAGGAAGCAAGGCACCACCACTAGCAGGCTAACAGAGAGTAAAGATGGACTGTGTCCAAAGACATAACGCCTCATTAGGTGTTGGCCACGCCCGTATCTTATTTACATTCATAAAAATGTTGCACCTTCTATGCACGACGTCGCTATCAGTAACATATTGATTTTCTAGGTAAGTATCTGTTCAGTAGTTTGCCATTGCTTGCTGCACGAGAAGTAGATGTTTAAGTCCAACTGACTGGTTTTCGTAAAATGAACCCACTCCCCGGCATCAGCGCATAGGAAGTTTAAGCAGGAGCACGACACACTTTTCGGTCACGCTAAATTCTGGTCTCTCTGACCAAGGTGTTAACGACATTGTTCGTAATCCCGTATATCCACGTGGGGAAAACAACAGCTGTTTGAATCGGCGGCGGTTCGCGCCGCGCTGGTAACTTACGGGGGTGTGTCAGCCGGTCATTTAGAAAGCAATGGCAGACTACTGATCGTAAAACGTGCCTAGTTCATCAACAGAAGCTGAAAAATGCTGGTGCTGATTGCAACGTCCTGTAACGGATATGCATCATTAAATGAAAGAAAGAAAAAAACTTTAGGACCTGTGCTACTTAGTTGTATATCCATTACAGGACGTCGCAGCCAACTCCAGCTTATTTTGTTGTTGACCGTTTGTTATTCAGGGAAAGTTTACTGCAGTAGTTTGCCAATGAACGACCGGGACTCATATCATTGTTTGGAAACCAACGCAATGTGGTCTGCTTCCAAATCGCCCGCGGTTGTGTTGTGAACGCGGTATACGGGATTTCAATTGGATTCGTAACGCCTTGGCCACAGCGCCGGCTAGACCCATGCGGGAAGTAAATAAACCATTAACACTGTAACCTACCACGCATGCCGTAGGAGGCGACTAAGGATGGTGGCACGAGATTGACTACTTCACCCCGTAGCTGTAAAACCCAATCAGCCATGAACAGGTCTACAAAGGGCTTCGTCGAGCTGGTTACGTGTCTTGAGTTTCAATGTGAAATGACAGGCTGAGACCTGAGAAGTATCACCGTGGCTAGTGTCAGTGTTGTAGCAGGTAAAAAAAAAACCCATCACATTCACTTCCCAGGTGTGAATGTATGGACGGGACAGTCATCAAGTTAAATTTATGGTTCAGTCATCATCATCCAGTGCCTTGTCGGTTGGCTTGGGAAATAATGCCTCTCCGACGGCGTGGATCAATTCATGTGTTGACTACCTTCCGTGCTATGACACAAGACTGTTAAGAATCTTCTCCCACTGTCTTATTTTATCTCTCTTTCCGCAAATCTTTCAAGTTGCCATGACATGTTCCTGTTTTCTCATAATGTAGCGAAATAAAAAAAACAAAACGATGACTGCCATACTGGGTCTTCATTCGCTGATGAATTTCTATAGGTTTCGTTTCGCCCTTCACTGTTCAAAAACCGGATAACAGGACGCTGCTCCTCTTTGGCGCATGCAAAAAGTAAGAGGTAATCTTTAGACTGTCATTATGACGTCACCGTGCTCGTCGCACCGTGATGTCACGTGCTTAAATCTCTTGACATCCTTAACAACAATATTGACAGATTACAAGACAATGGAATGGTTATTCTAATTTCTATCACACTGTTAAGGTTTTCATTTGCAGCTCTCTCGTATTTGATGATGAGAATAAAAATAACAATATATTTTACCGAAACAGTTTCCTGCAAGGATCTTTTATTTGATAGCTTTAAAGACATCATGAAGATGTCACTAAAACCTTTTGGAATACATCACGACACTTGGGAGACTGCTGCCAAAGACTTAAATTCGTGGCGTACATCATTACGCTAAGGTGTAGTCACTTGTGAAGCAAACAGGACTGCAAGAGATGTGAAACAAAGGCTGGGCCACACACAAAAACAGTGCATAAGAACCTCCTTCTGGAACGTCAAGTATTCTTTGCTCACGTTATCAAAGAACCTTTAGAGCCAAAATAGGCCTTACCAGCCATTTTTGAACTCACGGCGCCAAGCTTCCAACTTCATTGGATTAAATGAATGGTCATAATCATTCTTGATGGACACATATCATGTTATAGCTCAATTATATCGAGTAAGCCGGGAGCAAGGAGGAATAGGTGGCCGATTTTTCTCTCACTTATCTGTTTACATGCGTCCGACAGTTCTTATGACATTAACAGCGCTGGTCGCTACAGTCTTCGCTAGATGGCACTAAAGAGGTCACCCAGGTTCGGGACAATTGCAAGCAACAATACCAGAGGGACTACAGTACATCCTTTACAGTGTGCATCCAACTAGACAGGAAATGCAGACAAGAAAATCCAGCTGCTTTGGAGGCAGAAGTACAGGCTCTGATCTTCGAGAATTAGTTAGAGTATGATGCTGTCATTGACACGGATGGGTCGGTCGTCCAAGGAATGAGAAGTTCATGGCCTTTACGGCTCAGGTCGGAGGGAAAAGTGTGAAGGAAGAGTCTGGTGCTTTTGCTTTGACCACAAGCAGCCTGACTATGGAAGTCATGGCAGTAAGTAAAGCAATAACATGGCTCGAGACACAGACATTCAATCGGGCATGTGTTCTAATTGACTCAATGAGTATGATCAGGATGATACAGATGGAGTGGGTCCGAAGTGAGTGGCTGCTGTCTCTGGAGAAATCTCGGCTTGCAAAGATTAGTTTCATCTTCATGCTAGGGCATGTGGGTGTACAAGAGAATGAGCAGGCTGGCAGGCTTGCAGGTAGGGCTATTGTGGAAGGCACACGAGCCATGGACCAGGCTGGCAGGCTTGCAGGTAGGGCTACTGTGGAAGGCACACGAGCCATGGACCAGGCAGACATTCTGAATGCTCCAAGAGAATTAAGTCGTTTACGAGAACCAAGCGATGACTGGGAATCTACAACCATGGCCAGGCTGCAAGAACAGCAATGTAAAAGAGGTGTGGCCAAACAAGAAAACTATGCAGTAAGCCAAAGAAGAGTAATAAACCAACACAGAACTGGTGTCGGGAGCCGCTCCACGTTGCGAGATTTACTGAGGAGGAGATCCGAGCACTTATGGACTGTATGGTTCGATGTGCAATGAGGATGATCTGTCGACTAAATAACTGACTAACTTGTATATTGGGATATATATTGGTTTTAATACCGGTCTCAGTGGCCAATGGCTTGCGAACGCGGTTCGTGATCTGGATACCAGACGTTCAAAAGTTAGTCGCGACCGATTGATTGATTGATTGATTGATTTAGGAACCGACATCACAGCATTCGTGACATTCCCATAAGCGCTCCGTCCCCATCCTCAGCAGCCAGTGAAGAGTTCCAACACTAATAGTTCCAGTAGCAATCTGATTATATGTCCGTCTCGCCTTTCCTCTGAGCATCTAGCGTCGGCCAGATCCCCTCATCAGACCTCGCTGTCCGATTTGTGCACCAGACCGTGTCGTGTTGTGTTATAACGTGCTGGTATGGGAGCCGGTCGTTCAGAAAGCAATGGCAAACTACTGAACGTAGAACCTAGCATAGTGCATAACAGCAGCTGGAAAATGCTGGTGGTGACTGCATCGTCCTGCAAGGGATATGCAACATTTTTTAAAAATTGTTTTAAAACCATTGCAGTGTATAGTTAGCCTTATATTATCAATGAAAGACTGTTTTACATGCATGAGCTTGCGTGTGTTGGATTGTTGCTTTCTTAACTAGAAAGTAGATTCCTCTCAGTGTGTGTTTCCTCGACTATATATATATATATATATATATATATATATATATATATATATATATATATATATATATATATATATATATATATATATATTCTTTTTTCTTTCTTTTGAGGAGTGTGCAATGGAGGTTATTAACTCATGCAATGAATGTATTGTTAGAACACTATGGCTTACCAAATGAACAAAATGGAGGTTACTGATTCATGCAATGCATGTATTGTGAGAAGACTATGGCTTACCAAATGAACACAAACAAGGTAGCTAAGATCATACCCCTACTACCTTTTTTGTTCACTAGCTTTGAGCTCAAGTGTAGTCCTTACAGGTATTACTACTTCTTGTCCTCTGGACTGATGTTTGCATGAGGATATGATCTCCCTATTGCCAGTGTCCCTGGCCACCAGGCAACACCCACTACAACTTTTGAGGTGCTTGTAATTTACGTCCCCAAGTCAAGGACGAGAAGTCAACATTTTTGCCAAAGTGACGGGTGTAGGGGTTGAACCCACTACCTTGGCATCAGCATATCGGATTTTTAAGAAGGTGTGCTTTTATCAGTTCGGCCACGCTGACATCCATCTCTCGTTGTTTTTCGGAGATTGAATCGATACGACCTATAATGCGGGTTAGCGTACAGGAATGATAACAGTTATTGCAACACAAGTCGAATACGTCACCAAAATTCAAACAGTGGCATTGCACAATATTTACAACGCCTTTTGAAGATGCATCAATAATTGATGGTTAGTTACATATCCTTTACAGGACGGGCAGTAACCTCCAGCATTTTTTGGTTGTTTGTGATTCCTGAGTAAGTTTACGTTCAGTAGTTTGCTTTTGCTTGATTAATAACTGAATTATTATTGACAATCATATGGAAATCCAACAACTGTATGTAAAGAAACGTCTTTTGTTTCACGTTTCGTGTTTAACGTTTTTTAACGTTTAGTTTTTAACAGTGTTGGTTGTCCCATATTTCCCCGTTCTTGTTTTGACCTCAGTAAAAGTGATTTCTCGAATATTAGTTATTTATAATATGTTTTTCTTCAAGCTACATTTCAAAAAATGAAACATATGTTATACAAAAGTCACTGTCATTGAAAGTCTGCAAGAGAGTTCTGATATGTTATACATAACTTATCTTATTTACGTCAGCGAATTACGGTACGTGAAAGCAAATTAAGAAAAGCTTGGAAGTAACGGAGATGTGGCTCCTGAGACGAGTGTTTTGAATATCTTGAATGGCCAGAGTAGCTAACAACGATTGCGTGGATGAAGCTAATGAAACTAGAACATTACATACAACTACAAGAAAGAGACAAACATCACGCTTTCGTCATACGATGACAAGAGGGGCGTTGGAAGACATCCCAACTACCGGAAAGATTAATGGTTGAAGAGGGAATAGAAGATCGACAGAAAGGATGCTAGATGGACAGAGACGATGAAATGGATGGATATCATCAGCCGACTGATCTAAAGCACCAGGCATTGATCTCTGTGAACAGACATGACCGCCTATGCCAGCTGGCAAGGTACATAATGATGATCTTTAAGAACTTCTCTTGCTCTGTATTTTAGTTGTAATCCTCCTTCATCCCATTCTAATCTAGATTGTGTATATCGTGGCTATTTGGCTGGAGTATGTTGTCAAGCACCCCAAGCAAATAGTCAAGCATTACTGAAAGTAGGCCATATTCAAGTCAGTTCACAGGCGGCGGGCTTAATCATGGCGCATTATAAGATAGGCTGAGCAAATCTGAAGTTCTATTGCCATTCTTTCAACCAATTTTTGGTCTTAACTAAGTCAACAAAGTCAGCTGTCTTATCGTGCACCAATACCCCACCCAAAGGTGCAGATCCAGCCAACTTCTTCGCCTGCTCATTTCTCAACACACCAGCATGCCCTAGAGAAATGGTCCATCGGATGCTCCCTATTTTAGATTTTAAATAAATTATTTTGATGCGGGGTACTCGAAGCATACCGGCCTTCGCCTTTCTCAAAATGCTCTGTGGGTCCATTGCAACAACAACACGAGTGTGTTATTTACCCACCAGCCAGCGCAACGCTGCAGTGACTACTTCCACTTTTATTCTCAGACAAGATGATGTTGGTTCATTCTTTATCTGGCTTTGCCCCACTACTCTTTTTCTGGGGAATTCCATTTCTAGTGCCAGACTTGTACACGCAACTGATCTCTGAATGCGCAGTGGGAAAGGATAATTTTACATCGCAATCACCGTTAGATGTTACGTTGGTACTTGGTGGATATATCAGTCTTTACACCAAACCCATTCCGTTGCATGCATGCCTTTTCTGGGACTCAAACTACTATACCGCCAGTTCATCGGTTTTAAGACTTAAACGTCACATTATCCCAGAGGATTAACATTAAATCAAGTATCAATATGGAGTATTGTCATACATATCCACCAATAAAAAGCTGTCAACTACAGTGGAAAATTGACTGTTGAAGAGCTACATGAAACCTACACTGGTATATACGCGTGGAGCATGGACAATAAACAGCCAATATGAGGGACATCTAATGGCAGTGGACATGTGGTTTCGAAGGAACATGTATTTAAACATCATGCAGTATTACCAAGTCAATGTGAATTCATGAATATATAAGATATTCACCTAACAATATAAACAGGTAGTGGATTCTGACGTATAAAAATAGGATTAAGAATAACCCATAATGAAAGGATACTCCTTTCATAAGAGGGGGCAGCGGAGAATGTCAGAATCTCACTCGCCCGCGCCTGGAAGGCGACGAACAAGGACGAATGTGAACTCAACTAGCAGAAACTGCGCAGTGGCCAATGGTCAGCGTGGCGCACGAAGCACACGAGAACCCAAAGCCGGGCCAACACGATACCTTGGCTGGGAGCTCAGACTGCGGACGACTATGAGACTGGACTGACGTGGGAGAAAGTGGCTTGTATTTAATGTAATATTCCATGCTTGATGTACGAAAGCTTGTATGCTATGTGGAGACTGAAAGTCTGCTATTGTATGCATTGATGATCTTGTAGATTTGTACATTCGTAATTGTAAATGAGAATGGCGCTAGTTGTAAGCGCTACATTATCTGAAGAATGTGATTAAATTGTTTTCAGTTATGTTACGCGTGTGTTTCGTACATTCATTCGTAGTGTATGATTGTGTTTCACCCCCTGTCAGAAAACACGAGCCATTGTTAAGTTAGAAGTAAGATCCTGACAACATCTTCCATCTGAGTTTATAAATGTCCCTAGGTATCTAAAAGTATCCACTTGGTTAAGAATTTTTCCTTCTATTTCTATGTCACAATTTGCTGTCACTATTTTCTTTGAAACCACCATTGTTACTGTTTTCCTGATATTCAAGGAGAGTCTTTTCCTTGCACTCTCTGTTACTACAGTGTCCAACAATTGTTGTAGGTCTGTTGATTTATCTGCCACCAATACTGTGTCATCTGCATAGCGTATATTATTTATATTATAACCTCCAACTAGTATTCCTGGCATCTCTTTTATCTCTCTTATTATTACTTCACTATAAAGGGATAATAGATCTGGTGACAAGACACATCCCTGTCGTACTCCTAGCTGTATGTGCTCGTAACTACCCTCTTTATTTCCATTTTTAATTGCTGCTACTTGGTTCCAGTAAATATTCTTTATTATTCTTAAATCTTTCCCATCAATGTTGATATCTTCCAACATTTTAATCAGTTCATCATGTTTTACTTTATCAAATGCCTTAGTATAATCTGTGAAGCATAAATATAGGTATTTATGTTTCTCTATTGACCTTTCTATTAGTGTCCGTAATGTATATATTGCATTGTTTGTTCCTTTTCCCTCCACAAATCCATACTGTTCTTCACTAATTTCCATTTTTATTTTCTTTCTGGTTCTTCTCATTATGATTCTGAGCAGAAGCTTAGTGATATGGTTTATGAGGTTAATTGTACGAAAATCTTCACATTCAATTGCTCCTGGTCTTTTTGGTATAGCTATAAATACAGATTTCAGCATATCACTGGGTAAATATCCACTGAAGTAAATATCATTTAATATTTTGGTTAATATATCTACTCCAAATTCTCCCAATACTTCTAATTCTCCTATTATGATTTCATCTGGTCCAGCTGTTTTTCCTTTCTTCATACGTTTTATAGCGTCAGCGACTTCTTCTTTTAGAATAGGTGGACTTTCTAAGTTACTTTCTTCAGTTAATTCTTCCCTTTTCCCATCATATAATTCTCTAATATACTCATTCCACCTCTTCATTATAGCCCCCTCCTCCAATAATATCTTTCCTGTTTTTGATTTCATACACCCTGTATTTATTCTTATTTTTCTTCCCGTGAGCTCACTGATTTGTCTGTGCATATTTTTGTATCTTTAATGGCATTTAATTAAATTTTTTTGCACTTCTCATTTAGCCAACTTTCTTTTGCCTTCCAACATTTATCTTTTATTTCTTTATTTGTCATAGCGTATTCTTGTTTGTCATTTTACTCTGTTTTCTTTTGTCCATCAGCATTAAGATTTCTTCATTCATCCATTCTTTCTTAGCTATTTGTCTTCCCTTCGGTTATATTTATTTGCTAGTTTGATGAATGGAGTCCCTTAACATTTCCCATTGTTCATTTATACACTGTATTTTAGTAATTGCATTGTACCTATTTTTCACAGTCACTATGTATTGTTCTTGAATTTCTTTATCTACTTTCAGAACCTCTTTATTAAGTCTCATGTTCCTAACCATTTTTTCCCTCTCTTTAATCTTACTTTTATTTGTCCACATAGTGGTACATGATCACTATTACAGTCAGCACCAGGCATTGTTTTTACATTGATTAGAGCATTTCTAAATCTTTTATTAATTAGTATGTAGTCAGTTTGGTTGCGTGTTTTCTGATCAGGGCTTTTCCATGTGTATAGTCGTCTTTTATGGTGTTTAAACCAAGTGTTTCCAATTATCATATCATTGATATTTGCCCATTCTTTTAGCTTTTCCCCTCTTACATTTCTTGTACCTAAACCATAATTCCCCACTACATCCTCCATTTTCCCCTTTCCTACTTTTGCATTAAAATCTCCAAGTATTATTTTTATTACCTGTGATCCAATTTGAGCCATCGTCATTTCTATTTCATCGTAAAAGTGTTGTATTTCTTCATCACTACTGCTTGTTGTTGGTGCATATACTTGTATAATATTTATATCTATTGGTTTGCCTTTGATTTTGACCAAAACAACATCTCTCTGAAATACACCAGTATCCATTAAGTGACATGGCTGTTTTTTTCATCAAGTATTATTCCTACACCTTTTTCATGTGTATCCCCTCCAGAATAAATTATTGTGTGGTTGTCAGTTATAATTTTCCCCGATCCCTTCCATCTCATCTCACTAACGCCTAGTATATTCATTTTCATGCTATCCATTTCTCTTAGAACATTGTTCAACTTTCCTAGCTCATTTAATGTCCTAACATTCCATGTTCCTACCCTAAATTTATTTATTTTATTTATGATATTGCCATCAGTAGCTGGATGACGGTCTGGTGTCACCTATGGTTCATGACTGTCCCTACCGGACGAGGATGTCCTAAGACAGCCATTAACGTCGTTCACTAACTCTGATATATGATTTGCCATGCAGTCTTGGGAAGATAATGTGGTGGTTTCCCCTTGCCTTCCACATCCACATGGTGGTCTTTTACCTCTACCTTTGACAGCCATTTCCGACTGTCAGGACAAGTGAGTGCCCTGTTCTGCTCAGCTGCAGAGTTGTCCACTTATTCCGGTGGATACTCGGTCCCCAGAGCTGTGTTAGCCACACCGTGGTGTGTTTCCCATCCTCTACTGCGGGGAGGTGCAGTTGGGATTTTCCCTTCATAAAGTTATGGTCTGTGACCAAAACTCTCCAGTACTTTTTAGAGAAATGCTAGACACATGAAACAATGAAATTTTTGCTGAAATGTAAAAAACAACAAAATTCTAGAAAACACATTCTCTCAGCACATTGTCTCTAGATGACAGATGTTGAATAAATTCAAAAACAAAAAAGCACATTCTGTCAGAAAGTTGTCACTAGAGGACAAATGCCCACTAAATCCTTTTTTTTTTTTACCCCCAAAAAACATTCTCCCAGAAAGTTGTAACTTGAAGGGAAAAATCTTCACCTACTTCTAAAACAAAATTAATATTTCCAGACGATTGACACTAGAGGGCAAATGTCCCTTAAATTCTAGCTTTCAAAAAAAGCATTTTACCCGCAAGCTGTCACTAAAAAGAACATTAATTATAAAACACAATGCCAGAAAGTTGTCACTTGAGGGCAAAAGTCCACTAAACTCTAAACCAAAACACACTGCCAGCACGTAATCACTAGAAGGCAAATGTCCACTAAATTCTGAAATAATACAAATTCTGTCAGCTAGTTGTTACTAGAGGGCACATTTCTACTAAATTCTAAAACAAACAAGCCAGTTTTGTAAGCAAGTTTTCACTACAGGGCAAATGTTCACTAAATTCTAAAATAAAAATAAAAAATAACCAAATAAATCAAAAAAAATTCTGCCTGTAAGTTGTTAGTGGCAAAATGTCAACTAAATTTTTCTTAAAACACACATGTTGAAAACAAGCTATCATTAGCGAACAAACACCACTAAATTCTATTAAAACACTTATATTCTCTGAGAAAGTTGTCACTATGTCAAAGATCTGGATAAGAGTTTACAGAGTTAAGAATATAAGAAATAGAGCTAAGACAGAGACCATTAGAGAACACCAGACAGTAGAGACACAAGCGCTATAAATAGCTTTACAACAGGACACACTTGTGTCAACCAAGAGGGCATTGAGTGTAAGTGAGCGAGGGTTTCCCAAGACACTAGGAAACTCGCCTCGACGAGTAACCATGGAGTACAGGTTACACTAGTTAACTGACCAGCGTGCTGGGACACCACGCACGCAAGACTCGCCAGCGCACGGAGGATTCAACGTCCGTGTTTGAACACGCAACTAGAAGCGTGGTACAGACTGCGACTGAGACGGCTAGAGAGTAGACGTGTTCCTTATGAATACTATAGGTTTATAGACAATAGTGATTGTTAGGCTTTAGATTCCATTCAGTGATTAATAGTATCATTATCACCTCTTCATTGCATCTGTGTAACGTCTATGATGTTTATTGTCAATGAAGTATTCCGCTCGCGGAGCTTGTTTGTAATCAGCTCTAAATAAATTGTACCCTTTTGCAAATGACACGAGTTATTATTTCGTGTAGTGCAAAAGTAAGGGAGTCCTGAAATACCTGTCGCAAGTAAGTCGCTGACAGGCAGGACCCCATTTGGTGTCAGAAGTCCCTGAACCAACGTCAACATCACCATTTGACATTAATTTGTGTTAAAAGTACCTAAAACTAACGTGAATTATTTACCATACAATGTCAGAAATAATTTTGTTGTGTGAGTGAACGTTAGTGATCAACGCCATTACTACTTGATACTTAATATGTTACCATTTGTGGAGCCTGAACCACAATGAAGAAAGATTAATTTACAAGTTGTGTTATTCTACGAAAATTAATAGGAAATGTGTATGAATTTGTGGTAATGAAAATGTATACAAATATGTATTTAAATTGTCAAGCAAACCATCGTGTACATTTTATTTTCTGTGATACAGCCATTAATGTCACCATTCATCACATTCATTTAGATAGTTGTGCAAAATAAGTTCTTGTTGCACAAAGAAGGTAAATTAGCTACTGAACGGAAGCCATAGAAAGTAGTTATACCAAACAAAATAGAAAGTGAAGACAAGACAACATTGACATTCATATGACGAATCATCTTACAATCATGACGATCATTTATACTATCATAACATTCATTCATTAACATCATTTATCATTATCTAGATCACATTTATGATTCATCAGCCGCATGAAATATGAACATGTATTTATATCATATGCATGTTTCTAAAGTATTGATGCTCTACTAAACAGAAGCATCCGTTCTGTTGTCAAGTCGATCATTTTTGTGTCCGGAAGACAGCGGTGGAACATCCCAAGGGCCGTATTGTCCGACAAATTAGATGAGTATATTTTTGAATTATTTTGATATTCACTATGTTAACCATGCATCTTTATTTTCAGTGAGAATGTAAATAACTAACACATAACTATAAACCTTTGTGTAAAACTACAGTGATATCATTGTGAAATAACATAAAGCCACAAAATGTCATCATTAAGTGACTGCATCCAGGCGGGCAAAGAACTAGGCCATACTGGAGAGAAATTCGAGAAATGGGCTGATCAAAAATACAAAGAAGAAATAGCTCGACAGAAGGAAGAAACAGGGAGAAAAACTGCTCTACGGAGAGAAGAAACAGCTCGACAGAGAGAAGAAACAGAGAGAAAAGCTGCTCTAGAGAGAGACGAAAGAGCATTGGAAAGGCAACATCAAAAAAAGATGAAATAAGTAGAAGAAGCCATTAAATTAATGATGAAAGAAATGGAGATAGATTCAAATATCCAGATAGCCTTTAGTAAACAAAAGAGCCAGGAAGAACAAAATAAATTTAGTAAATATAAAGGCCTGATCAAACCATATAGCGTAGGCGATTCAATCTCAGCATTGACTGAGAATATAGAGTTCCAACATAAGACTCAGCAAATACCATTGGAAGATAGGACAATGATCTACATGAGAAATCTCAGTGGGGAGCCATTAAAGGTTATAGAATCAATACCTACAGAACTAAGGAGTAATTATCAGTACATCCACGATAGGATTATGCAGCATTTCCTTCTTGATGCTACGGGGTATCAAATTCAATTTTCCCAAATAAAACCAAAGCCAACTGAAACCTTTCTAGATTACATCTCTAACGTCCAAAGTAAATTCAATAAATGGATGAAGGCAGCGAAAGTGGGGGAAAACTTTGATAAATTACAAGATCTAATAGTAATTGATAAAGTTATATCCACAGTTCCTACCCCTTTTGCCAAGTTCCTCCAACAGGCAGACATTGAATCCATTGAACAACTAGAAAAACGGGATTCAGCGTATTTTTATTCTAATCGTGACATATTTAAGACCACCATACATGATACAGAGATCACTGCTTTTGTTAAGAACGTACCTAGTAGCTCTTATAATCAGAAAGAGTATCATAAGAAAGACAAACCTTACCAGAAGCCACCACAATGTGGATATTGTAAATTATTTCATCCTAGCTACTCTATGTGCGACAAGAACCGGCATATCCTTCCCACTTAGAAACCATAATAAAGAAGCAAGAAAGTAGACGAATTCATTTAAACGTGCTGTGAAATGCTACTTTTGTTCTAGCTATGGCCATTATAGCTCCAAGTGCCTTGGTAGGCAACGAATGAAGGCAAATAATGCTGTGCTCATCGATACGTCATCTGACGATGATAGTGTAATTGACTCTGAACTTGTAAATGTATTACCAGAGAGTGAATGTGAAAGTGTGGCAGTAGTTACTGATATATTAGACTTTAAGAGATGTCAAACATGTCACCAGTTTCATGCGGATGGAAAATTGAAATGTGGTCACGTTATACCATGTTCCAACGATGATGCTAATGCAGCTATTGCCTCCAGAGGTAAACTGAAGTTCTACGATGCACTGGTCAATGATCAACCATGCCATTGTGTACTGGATAGCGGCAGCACTTTACTTGGTGTAAGAAAAGAGCTGGTTAGACCAGAAGATTACACGGGTGAATTTGTCAAATGCCGTACTTTCTCTGGAACCATTGAGAAATACCCACTGGCAAAAGCGCATATTAATACCCCGTTCCTTACCGGCACATTTACTTGCGCAATCCTGCAAGATCCCTGCACGGATCTTATTTTAGGCTGTTTAGCTTCATTAAAGCAATGTACTAACGACAACATATTAGCCTGGAAACAAACAAACATGGCTAATGCTGTAACAAGGTCAGATACTCAAACACACTATACTGACCTACAAAATGAGATGTTACAGCTGTTAACACCCAGCAGTGCCAATAACAACACTACTCGACAAGAATTTATCGAGGCACAACGCACCGATCATACTATCGCACATTATTTTAAATTGTTAGGTGAGCGAGCGAAAGTAACTAAAAATGCATCTTGGTATTTTAGAATACACAACGGAATTCTCATGCGTTATTACACAAATAATAACCATGAAATTCAGCAGACGGTGTTACCTGTAACATACCGACAAAATGTGCTAAAGATCGCACATGAGTCACCGTTTGCTGGACATTTGGCCTATGACAAAACCAGAGCCAGAATTTTGTCACACTTCTACTGGCCTAAATTCTGTACTGATATAAACTTTTTCTGTCATTCACGTTCATGTATCGACATATTGTAAGAAATGGAAAGCATGTGACGGGCGAAGTTCAACGGTCATTATTAGCATCTAGACCATTTGAGTGTGTAGCGGTCGATATTGTTGGACCCCTAAATCAGGTGTCGAGCAAAGGAAACCGATTCATACTTACTCTCGTGGATCTATGTACCAGGTGGATCGAAGCTATTCCACTAAAATACATCACCTCTAAAGATGTGGCAAATGTATTTTTGCACTTATTTTGTCGTTTTGGCTTTCCACAAACTATTCTATCAGATCGTGGAACGCAGTTTATTTCGGCTGCTACGCAAGCCTTAACAACATTGTTAGGAATAGAACAGCATTTCTGTACCCCGTACCACCCAATGAGCAACGGGATCATAGAAAAAAATTAACGGGGATCTCAAACACATGCTGGCGAAAGTAACAGCAGAAAACCCATCTGATTTTGACACGCTATTGCCAGCAGTGCTATTTGCCCATCGAGAAATTCCGCACTCGAGTACGGGTTTCTCACCTTTTGAATTAGTGTATGGGGCGAACCCTCGAGGACCCCTAACAATTTACCATCAGCTAATCACTAGCTTACCAGAAAACCCAACATCAGTAACACCGTATGAGATGGTAACAGAGACACGCGATAGAATAATGAAAGCGTGTATAATAGCCAAATCATATTTGGAGAGGAAAGGACAGATGTA
This sequence comes from Cepaea hortensis, assembly GCA_963921405.1. Classification (NCBI taxonomy): domain Eukaryota; kingdom Metazoa; phylum Mollusca; class Gastropoda; order Stylommatophora; family Helicidae; genus Cepaea; species Cepaea hortensis. Next base: position 447,122,891 of record OY992876.1, on the reverse strand, counting down.
CCGCGACTATGCAAATAAGGGTGCTAAAACAAGACACCTTGAACCTAATCAGAAGGTTCTGCTTTTACTACCAGATAAACGTAATTTGTTATTAACATCTTGCAAGGGCCATTCAACGTTGAACGGAAAATATCAGATGTCGATTATGAAATATCGTTAAAGGGAAAATTAAAGATATTTCATATCAACATGCTGAAACCATACTTCTCACGACAAAAACTACCGACAGACGAACAAGATGCACCCACACCAATTAATCGGACGACAGACGTACACAACACAACTACACTAGGTAGGGCGACACAGGACAACGACATCGTAAACACACTTAGCCAGGTAACAGCACACACAGCTAGTACAACAACAGTACTGAACGAGACAGATGACGACGGAATAGAATTACCAGTCCCTACAGTAGACACGACTGGGACCATCGAGAGCATGCGGATAGAAACCAAATTTACAGACAAGCAACGACGACAGATGATAGAATTAGTGACGGAGTACAAAGACATTTTTTCCAACATCCCAGGAAAGACAGACAGAATAGAGCACTCCATTATTCTGACTGATAACACCCCAATCAAGTGTCGACCTTATTCCATCCCACTAAATTATAGGGCTAATCTCGACAAAGAATTACTATCTCTTGAGTCGAGTGGAATAATTCAGAAATCTCAGTCAGAATATTCTTTCCCTATCGTCCTTGTCGCCAAAAAGGACTCAACAATTCGACTCTGTGTCGATTATCGACGTTTAAACAGAGTGACCAAAATTGATGCTGAGCCAATCCCAGCATGCGAGGATTTGATCCTTGATATGTCTACATCTCGCATCTTTTCCAAACTCGACCTCACGAAAGGATATTGGCAGGTCCCGATGCAAGAAAATTTAATTCCTTTAACAGCTTTTTTCACACCTTTAGGTCTCTATGAGTGGCGATTTCTTCCTTTTGGCCTTCGTAATGCTCCAGCCACTTTTGTCCGTCTAACTAGGAATCTTCTCCACGGGGTAACAAATACTTCTACATACATAGATGACATATGTATCCATACTGTAGACTGGACATCACACCTACAGAAACTGCGACATGTCTTCGATAGGTTGCGAATGTTCGGGCTTACAGTCAAACCAACTAAAGTAGAGTTGGGCATGGAAGAAATTGACTTCCTAGGCCATACCATCTGCAGGGGCCAACTCAGAACAGATGAAAAAATTGTGACAAAGATTCTCAATTTGACTATGCCAACGACCAAGAAACAGGTCCGAAGTCTACTTGGTCTTGTTAATTATTATAGTAAATTTATTCCCAATCTGGCGGAAATCACCAGTGTTTTTTCCAATATTTTGAAAGCTTCGTCAAAATTGAATGTTCAAGATGCACGGTTAATTAGTGCTTTATCAAAATTGAAGTATTTATTCAGCGTTCCACCTATTTTGCGTTTGCCTAACCAAAATCTTACCTATTTTTTACGTACAGAAGCAAGTGCTATTCTCCATATCGGGAGTCCTAGGCCAGTTTTACGAAGGGAAGTTCCACCCAGTAATTTACGTAAGCCGTAAGATCAGCCCCGCTGAATCGAGATACTCAGCATCCGAATTGGAGGGCCTTAGCGTAATCTATTGTGTTAGAAAACTTCATAGGTTTCTGGCAGGAACACAGTTTGTGATCGAAACCGACAATTCTCCGCTTTCTGTGATGCAGTCTGGCATTCCCCAGAACAATAGGGTCTACAGATGGGCCTTGATACTGCAGAACTATGCCTTTACCATCCAGCATTTGAAGGGGAGTTTGAACTCCTTGGCAGACACCCTGAGTCGACCGTCAAACATTCAAATACCTGAGGTACAGGAAGAGATCGACCAGAGATCACCAGAAACAGTGACACTGTAATTGCTAATTAGATCAGTGCCGTATGTGGTGAAAAAGTTAAACTGCAAGTGCGTTATAATCGCCAAGCGTTTAAACTGTATAAGAGTAACATTGTCATTATGAGTGAAACAAATAGACGCGTAAGTAGTATGTCTACATCGCTAACACATATATAAGCCATATTTACATCGAATTGTTAGATGTGAACCTACATAGATTAGTAGGCAACTGTATATATAAACACTATCCAGGAAGGAGAGCATATAAGACTTTGTCTAAATGAACTATGTTATGAAAATAGTCTACAAAGAACAGTGCTCCATCATCACACCCGAAAGGACGACATTAGTTAGTGTAATTATATATAAAAGTAATTGTGATATGTATATAACAGTGGTTTATAAACAGTACGCATAACTTCATTTTTGTATTAATAATTGAATTGCAAAATGTTCAAGTACATATATAACTTTATTTAGGTCATTTGATAGTTATAAATCACCTACGTTTAGTTAAGAACCCATTTAAGTTAACACATATATTAGAAATGCAATTACTAGATATTACTTTACCTTATCACCGCATAAACATAATCATTTATAAATTCATTTATTTAAAATATCATTTCTAAACTAACCCAACCATTTAGGAATTAACATAATTTCATGTACTAATAACACTTGAAGGTAACTAACCCATTTTGCTTAAATGTAATTAATTAGTTAGATTATTTCCCTTAGGATAAATTTAGAACAGCACACCAAATTACATCAGTTAGTTACATTAGTTAGTATTACAGGATCGATAACAAACCATTCTCACAAACTTGTATATTTGGTATAGGCAGGACCCCATTTTGCATAGGCACGACACGTGCAAAGAAACGGCACAGTCATTTGGCGTGAAAACTTGTACAATTCAGCCAATCATTTAGTGTAAATATGTAATGCTCATTAACTTGATATTATGAACCATATTTTAATGACGAATGAATGTTTTAACATAACGATGGTATGAAAGTGAATGAAAGATGTGTACAGGAGAGGAGAGAATGAATAGAGTAGTAAACATTGAGAGAGAGAGAGAGAGAGAGAGAGAGAGAGAGAGAGAGAGAGAGAGAGAGAGAGAGAGAGAGAGAGAGAGAGAGAGAGAGAGAGAGGTAGCGGAATTTATTTTTGTTCACCGGTTAAAGCGTCTTGTTGTGACTTGTCTGTGTCAATCTGTGTAGCCAGTGTGTTGTCAAGTTTTGTGTGTGTTACTGCAATACTGTAACAGAGTTAGGAATAGGAAGAAGGGGCAACGAGGTGTGCATAGTCAATAGGGAAGTAGGGCACGGTCAAGCACCATAATATGGGGTAGTTAGGGTGGCTCGTCCTATGACGAGCATCGTAGAAACAAGGTCAGTTGTGAACTACCCATCCTTCGATATGGAGGTATGATTTAGCTGAGTGACTTCTGGCTTGATTGAAGGTTTGTTGATTATGAATAAATTAATATGAAACCAAAACTGTCTTGGAGTTATTGCCAGTTCATCGTCACTTCGCTGTACTATTACAGTACAGAAATGTTGCCCAGACCAGGATGAACAACTTCAATTGTCGCGGTACATAGCGGAGGTACTGGGCCACTATATTTGATACAGCCACTACTTCATACTGCGCTTGTTCGGAAAATGCGGTGCCTTTGACACTGGCACGTTATCAAACCTCTGCTGAACAGATTTCAAGAAGTTTCTACAAGAATCTGTATGCGGTTGTGAAGCCCGCTTTGCTGATTCAGTTCCACTGTCTTTATGCGGTTGTGAAGCCCGCTTCGCTGAGTCAGCTCTCGGTCGTTTTCGAGCCTTACTGGTGGTAAAGCCCAGTCCGCTCTCAGATCGTTTTCGAGCTTTACTGGTGTGTGAGAGCCGCTATCGCTGTCAAGTCCTCGCCGGGCACTGTGGCATTGTTGTTCGAGCGGTTTGCTAACGGGATTGATTTCGGCGGACGACATGGAGATACCTACTTCTGATCGTACCTTCCACTGTTGCAGGGACTTCAAAGACTTCTGCATTCCGCTATACATAGTAAGTAGACTGAATCGTTGTCACACAGCCTGCTCGTTACCATAGCCGTTGCCTGAACTTTTATCATTTTCAAGAGGCTTACCATAGGCATAGCCGTTGCCTGAACTTTATCATTTTCAAGAGGCTTGTTATAGCCGCCGCTTTACATTTTTTACCTGCATTGTCGGTTGTTTCAACGGGCTACCAGGGCCGCTGCCATACAATGTTGTTTCAGGGAACTGACCAAGGCTGCTCTGTGATCGCAGTCTGATCGTGGTGAGGCCTACTGTCGAGCAAAGCTGCTCTCTGATCGATGTCTGATCGTGTGAAGCCTGAAGTCGGGAAGTGCTGCTCTTTGAACGCAGTCAATTGTTCCAGGCCTTGTCAGAAACCGCAGTCCTTGGGCGTCACTATGCTGGAAACCAAGATGCCTGCCTGCCTTGAGGTTGCTGTATTATCGGGGCTGTTAACTTAGCCGTTACCTTGAGGTCATCGTGTCGTTGGAATGACCTTGGCTGCCGCCTGAAGTGAGGTCACTGCTGGACTTATTTGAGCTGTGAGGTCGTCGTATCGCTGGATTTTCTTTCTCCATCATGCCTCTCTGCCCAGTGTGTGATATGGAATGACACTGATTTGGGAACGTTTTTGCTCGAGCATCCTGAGAGATCCTGGAAGTCATTGCCTGTCCGTTTGAAGTTTGTAGAACCGAAGGACAATGTTGGCTGAGTAAGCGAAGTTTAATTTAAATTAGTTAAGGAGTAGGCATATGTGTATAATTATTTGTTTTAAGATAGAATTGAAGAATTGAAAACCTGATGCATTTTTTAAAAAAAGATTTGGCTTTGAGTAACCTTTTGCAGAGTATGTGCTAGCGATAGGAAAGCTGCCTACGTATTGAAAACAACAAGGCTTTATATCATAAAGGCGTGGTGAGCCACTATGGAAGTCTTTTATAGGAAGTTAGGACGTGTGACAGAGTTGATGGATGGCTTAAAAATGGACGTAGATAGAATTTCGTCTATGATAGAATTGATAAAGAGGCAGACGCCTGAACGAACGGAGCACGAGACAGGTAGGAGATATTATGGTATAGACAAGCCCAATAGATGGCAGCCGGTCAATATGAATGATAACCGGTGTGGTTACAATTCTAAAGTTGTCAACCATATACATATGAAAGCAGATAAGAGTGAGACACAGAGACATATAGGAATTAGTAATGGTCAGAAAAGGAAACAGTGGTCTTGGCCTTCAAAGAGTGAAAACGCAAAAGCCTTGCGAGAGAACTGGTTTCAGATCAGACAGTTGCGATATTCGGTAGCAAAGTTGAATAACAGAGAAAGAAACATAGAAAAGATTTTGGATAGTCAGGAGGTATCTTCAGTCTTTTGTGTCAAACAAGAAAGAGAGACACAGACGCAACCAGACAGTAATGTGGAAAAGAGTACTCAGACGTCGATTGATAAAGTGACAAAGAGTGGTACAGTGGTTGAACAACCCAAAACAGAAGACAGGCAGACAAGTACCAAAGATGTTAAAAGACAGTTGTTGAGGAAAAGTATTAGGGAAAGGAATAGTATGATTGTTAATAGAGGTACTGCTATGTCAAGTTCCTCAGGTATAGACATTAAATTAATCCCTAAATGGTGTAGAAATATTAGGTGTGAGAGTTCAGGTTACTGAGAAGATATTTCTACCGCCGCATATTATAGTAAATACCGTGAGGCTGAAACAACTATAGATACTGATGATTCGGAGAATGAGAGAATTGCACTACGAGCAGATCCTGAATCGAAGTGTGATGTTCCCTCATACGGTGTGGTTGCTAGTAGACAGACAGATAAAATTTTAGTTGGTGACTCTTTAGAACTAGATACCAGTTTATATGACAGGAAAGTAGGGAAGGCTAAGAGACGAATACCAAGAGAGAGAGAGAAAGATACTTCCAAAAAGAAAGATGTTTGCCTAGTAGAAAGTGGAACACAAAAACAGCAAACAGCTGAAGCCTCGCTGGAAAAAGCTAGAAGTCTCATGAAATCGGTAAGACCATGGTTGTATTTAAATAACCGATACGAGCAGATTTGAGCATTTTGTAACTGAGCTTGGGGTAATTCAAGTTTGATGAGGCTCAAATTTCGACTAAAATGTGCTGTTGCTGTGGAAAATGGTGGAGAATCATTGCAAGTGATGTGTGACGTCGAGAACTGATGTAGTATTGTCTTGTATTACATAGGTTATTTTGAGATATAAAGTGGTCATAGAATAGTGATGACGATTGGGTAATGCGGATGTCATAGCGCGAAGAACTATTATGAACTGGTGAGGAGGTTAAGATAAAGTGAGTGGTGAGTAGTTGACCGTCAGAGTAGTTTGACGTTGAGAATTAAGTAGGACGGAGAATAGTGGCATTATGATGATTGAGAATGAAGTAAGAAAGTAGTTGAATTTTGAAAGTCCTGTTGAGTAATTCGTCAGCTTATGCGTTGTCCGTACGTGAGTATAATTGTAGACAAACAGGTGTTCGTCGCGATGAGTGAAGTAGGAGTGAGGTTTTGAGATGCCGTCTAAGTGGAGTACATGGATAAAATGTTGTCAAGCGATTGCTAATAGTTGCGCGTTTGATATATCTTGTGTCAATATGTGTGGAGGAGATCGACACGCTTAGACTGTGGTGAGTGATTGCTAGAATGTTGAATTGGCGTCTAAATTGTATTTTTTTTTGTCAAGTAATAGTATGGACACGTCAGATTGTCGCGATGCGAGAGTAGTCGTGAGAGGAGAGCGAGGTTGTGTATCACTGTCTAAGTAAACATAAAATACGAATACCGTGTGAATATGCGAAGAGTGGCTGATAAGTGACGTTGATAAAACGTGGAACATAGAATATGCGAAAATTGAGAGGTAGAAAGAACATGATTAGAGAATTGTGATGTCTTTTCGTTAGAATATCTGACGTTAGACAGAGTTAATGCAAGTTGTATGGCAGGCTGACGGAAAGAGAGTTAACATTCTGAATGACGTTTCATAAAACATGTTTAGTATTGTTGACAGGGACATGTCGAAGCATGAATGCCTAATACTGAGAAATGAGAAAAGTGAGGTCTGTTGTCAGTTGTATGTGGTGTGGTTTGCTGTTTCTGAAAGAATCCCGATAAATAGGAAGAGGAGTGAAAGATAGTGAGGTAAACAAGATTAGTTAAATGAATGTTGGAGAACGTGTTCCGATAAGTGTGACTAGTATCATCGCGGTGCAAGAACGCTAGGAGAGACTTGAGGATAGCTTAGAGTTGTTGTGGTGAGATGTTAGAAAGTACTGATGCAGGAGAATGAAATATTACTTGCGTCGGGTAGACGAGAAACTTAAAAGTAGAATTAGTTGTTGGTACAGTAGATAGATGTATTGGTGAGAGGTCTATAGTAAATAGACAACGTTTTGTTGGATGTAGCAGGGTGGAGATACCGTAGTTAACGGTAATGATTAAAAAGTTGTAGTAATCCTTTGTACAAATCCAAGGGAAACAACTAGTGTGCCGAGCCACAGGTTCTATTAGTAGATAGATGACTGCTGGTACATTGAGGTAACATTGAGATAGTCGCCACACTGGTATTAGGTGAAGTGATTTGACCTGTAGTTTACAGCGGAATTAGTTTTGTAAAGAAGGAAATATTAAGAGGGGAGATAATCAATGATTGACTTCCAGAAAAAGTACAGTCATTTGAATTTTTAATGACTTTTGTTGAGAGAACAGATATTGTTCTAAGTTAAGAATTGGTCTTAAGGTAACAGATATATATATATATATATATATATATATATATATATATATATATATATATATATATATATATATATATATATATATATATATATTGGGGTAAATGCTTAGCATTGAGTTGTTTTGTTTTATCTGTTATAAGAATAACGGAATAGACATGACTTGTGGGAATAGATATGTATTTCATTGGTTAGTATAAGAGACCAATACTGATTGAATATGTATAGTATGTTATATTATATTTGCTTGATTTGGTCATGTAAAATGATTGTTACTATTTGATTTTAGAATAGGATTATTGTGTTTTTAGTCTTTTGCGTACAAACTACTGGTCCGTAAAAGAGACCAGTAGTGTTAGGTAACACTAGATATTTTCTTCAAATTTAAATTGATGCATCTTTTATTGTTGGGGATAAACAGTTCAAAACCTGGGGGGTATGACATCCTGTTGTTTTATTTTGGTTGACTCATATTTTAACTTGAATTGTCTTGTATGTTGAATAGTAATTACACTGTTTATAAATATGTTAGAAATTAGTTAAGTTAAGTTTAATTTACAAACAGTTATGGTTTTGTCTAGAATAAAGGCAATACATGGGGCTTTATTTAGGACCCTTCGTTCAGAAAATGGTTAATAGACTGCTGAGGACTAGAAGAGAGACACATTCTCTTTGTGAATAATAAGTTTATGAGTATATTCTGCTAGCAAGATTGCTGTGATAATCAGCGTTGAGAGGTTAAGTTGTGGAAACATAGGCCATACTTAAGTGACGGGGTTACTACACAAATAAAATGGTTATGGGGAAGTTAAAAATAAGAGCTACATTAAGTCAGCATCGATTGAATATATATGGATTGGACGCCATATTGGGGAAGAAAAGATTAATGTGAATAACGTATATAGCAGTGGGGTAAATGAGGGGAAAGTTTATAACATGGTCTCCACGGGGTCGCAAGTTAACATGGATTTTATAAAAGTGGATAACGTGCTACGCCAGACAGTCTGAAGACAAATAGTAAAACATGAATTGAATCCAAGTTTTTATATTCTGGAGCAATAGAAAAGGGAAGTAAGTACGTAAGTGAGAAATAAACAATTGTCAGTGTAGAGTGCTGTGGTCACAGAGAACATAGATTAAATGGGGTTTTGGGAGTCCGTAATATATGGACTGAGAAAGAATAACGTTAATTGCAAGCAGTGAGGGGTTAGAAGGTCACGGACAGGAGTTCAGGGGCAGTATATTGTTGCTGTTGATAACGGCATAAGTAGAGGTTTTAGTAGATATGTCCATAATAAATGGACATTAAGGGGTCGCTGAAATTTTTGGCGAGATTAAGAGAGAATTCTGAGTGAGGTATGAGAGAAGATTAGTTATGTGAGGTGATGTGTATAAAGTTGGAAGAGGTCTAGAGGGATGATGGACCTTGTTAATTGTGTACTGTCTGTAATATATAGACATTTGGGAGTGAATAATATTTTTGATGGTTGGTACTTGATGCTGTAGATAGAAGCGTAAACTGTTACCATAATAAGTGAACTGTAGAAGATATAATTGTTTTAGACTTTATTACATAAAGTCTCAAATGACATAGGGGATAAAGGTGTGTGGTTTAGGTGAGTGTGGGTTTTGTGAGGAAGAGTTCTACTTCTTTGAATCTCCGGTGCGTACCGATTCTTTGTCTTCCTATCGTGTGCGAGTGATTTCAGGTTGGTTGAAAGTGGAGAAGTAGTAGTGTGGAGGTAATACTGTTAGTGATGGCGATAGAGAGTTTGAGGTAGTATCAGAAGAGTACAGCGTTTTGAATTTTTTGAGATCGTGATAAGAAGGTTTAAGCGGATTGCTTATGAAGAGTAGAAAAAGTATTCCGAAAATATGTTGTCATGTGTTGTATAAAACTAAGATCTTGTAATGCAGAAATATTATGATGTACGATAGATACATATACAAGAATGAGCTTGTGTGATATGATATATGTGGATTTTATTACGAAGAAGAAGTATGGGTTGTAGGTCGTGGCGGCTGGCACTACGATAAATAGTGGGGATAGAGAGAAGGAGAAGTGTAATGAGTAAGGGGTATATGATTTCTGTAGTTGGGAGTTGAGTAAGTTCAGGTAGTAAGCGGATTGCTTATGACTTTATAAAATGAAGAAGAAGTAACTTTGATTGTGTGGAATTTTTGGGTTAAGTGTCTTGGGTCATAGATGTGGGGTAAATGAGTTGTGGGATTAAGACTTTTCAGGGAAAAGTCTTGGTTGAAGAAAGGGAGGAAATGTAACAGAGTTAGGAATAGGAAGAAGGGGCAACGAGGTATGCATAGTCAATAGGGAAGTAGGGCACGGTCAAGCACCATAATATGGGGTAGTTAGGGTGGCTCGTCCTATGACGAGCATCGTAGAAACAAGGTCAGTTGTGAACTACCCATCCTTCGATATGGAGGTATGATTTAGCTGAGTGACTTCTGGCTTGATTGAAGGTTTGTTGATTATGAATAAATTAATATGAAACCAGAACTGTCTTGGAGTTATTGCCAGTTCATCGTCACTTCGCTGTACTATTACAATACTTTAGTAGTATTAAATACAGAAAATACTTTGAGCATCTTGAAACGGAATTGTGGTCATAAATATGAATAATAGACATTTATAGCCACAATAAACCGATTTACGGCGCTCGAAGGAATACACACATGTAGAATAGAAACGCATACACATGTTAGCAAATTAAGTACACTATAGTTTATTAGAAAACACGCAAACAAGCAGGAAAAACAAACACATAAAAGTTGCATACACCATTTGCTTCAAAGAACAGTAACTCAAATCAGGGGACATAATAACTTCTTAAAAACCCTTAATGTACATTGAAAATATTTCTTCAAAATCGGAAGCTAGAAGGTGAAGAGTAGAACTTAATATATACGAGTTGGGGCTGATATTATTGGGAACATGAACATTCAATGCTCATGTGTTGTACTCATAACAGAGTCAACTTGTATTGGGTTGTCATTTGGGGCAATATGAGGACAGGTCAAAAGACATAAGTCAACGGACAGAAGTCAGAAGACATGGGTCATAAGACGGAAGTCAGGACATAAGTCATAAGACAACGGTTCCGGATCAAAACAATTCCCAAGAAGATCTATAGCCAACTGTACTGATACGATGGCCTACTCAAATAACTGAGTGAATTAATAGAACAGTGTGAGTAAGAAAAGAAGAGAGTTTGTTCTATCCCCAGAAGAGAGATTTACAACTTATGAGATCTTTGACAAAATTGGACATCCAATTTTTCAGTGACCATACAACGTGTTACAAGCATGAGTTAAAAGGTTGTAACACTACACGGAGAGGAGAGGAGCCTGTCAAAGATCTGGATAAGAGTTTACAGAGTTAAGAATATAAGAAATAGTGCTAAAATAGAGACCATTAGAGAACACCAGACAGTAGAGACACAAGCGCTATAAATAGCTTTACAACAGGACACACTTGTGTCAACCAAGAGGGCATTGAATGTAAGTGAGCGAGGGTTTCCCAAGACACTAGGAAACTCGCCTCGACGAGTAACCATGGAGTACAGGTTACTCTAGTTAACTGACCAGCGTGCTGGGACACCACGCACGCAAGACTCGCCAGCGCACGGAGGATTCAACGTCCGTGTTTGAACACGCAACTAGAAGCGTGGTACAGACTGCGACTGAGACGGCTAGAGAGTAGACGTGTTCCTTATGAATACTATAGGTTTATAGACAATAGTGATTGTTAGGCTTTAGATTCCATTCAGTGATTAATAGTATCATTTTCACCTCTTCATTGCATCTGTGTAACGTACTATGATGTTTATTGTCAATGAAGTATTCCGCTCGCGGAGCTTGTTTGTAATCAGCTCTAAATAAATTGTACCCTTTTGCAAATGACACGAGTTATTATTTCGTGTAGTGCAAAAGTAAGGGAGTCCTGAAATACCTGTCGCAAGTAAGACGCTGACACACTAGAAGGACAAATGTCCCCAAAATTCTTAAAACAAACGCACACATTTTGACAGCAAGTTGTCACAAGAAGGCGAATGTCCACTAAATTCTGCACAAACCATACACACACACACTGTGACAGCAAGCTGTCACAAGAAGGCAAATGTCCACTAAACTTTGCAAAAACAATACACACATTTTCATTTTTAGTAACATATAACTTCAATTTAATAATTTACTAAAGGACAGCACAGGAAGAGATAAAGGCAGTTGAAACAGATAGTTCTCTACACACACAAAACAGGGGTAAGGTTGTCAGTCCAGGCACAGAGCCTCATATTTCTTTTCATCATAGACCCAGGCTTAAAATACTGTCCCTTCAGTCCACATCAACCTCACCGAGTGTGCCATCAGTTCCTTCCTTCCAGGTAAGTGGTGAGAACAATCGGCCGCTGTAGAACCTGGCTTCCGGGTTTTTGTGGACATCTCTACGTATTCAATCTATTGTGCTTCGAAACCACATGGATTCAACTGGCACTCTTTTTTGGGTAAGAATGGCACAAGGGGAACAGTTCTTGAATAGGGAATGGGTTTGTGCCTTTCACTGTCACTGACAAGGATGGTGATGACTGAAAAAAAATAGGTGTATGTCCAGCCAAGAATATAAGATTACTCGACCCTATGTCGACGAGAAGACTTGCGTTGAGCTGGCATTGAGGATTGTCACTCGTTCAGGACTAGTCGTGCTTCTATCCCTTGCAGGGGGCATTTTGCATGGGACTTGAAAACATTTTTCACAATAACTTGAAAGTCCATGGTTCACTTGAGAATTGCGTCAGGTGACTATCTCGTGCTCTTGCAGATACCTTCTGCTCCTTTCACTTCCAGGAGGACCCTGGAGAGGACAGAGATGAGTGAGCTTCCAAGCTGACTCAAGTACCGCAATCCTGAGGAACAATATGGGCCTCAGTCCAATAAATTTGACATCATATACCTCACTAAAATAATTAGATAGGAGCCCCGAGTGAATGGGCCTGACCTGTCAGGTAGATCGTGGATTGGCTACGTCCTTTCTAGACTAGGCGTCCAGCTTGTATAGGTCCTGTCGTTTGACCTTAGGAACATTACATCCTCTCTTCATACAAGATTCACTCTCGTCTCTCATGCCATGCCTTTATTATTACTGGGCACATTCGTTTCCTGACTTCCCTCTCACTTGCAATCCCTACCTTTCTCACGACAAAGCTGTTGTCGGGTGTGTGGGTAATTATGTGTGTTCCCCCCTCTCATTTAATATGTGTAGGGGAACGTGTAGATCATACTCAGTGTTCTCGGGACTCATCTTCGGTGCCCTACGTAATAGCCTCTTTTGGCTTATACGGTTCGGTAGTGCCCGCTTCTACGCCCTAGGTTTTGGTCACTCTGTGGTTATGTTAGTTAACCCCCTTTCCCGCTTAACAAGTAGTATAGTGGTGGTTCTGTATGGAACGAAGTTTAGTTCCCTATCCTTATTAAAAATAGAAAAGAAGACACTACACTTTCCGGCCGCTGCTCTCGTCTGAGCCGTCGCCGCAATGCACTGGCTGTGCCTCGCACAAACGAATTTGTTTCGATTATTTATTGTTCTTCCCAATGAGATGAAGTGGTCTATTTCTCACTGGAATCATCTTAACAACCGATGCCTATTTGGTCCACCCGGCTACCATATTTGCTAAAAGATGAAAGAGATAGCACAGTGCGGACCTTCTTCCGCCTTAGGTAAATAGAACAGAGGTGGGTGGTGCTCGTCCCCACGGTGCCCTCCCTTCATTCCGGCAGACAGTAGATATGTCATGCTTATATTCCAATTAAAGCTGACACTATACAGAGTTCAGGTTGTAGGAATAAAGATAATAACAGCCCATCTGCTGCCAAGAACAAGCAAAATCAGCGAGTGAAATATAGTGCTCGGATTCGTTCCAATTCTAGGCCAAGAATAAGACGCCTAGCTGGGTTGGCTAGCTGTCGACCCCCCTCCCGATGTGGCACGACTGGCTTTTCGCCAATTCGTCTCCCCAGTCGAGACACCAGAGATTCGTAGGCCAAGGCCGGGGATAAAACGACAAAATCCACTCTTACCTTTCCCTACCATTACAATTTCCACCAGAATTCTGCACCCAGGATGTCATAATCTTTAACTTGTCAAGACAGAGAACAAACGGTTGTTGTTTAGACGGACATTGATTGCCAAAGAAATTGCACAAGTGCGTATTCAGTTCAAGGCACCCTATCGGGATTTCCCGAAGAAAAGTAAGACTTCTAATTGTTCTCTTAAGAAGATCAGGTTGTAAAAGTAACCAATAGAACTATCTTCTAAGGGAGTTGAGCGGATAGGAGAACTGAGGGTTCCCGAAAGGGGTTTCCCGCTGTTTCCCGAACCCAAAGAAGGCATGAGGACACTGGCGTTTCGTTACACCAGTAGCGAGATCTTCAATGCAAAGCATGTTTCCTTTTTTCTGCCTGCTCTCTACCCTTCCAAAAAATATGGTTTAATTGTTTTCACTGAGTGACCCTTTCCTCAACGAGGCGAGTCTCCTGCAGACCAGCAATATCAATGTTAAGACTATTGAGTTCGGCATCAATAACAGCCGTTTTTCTCACATCGTCAATATTTGTCAGGTCAGTGGAAAATCCTGGACACATGGTTCTTATGTTCCAGGTTGCAAGCCGTAGCTTGAGGTTTCTATTTTACTTTTTAGTAACGCCTGGTGCATTGATTTTACAGCCTTCGATTCACATTTTGTCCTAGCCTCAAGCACCCATTGAAGCAGGCAGTCTGTGACGGATCAGCACCCAACTGGCCACGATCTGCCCCGCTTGAGGCGAGCGGTTGTCACATTTTGTCCCTGGGGGGAAAGTGAACTCAACAAGCACACCTTATTAAATTCCCTTTTCTTGAGTTTTGGTCTTTTGCCGTACCTTTGTCTACACACCCCCCTTTTTAAGTCTTTTGATCTCTCTCTCTCTCTCTCTCTCTCTCTCTCTCTCTCTCTCTCTCTCTCTCTCTCTCTCTCTCTCTCTCTCTCTCCACCAGACAATACCCCTCTTCACATTCCTTCAGCACATACCCCCACTAACACTGGCTTCGAACAAAATGATAAAACATTTAATGCAGAAAAGTGTCATTTGTGTGTGCGATGTATGGGGGTGGAGATATGTGGTGTAGTCTATCGTGAATATGAAACAGGATAGTTTAGTTTAGGATCAGCATCGCAGATGTTATCATGATACACCATTCGACTTCACATGGAATTCCAGTATATCCGTGAACGTTTGAAAGTCTGATCACCACTGCGTGATTGAGTAACTTAGTGTCATTTAGTTTTACACAGACGATATACCGGTCTGTAATATAGTCCATAGATTGAAGAATATAAACACCGGTCCAACAATATATCGCCTATACACTGCGGTTTGTCACTCAACGAACTGTTCATGTAATCAGGGAAAATGTTAATGATAGTCTTTTCCTTTCTCTATTGCTTAGAGTACATATTACTGTTCATAATTCTCTGGTTGTTTGGAATACCTTCATTGAGCACCTCACTTCTAGTGATTCATTTCGAATGTTCAATTTAGTTCAGCACTTGTCTGACCTTCTTGCTAAACAGGGTTCAAAGCTTGATATCAGTTAGCACTGCACCAGAGTATTGCCATTTTCTTCTTCTCAGATTGGGAACTACTTTCACTTTCAAGTGGATGGAACCTTATTTACTCTATTCCAGTCCTAGAATTAAACCACCAAGTCACATCAAGGACAAATGCCTGTCGTCTTTAAACGACACTAGACATCGTGATTTGTATTTCTTATTCGGCACTGAAATAAATCCACACTCCAGCCGCTGTCAAGCAAACCTGTATACTGAATTTAAAACTTGATTCTCATACAGCATCGAATTTCGCCTGTAGGACGTCATGTCTTTTTCCTCCCCACCAAGTCACCCCTGCTCCTTTCTCGTCTTTTGATCCTCGTACAAAAACATCCTGACACGTTTCCTTTGATATAAACGATCTTTCTGGACATCGATGATTATCCTTTGATCTCGACTAGTTTTCCTGGATCACGGGACCTACGTTCCCGTATTCAAAGAGTTCGGCTTGTGTTTAGATTGACGATCTCTGGTCTTTGACCTTTTAAGGTCGACAAACTTCAGTCACCTCGTGATAGCGGTAGCTGATCAGTGACACCTGTAGATGTCTCCCACTGTCAGAGGCAACCCGTGGCGCCACATATCTACGCCAATTGACAAGAGCTTATAACCCGTAAATGCTACCTTCCGCTTTGATTCCGAGATCGGTTAAGTCCAGGGATGGAGTTATTGCCTCTCCATAGCAGGAAGCCTGAGGTTAAAGTTTAGAGACAATGTGTTGCCCATGCAGCAAGATCCCTCTCTCGGTCTGCCTTGTTCACTCCAGAGTAATGGTAACACCAATATATCTGGAACAAGACAAGCTGCAGAAACTGCCGGATCAGCAAAGCAAAGGTTGCATTTCCTCGCGCTGGATAAGGCTTGTACCCTCCCAATTGAGCTCTTTCGTCCAAAGCCGTTGGCACAATGTGAGGTGTCTGGTTTGGTAAGCGCCGCCCAACATTCTGCGCTAACAGAAAGCAGGTAGTACCGTCTGCAGTAATTACGGTAGCTCAGTCATATCTGACTAATTCCTGACACTTCGGTCATTATGAAAGTAATGACACACTACTGAACGTAAACTATCCAAGAGATCACAAACAGCCAACATATGCTGGTGTTGACTGCGACGTCCTTTATAGGATATGCAGCTAACATTCCAATTTCCGTGACGGCACTAATAATAGTTGGCCCACTGACATATAGACAATCCCACAACCCCAAGGCTGTTTCTTTCAAGGGGAGAAGAGGTATTTAATTAATCTCGTATACTCTCGTAAGTAACGTGACGACGGTGAGAATCAGCAGTGGTTCGAATTGCGCCAGTAACTTACGGGGTATGTGAGCCCTCCGCTCAGAAAGCAGTGGCAAACTACTGAGCGTAATCTTGCCAAGAAATCAACAATCAGCTGATAGATGCTGATGTTGACAGTAATGTCCTGTAAAGGATACGCAAACATATATGATCGGTTAACATGTGGGGGTCACTGTGGCGTAGTGACTAGACTTTCACTCTTCCAGCCCGGTGGTAATGGGATTGATTCGAATCCAGCGGATTGTGATTTATAAAACTTGACGTGGACCCCGACGCCCATTAATTCTAAAGTGACTATCAGGAAATGTCTTTTGAAGTAATGGCGGCCGCCGTGGTACTCACCGGGTGACATTTGGTCTATAAGAATATGTGATGTAGCCCAATACCTTAAGGGGTGAAAAAGGGTCAATTACTTACATTACTACGTCTTGTGTGAAACTGTGTCAGACATGCCATTACATCCAGCCATATTATTCTGGTACCCATGTAAGGCTGGGTTGACCTGACAGTCCATGTTAGTTTAAAGTTTAAAATATACACACCAGGCGGGCAGAAGTGCGTGCTAGTTACCGTGCCACTGCCACTGCCATTGTTGGTCATTCAGTCAACTGTAATGATGTCAACAGTCGTTAAGTAATATATTCATGTTTACGTCATGAGGTGAACCGTATATATTATGTTATTCCCCATATTTGTAAACATATGTCAGGTCTTAGTCAGATATGACTGGACTACAATATTGTACTAGACGGTACTGCCTGATTTCAGTTAGCGCCGAATGTTGGGTCTTAGCCCGATATGACTGAGCTACCGTATGATAGTTGACGCTGCTATCTGTTTACTGATAGCGCCGAATATTGCGTCTTAGTCAGATATGACTGAGCTACCATATGACAGTAAACAGTAATGTCTGCTTTCTGTTAGCGCCGAATATTGGGTCTTAGTCAGATATCACTGAGCTGTTAGCGCCGAATATTGGGTCTTAGTCAGATATCACTGAGCTACCGTATCACAGTAGAAAGTTAGCGCCGGATGTTGGGTCTTAGCCCGATATGACTGAGCTACCGTATGATAGTTGACGCTGCTATCTGTTTACTGATAGCGCCGAATATTGCGTCTTAGTCAGATATGACTGAGCTACCATATGACAGTAAACAGTACTGCCTGCTTTCTGTTAGCGCCGAATATTGGGTCTTAGTCAGATATGACTAAGCTACCGTATGACAGTAAACAGTGCTGTCTGCTTTCTGTTAGCACCGAATGTTAGGCGGCGCTCACAAAACCCGACACCCCACATTGTGCCAACGACTTCGGGCGGAGGAGAGCAATTGGGAATGTGCAAGCCTTAACCTAGTTCTTGGAACTGCAACCTAAAGACCAACTGGCATGGCAGGGAGGACCAGGATCTGAGCCTTGGTCGGTAACTGGCCTAGGATCGAAGCCTCGACAGGCGGAAAGTTAGAGCATTGCTTTGCTGATCTGATAACTTGTCTTGTTCCAGATGTATGATTCCCGGTGTATTGGTGTTATCTTTCCTCTGTGGTAAAATAGGCAGACCTAGAGAGTGATCATGCTGCGTGGGCAACACATGGTCTCTAAAATTCAGCGCAGGGTTTGTGCTACAGAGAGGTATAACTCCATCCCTGGTCCCCACCATGGGTTGTAGTTATTATGCATTGTTTAAACCATAATGTAACAAACTATCGTCTGTTAAGACAGCAAGGTGCCAGTATAATATGTATAAAGATTCGAGACTTATGATGGTCTTTACTTCCAACATAATTGCATGGTACCAGTTGCAGGCTGGGTTGACCAGGAAGTCCGCGTAACTGTATTTAAAACAAATCCCACCTCGATGAAGGTCCGAACACATGATAACCGGGTCGTTAGGTACACATGCTATCCACCGCACCACCACTTCTAACTTTGTTGGTAATTGGTGTAGATTAAGTGAAGACTCGTGCCTTCAAACAGTGGTTATGGAAGCCGTTCTTTTGAGACATGCTGAATTGTTTCTGCCACCGTTCTAACTACAATCAAGTTTGTGTGTGACGGGTATATAAATTGGAGCTTCCCGCAGTGGAAATGACAGCAATAACCACATCAAACCAACTTGAACTTCAGCCGGTAATGGCGAGGCAATTTCTCAATGATTCTAGACTTCTTAACGATTTTTGTGTTCACTTTTTGTCTTGAGCATGTCTGAATTATTTTCTTTCTTTCTTTCTGTCATTTTGTCTTTCTTTCTTTCTTTCTTTCTTTCTTTCTTTCTTTCTTTCTGTTTGTCTTTCTTTCTTTCCTTCTTTCTTTCTTTACTTCTTTCTTTTTTCTTTATTTCTGTCTGTCATTCTTTATTCTATCTTTCTTTCTTTCGTTCTTTCTTTTACATTTTTCTTTCTTTCTTTCTGCAGTTTTCGTTCGTTCTTTCTTTCTTTTTGATTTACTTTCCTGTTTATTCTCGCTGGTCATCTGGCTCTGTAATTCCTCTGGCTTCTGTACAATGATTGCTACAGGCTAGTGCCACATATATATATATATCAGAGCGGCCTGTTTTGTCGTACGCAGTAATGTGTGTGCAAATGTTGGTTTTCTATTGACTGCCGCTTGTATGGACAATGAACTGTAATTTTAGTTGAAGACTGTTGTGTTGGTATTCTGGCAGCGGCCTCATGTATGAGCTTGTCTGTGTTTTTGGCTTCTTGGGACTGCTGTCCTTTCAACTTTTCACGTGGGACAGTGAGGGGGATGCTCAAGTACATGAACGGAGCAATATGGAAGTTGGAACCGCGAGTAACGACTAACGACTAACGACTAAAAACATTAAATTAATACTTAAAGAACATAAGAGTGGGGTGCAGGGTTGTTCTCTCTGAGCTTTAATGTGATGATATAGAGAAAGGGGCAATATAGTCCACGGTTGTGAAAATTAAATTGCCATTAAAAGTTGTAACAAAGGGATATTTAAAATGTCTAACAAGGATAAAGAGAAACAAAGCATTCAGCAGGAGTTATGATATATTACATGCTTGGAATATCACACGCACATATGTGTCTCTCTCTTTTTTAACGGAAGCAGCTATATTTCCCACCGAACAAATTATGCCTGCCTGGTAACAACTTGGCAAACAATGTGGTGAAGTTTTTTTTTTCTTTTTCTAAAATTAGATCCCATTGTGTAATATACATTTATAGTGAAGCTGGAATCACCGCCATAAGAGACAAAGGCAAGTGACCATAACGTTACACAAAATAGGCAGTGCCGTTCGTGCAGATAGACCTCTACTTTTATAATAGTGGCCAGGCTTAGAGCCATCTTGGGATGCAATCAACGACCACGGCAAAAGCTATGACAACAGTCAGCTTAACTGTCTTCTTCTCTTTACTGCCCTTGGATCCTTGCTGGTCGCTGCAGGATGATGCCTTATTCCACAATTCGGCACTTTGCTGTAATTTCACAGTTAGAGTAACAGTAAATACGATCAGTGCTATAAACGAATAAGTGCGAGTGAATAAGTACAGGAAGAACACCCACTGCTATAGTAATGATTCTATCACTTCTATAGGTTACAGCCAGAAAGGTTTTGTTCTTTTCATTAGAGAACTGCCAATAAAAATAGGTAACAGAGTACTCTGGGACAAGGGTATGACAGTTCATAATAAATACACAACATAGAAAAGCGGTGGCTCTAGCAGGGGTTTCCAGCTGTTTGATGTTCAAAGAAAATGTCATGCACACGCACCTCTCGGCGGTCACATAAACACAGATGTACCTGGTGATTCGTACACAAACCACGTGTGGACACGCCCCTGTAAGGTACTAAAAATCGACACGATTTACTGGAATATCAGATTTACTAATACACGGGTTTAACCATATTGCGACCCATGCTAGACATATAAGGCGACACATGTCAGAAATGGCCAGTCCAAAGAAACTAGTGTTTACAGAAATGGCAAATGCATGTCTAAAGACGATGATAATGTTGTTGAGGTACATGATGCAATTACCTGCGATTGTTGGGTAATGTGGCAGTATCACATCGGTCGCTTTTATTTCCCAAGAAATATCCCCGTAGCCAATTTAGGCTAGGTCGACCTGGGAGCAGCGATCAGTAAACATACACACTACCACGATTAGGATTCGAACACATGAACCCCCGGTTGGCAGGCAAGCCTACGAGCAACTGTTACACCGCGGCTGCAATATTTCTAAATGGCGCTACTGAATATCGTTACAATGTATACCCTTGTTCAGACAGAACACTCACCGACAATACAATTTGTCGATATATATATATATATATATATATATATATATATATATATATATATATATATATATATATATATATATATATATATATATATATATATATATATATATATATACGAGGTCGAGTCAATAAGTAACTCACATAGTTATGTGGGATGTCATGTAAATGTAGTTGGTGTTTTCTACAGGTGTCATTGAGTGACAGCAACATCGAACTTTATATTCCCGTTCGTCAGGTGGCGCTGGGTGTCTCCTGCGCATGCGCAGCGCATAAACAAAATGGCGACTGTACTTACGGAGTGTACAACCAAAGAGCAACATGCTGTTGTGCATTTGGGGGGGGGGGGGCAAAAGGACTGCCTGCAAAGGACACTAATAAGGAAATGCTTCCTGTTTATGCTGACAAATGATTGTCCCGTAAAGCGGTGCATAGCTGAGAAGAAAATCTTTCTTAAGGACACTTTAAATTTGTTGATGAAATCAGATCTAGTTGAGACTGCAACAGAAGCATCCGTACAGCGTGTGGAAGAGATGATTAGAGGTGACAGGCGAGTAAGGATAGACTCTGTAGCATCTGAAATAGGGTGCTCACATGGTTCAGCATGCAGCATAATGCATGATCGATTGAAATTTAAGAAAGTGTGCTCAAGGTGGGTACACAGACAATTGAAGGAGGAACACAAAATGAACCGTTCTGGTCTGCCCTTGCATCATCTCTATCGATACGAAGATGAAGGCTGTGACATTCTGAACAGGATTGTTACTGGGGACGAATCATGGGTGCATCACTACCAGCCCGAAACAAAGTTTGCTTCAATGCAATGGAAACATCCTTCTTCGCCTTGTGTCCAAACATTCAATGTTACGCCATCATCAGGGAAGGTTATGCTGACAGTGTTCTGGGATTGTCATGGAGCGCTTTTAACCAATTTCAAGAAGAAAGGTGACAATGTGAATTCTGAATCGTACTGTGAAATTCCATCGATGCTTCATGGTGCAATTCGAATAAAACGTCCAGGACTGCTGACTAGAGGAGTGTTGCTTCTTCATGACAATGCTAGACCACATAAGGCTCGATTAACTCAGGAGAAAATTAACAACTAAGGTGGGAAGTTCTGGAACATCCACATTACAGCCCCGACCTAGCCCCAAGCGATTTCCACCTGTTTAGTCCACTGAAAACTCACCTTGGGGGGACGTTACGCGAATGACGCCGACGTTGAATGTGAAGAGAAAACGCGGTTTAGAAAACAGAGCACGCTTTTCTATGCAGCCGGTTTGGGAAGACTGATACAACGATGAGATAAGTGCATCAATATTGGTGGAAATTATGTTGAACGGTAAAGGGACAATGCATGTATAAATATAATCTGGTTTCAAGTATTTATCATATTTAGTTATTTTTCTAAAGCCACTTGTGACTTTCTTATTGACTTCCTCGTAGTAAGGACATTAAAAAAATGTTCCCCCTAGATTTGACACAATTGATTGCCATTTGACTTAGATCAAAGAAATACTTAAGCCTCGATTTTATTTTATACTTTTCCTCCGAAGTCGGAGAGTGTCTGCCTGTACGGCGAGGAACCACCAGTCTGCACACCAATAAGCCAGACATGGGACAACGGATACTCACGCAAAACTCAGGTCCTGTATGACATCACACTGATGTTGGACAACAGGATGTCTTCATACGGGACTTCGCGTTGGAGCTCAAGCCAACGAACACAAGCAAGCAAGCAAGCATTTTATACTTCTGTACCTTCTTTAGAATTAAAATAGTTGGCAACAATTTGGTGTTGAATTTTGTTGCTTCGTTTATGTTGTACATTATCTTTTGAAATATCACATATAAACAATTAAGTATGTGTAGCTCCTGCGAAAAGATGAGACAGACTAAACACAGACACGGTGTATATTTAGGGTCATTTATTTCTTTTTATACAAACATACGTCCCATGTAACGACACTTACAGCGACGAAGACAAAGACGAGTATTTTCAAAAACTTGCAGACACGTTAAATAATGTAAGGGAGACAGATGAACTTATTGTGATGGGTGATTTTAACGGACGAATTGGCACACGAAGAACACCGTGGGAGTATTGCATGTGGCCATTCAGCGACACAGATACTAAATGTAACAGTAATGGTCAACATCTACTCAACATATGCTCCGAACACGGACTAATAATAGCAAATAGTTTTGTTTTTTTCAACATCGTCGTAGCCACACGAAGACCTGGTATAAATGGAATGACATAGATTAAACATCTCAAATTGACTTTATTCTAATTAGGAAATCAGACAGAGGACTACTATTAGATTCAAGAGCACTTCCAAATACAGACGTTGATACTGATCACAAACCAGTCATAATAAAGAAAAAAAAATTCCAATGGACAGGAAAATAAGAAACAAAAAAGGTTACAAGACATGTCATCGAATATAGGAGGCTGCAGGAAAATCCGCTTAAAGACGAATTCAATCAAGAAATCAAAAAAAGAACATTCCTGATGACTACTCAAGCGTAGATAAGGAATAGGCAATTTTCAAGGCTGCCATGCTCGACACAATGGAAAATAAATGTGGAACAAAGAAAGTAGGGCAGGACAAATAATTAAGAACAGCTTGGTGGAACAACGAAGTTAAAGATAGCATATTAAAAAAGAAGGTAGCGTTTCAAAAAATGGATCACAACCAAATCTGAACAAGACTGTTACTTATAGATTCTCTTTCTTCTTCTTCTTCTTCTCTTCTTCTTCTTCTTCTTCTTCTTCTTCTTCTTCTTCTTCTTCTTCTTCTTCTTCTTCTTCTTCTTCTTCTTCTTCTTCTTCTTCTTTCTTCTTCTTCTTCTTCTTCTTCTTCTTCTTCTTCTTCTTCTTCTTCTTCTTCTTCTTCTTCTTCTTCTTCTTCTTCTTCTTCTTCTTTCTTCTTCTTCTTCTTCTTCTTTCTTCTTCTTCTTCTTCTTCTTCTTCTTCTTCTTCTTCTTCTTCTTCTTCTTTTCTTCTTCTTCTTCTTCTTCTTCTTCTTCTTCTTCTTCTTCTTCTTCTTCTTCTTCTTCTTCTTCTTCTTCTTCTTCTTCTTCTTCTTCTTCTTCTTCTTCTTCTTCTTCTTCTTCTTCTTCTTCTTCTTCTTCTTCTTCTTTCTTCTTCTTCTTCTTCTTCTTCTTCTTCTTCTTCTTCTTCTTCTTCTTCTTCTTCTTCTTCTTCTTCTTCTTCTTCTTCTTCTTCTTCTTCTTCTTCTTCTTCTTCTTCTTCTTCTTCTTCTTCTTCTTCTTCTTCTTCTTCTTCTTCTTCTTCTTCTTCTTCTTCTTCTTCTTCTTCTTCTTCTTCTTCTTCTTCTTCTTCTTCTTCTTCTTCTTCTTCTTCTTCTCTTCTTCTTCTTCTTCTTCTTCCTTCTTCTTCTTCTTCTTTCTTCTTCTTCTTCTTCTTTCTTCTTCTTCTTCTTCTTCT
>OY992876.1:447021867-447098319 GCA_963921405.1 Cepaea hortensis | reverse complement strand
CCATTGAGGTTCTTTGCTGCAGATACACGCCGTCTCCATTCGTCTCTCTGATTGACCTTCTCTTGCCAGTCGCTGATTCCAAGTGCTTATAGGTGTAGCGAAACGCCAGTGGCTCATGTCCTTATGCATTCTTTTATTTTGGGTAAACAGGGGAAACGGCTGTTGGAAGCTCTCAGTTCTCTTGTTCGCTCACATATCCAATAAAGATAGTTCTTTGGGTTATCTTCATGCCACAAATCTTACACGGAGTGAGTAGATATATGTCTCTCGTTTCGGGTAAACCCGAGGGAACGCCTTGCGCTAAATGTGCACTGGTGCGGCTGCTATGAATTAATGGCGGGGCCATCACCTACCGTTTGCTTGTTGCAACTTGTCAAAGTTAGTTAAAGATAACGACAGAAGTGTAACATCCTACTGATATGGTTAAGAAAGGTAAGACTTGGGTTCTGAGTGGTCCAGCCAAACCGGGACTTACAAAGGTATTGTGTCTAGAAGGGGAAGATGAATTGGCGAAGGGCCAATCATAATACATGACGAGTTGGTTGACGGTTAGCCAGCTAACTAGGCGTCTTGTCCTTGGCATAGCCGGGGAAGGTATTCTGAACAATATATCTCCCAGGAGGTTATCATTGGTTTTGGGCGTCATTTGAGCTGTTGCTATCTTTCTTGCTATGGCTTGAATTGGGCATATTGGCATCTTTCTGTTGTATACACTCATTGGATGGCTATGGTATTCTTGGGGATGGGGTCCACCAATCTAGGATCTATCTTCTTGAGCCAGAAGAGGCTATTCACAGGACTATCTCTGTCGTCTGTTACTCAATAGGATGATGTCGGGAGGATAATGGACTTCTCTATCTCACTGAGAGAACCTGAACCCATATACACCATGGCTTGTGCAGGGCAAGGCCGGTACATTGGGGCGACCGCTCAGTCGAGAGCGGCGGCCGGGAGGGGTAGTAACTTCTTTCCTATTCTTGCTGGGAGTGGGGAACTACACTGCGTGCCATACAACCCCACCACTATACTATTAGTTAATGAGGCGAAACACACATATTACTAGGCGCACCACACCACAAGATCTTGTGGGGAGAAAGGCATGGTTTGCGAGTGAGAGGGAAGCATGGGAATGAATGTGCCCAATCATAATAAAGGCTTGGTATGAGTGTGGAGGGTGTGTCTTGTAGGGTGGACAATCAGACATCTACCAGCTAGAGGTCTACTCAAGCCCGGACGTAGCCAATCCAGGGGCTACCTGACAAGTCAAGCCCATTCCGTCGGGTATAGTATATACTGCTTCAGGTAGAGATCATATATATATATTGCTATTGTGTGATACATGAGTCAGCCCAGTCGCTCAGATATTGTTTGTCATCTCCAGGGTCCTCTTCGGTTGGAAGTGACTAAATAGTGCAGTATCAACCGGGCTTAAATGCTAAAGCCAAATAAGTCTGAGGAAGCCAGATCAAGGTATTGGCCATACCACATATGGTGTGTCTAAATCTGAGTGAGAGACAAGGTGCATACCATGAGCCAATGACTATGTGCAGAAATGGCACATCTCAGATTCTTACAGAGACATAGGCCCGATAGTAGTGGATTTCAAGGCGGACTGTACACTTGATTATCCTGCATATCTTAAGCAATTGACAATTGCGGTAATGGCGCATCTCAGGTTCCTTCAGCGCCATGGGTCCGATAACAGTTGAATTCAGAGCTGAGTATATGCGTGATGATCCTACATACTCAGTTTGTCCCGGACATTGATAGTGGTTTTGATTCTACAGAAGCCTGTTGAACTTACAACTCGAGACTGGGAAGGAAGGAGATTCTGACACCCCGGTGAGAAGTGTGTGGACAGATCAGACAATATATGAAGCTGGATCTATGACTGTGGCGACCTGAGGCTCTGTGACTGAACTTTATAAGTGTTGTGTCTGTTCAGAACTATCTGTGTTAACTGCCTTGATGTTTTCCTGTGCTGTCCTGTATTGAGTTAATAAATCACGTTTTAGTTGATTCAAAAGATAACTGCGTTATGTATGGGGATCAGTCAGAAGAACACTGCAGGAAATAGGTCCCTAGGTCGAAAGTAAGAGTGACAGTGAGTCCAGGGAAAACGGAGGAGGGTGGGCAAGTAAAGACCTATCCCAGCCAGGGCTATAGAAGATTTGTGAAATATTGTGACCGGGCTATTTGGGACCCTCCCCGTAGCTTGTTACAATTTCTGGGGGCCCGTCCGGGATATTTGAAATCCTGGTGGAGTTCTGGCTGATTTAGTGATAGGGGAAAGATATCCTTGTTTTCTATCAATAGGTTCTGCCTACCGTGCCTGGCTATTGTCTATACTCTTCCTGACACAGACTGACCGACATACGACGTGTTGTGGTCGTGTAATGTAACTTGTTGTGTATTTGTGAGGGCAGGTGAATAGACAATTACCTCTTCCCTTACCCTCTGAGTTTAAGATGGCATCAGCTGGGTTTAATGTCGCTGACGTACAGGCTACAGGGCGTGAAATGGGTTATGATGGAGCGGAGTTACAGAAATATGTTCAGGAAGTAGAAAGAGACTTCAGACAGGCTGTGCGCGAAGCTAAGAAGATGGAGGCTAGGAAGATGGAGGCTGAGGTTAAGAAGATGGAGGCTGAGGCTAGGAAGATGGAGGCCGAGCAGGCAGTCAGAGACCATGAGTTCCGTATGAGAGAGTTGGAGCTGAAAGCTCAAACTGCCAAGGAAAGAGACGGTGCAGTGGGAGACGCAGTTCTCCCTGACTCAACAGCTTCTGGGGGCGGTCCATACCAGGCAATGAAGTTCCCATTGCTCCCGTTCGATGAACACAAAGATAAGATCGACCAGTATCTTCACAGATTTCGGTCGATGGCTTTGGCTATGGGATTGGAACGAGGGAAATGGAACTTGAAACTATCACAGGGCCTGAGGGGGACAGCGTACGAGGTCTACTCTAGGTTGCCACCTGGTATGGAGAATGACTATGAGGCTCTGGAAAAAGCGTTATTGAAAAGGTTCCAGATGACTGCCCATACATACCGTCAGCAGTTCAGAAAGTCGAAGAGAGAGCCAGGAGAGATGTTCGCAGCCTACAGTGTCAGACTGAAGTCTTACCTTTTGAAGTGGATGTCATTAGCGGGATTTGCTAACGACTATGAAAGTTTGGAAGAATTAGTGGTCGTGGACCAAATGAAGAGGATGATGCCTAAACCATTGCAAACCTTCTTGCTTGAAAATGGGGCAGAAAGGTTAGACATAGTCAACACATTGGCGGAAAGGTATGTGCTAGCGCATGGGGATAATGGGGAATTGTCACAACCCAATCCCCGACCACCAGACACATGGTCTGGAAAGAAGAAGAACCTTAAAACAGCTCACACCAGGAAGGAGGATCCTTTCGATAAAGTTCCTAGTAAGAAACCCTCTGGTAAGAGTCCACCTGGATCTCCTAAAAGAAAGTGGAGTGAAAAGTGGTGCGCCTATTGCAAATCTCCCACACACAATACGGTTGATTGCCGGCGTAAACAGAAAGACTCTCACTATGCTGCTTG
The DNA here is from genome assembly GCA_963921405.1 of Cepaea hortensis. NCBI lineage: Eukaryota > Metazoa > Mollusca > Gastropoda > Stylommatophora > Helicidae > Cepaea > Cepaea hortensis. The sequence goes on along the minus strand of OY992876.1, from coordinate 447,094,757 downwards.
TCTTGTAGAAACCGGGGAAGGGTCTCACAAGGAGGTAGAAGGGGGGGATCTTGGGAACAAAGATTTAGAAAAACCACCAGTAGTAGAAACGGTACTTGTGAACGGTCAACCAGTTGAGTGTCTCTACGACACCGGTCTGCAGTTTGAGGCTGTAATTTCATCACACTTAGTGAGTCCAGAGCAGCTAACCGGAGAATCTATTGAGATTCAAACGGCGACAAAGAGTGCGGTAGCGATGTCTCTTCCAATTGCGAAGGTGGACATCAAATCAAAATATGTTACCGGCACTATACAGGCAGCCGTTCTGCTAGATCCAATCTTCCCAATGATCTTGGGTTGTCGCTACGTCTTTCTAGGGATTCCAACTGAACCCATGTACGTAGGAGCGATGCAAACCAGATCTCAATCGGAGGATGAGCAGACGCCGGCCTTGATCGTGAATCCCTTGCCTGGGGAGTTACGAGCTGCTCAAAGTCAGGATGCTACTTTGCAACCTTGCTTCAACCAGTTGCCAAAAAGTTCTGAACCACCAAGACGGGGTCAGTATTATATGAAGAATCGGTTACTGTACCGGAGAGCCGGAGTGGAGGATCGCCAGCATGGACAGCTGATAGTTCCTAAGGCTTATCGGGAACAGCTTCTTCATATGGGACATACCATTTCTTTCAGTGGACATATGGGTGTCGGGGCAACTCTCCAGCGCATTTCCTGCCATTACTACTGGCCAGGGATGACTGGAGACGTGCGTAGGTACGTCAAGTCGTGCCCAGAGTGCCAGCGAGTGGCACCAAAACACTGGACAGCTCCGGTAGTCCTGGGAGACATGCCTATTATGAACTCTCCTTTCGAGAGAGTTGCCATCGATCTTGTTGGTCCTCTTCCTAGGACTAGGAAGAGGAATAAGTACATTCTCACGATGGTGGATTGCTGTTCCATGTGGGGTGAGGCGATACCTTTGGCCACAATCGACTCTAAGCGAGTGGCTGATGCACTGATGGAGACCTTTACTAGGTTGGGGTTTCCCAACCAGATCCTAACGGACAATGGGTCTCAGTTCTGTGGTAAGCTGATGGAAGAAGTCTTTCGTATCTTCCAGACCAACCACATTCACACAAGCCCGTATCACCCTCAGTCTAATGGGCAAGTAGAGAGGTTTAATGGTACCTTGATGACCATGCTTCGGAAGCTGGCTCAAGAGAAACCAGACAGATGGGATGAGTATATCTCAGCCGCCTTGTTCGCCTATCGGGAGGTTCCCCATGGGTCGACCGGGTTGCCACCAGCCACTCTACTATTCGGGAGGCCAATCAAGGGTCCCTTAGAAGCCTTATTGAGATGTTGGACAGAGGAGGAAACTTCTGAAGAAGCTGTATCCTCATATAAATACGTCGAAGAGTTAAAGAAGAAACTCCAGACGGGTTGGGCTTTGGCAGCTCAGAATCTGAGGGCGGCCAGAAAGAGACATGCGGCCTACTACAATAGAAGGACGAAAGATAGGTCTCTTAAGGTGGGGGATCGGGTTCTGTTGTTACTTCCAGTAGGTTCCAATAAACTCGAGATTGGTTGGCAGGGGCCGTTCCCGGTGGAAAGGGTTGTGTCCCGTACCAATTATGCTATCCGGATCAGGGGGAAATCTAAAATCTTCCACATTAACCTCCTCAAAAAATATGAGGAACGATCCGGTGGTACTTCTCTCCCACTCATGACTATGGCGGTCCCGATGGAAACTGAATCGGGCGAAGACGCGGATAGGGGGTATCCATTACACCCTGGGGAAACCTATAGGGATGTACATATAAACCCTGATCTGTCGGCTGAAGAAACAGACCTGGTCATCCGTTTGTTGGAGTCCCATCAGCAGATTCTTACCGATCGGCCAGGGCGGACAGGGTTGGTCGAGTTTGATATGACTCTGACTACCCAAGACCCCATTCGCCAAAAAATATATCCAGTGCCCTTTTCGAAAGAGAAGGCCCTAGAAGCTGAAATCCAGAAGCTTCTGGACGATGACATCATCACTCCTTCGACTTCTCCGGATAATGCAGGGGTTGTCTTGTTGAGGAAGTCCAGTGTGGGCCGTACAGAAATTTCAACCTTATCTGTATGGAGTCCAGTTCAAAGTGCAATCCGACCATCAACCTCTGACGTTCTTGGCAACTTCTAAGAAACTTAACGCGAGGTTAATGAGATGGTCATTGCTCCTACAACCGTATCAGTTCACGGTCGAATACATCCCCGGAAGGGAGAATGTGGGAGCAGATTTCCTATCACGGCATCCTATGGTTGAATGTGAGGGTGGGGTCATTCGAACAGAACCACTGACAGTAGAAAGTTCGTAGGGTTCGACTTTCTTAAGAGGGGGCCTATGTAGCGAAACGCCAGTGGCTCATGTCCTTATGCATTCTTTTATTTTGGGTAAACAGGGGGAAACGGCTGTTGGAAGCTCTCAGTTCTCTTGTTCGCTCACATATCCAATAAAGATAGTTCTTTGGGTTATCTTCATGCCACAAATCTTACACGGAGTGAGTAGATATATGTCTCTCGTTTCGGGTAAACCCGAGGGAACGCCTTGCGCTAAATGTGCACTGGTGCGGCTGCTATGAATTAATGGCGGGGCCATCACCTACCGTTTGCTTGTTGCAACTTGTCAAAGTTAGTTAAAGATAACGACAGAAGTGTAACATCCTACTGATATGGTTAAGAAAGGTAAGACTTGGGTTCTGAGTGGTCCAGCCAAACCGGGACTTACAAAGGTATTGTGTCTAGAAGGGGAAGATGAATTGGCGAAGGGCCAATCATAATACATGACGAGTTGGTTGACGGTTAGCCAGCTAACTAGGCGTCTTGTCCTTGGCATAGCCGGGGAAGGTATTCTGAACAATATATCTCCCAGGAGGTTATCATTGGTTTTGGGCGTCATTTGAGCTGTTGCTATCTTTCTTGCTATGGCTTGAATTGGGCATATTGGCATCTTTCTGTTGTATACACTCATTGGATGGCTATGGTATTCTTGGGGATGGGGTCCACCAATCTAGGATCTATCTTCTTGAGCCAGAAGAGGCTATTCACAGGACTATCTCTGTCGTCTGTTACTCAATAGGATGATGTCGGGAGGATAATGGACTTCTCTATCTCACTGAGAGAACCTGAACCCATATACACCATGGCTTGTGCAGGGCAAGGCCGGTACATTGGGGCGACCGCTCAGTCGAGAGCGGCGGCCGGGAGGGGTAGTAACTTCTTTCCTATTCTTGCTGGGAGTGGGGAACTACACTGCGTGCCATACAACCCCACCACTATACTATTAGTTAATGAGGCGAAACACACATATTACTAGGCGCACCACACCACAAGATCTTGTGGGGAGAAAGGCATGGTTTGCGAGTGAGAGGGAAGCATGGGAATGAATGTGCCCAATCATAATAAAGGCTTGGTATGAGTGTGGAGGGTGTGTCTTGTAGGGTGGACAATCAGACATCTACCAGCTAGAGGTCTACTCAAGCCCGGACGTAGCCAATCCAGGGGCTACCTGACAAGTCAAGCCCATTCCGTCGGGTATAGTATATACTGCTTCAGGTAGAGATCATATATATATATATTGCTATTGTGTGATACATGAGTCAGCCCAGTCGCTCAGATATTGTTTGTCATCTCCAGGGTCCTCTTCGGTTGGAAGTGACTAAATAGTGCAGTATCAACCGGGCTTAAATGCTAAAGCCAAATAAGTCTGAGGAAGCCAGATCAAGGTATTGGCCATACCACATATGGTGTGTCTAAATCTGAGTGAGAGACAAGGTGCATACCATGAGCCAATGACTATGTGCAGAAATGGCACATCTCAGATTCTTACAGAGACATAGGCCCGATAGTAGTGGATTTCAAGGCGGACTGTACACTTGATTATCCTGCATATCTTAAGCAATTGACAATTGCGGTAATGGCGCATCTCAGGTTCCTTCAGCGCCATGGGTCCGATAACAGTTGAATTCAGAGCTGAGTATATGCGTGATGATCCTACATACTCAGTTTGTCCCGGACATTGATAGTGGTTTTGATTCTACAGAAGCCTGTTGAACTTACAACTCGAGACTGGGAAGGAAGGAGATTCTGACACCCCGGTGAGAAGTGTGTGGACAGATCAGACAATATATGAAGCTGGATCTATGACTGTGGCGACCTGAGGCTCTGTGACTGAACTTTATAAGTGTTGTGTCTGTTCAGAACTATCTGTGTTAACTGCCTTGATGTTTTCCTGTGCTGTCCTGTATTGAGTTAATAAATCACGTTTTAGTTGATTCAAAAGATAACTGCGTTATGTATGGGGATCAGTCAGAAGAACACTGCAGGAAATAGGTCCCTAGGTCGAAAGTAAGAGTGACAGTGAGTCCAGGGAAAACGGAGGAGGGTGGGCAAGTAAAGACCTATCCCAGCCAGGGCTATAGAAGATTTGTGAAATATTGTGACCGGGCTATTTGGGACCCTCCCCGTAGCTTGTTACAATAGGTCTGTATGTATTTTCTCTCTTCACCGTCTTCTTGGTCTACCTCGGGGTCCACGGTCATTTATTTCTTGAGTGTAAGCGAGTTTTGTTTCCCTATTATCTTCCATTCTTTCTATATGCCCCAGCCATTGCAGTCTATTAGCCTTCATGATACCAGTGATTAGCGGGGATTTAAATAGATAACCGAATAAGTCACTCCGAATTCGAGGCTTATTTATCTGTTTCGTAACAAAATAGTTTTTAAAAGGTGAGGATGTTAACCCCACGCTTCAACCCCCAACCTGGAGGACCAGGGTGTTTCTCTTTGTCCGTTCTCTACCCTTTGACCTGTCCGGCTTGGGAGGCCCTGCTGGTAGCTACGCTACCGCTGGCATAGCTCTCAGTGTCATTGAGAAACAAGGTGGAAACACCATCGGGGGAGGTTAGAGATTAGCACGACAAAATTCAAAACGAACAATTAGAGCATCTAAAGATGAATCCTGGAGAATATACGGTGAACAAACGGCGACCCTCAGCAAAGACTACGCAAGAGAATTTTATAAACGTGTCAATACAATGGGAAACAGAGATGCATCCTACAACCCAACCACAATCATAAACATAAAGGGTATACCAATATTTAATCCACAACAAAGACTAGCAAGGTGGGCAGAATACTTTCAAGAACTACTTAACCCCACACATAACATAGAAAACCTCACTTTTGTACCTAAACGTCATGGACAACAAGAACCAAATTTCATACCTGCAGAAGTCAAAACAGTTATACAGAAAAGTCCTAACAACAAATCACCGGGCCCAGATGGAATAACCTCAGAAGCTATTCAGGCCTGTGGGAAAACAGGAGTTAAATGGCTAACAAGACTTTTTAATATAGCATGGGAAGAAAGAAAAGTCCCAGATGATTGGCAACAGGCAATAATAGTACCAATATGGAAACAGAATGGCAAAATAATAGAGTGCGAAACATACAGAGGTATATCACTCTTGAGCCATATAGGAAACATGTACGCAGAACTATTTGAACAAAGAGCTAGACCCATAGTTGAACAACAGTTAAGCAAAGTACAATTCGGTTTTCGGAAAGGTAAAAGTTACACTGATGCACTATTTACACTTAGACAAATATGTGAAAAGTCTATCGAATACAGTGATCAGCAGAATATTGTATCTGTAGATCAGGAAAAGGCTTTCGACAGAGTAAGCTACAAATTATGGACAACCCTTAAAGACTATGGGATACAAGGGCAATTGCTAAAAGACGTCATAGCCATGTATCACTCGAGCCGAAGTGCAGTAATAACACAAGAAGGTATATCAGATATGTTCACAGTCAATACACGAGTGAGACAAGGATGTGTGCACTCTCCTTTACTATTTTATTTTTAATTTAGTTTTAGTATTTTGGTATATTTTTTATCTAGTTTGCAAGATTGCAAACCTAGAGGCACGAAGGGATGGAAGGATACTAACATTTGCAGATGGTAAGTAGTATGTTATGTGGTAATGGATTAGCATTTTAGGTGCAGCACCTATATTTTTTACTATATAAAAAGGCTAGCACCTACGCTCTAACGTCACCACACTGCACCTACGGGGACCACATTTTCAAGGATGCAACTCATGAATAAACAATCCTATGTATTTTTGCACTGTTACTTCCCTTTTTGTGTGAAAAATTGTATGTCTTTAAAAATGTAATAATTACTATTACTATTGATTGCAGCGGGGTGGGGCTTAGAAATCTATCATCATACTGGTGATGTTGTTAAGGTACAGTGCTCTTCCTCCACGGTTTCTTTTTTTCACTCGTCTTCTTTTCTTTATCTGTATTGGGTATAAACACTATCATCATTCCGTTGGTGGTGTGTAAGGGATAGGACTACAGTGCAATTTCTCGGGGTGGCCTAGGGGGCGGTGGGCGTGGGTGTGGAGGCTCAGGGGTGGGGCACGGCTGTCGGCGTATGGGGTAAGGCTAGGTGGTTCGAACCTCGAGCCATGACAGGTGCCATATGAAAAACGTAATAGGTAAGCATGTATATATGGCAGATATATGATCTATAGAGGGTCGTAGTGGCTTATTCACTATCATCATACAGGTTACAAATGAACATCTTAATACGAAAAATTGGCCAATATTATTGACTTTAGCGGGTGTAGCTTAGTGAAATTCGTTGGTGAGGGGTGGGTAGCGGCTATTAGTGATCTGTAGCGTGTCGTAGTGGCCAATACACTGTCATCATACGGGTTACAAATGAAAACCTTAAAAAGTAAAGATTGTCGATATTATTGATTGTCTCGGGTATGGCTTAGGAAAGTCGTTGGTAAGGGGTGGGTAGCGGTTATTAGTGCTTTGTAGTGTGTCCTAGTGACATATACACTATAATCATACAGGTGACAAATGAAAACCTTAAAAATTTTAAATGGCCGATATTATTGATTGTAGCGGGTATAGATTAGTGAAATTCGTTGGTAAGGGGTGGGTAGCAGTTATTAGTAGTCCGTAGAGTGTCATAGTGGCCTATACACTATCATCACAAGGTTACAAATGAAAACCTTAAAAATTAAAAATGACCGATAATATTGATTGCACGGGTATAGCTTAGTGAAATTAATTGGTAAGGGGTGGGTAGCAGTTATTAGTGGTATGTAGAATGTCGTAGTCGCCTATAAACTATCATCACACATGTTACAAATGAAACCCTTAAAAGTAAATATGGCCGATATTATTGATGTTTGCGGGTATAGCTTAATGAAATTCATTTGTAAGGGGTGGGTAGCGGTTATTAGTGATCTGTAGAGTGTCGTAGTGGCCTATACACTATCATCACACAGGCTTCAAATGAAAGCATTAAACAGGTAAAAATGGTCGGTATTATCGGATGTAGCGAGTATGGCTTAGTGAAATTCGTTGGTAAGGGGTTTGTGAGTGGAGAAAGATTAGATAGGTGCTTCTGATCATTGTTAAGGGTGGTCGAGTGGGCGGTGGTAGATAAATACGTTCGTTCCTTGATAATAGCCCGAGGGTAAGGCTCATATTAAATTCTAAAGATGGGACTCATAGATGGCTGATCTGAGGGTGACCGCCTGGGTGACTCATCACGGGGCTATGACGGTGGTTGTGAACATAGTGAACATGTTCAGACATGTCTTCAGGGAAAACAGGAGGATGACTCAAAGCGTACTGACCTCATAACGATGCACATGGGTAATGGTCATACCGGATCAAGTATTGCTCTGCTTCCGGTCGCATTGTAATGACCAAAACCAGACCACGTTCTCACTGGCTAAAGCGGGTCAAAGATGGCGTCACATCCGATCAAACGTGGTAATAGCAAACCAGACCACGTGGTTAAACCCGCTCAAAAATGGCGCTGTATCAGGTACACATGGGTAATGGTCACATCCAATGAAATATGGCGCTGCTTCGGGTCGCATGTATAATGACTACAACCAGACCACATGCTCACTGGCTACAAGTGGTCAATGATGGCGTCGCATCCGATCACACGTGGTAACTGAGAAACCAGACCACGTCGCTAAAACCGATCAAATATGGCGCTGTATCCAGTCACGTGTCTTGTGGGATACAACGGAAACACGTGACTAATAACTCAACCGATCAAAGATACAGTCGCACCCGGTCACATAACCAGACAGTGCATAATATTCTGCTGTATCATTGTACGTCAGCAAATAGTGTGTATAAGACGGCCAGCATTCGTCAAATAGAAGTACCGGTCTCTGTGAGCAGCACCCTGATCAGCATGTGGCAAGCCGCTAATGGTAAGTTGGCTTTTTGATAAATCTTTCACAGTTTCGATGTGGTTCTCCAAGTACGCATACAGTTAACCTAACAATACTAGTATAATAAGGGATATATGGTGCTAGACACTGCTATAATTGAAGAGACAAGCCATTTTTCTTCATATATTATGGTAGGCTGGGACCACATGGAATACAGCTGGCATTCGAACTTTTAAACACAGCGCTATGGTGGTACCGTAATAATATAGGTAGTAGTGTGTTGTCGTAGGGGAAGGTGAAAATGTCTTGCATGATCTGCATACCCATTATCGATAGTAATATATGGACTGTTTAACAGAGGGTGCATGTCAGATACAGTGCTATTATTTATAATATGTATGACTATAATGCTGATAAAGTACCTTATTCTTATCTGTTTTACAGATACCGATGCCCACGAAAACATAATTAGCGAACTGTGGAGCATACTAAGAGCAGATCCAAACATCTATTGCATGGCGTGTCTTAATATCCCACAAAATCAAGAAGCCGAGAATCCATTCAGTCATTCTTGTGATTATGGTGATGGTGCTAGTTTTGCGGACCTAGTAACGGTTCGACTGCGGGATATTCTACAACAACACTTCACAAAAGACGAAATAATCACATTAAGCCTAAGTAGAATTGAGGAATGCATCCTAGACTATAATCGCCAGCAGGATACGTCGGAACCATACCCATCCAACGTGGAGCTATCAGCGTCATCGACATCCTTAACCTTTAGTCAATCCACACTAGCGGACGAGTATTAAAACACATACATAAATGTAAGATGGATGTAATATACTTACAGCCATGTCTTCTATAGCTGACCAGTCCACAATATGAAGAAAATAATGCATTGGCTGAGAGGAGACTGTATATGTATATCGTTGTTATTCTGTCTTCACAGACAGTAACTCACAGTAAATACAACGCAAGTAACGCTGCACCCTCTACGCTATCTATTTCATCATGTTGAGTGGTCATAGGGCAAGTATGACCCGCATTTCCCAACCCAGCTCAAACATGCAACGGGTCAACGAGCGGGTAGTAGAGCGCTTAGTCGCGCCATACGGACAGCCGCGTCAGCGTAATCTGAGACGCTTGACCTAAGAAACTGGCTGAAACCGGTTTTACGCGTGGCTCAAAAGCTAGTATATAAACCCGAGGCTGGTAACAGTCCAGCATTATGATCCGAAGATGACTACAGAACTCAAGACTGTGTCTGCTAACTGGGTTTACATGACTCGTAGTTTTGAGACTATTATACCAGTAGGCGGTGGTGATAAGGCCGTGTTTGTCTCACCCTACAGAGGCACGAGCACGTTACACATCCGTAGATGTTCAGGGTTGCCGTTAATGTGGGTTCTTTCATGAAACGTGATTATATAAATAATAATATGAATATATCTTACCATTAATATAATATTAATAGCTAATATTTTAATGTGTGAATATTGTTCAATGGGATTGAATGTGACATTGTAAACTTCAAAGCATCGCTATGCAATTGTACACATATTTTTGTCAAGAAGCTGATCGCAGAAAATTGTTTCATACTGTTACAAATCCCGAAAAAAAAACAGTGCATGCATTGGGTTTGAGTAAACGGTCATTTCGTTGATGGGTGCAAGAATCTGGAATGAAACCAACACGCGATAAGCAAACGGTAAGTAGAAAGGCAATTGACAAAAATGTCATAAGTCGAGTTATTATAAAAATGCTGGATGCAAAAGTAACAGTGACTGTAAGAAAACTTAGGGTTTGGTTGAGAAAGAACAACAACATAGAGCTATCCAAAACAACGTTGTGAAAAATTATAAGGACATTAGGCTTCACATGTAGAAAGTACAAGGGAGGGAGAAATACCACATTTAGGCGCCATGAAAAGCATATACCTACGTGAAATAAGGGAAATCGCAAAAAAAAAAAAAAAAAAATTATGACATAGTGTATTTGGATAAGACGTGGATCAATGCGCACCGCACATGTGAAAAAGAATGGCAATCAGTGGATGGAAAGATAAAGCGATATGTGTCCAGTAGTAAAGGACAGCGCTTGGTCATATTCTATGCTGGTAGTACTCTTAATGGCTTACTACAGAATACTGCACTCATGTTCGTATCAAAGCATACAGACAATAGGGATTATCATAATGAGATGAAAGGTAATGTATTTAGAGATTGGCTCGAGAATACAGTACTTCCATCCCTTGATAGACCGTCTTGTCTAATCATGGACAATGCATCATATCGCAATGTTGTTGCCCAAGAAGACAAAATACCTAGGGCATCGAGCAAAAAGGAAGCAATAAAGATATAGCTCCGAATGGAAACTATACAATTTCCAGAAACATATTTCAAGCTACAGTTGTTGTCCCTTGTAACCATGCGCAAAAAAGGAAGAAATATCAAATCGACAAGTTGATGGAAGAGCATGGCCATAGGTGCTTGAGAATTCCGCCGTACCATTCTCATTTAAACCCTTTAGAACTTGTGTGGGCTAAAATTAAAGAACAGGTGTCAGCTGACAATACTGCATTCAAATTGTCTGACGTCAAGATACTAACCCAGTCCGCGCTATTAAATATTGATAGCAGTTACTGGAAAAAATGTGAGGACCATGTGTTGAAAGAGGAAGGGGGCTATTGAGAACGAATGGATCGAATTTTATGCAACCAAGAGCAGTCATCAACCTACTGGAATCGTCCGACACAGCTTAAGGACTGGGCAGATCGCAGACCTTAATCCAAGTGCACTCTTACTGTGATATTTTGCTCCAACTATTCAGACGAATTGCAGGCCCTAAACATTACTGCATCAGCAAAATGTCAATGGCAATAGTTTGTATTCAACAGTAATGAATTTTTAATTCCATAAGCCCTCAGCCGTGACAAACAACTGGTAGTTTGTTTTTTTTAAAACACTAAACGCATTGAATACCAACAGAAGAGTAATATTGAGGTGGAAACTGACATATTGTGGCATAACAAGAAACGTGAGAGTAAACACGTTGTCAAATTAGAGGACAACACACATACATACGAATCAATCTATAAACTTCAATGAAAAGAGGACCAACATCTTGGTTGCTAAGAAGAAAGCCAACTACAGAGACACTGACAACTAATTTCATAGTGCAAAACAGGTAATCATGTTCCGTCTCTGAACGGTAAACAGCAAAGTAGACAATATTTCACGAAGACTCAAAGCGGGTCTCTCACCCATGTGGACGTGTGAACAACCTACACAGACAGTTGAAAATATCCTTAAACATTGACACATGATGACTAAATTGCGGTATCATTTCTGGTCACTCCATACGCTTATTAACGTACAGCTATTTGGAAGCTTTAAGAAACTCAATAAAAAAAAGCTAAATGCATCCTAGTAACATGACTCCTTGTGTACTCATTATTAACCGGCAGCTGAAGAAACAAGAAGGAAATGAAAAATAAGGTAAGAAATATATTTCTTTTACTTTCCTGTCAATTTACACATTATTTACCCCATGCCTCTGTAGATTCTCTGTCTTTACTAATATTATACATTGCACCCCTCTCGGGAGTCTCCGTGGTGAAGTGGTCAAGCCGTCTGACTCGGTCTCCGAAGGTTGTATATTCGATTCCGGGCTGCGTCCTTCATTTCACGAGTGCTTTTTTCGGAGACTCCAGAGGGTCGTCGCTGGAGCTACGATGTTCGTGCTTTGTGCAACGCTTTCTGCGCTACGGAAAGAGACTGAGCCATATGGGATAATAACCCGGTGCAATGCAGTCGACCCTGTCGACTTGTAAGCGACTTTTTTTTTTTTATAGCACTCACTTCCATACGAATCTGGCTACTCCTTGTACTTGTGTCGTTACCCGAAATGACGTGCTTTACTGCAAGACTAGTTTGTTAGCGTAAATTTACTACATTTTCGCCAAATCATCAAAGAAATGTTGCCGCTTTCGATGGTTTACGTTGCCTTTGGATCTATCAAAGACATATTCCTTGGGTGGGGGTAAATATAAGACGGCAGGAAATCTTTCATAATGATGCAACAGATAGTTTTCATAAACATTGATCGTGAATAAAGGCATTCATTTCTGAACAGACTATAACTCTTTGGTCAAGACAACAGAACTCATTGACAATTATAACATGATTAGCAGCGGCGTGATCGCCCTAACTGAAGTACAACAACTGGGAGGTATCCCTTTAAATGCGCCTGGACGCTATAACTCTCGTCTAACCAATCACAGGTACTGGGAAATGTTCTTGATTGTAAAGATAACCGGTGTATATATTGACCATCTCAAGCATCGAGCGCCGCTTTGTGTATACGAATATGGTCTGACACAATATAGCCAGGAAACCTGAAGATTGTTTATTTACGCTTGACTAGAATATTGAATGTTCAACAAGTGACATCCCCGCTGAAGTTTCTCACGTCAGACAAACGTATGCATCACGTGCTAACACATTGTGATTGCTTGTTTATGTCAGACAAACCTGTGCTTCGCATGCTAACACATAGTGATTGTTTGTTTATGTCAGACAAACCTGTTTATCACGTGCTAACACATAGTGATTGCTTGTTTATGATACCAGCAGGAAGAAATTGTGGACGAAGAATGAGAATGTCAGCTTTACACATCGTGTGCCGTACGCCTCATTCCAGTCAGAGGCGGTAGTTTGGAAGAGTCCTGAGATACACACCACATGAAGATGTTTGTTTTATGTGCATAGTTATATAAACTAACATGCTTTCTCGATGGCTCAGTTGGGGGTGCTTGGGATGGGCGAGATGGGCTGGGCTTGAAGACAGTCTGTGGAGCTTCTGATGTGGTCAAGTCTGATATAAATCAGGTTTATTCTTGAGTCAGAACACGCGGTTGCAAGAGGCAATGAGCAAGCTCTTAGGTCTACGAGTCAGGCTATTGTGTGAACCGAAGAACAATAGAACGGGCTGATATAATTATTGTCGCCAGAGGCAGGGTGATTAAACTAATCAAGACACAACTGCGAATCTGCAAACTTGACCAGACTGGGAGATCATTAAGTGAAAAGGGGTGAAGCCAGGCAGAAGCGCTATGGAAATGGGTGGGAGGGGGGGGGGGGGGCAAAGGCAGAATAGGCAGCCAACATTGAGCTGGAGTCATTGACCGCTACATGCTCGGAGAGATACTGAGGAGGGGATGCGAAAACATATGGCCTAATGGTTCGACAAGCAGTGAGGATAATCTGACGATTAACTAACTAACAAAGCAACTAATTAACCAGCTAGCCCCCTTGCAAGACAGCCAGAGCAGCCACAAAACCAACTAACTAACCAACCAATCAACCAACTACCTAACTAACTAACATAGATAAGTGAGTAGAATAAATATTAGTGCTGATGGTTGGATAAGGTTATATATTTCCTCATGGTTTGCCAGATTTTACAATACTAATTGCACGTTATCATTATTTTATTAGTATTTAAAATAAAGCCTGAGTGCACGGTATAGGCGCATGGATAACATCAGATGGGAGATTCACCGCAGAAATAAAGAATAAAACAGGACAAGCGAAAAACTGCACTCTATCAAAGGAGGAACATTTTATTCAATTAGTTCTTGTCATTGGAAGTTAAAAGAAAGCTTCCATGCTACATAGAACCAATTTTAACAAATGGCTTCCAATCCTGGATATATTAGAAACAACCAAAAATATTCCCAGATGCATTGGAGATGTGGTATTATAGAAGAATGTTGAAAATAAATTGGGCAGCGAAAATTAAATGAGCAATTTGGACACATTGAGGCAAGCTTAGTCGCAAAGTCAATTAATCACAAACATTAGACAGAGGCGGTTATCATTTTGGCCACCTTACGAGAAGCCAAAACCTGACACATATTTTGATAACCGGAAAGTTTTGTGGAAAATGCGATAAAGGAAGACAGCGAGATAACAGTCTTGCCACTCTTGTGTCTTTGCACGGAAGGGAGTCAACACATTAATTCATTCATGCCGTCGGAAGTCGTAATTTGTGGAGAAGCATGATCTCCCTCGCCAGTCGGCAAGGCACTCGATGATGATGGTGGTGAGTGTACGATGTGGCCTGTATCTTCCTACCGTGCTGAACGCAAGTTGGCATCGAATCCTTGTCGGACCGCCTTCATGCAATTGTAAGCGCAACGCCATAACCACTACAACATCGCATTTGTGGATTATTGTTATGTTGGGTCATCAACATTTCTGGCCTTGGGATTGTCATCATCATCATCATCAAGTTCCCTGCCTGCCTAGGTGTTCATGGCTCTCCAAAGCTCGGTCGTTGGTGTTCTGGATCAACTCTGCTGATGATATTCGTCCATGCCACCGCCTCAGTCCATCCAGCATCAATTCTTTCTGTCTGCCTCTGTCTCTCTTCCCCTCGATTGGGATTGTAGTAAAGGTAAACATTAGGACATCACTTCCCAGACAACGAAAGGCTGTGGTAGTAACCTGGTGAGTAGAAGAGTTGGCAAGAGGTCAATTAGATTGTTTGCAGAAGTTAAACAGAAATAAAAAAGAGTATAGAAGTGGCCAAAATGGTTTCAACAATGACATTAGTATTAACATCTAGAGAGACTAACAACGCAATAACAATGAGAATTGTCTACTGCTATGTATATTCATTGCCGGTCTCCCTGGTCGAGGGCTTACACGACTTTCTCCGTAATCCTGTATACTCTCGTGAGTAATGTGACGTGCGCGAGAATCGGTAAATGTTCTCTCCGCTTCGGTAACTTATGGGGTATGTGAGCTGGTCGCTCAGAAAGCAGTGGCAAACTACTGAGCGTAATCTTGCCAAGAAACCAACAACCAGCTGAAAGATGCTGATGTTGACAGCAATGTCATGTAAAGGATATGCGAACACACACAAAAACAAACAAATGAATATTCATTAGTTAGTCGCGGTTCCAACTTCACGGCTAAGGGTCGCCTTTTTATGCATCGTTTCTGTGCCAGTGAACATCACACAAAATTCTCCTCACTGTCCCATGTGAAAATCGAACAGACAGGAGTCTCGACAAAACCAACAGCCCGCACAGGTATACTTTACATAATGCCGCTGACAGAATGCCAACACAAAAGTCCGCCAAGAAATATACAGTTCATCGTCGATAGAGCGGCCGTCACTAGAAAACCAGCGGCCGCACATTACACCATAAGGCAACCCAGGTAGTATATTCATTCAGGGCGCGGAAGCCTGGACAATGAACAAGGAATTGGAAAGTCGAATAGAAGCCATGGTGATGCGGATATACAGAAGAATATGTCGTATTTCAATGGAACATAAACAATCGAATACAGAGGTTCTTGAAAAACTGGAAATGAAAAGAGAGTTGATGACAGAGACAAAAAGAGGCAAGATAAATGTTGCGGGCACGTTAAAAGACATAACACTATTATAAAAACCAAACAGGAGGGTAAGGTTAAAGGCAAGCGAGGAGGAGAAAGGCAACGATAACAGTGAGAAGAAACATTAAGAGATGAAAGAACAGCTGTCTGAAGACTCAGCACAACCCACTACTGGCAACGCTGATCGTATTCCTGTACGAACCTTGGGACAAGACTTGAGTTTCGCTCTCGTTTGAGCTCGCCAGTAGCGCCTTTCCCTGACTGGACACGACATCATACTCCGCATAACAGGTGTGTGATGCGAGTGTGTAACCACTTGACCACGCTACTCACGCAAGACGCGACCACATTATCAAACTAGAATATCACAATGTCACCCATCGTAGGATATAGCTCAAAATGTGTACGGTCGCCAACGAACAACAAACAGTTTAACAGAACGTGCAATCAAGGCGGGAGACAGACATTGTTGATGATCCATTGCTGCTAACCTTCACTGCGAAAACAGCACTTCATTGATTGATTGCAATTAGTTGATATTAGTGGTTTGCTCCGCGGATCGCGTCGCGTTGGTGTAACATGCTATGGGGAGGGTCCCAAATAGTCCCGTCACAATGTTTCAAACTTATTCTTTTGCCCTGGCTGGGGATAGGTCTTTGCTGCCAACCCTCATCCGTTCCCCGGACTTACTGTCACTCTCTCTTTCGACCTAAGGGTCTATTTCCTGCAGTGTATTTCTGGCTGACACAAACGTAACATGACGATCGTCTCAGTCACTATAATTAGAATTTAATACCATAATAAAGACAACACAGAAGAACACCAAGACAGATAAACCTATAAAAGTCTAGAAAAACAAAACTGATGAGATAACTCTTGTCCAGAAATGAAGCCAGAAAACTCTGAACATCATATAGCACAGATCTCTAAATTGTCCCGTCATTTCACAACTGCCTCACCGGGCAAAGTTTCCAGTCTCTCTATCCAGCGTCGGTTGTTCGAACAACAGCTTCCCAGTTTCCGAGGCCAACACGATATAGTCACTCATCTGGTCTGGGAAAATGCCATGGGATCACTTGGCACAATTTAGGTTGGGAACTGAAGTCCTGAGACCAGATTGTGTATAGGGAATGAATCAGAGTCTTTCGCTGTCCCGAACACGGATGGGAATTTGCGTAGGTCCAAACAGAATCATCAGCAAACACTCGACCTTAAGTCGATGAGAAGACTTGAGTGGTGGTTGTGTCACTCATTTAATCCCTGTCATGCTTCTCCCTTAAAATTAGAAACATTATACCTGGTATGTCCACTGACTTGCCCTGGTTTCATCAGGTGCTTATAACTTTGGGCATAGAAGCCCTGTCGCGTCTTTCAACACACTTTACTGTCAAAAGGAAGACCCTGTAGATGACAAAAATTCCAGTGAGCGATCAAGCTGACTCCTGCACCACAAACCTGAGGTCCACTTGGGCCTCAGTTAATGAATTGGTTATGCATTTTGGCTTACCAAGACCGTTATATAAGTGGCTGGCTTGAACGGGTCTGACATGTCAGGTAGCCCCTGGATTGGCTACGTCCTGGCTTGAGTAGACCTCCAACTTGTAGACGTCCTGTCGGCTACCCTATGCACAAGACTCACTCTCCACACTCATACCCTGCCTTTATTATTATTGGGCACATTCGTTTCCCGGCTTCTCTCTCCCTTGCAAACCATGCCTTTCTCACGACAAAGCTCTTGTAGTGTGGTGTGAGTAATCAAAGAAGAGTTGTTCCCCATTCCTAGCCAGAATAGGAAAGAAGATACTACGCCGTCCGGCCGCTGCTCTCTCCTGAGCAGTCGCCGCAATGTACCGGCAGTGCCTCAAATAACCCATAGATTCAGATGAGTTCAGGTTCTCTCAGTGAGATAGGGAAGTCCATTATCTTCCCTACATCATCCTATCGACTAAAAGACGAAAGAGATAGCACTGTGGATAGCCTCTTCCGGCTCAAGAAGATAGATCATAGATTGGTGGACCCCATCCCCAAGGAGCGCTTCCCTCCTTCCGGCATACCGTAGCTATCTAATGATTATATTCTACAGAAAGATGACAGTATGCCCAGTTCAGGCCGTAGAAGGAAAGATAGCACTCGTCTATCGGCTGCCAAGAACAAGCGATATCATTTGGGAAATATTTATTGATCAGAATTGTTCCCTTGCTAAGCCAAGATCAAGACTCTTAGCCAGATTGGCTAACGGTCACCCCCTCCCAATATGGCAAGACTGCCGTTTCGCCAAGTCATCTCAGTAGTTAATACAATAGAGATTTATAAGTGCAGAACTAATTACAACCTAGAATTACCTTTTATACCCCAGCAGTATTCTGCATGTAAAATGTCCCAATCTTCAACTTGACATCTTGACATTAGGCAGTGGGTAACGATAAGTTTAGAAACGGACATGAATTGCCCAAGAAGTCGCACCAGTGCGCATTTGGCGCAAGGCGCTCCATCGGGTCTACCCGAAAGGAAAGACATATATCTAATCGCTCCATGAAAATATCGGGTTATTAAAGTAACCCAAAGAACTATCTTCCATGGTGATTGAGCGAACAAGAGAACTGAGAGCTCCCGAAAGCTGTTTCCCCCTGTTTACCCAAAATGAAAGAAGGCATGAGGACATGAGCCATTGGCGTTTCGCCACAGTTGGCTTCTTACGGAAATGTATGTGAGCCTGTCGTTCAGATAGCAATGGGATACTTTTTTTCCGCATATCCTTTACAGGACATCGCTGTCAACAGCAGCCTCTTTCAGCTGTCTGTTGATTTCTTGGCAAGATTACGCTCATTGCTTTCTGAGCGGCCGGCACAGTTATCCCGCAAGTCACCAGCGGGAGTCGAACCGCTTCCAGCTCTCGTCCACTACGAGACTCTGCGTGATAAACGGGATTACGGAGAAAGTGTTGTAACCCCTCGGCCAGAGAGACCGGCAATGGGAGACTACTGAACGTAAAATCTTGCCAAGACATCAAAAGCAGCTGAAAAATGCTGGTATTGACTGCAATGTCCTGTAAATAAGATATGCAAAAAAAAAGTGGTTTGCTGCTGCTATAAAGGGAGGTAACCAAGAAAATTAGATTTGAAGCTAGAGAGGAATTATTCCTCTTGTAGTTATTTGTTTTTGGAAATCATGGTAGAAAAAACAGATACAATAGCGCTGTGGCTGTACACTCCTAAGTAGACTTACAAACTTAAAAGAAAAAAAAGTGGTTTGACTTACAAAAGACTTACAAAATAAAATGATTTGGCCTCCCAGGTCTACCCAGATTAAAGTGGATACTAGAAATGTCTTGCGAAGACAAGGCCGTCTGCGTAATACTGGCCCCAGTACCCGCCGAGTGTCGGATGATCTATACAAATATGGGTCCAGGAACATGTGGCAAATAAGCCTTAGGGTGTGGCAAACTGTCCTGTACTGTACTTACTGCTGTCAGCATGTGCTGGGTGGAGTGCTGCAAAGAGAGCTGTCATACATATTCATTTACCATGTGCCATGCCGGTAATCGTGGGTGGTCATGTTTCGCCATCTCAATCGATCAACAGAGTAGTGGATCAGCTCTGTGTTCCTGTCTCTACCATGCCACATGGCAAAGCCATCCAGAAATTTATTTCTCTGCCTTGCCATTGTTCTCTTCTCTCAATCTTGCCAGTTGTCACCAAGCTCTCCAATGTATTACTTCTCATAAACTGACCAAAAAAATTGTGACTGTCGACGTCTAATTTCTCTAATCAGTTTAAGGTTTTCATTTTTTCTTTCTTGAAGGACGTGGTCATTGATGTTTCTGTCTGTCCAAGGTATTCTTTGCATTTTCCTCAGAAACCACATTTCTACAGCCATCGGATGTTTTTAGCTTATCTGCTCATTGTCCACGCCTCAGAGCCATACAAAAGCACATGTTCTATGTAGCACTTCAACACTCTTTTTCTCATTGCAAAAGACATATTTTTATTGGTCAGTATGTTGTTCATCTTGCAAAAGGCTGCCTTCGCCATAGCAATTGTTGTTCTAATCTCTTCAAGGCATCTCCCATCAGATGTTATTACTGTTCCGAGATAATTTTACCGATTCACTTGTTTAAGAATATTCCCATTTACTTCCATATTACATTGTGGTCATACACATACCTGCAGCACATCTCAACGAGACCTCTATGTAGATGAGCAAGCCGACAGCCGAGTAATTAACTCTTAAAGTAGATATGAGGTTTCATAACCCTAGTATAGCTGTGTTCTAGGGACACACATGTAGCCACACGCAAGCACACTGAGCGATTCACTGTTAATGAAGACTGGTGTCAACGTCCTAGAGACCTAGGGAAATGAAACTCGGGTTCAGACAGGCAACAACCTCCATTCTTTTATTGGTAATCTAATTTATTCACAGTAATCTGGCGAAGAATAGTTTCGCAGTCAATTACAATATCACAGGAGTTCGTGGTACGTTAACAAATCAATCATACACATAACCTTCACAGCAAAACTCTATCAAACTATCTCATAATCAACAATCTCTAAATACAACTTAGTTTCTGTCTATCAAGTCCCCCTTAAGCTAAACCCTGCTTCTTGTCCGCTGTCCAGTATTCGTCTGTCCTTCGACGTGCGTCGGGCGGACACGGAGTGTAACTCTCTTCGAGCTTCTCGTGGAAATGGTCCCTGCACGCTATAGGCGGGTTCCACCTGTGTCAACGGAGCAGTAGGCAAACTGACCCATCGTTCTCGAAGGCTCGAGATTGTTCGGGCGTTCGAGCTATTTCACTTACTTCCCTTCTTAGGGTTTTTGGATTAGTGTTATATCCCTTCTATAAATCCCTTCTAGCTTTATGTCCATATCTACTTTATGTGAGACCTTGACAACTGGCTTCAGACGCTTCAGTAGCTTGACACACTGTGCACGTTACAATTAGTCCAGCTAACGTTCATCTATGTGCCGGGGCAGACAGGCGTGAAAGGCAACGAGTGAGTAGATCGTGTGAAGAAATTGGCGATGTCGGAAGAGCAACGGATGGTTCAGACATCATCAATGCCTTGAGAGACGCTGGACGAACAGGTGACATTAAGTAAACCTTGTAAACTGCTTCCTTGTCCAGAGTGAGGGAGATGGGAGTGAAGCAGGAAGCCGTCAGACATGGACTTTTTGTCAAGATCACCAGACATGTGATTACCCAACACTGAACTGGCACTATTTGTTCTTCATCTTTTCTCTCTTTAAATTGCGTGTTCTTTGTTGGACGTTGCGGTCAACTCATTCCACATCTTGTCTTTTCTAGACAATTTTATGTTGGGAAATTTTCTATTGATTACTGAACGAGAAATCGTAGTTTGAGTCCAAATTGATAGGAAACAATCCCGCTACCTCTTCATCAGCGAACCGGATGTTTGTTATCTAGACCGGTTAATCCCTTCCACCAGGTGGAAGCCTTTATTCGATCCGCGATGGATGCGAATTTAATTTTTTTTTTCAAATCACGCTTGGCTCCCAGGTAGGCCCAGGCTAAAACTGGTACCAGAAAAAGTCTTGGAAAGTAAATGCAGCCGGCGTGATACAGGCCACATCATCCACCGAATACCGATTGCTCTATTAAGATATGGGTCTAGCACCATATATCCAATGGGCTTTACAGCGACGAGCACAAATGTCCTCTATCTGACTTAATATGGCCCAGGGGGAGGGCGGATTATTAAAACCTGCAGTGATATATACGCCGTCTCCGTGGCGATGGGTTTACGGACGCGGTTCGCGATCTCGCCTACCAGCGTTCGAAACACAGCAACGCGCGATTTGGCAGCAGACCGCGTTGCGCAAGTTTTTAACGAAATTATATTGGTTCCCGTCGTTCAGAAAGCAATGGCAAACTAGTGAACTTAAACTTGCCATGACATCAACATCAGCAAAAACACATGCTACTGTTGACTGTAAACGTCCTGCGTAAAGGATATGCAACTAACGTTTAAGTAATATATACAATCTATACTAGGGCTTGATGTAGTTTTTTTGTTTGTTAAGTAACCCTCATGCCTGGTAATGCTAAGAATATAAAATATATACGCCAATCCTCGTAATTTTAACCTCACACATTAACCTGAAATTACTTCTGGCGTTAAATACAATAATAGACACTGTCTTACTGACATTTAGCCACACGCAAGCACACTGAACGATTCACTGTTAATGAAGACTGGCTTCAGACGCTTGAGTAGCTTGACACACTGTGCACGTTACAATTAGTCCAGCTAACGACCCCCGCTCGTGACTTGTGGGATACTGAGCCGGCCGCTCAGAAAGCAATGGCAAACTACTGAGCGTAATCTTGCCAAGAGATCAACATACAGCTGAAAGATGCTGGTGTTGACAGCTAAGTCCTGTAAAAGGATATGCTAAAAACAAAAAACAAACGTTCATCTATGTGCCGGGGCAGACAGGCGTGAAAGGCAACGAGCGAGTCAATCGTGTGAAGAAAATGGCGATGTCGGAAGAGCAACGGATGGTTCAGAGAGTCAAGTTAGCCAAACTCAAAACGCCAAGCTAGCCAAACTCCGTGCCCCTACCCCACTCCCTCCTCGTCTCCTCTTCCACCTCAACTTACCACTGGCTCCGATAACCTAGTTGTGTGCATACCTCCCGACCTTCCACTATCGGCATCTGAGAAATCGGTCCTCAGCAAAGGGCTCCGGTTCATACCGCTACGTCCCTGTGGTGATAGATACGCATTACTGCAGGACGTTCATCGGTTCCATCGCACTCTCAGGCTAAAATATCACTTCAGCAATCAACCTCATAGTGATAACTCTTCGGATCCTACCGACCATTTCTCTCACCTCTCCAAACGCAGGTCCACTTGGGTTCCCAATCCAGGGGCATCTAAAGCCCTTGATTTATACATCGACCAAACACTTTACGACATCTAAAAACTAAAATTCAAGCCACTACGACATTCCAACCTCGCCGCGGATGAACAACGGGCACTTACACAGTTGAAACGTCGTGAGGACATAGTTATCAAGCCTGCCAATAAGGGAGGGGCGCTAGCGGTTTGGAGGAAAGACTTGTATATACAGGAAGGCAACAAGCAACTTGGGGATGCAACCTTCTACAGACCAAGGACACAAGATGGGACAATCAGCAACAACACCCAGGTCAAAAGCGTGACTAACGCCATCATCCAGCAAGGACTTTTGCCCAGCTCTGCCACCTCGCTGATCATCCACGATAGTTGCTTGGGCAAACCCGCCTTTAATATGCTGCCTAAGACACACAAACCAGGTAACACAGGCAGACCTATCGTCTCGGCCTGCTCTTGCCCTACAGAACGGATTTCAGAGTTCTAGACAGCATGTTTCAGCTGTTGGTTGCTAGCCTCCCTTCGTATATCAACGACACCAACCACGCTATCACCATCTTCGATTCCATCAGTTTCACAAACCCTTCTCAGTATCACATCTTCACTTTAGATGTGACTTCACTCTACACATCCATTCCTCACTCAGACGGCCTTAAAGCCTTGGAATTTTTCTTGGAGAAAAGGCTTAACCCCTCAATAGCCACTGGACCATTACTGCGTCTTGCGGAGTTAGTCCTCAACCTCAACTCGTTTGAGTTCAATGGAGACTACTTCGACCAGATTAGCGGGGTGGCCATGGGCACTAAGATGGGCCCGAGTTATGCCTGCCTCTTCATGGGCTATCTGGAGCACCAGGTATGGAGTCAATACACCGGTAGGCTCTCAGAGCTTTACAGGAGGTACATTGATGACTGCTTTGGTGTCTCGGACATGCCCTTGCTTGACCTCCAGAACTTCATTGCCTTTTTCTCCGACTTCCATCCTAGCATCAAACTTACCTCCACCATTTCTTCGTCGGCCGTTAACTTCTTAGACCTCACAGTCTCTTTAGGTTCCGCGGGTCTATGGACGACGGTTTATTATAAACCAACTGACTCACACTCATTCCTATTCTATTCTTTTCTCCCAACTGTTACGTCTCCGGCGGCTTTGCCAGGATAACAACGACTTCCATCAAAAAGCCCACGAAATGCTTGATTTCTTTCGCCTTCGTGGCTATCCTGAGAGTGCTCTATCTACAGCTCTTCACCGTTGCCAGTCTATCAGTCGCACGGAGGCTCTCTCCTCCAGGCCGAAACCACGGAACAATAGAACTGTCCTCTCATTTACTTACCATATCCACAATATTGCTGCCAAGAATATCCTCTTGAAACATCTATCCATTCTCCGGGCGGACTCGACCACTCGTGATGTCTTCTCAGAGGCCCCTCTGGTGGCGTATAAGCGGGATCGTAACCTCAGCGATGTGCTGGTCCATAGCAGGCTACCCCAGCCTCACCAGTCTCTTCCTGGCACTGTGGCGTGTCTTCGATCGCGTTGCAAGACCTGTCCCACGTACTTCAAACCCAGAGTCTGACATTCCCTAAGACGACCTTCCACATCCGTGAGGGTTTCTCATGCATCAGTCGCAACGTCATCTATGCGATTACCTACACACGTTGCGACATGAGATATGTCGGTGAGACAAGCTTACGTCTTGGGGACAGATTTAGACAACATCTGTCTGATATCACCAGTGGCGCCCAGAAACCAGTATCCATGCATTTCAACAGTCCTGACCACCATGACGTAGCCGACATACAGGTCACGGCCATCAAATCATGCGCATCCCACGAACGGGATCGGAAGACATTGGAACACCGTCTTATCTTCCAGTTGGGCACACTCTCCCCTCACGGCCTTAATGTCCAACACAACTTCATTTAACTCCCTACCCCACCCCTCCCACCCCCAGCTTTCAGTCCACCATCTAGGTACGTGCAGGTCCTTTATAGGACATCACAATCAACTTTCTTGGCAGGTTTGCGTTCGGTGTTTTGTCATCGTTTTCTGAACGACCGCCACTCATGCCCCTCTGTGTGGACCAACACTATGTAGTTCTCCGCAGCGGTGCTTCGAGCGCTTAACGAGAATTGCTAATTGTCAACTGCGTCAGCGACATCTTTGCCGGTCTTAATTTTCACTTTTCCGCCCACATGGGCGCTTCTGCACCCCACTCCCCTCCCGCTTGACCATTGACCCATGTACCATACATCCGGACTATTAATCTACTGGAGCCCTACGCGTGTCAGTCTTTCCAAGCAAGGACAGAATCAGATGAGTACATTTAATTAGTTTAATAGTTTAATATTGTCATAGTGTGTTTCATGTAGGTTTGTGTTGGTTTGTATTTGTTTGTCCTGTGCTGACGAAGGCTTTGGCCGCAACGTCCAGTTTGTCTCTTGTAGTCGTGTTTCAGTAACGCCCACAATCTACTTCTCGTTTGTTTTTTTGGTGATTCATTCACTGTCTTACTGACAATTTTTCCTTCGTCTGTCTTTGAATATTGGCGTCTAACAAAAGATGTTGTGTACATGTGGGTATACTTTATGACATTTTACAGTTCTTCAAGATCAGAAGGGATTTTAATTGAAATCGGAATACTGTTCTCGAAATGTTAATGCAGTAATCAATAAGACACTGTCTGCGCTATGTCTGATTTTACAGCATGGATAATAAATAGATAATGACAGTTGTGTTTGTCTTCTTTTTTCTTCTTCCTTGCCCGCTGCGGTAATGTCTGTAATTAACATTTGAGCTAATCTGGGGATACCGACATTCCCGTAAAGATTGTGGGAATGCGTTTTTGACATTTCGGAAATGAAATTCTGAAATAAATTGAGGCCCAAAATCGTTGACGTAATTTCACAAAGTAACAGTCTCATGAATGAAGATGTACTCTCTGACCCGACTGCATTCAGGACACGTATTGATTATTCGTGATACTAATTGAATTTGATGCCATGACAATCAAAAATCATTACATTGTCATAGAAGTGTCTCTAGAATCACACAATCATACATCTACGAATGAGATTGTGACTGGGCAGATTTGGTTTCAAGACTGATTTTTGCACGGAGAGAAATTATAATTAAACCCAATTGTGTCCAAACCTGTACTGTGAAATAGCGAGAGACAGTACTCTGTATGTTGTTTGATTGTATAATCGACACAAACTACTGATGTAATATATGTAAGCACAATGGTAGTCTATGAAGTCACAATGACACAAGTAAATGTAGCAAAGTGTGTAACCCCATACTCCAGCATTCTCCTTAAATATGTAGTAAAATACACACAGAGCTGTGGTAGACAATACATTGGCACCTTGCCGTCTTGACAGACGATAGTTTGTGCTTTAAAAAGGCATAATAACTTTTAACTATGGCGGTAGCGAGTGTGACTGATAAGGCCAATTTGCGCTGTAAATGTCCGTTCACAGTGGGTGCATGTGAACACGTGGTCATTTCCACCATCATGCACCATCTTACGTCTCAAACGCTTGGTGTGTGACTTTTCTGCAATAATTTTCTCCTTTGACTTTATTCCATTTCTGATATTTGCCCTCCATGCAACACGTTCAGCGGCGACTTGCTCCCAATGTGCATTATCAATGCCTGTATCAATCATGTCCCGCTTACACACATCTTTGTATCGTAGTAGAGGCCGACCCTGAGATCTCTTACCCATCTGTAATTCACCAAAAAAGATATCCTTTGGTATTCTACCATCATCCATCCGCCTAAGATGTCCTATCCATCTAAGTCTACGAAGACTGAGCATGGAATAAACTGTCACACAACCTGATCTTTCCAATACTTCAGTATTTGTGATTTTGTCTTGCCACTTAATACCAAGAATTCTTCGCAGACACCGCATATGAAAGCTGTTTAAATTGTTCTCTTGGTGTGAGTAAGTTGTCCAGGTTTCACTGCCATAGAGAAGAGTACTAAGGACACAGGCTTGATAGACAAGGACTTTTGTTTTGGCAGTAAGCTTCCTGTTCTCCCAGACTCTTTTTCTTAACCTGTTCATTGTTGTTGCTGCCTTACCAATCCGGATGTTGATTTCCTGATCTAGGGATAATTTGCTATTTACCACCGATCCTAGATATGTAAAATGGTCTACTATCTCTAGTTCGGCGTCGTCAATAAAGATTGATGGTACCCCATGTGCAGACATGGTAGACAAGTACAGCTATAATAGTACATATATTGAAGTATATGTCTAGTATAGAAGCCAGCCTGGCAATAGGGGTTGATGCGCTTAAACTTCCGGTACTCTGAGTAAAAGGTTCGTACCCTACACTGGTCAGGTAAACTCAAAAGTTGACTTCTCTTTCAGAAAGTAATAGCCAACTACAGAATCTGAGATTGATAAGTCCATCAACCTGGGTTTGGAGTTGTTTGCGACGGCCTGCAGATGAAATTAACATTTGTGTATCTCGTAAACCCAAGTGTATTAAGTGCTGCGTCACCTCTGTGAAGAGAGCTAGTTTATGATAAATGACATGCAACATTTGTATATTTCGTCTACCCAAGTGTATTAAGTGCTGCACCATGTCTGGACAAAGAGCTAGTTTATCATAAATGACATGCAAAATTTGTTGTCTCACATAGCTAAGTGCTGCGCCATCTCTGGGCAGAGAGCTCGTTTATGATAAAGGTGACGTGGTGAAGGCCCTCTAGTATCGTTGGACACGGCAGCTGAACAGGCGGAGTATCCATATCTGGAAATACTGACTCAAAAGGCAGTGACTAGAGTGTCTGAAAATTACATAAAGCATAGAGGAGAAACCCGAGAGATTTTTAATTCACTTGCTACTGGAATAATCAGCAAGCGATCTCTTCGGTGTGGTTTGTAGAGGGAGCAGGTGAATGTGCTGAAATGTCCCTGATTACATTTAGTATTGGGTATAGTTTCATGTTGGTATAATCACCAGCCTCGTGGCCAGGACTAGATATCTGGGAGATCATAGAGCAGCTTGTCAATGGCTAGTATGTGTGGTTGTTGTGTATTTATTTATAGTGTCGTCCCTGGTGTGAGGGGAATCAACACTCACATTCTTTTTAACCCCATATCATTATTCTGGAGAATCCACTAGATTCCGTCCACAACACCCAGTCAATCCCTGGATACCTCTTTCTCTCTCACCACTCAGCACTGGATCACGACCCCTCTCATTCTTCCCCAAAACAACATACTGCACAACTCTAGCTTCTAAACATAAATTACAATTTAATTTAATGAAGAAAAGTGTATGTATGTGCGAAGTGTATGTGTAGAATGTATGTCGTATACTCTAGTGTGTCTGCAGAATCAGACCGGACAGCTCAAGAGCAAAGTCTGATCATCCCGGTAATGGCCACACAGTATCCTCATAGCTCAGCACACAATGACCTCACCAAACGATGTGTCCCTCCTGCCAGATGTTGACTTCCTCCAGTAGCTCTTTGATAACCCAAATACCTGGTCACCAATCACGGATATAGTCCAATACTGATCCTGAATCGATCACACACAATGTTACTAAATGTCCCTACCATTCTGAGATTTAACAATCCCTGTATCGTGAAAACACGGATCACTGTCACTTGAAACAAAATGATTCATTCCTAAATGTTCTAGAGTTTCACGATTACACAGTTAATAATTACAGTTCCACAGGAATCTAATAACTGAGAAGAACGCTATGTTCGTTGTTCCTGTTCCCCTTATAACCCATATTGTTCTTTTTACATGTGGTATGGACAATAATTTCACTCAACTTCCGTGAACCCGATCACTAAGGAGTCATTTCCAGATAGTTATCTGTTTCCGCTCAACAGAGCCATGTTCCTTCAGACCCTCTTGATTATGGGCACAAAGCAAAAGCCGCTGAATAAAACCTCCTTCACTGAATCATCCAGAATCTTAAACAGTGAATTTTCAGCTTGTTTTCTTCATAACCGGAGTGGAACCTGTGAAAGAGAGTACACACCTGGTGAGAGCAGCCCGACACTGACCCCTTTTAGATTGAGTGCAGGCCGACGGCCGCACTCAGATATTTAACAGTGACCTAAACTCTGTCATGGGGCAGAGGAGCTCATCACCTCGGTCTGAATTAGAGTAAGACAAGGAAAGACCAAAGGCGACGTGCAGAACCCCTGTAGACACCCCACTGGAAGATCCCACCATTGGACATTTCCCCCATCCCCCAACCATCCTCAATCTCTCTAATTATCATACCACTACACTATTCTCAACCAGCTGAGCTAATTGACATCTCACACTAGTTAGTTTAACAACGCGATTGCCTACTGTCGCCGATACTCCTTGAATACCTAACCACAAAGCTACAACACTATGCTCAAGTCCTACCCTCTATCTATCACTAGACTATCCTACATTACTTATACCTAAACGCTATCTAGTGAATACCTTATGTACACCAGCTCTATCCTGAATTGAATCTACACATTGCCATGAAAGACACACGTTCATCAACTTTAATTGACACAGAACACAATAGATTCTTTCCAAATTAGAACAGAGCTAGCCAAACACTTCAGTCTAGTTTAATTCCATTTTTCACACTGGCGGCAAATAAGTTATGTTTTCTTCAGTCGGGGATTGTCCGAGTGACGTCATTCGCTGTCAACAACAGGTGGTCTTGGCGGCAACCAAATCAAGACGGCACTTTTCCTTTCATCTTGCGATTCGGGCAAAATAACATGCCGACAATTTTCCTGTGTCCTGGAGAAATCTCAAGGACTTTTGGTTTCGTTTGATCCGATGGAAGTGTTCCCCCCACCCCCCTATCAACAAAAAGTTGCAGCTGTCTCTTTAAATCTATCATCTGATCGTTAACTCCAGTGGTCCCGTGACAGTGGTATGACATCAGTTGTGTGCCGTCACATATAAACTTCCATCAACGTGATCCGTGTTTAAAGCTAGCAGATATAACCAGCATTGTTCGTATATATTTTCATCTATAGCTGTACAGATCGTATATATCTTCATCTATAGCCAGCGGCGTCCGTATATATCTTCATCTAAATCTAGCGCCGTTCGTATGTATCTTTATCTATAGCTAGCACCGTTCGTATATATCTACATCTATAGCTGCAATAAGTCATTTCCAGTGTGGCTTGCTGCGGACCTGTGTTGTGACATGACCTTCACATGCAGTAGGCCGAAATGCATGGAGGAATAGGTGGCCAGGCTTTTCCACTGTTAGCGGACGACAGTGCAGGCGTTTATCTCTCGTCGTACCCGGTTCATAACATGGTCAGCATAGATTCCTGTCAACTAC
Organism: Cepaea hortensis; assembly: GCA_963921405.1. Lineage (NCBI taxonomy): Eukaryota > Metazoa > Mollusca > Gastropoda > Stylommatophora > Helicidae > Cepaea > Cepaea hortensis. The sequence continues at coordinate 447,064,883 of OY992876.1, read as the reverse complement.
ACTAGCGCGATCACTATGTGTGTATATATATATATATATATATATATATATATATATATATATATATATATATATATATATATATATATATATATATATATATATATATATATATATATACATTATTCAAATCTATAGTGCATATATTTCAGTCTATGGAGCGTTTACTCAAGGCTATAGTGAACATATTGAAGTCTGTTTCCGATATACTCTACTCTATAGTAAACATATTGAAGGCTCTGATTAACTCTATTCTAAAGTGCATCTGTGTTAGTTGTGTATCCAAGTCTAGAACGCATTCATGTACTTAAATACCTGCCGAGTGAGACGGTAGATTTATGGACGTGACCGTAGAGTTGTGACATTGGACTTGTTATCCAATAACCTATAACCAATAAACAATAACTAATAACTAATAAACAATAACCAATTTAAAAAAAAGAACAACCTATAAGTGACAACCAATAACAAGCAATCAATAACCAACAACCAATATTAAACAAACAAATATGACATATATCTTATGCGACATAAAACAACCATTAACTAGAAAACTACAATCAACATTCGATAACCATCCACTCGACAAACAATCAATAACTAACAACCAATAACCAACAATCAACGAACAAACCAAAAAAATAAACAACAATAAATAACAAACAACCAATAATCAACAACAGATAATCAACAACATACAATCAACAACCAATAGCCAACAATCAGTAACGAACAATCAGCAATCAGCAACCTACAATCATCAACCAATAGCCAACAACCTACAATCAACAATAAATAACCAACAATCAATCTACAATCAACAATCGACAAGCCAATAACCTACAATCAAGAACAAATAACCAACAAACTTCAATAAAATACCAATAACAAACAACCTACAATCAACAACCAATAACCAATAACCTACAATCAACAGCCAATAACCAACAATCTACAACCAACAACCAGTAACCAACAACAAAATCAGCAATATGTAAACAAAACCTATAGCCAACAACCAACAATCTACAATCAGCAACCAATAACCAACAATAAAACAGCAAAAAACCAAGAACCACAAAACAAAACCTACAACCAGCAAACATTAATCAACAACCAACAACTTATTTTCAACAGCCAACAACCAATAATCAACAACCAACAACCATTAATCAACAACCGACAACCATTATTGTACACACGTCAGTTTCTAATAGTGATACAACGAAGCAATATATAAAGATAATGACATCACGGTCACGAAGGTTGGTTGACTCAGATTTATTGTTCCAGCTGAGGCATACGGACATTCACATTGCCGCACGCAATACACTTCAACAGCATCTGTTGCAGGTATAAATTTTGTAACCAAAGAGAACCATGTCGATCAATGCAACTGAGATGATTTCAGTGGCAGCCGAAGTAACAAACCAGGATCTTGACTACTGGGAACATTCTAACATAGTACACCTGGCATTTTACTATATACTGCTTCCTGGTACGAGCGTGTTGGGGATAATCGGGAATGTGATCAGCATTGTCATCCTGAGTCGACAGGGATTCCAGAAATGTTCCAGAATACTTCTAATGGCTTTGGCTGTCGCTGATATTCTCTATCTCACGGGTATAAACAACTTCTCTATGTATATATACTTTGAAAATGATCCGCAAGGGTTTTTGTTTCCTGAAAACGTTAACAAATTGTTCTCTGTTTTATCTTTGCTGTTTTACTGTTGTCATATTGTAGGTCTTCAATCTGCAATGTTGATTCCTGTTCTAATAACTGGGGAACGTATATTAGCTATATTTTTTCCTCTCAGTGTGAATTTATTCTTAACACCAAGGCGTACAGCTATTGCATTGTCTTGTATTTATGTGTTCAATGCAGCATATTTTGTGTACGCTTATATATTGTGTTTACAGTTTAAGCAGATTGCATTTGAAGACAGGCATGTGGGTTTGTTTGCAGAAACAGAGTTATTTGATCGTGCAGAAGAAAGTGGGTTAAACGAACTGATACAAACTATATTTAATAATATCACAGGCATAATACCAATTAGTCTAGTAATTGCGGGATGTATTGTTATTGGTATCAAGGTAATATTAATTACCAATAGACGTAAGCAGCTCACCTCAAGTCAAATCAAATTAACCACCACACACGGCATATCGAAGACAACGAAAACGTTATTCAGTATATGCTTGCTGTTCATTGTCTGTAATGGCGTCGCCTTTGTCTGTGGATACGTTAGTTTAGTTCAATCTCTTGAAGAGAACACTCCACTGAAGATTATGTTAGGGTGTCTTCAAGAATGGTTAATGTGCCTTAACTGTGTTGGAGACTTCATTATTTATGTTGGTGCTAATAATAACTTCAGAAAATCGGATAAATCAGGAAAGATTGTTTTGTTCAAAAAGTGAAGATGTCTGGGCTACAATAAAACAATGTGTCGTATATGTGTCTATGGCTTATTTAAATTACTCTCTCACTTAGTGGGTGGGGTATTGGTGCATGATAAGGGGGATGTGACCAAGGCCCTTTGAGATCATGTGTATACTGTGGAACAATAGATACAGTATCATTGTCTGAAGAGAATCGTGAGTTTGTGAGTGACCAGAGGATTTGACCAACACTCTGGACTCCGAGGAAAGGCGAGAAGTACAATAATCATATTGCATTTGGTGCTATTTGGGGCTCTTCTAAAGAGAGACAGTGGGAATTCTTGAGTGTCTTGTGTCATGGTCTATCTTTACGTTCCAAGATCTCTTTTTTCCTCTGCTTGTTGAAGTTGCCTCATTCCACAGATGCGAAGATGAGTTCTCACATTTTCTTCTAAAGGTACATAATAGAGCCTGCACACAAATGTACATAAATGTGTCTGCAATTAAATGTACATAAAGGATTCTGTACATAAATGTACATGTCGATGTCTGTACATAAAGATGTCTGAACAGAAATTTACATAAAGGTTTATGTACATAGATGTACATAAAGGCTGTGTTGAGTTAAGTTGAGTTGAGTCAAGAACCGACACCATTGCACTCAGGACATTCCCATACGTGCTCCGTCCCCTCGTTCAACAGCCAGCGAAGAGTCATGCTACTAATCGTTCCCAACGCTATCTGATTAAAAGTACATAAAGGTGTCTGTGCATAAATGTTACATATAGGCGTCTGAACATAAATGTACATACGGGTGTCTGTACATAGATGTACATAACGTATATGTAAGTACGTGTACATAAATGTGTCTTTACATAGATGTACATAAAAATGTATGTACATAGATATACATAGAGATGTATGTACATACATGTACATAAAGGTGTCGGTACATAAATGTACATAAAGGTTTAGTTTAGTTTAGTCGATGGATCAACATCCCGGCACAAGGGTGCAACCCATAAGTGCTCCGTTCTCCTCCTAACTCAAACCTTAGTCTGGAGAACTCAGCTTAGTGCACGAACTCCGTAGCACCGGCGAGGATCCTGAAATACGTTAGGTGGATTTTTAACTTGAAATGTTTGCCCGGGCAGCGCCGTTAGGCTACTCTTTTTCGATTTCCAACTGCCAAGGGATTTTTTACATGCGCAACAATACACACGGGCGTTCGATCTCACTACCCAGAGACCAGGGGACATTTTATTACTAGAAGTCCACGAGATAAAGGTCCCGGTCATCAACGGGGCTTGAACCCGGGACCTTCAGCACTCGAGGCGGACACCATACCTCAAGACGACGCAACCCACAGTACATAAAGGTGTATGTGCATACATGTACACAGAAGTGTCTATCAGAATGGGACCTCGAGGACTCCCCATGGCCTCTCAGTCAATGGCTAGACCATGTTCAATCTACATGGGGAGAATTCGCATTTCTAAAATTGAACTGGGCTCTCGGGTTAGCTAGCCTCACCTTTGTACCAAGAAACGTCCTGGAGGTAAATGCGGCCTATGTGATTCTGACCACATCAACCCCGGAGTGCCTATGCCTTAAATATATTTTTTAAAAGTTATTTGTATATCCTTTACAGGAAGTAGCAATCGACTCCTGCATTGTTGGGCTGTTTGTGATTCCTGGGAAAATTTACATTCAGTAGTTTGCCATTGATTTCTGAACGGCGGTCCCTTATTCCGTTGTAGGGAAACGAACGCAAGGCGGTCTGCTTCCATATCTTCTGTACCTGTGTTTCGAACGCGGTATACGGGATTACGAATTATATTCGTAACCCTCTCTTCTTCTTCTTCAGCGTTCCGAGCCATTGAGGTTCTTAGCTGCAGATACAATCGGTCTCCATTCGTCTCTCTGGTTGACCTTCTCTTGCCAGTCATCGATTCCAAGTGCTTGTAGGTCTGTATATATATTATCTCTCCACCGTCTTCTTGGTCTACCTCGGGGTCTACGGTCATTTATTTCTTGAATGTAGACGAGTTTTGTTTCCCTATTGTCTTCCATTATTTCTATATGCCCCAGCCATTGTAGTCTATTAGCCTTTATGATACCAGTGATTAGCGGGGACTTAACAGATCATAAATGTCTTTGTTACCTCTTCTTTTCCACTCTCCACTTTGTCTATCCCTAATGGGTCCAAAGATGCGTCTTAAAACTTTGTTCTCAAAGGTTTGTAACAAGGCTTCGTCTCCTTTCGTTGTACTCCAGGTTTCAGAGCCATACGGCACAACTAGTCTGATCAGTATTTTGTATATAGTGATGTTGGTGTTACGAGATAGCGCATTTGATTTTAGTAGATGTTGTAGTGCATAGTATATCTTATTTCCAGAATTGATTCTAGTTTGTATTTCTTCCCTTATGATGTTGGTGCAGTTGAAGATTGTACCCAGGTATTTGTATGTTTCCGTTCTTTTATTAGTCATATTATCTATGTGTATGTGGAAAGAGTTTTTAGCCATTACTTCTCTTGAAATTACCATATATTCTGTCTTATCTTGGTTGATAACCAGCCCCATCTGTTGGGCTTTTTCCTTTAAGTGAATCACTATTTCCAATGTCTTTTGTTAATTTCCCCCTATAATATTTATATCATCTGCATAACCAAGCAGCTTGGATGTTCCTCCAATATCACATTCCTCCTTTACCTTCCTCACAACTTTCTCTAGAGCCAGATTGATGAGTAGCGGCGATAGTGCATCACCTTGTTTTAAGCCAGATGTTATTTGGAAAGGGTCTGATTTCCTGCTTTTATATGTTACTATATGTCGTAGCACTCCCTGGGGTGAGGGGAACCTGTTATCACACTTTAACAACGGGATACCTTTAGCCCTGGGACATAGGTGACCTCAGTCCACAACCCCTTCGACCCTTGGAACCCTATCTCCCTTACTCTCAACCAAGGGACGTTACCCCTTTCAAACTTCGTCCTGAACTCATGACACAACTCTGGCAGCTACTATGTTAACAATATGGTGTATTATACAAGATGAATGGATGAATGAGAATGATGATGATTCTGAGATAGACCTTGCAGTATCTATGCGAGATAAGACGTGGCAAAGATCGAGCAGCCTCCTGGAGGAAGTGTCATCATCGTCAGGGCCTCAAGTCACACTATTGGGTAAGTCAGACACGCTCACCAAGTCTCTAAGGTCTCCCTCCAGGCATAGGTTTCTCCACTTGGATAGGATGGCTGGCGAGTCGACTCACTGGTACTTGGGACCCCCTGGTGGATGACGTCCCTGAAATCTAGATCACCTTAGGGTAAGGATAAAGACTGTCTCTTGGGAGCTGAGGAACTAGAACACTCCTCTGAAGCGTCTGGAAGTATCGATGGTACTGCGGGTATAGAAAGAGGGTGATCTCTCACTCAATGGTAGTAGCAGTCCTAACTGTCTATGCAACCCGCACAGATCTCCCGACTCATATCGCAGATATTACAGCACAGATACCTCTCCCGCTGAAACGTGGCACTTTAGATAGAGTTCAAAACAGACAAATGTTCTTCCACAATATCAGGCACCACACGGTACCAGGCACTTGGTAGCGGAGACATCATCAATATTTGGCATGAAGGCAGTCAGTCAGGCTCACAGTGGGGACACTAACAACAACCAGATACTTGCCCAGCTGGATTAACGAACAAGGCGATATGGTGCTGTCATGGCACATAACCTGGGCTATCAGACGTGGAGTGGGCGATGCGTTAGCTGGAGCCCATCCTGAGACGTACTCTCGATTGTAAGTACTGCTCGCTGAGGTAGTGGACTTTCCAGCTGTTCACACCGGCTCTCGCCCTAGTCCGGATCACTGGACTCGTCCCCAGATCATCGCTCTGCTCTCAACAAGATAAAACCTGTAGAGGATAACACTCAGTGAGAGCACCATCAATCAGACTCACCCACAGCAGATACACTTAAGTCCCCCTTACTCAGACGTGTGGACCCTTCCCATAAGGGCCGCACTTCTTCACTGGCTGCTCAAATGGTCGAGGACAGACTGGACCTAGAACCAAAGTGGCAGCTGTCCATATACATCCTCTTTCTCAGACGACCGTAGGACTGGGCCAAGGTGGGTGTCTGAGTTATGGGTCTCTGCTGAAACATAGCTAGACAACACATGTGATTAGTTAGTTAGTGGTACTTATAGATAGAAGTGCCCTGAAGGAGGGCCGATGGCAGTACTTCCTCACCTCCTTCCTGTTATCCGCCAACGCTGATGTCGTACCAGGCCGTAGGCACAATCCAATAACTCCAAATAAATATACAGGGTGATCCCCCTGTAGCAGAAATCCACACCCCGTTCCCCCTCCCTGGTCCCAGGTCGGGGCATTTAGAATGGTGTCATGTTCAATATGAACAATTCTGTCGCAATGGTCCCTTCTCCCTCTATCAATCTCTCAGGACACCACTATATTAAGCTGGCATTCCATCGAGGGAACTAATTTACAAGACAGATGTGAGAAAAACCAAGAAGAAAGCCAGTGATCGGCCACCAGGTGATCAGACGCTCGACTCCCGGTACGACCTTGAAACGACCTCGGAGGGTTCGGCCGACCGGTGCATTCGATTCGTTGCACTTGCCCGAGTTCATCGATATATCACTCGATATATCCGAAGCGACTCCTTAATCTACTTCCGTTAGCGCTGTGAGTAACGGTTCGGCCGTTCATCTCTTGCGTGTAATTGGTGTGCCAGGATGTAAAACCAGGAGTTTCTACTCAAGATCTGCGCGGGTGCTACGGAGTTCGTGCATCGAGCGAAGCCATCCTTGAGTGAATTTTCAGCAGCGTGTGTGGTTTTTCTCAGTCTGTGTTTACGTTTTTCAACATGGCGGATAAACCAACACAGAACTGGCGTCGTTAGCCGCTACACGTTGCGGGATTTGCCGAGGAGGGGATCCGAGCACTTATGGACTGAATGGTTCGATGTGCAATGAGGATGATCTATCGACTAACTAACTAACTAACTAGTAACGGTTCGGCCGCGCTGGCCCCGCCCACGCTCGAGGTTATAAAGTTGGCCATGTGTGAACTCGAATTATAGGTCTCACTTCCCTGAACCCGATTTCCCCAATCAACAGGGGCTGTAAATAAGCCGCGCGCTGCTAACCTATGAAATATCTTAGCAGTACAATGCTGCTACACACGCGTTTACCACAGGCTTAATTTTGCAGTCGTAAACTACATGCTTGCCACTGTTCACACGTAACCTCCTTTCCCGCGCCGGTCAGTACACGCATTAGCGAAATCTCATAATTTGAATCACAGACCCCCGGGAAGGTTAACCCGGTCAACAAATGCCCGCAGAAGTCGGATGTGTCGGCCTAACGGTGCAAGAACGCAGCTCTGCTGTAAACAGGCACAACGCAATCACGCCCGGAAAAAAACTCCGGATGAACGAAGAAGAAGAAGAAGAATCACAGACACCGCACTAGTTAATTAAAACGGTTGTACACATACCTTCACACAAACAGCACGACAGTGGATAAGAGAAGCGTTGTCACTGCAACTGGACATGATGTCGGAAGTCTTTAACCCTCGTCAAGACACGGCGTCCTGCTCTCTCTCCCTTAGCACTGGGCCAAAATGTCGACTGCCTGCCTGCCCTCTTCGTCTCCAACTGATCATGTGTTCCGGGACAATCAGACATGCGCAGTCTGTTTTGCCCGTAAACCTGTTCCATCATCCCCCTACGGGAATAATTTTAAAGGGCGAGCAACGATTTGGGTCGGGTTGAGTCAAATTACTGATTACTTCCCTTTCACTGGTAAATTTTCGTCACCCGAATCTCCGATGTCTCACCGGACCTTTCCTCAGCAGAAACATCACGAGGCGGACCCATTGAGTTCTGCGACACTATATTATAAGTATCTTCCATGCAAAATCTGGTCATGTTGATTAACTTCCTTGGTATTCCAAATTCCTGCATAGCATTCCATAGACTATTACTATGGACACTATCATAAGCCTTTTTAAAATCCACAAAAATGTTATGGAGATCTCTTTTATATTCCCAATTTTTCTCGGCTATTTGTCGTAAGATAAATATCTGATCTATTGCTGATATATTTTGTCTAAAACCCGCCTGGTAGTCACCTAATATGTCTTCTGAATATGGTTTTAATCTATTTAGTAATACTGCGGATAGTATCTTATAGCTTGTGGACAGTAGTGATATTCCTCTATAATTGTCACATTGGAACTTGTCTCCTTTCTTAAAGATAGGTATCAATAATGACTCTTTCCAGTCATGGGGTAATTCTTCTGTCCTTCAGATTTGTATTATTAGTTCGTATAGCTTTAGATGTATCCATGACAATCTGCCTTTATAAATTCAGCAGCAATTCCATCAACCCCTGTTGCCTTATTGTTTTTAAGTCGTGTGGTTACATATAGGATTTCTTCAAATGCAGGTTCTCCAATTTGTGGTTCACACGTTAGAACCTCTTCCTGTGGGAAGTGTTACTTGGAGCTTCACAATTTAGTAATTCTACAAAATATTCTTTCCATGTTTGCACATTTCCTCATTGGTATTTATCATATTCCCATTTGTGTCTTTTAAACCATATGTATTGTGTTGGTGTCCTTGTTTCATTGACTTCAGTTCTTTAAAAAACTTTCTGGATACGTTTTTCTGGTGAGTAGTTTCCATATCTTTGATTATATTACTCATATATTCTCGCTTCTGCTGTCAAACTATTTTTGTAGCCTCTTTACAATTAAGATTGGTCCGACAACACCTCGATATGTTGAGCTGGAGGTAACCTTTCGAATTCGAATTCATCTCTCTCTCTCTCTCTCTCTCTCTCTCTCTCTCTCTCTCTCTCTCTCTCTCTCTCTCTCTCTCTCTCTCTCTCTCTCTCTCTCTCTCTCTCTCTCTCTCTCTCGGGTATGCACTGTTCTACATTATTATGATTCCAACATGAATCGCAGTTGCATTCTTTTATAGTACATTGGAAAGAAGACCCTGTTGAGCTTGACTCTAGTCTGACTTTGTGAAGACACATGAATGGTGTAGCATAGGTGGGAGCGCAAGCGCAATTGAAATACCACTAATTTTATCGTTTCTTTACTTATTCAGTCAGCCTATTCTCGCTGGTCGCGAGATCCGCACGGTGCAAGGATAGGAGATTTGCTCGCAACAGACGAGCAATATCTTCGGCGAATTCTCCGGCGGGCCTATTCCCGGTGGTTGCGGGATCCGCAAAAGTCAGGAGGGGAGACTGACGATAGTGCACGCTTAACACAGGTCCGGACACTTGTAGTTGACAGATGTACGCGCCCTACGGTGTAGGCGCGTACGAGGCCCTCACCTGCGGGACTTGGCTGAACGCCTCTAAGTCTGGTCCCTTGGGTTCCAGGGTCTGGCCACCACTCGCCACCTGCTCGTGGAGGCGAGGTCTCGGAGGTTTAATGCCGAGCCGCCAGCGTCAGCAGCCTACCTTGTGCCAGACGTATTGGTTACCCATTCATCTGGAAAACACAAGGCAAGGCCGAGAGAGGGAACATGTCGTTTGGGCAACACGTGTTTCTCTGAAGCTCTGCCCAGGCATTGTGATGGAATTTTGGCCACATTCCAACTCACATACTTTGGTCTGTCAAGACTGCAAGGTGCCACTCACTCATACTCTAAAACATAATAGAATTATACTCATACTCTATAATATAATAGAATTATACTCATACTATATAATTTAATAGAATTATACTTATACTAAGTAATATAATTTGAATTAGACTCAGATTATGTAATATAATGGAATAATACTAATTGTTTATAATATAATGGAATTATACTCATACTGTATAATACAGTGTGCGTCAGATCTTAGTCAGATATGACTAAGCTACCGTATGACAGTAGACGGTACTACCTGTTATCTGTTAGCGCAGAATGTTGGGCATCGCTCACCAAACCCGACACCCTACATTGCGCCAACGGCTTCGGGCAAAGGAGTGCAATTGGGAGAGTACAAACCTTAGCCTGGCGCGAGGAAATGCAACCTAACGACTACATGTCATGGCTGGGCAGAACGGGCCCTAAGCCTTTGTCGGCAACTGGTCTAGGATGAAAGCTCCGACGGGCAGACAGTTAGAGCATTTATTTGCTGATCTAACAGCTTCTGCAGCTTGTCTTGTTCCAGACGTAGTGGTGTTATCTTTCCCCTGTAGTAAACTAGACAGGCCGAGAGAGGGATCATGCTGCATGGGGACTATATAGTCTATAAATTCAACCCAGGCTCTGTGTTACGGAGAGGTATAACTCCATTTTACAAACTATCGTCTGTCAAGAAGGCAAGGTGCCAGTCAGTCAGGCATATAATATAATAGAATTATTCCCATACTATATAATGCAATCGAATTATACTCAAACCATTTAATAAAATTTGAATTATACTCGTATTCTATAATAGTTTAAAAAACAATATAAATAAATATAATAGAATTATCCTCATAATATATAATATAATATGATGTACTCGTACTCTATAATATAATGGCATAATACTCATACTTTATGATATTAAACACCGAGTTTTCTACCTGGCTTTGTGTACGATATACTCATCATAACCATAGACGAACAGAAAACACCATCTTCAAATGCCACCATGAACCAGATGCATGGAACATGAACCCAACGACACTTTGCCTCCCTAGATATTCTAACTAGAAGTAGAGCAGACGGCACAGTCCAAAGGTCAGTATTATGGGCGAACCCCACAGAGCTGATAAGACTCAAGTTGTCACAGGTGAAGATCAAGTTCCCTAGTGCCAACAGGAAGGAAGAGTGGGCGTCACTAGACTCAATGTTGTCCCGTGTTTTAGACGAAGAGCTAAACCACATATCCCTTGAGGAGAAACTAAAGTTCGGTGAAATTGTCTTCCTCCACTCGCTGAGTCATTTTGGTATCAGCGAGAGGAGGGGAGCAGCTCTGCCGCAGAAGACGCGCCAGGTGTGGCAACATCTGAAAGCCAGGCACAATGCTCTCCCCCAAGCGGAAAGGTTTTGCAGAAACAGGCGGAAAACCCGGAGGGAACGTGAGAGGTTCTTCCGGGAACCATACGAGTTTGCACGAGGCTTGTTCGAGCAGACGCGATCCGGCGTCCTCGACGTCAGCAAAGTGGAATTGGAGAACCACCTCGTGACGACGTACTCCGGTGCCCAACGGAACGTCCCACTCGGAGAAATCGAGGGCTCACAAGCCCGGCGGAACCAACGGTGGAAATGAATGCGAAGCCCCCGATGTGGAGTGAGGTGGTTGCGGTAGTGAGGAAGGTAAAAAGTAAGTCAGCACCGGGGCCCAACGGTGTGCCTTATAGTCTATAAAAGATGCCCGAACGTCCTTATGAAGCTACACCGGATACTGAAATCCGCGTGGAAGCAAAGGCATGTCAGCACGGAGTGGAAGACGGCCAACTGAATCTACATTCCCAGAGAGCAAAACTCTGCCGGCATTACACAATTCAGGCCGATCTCTCTTCTGAACGTTGAGGGGAAGATATTCTTCTCGATCATGGCAAATCGGATCACAAAGTAATTGACGGGGAACAAGTACATCGAGACAGTGGTTCCAAACAAAAAAGGGAGGGGGGGGGGGCTACCCGGAGTCTTCGGTTGTCTCGAGCACAGTACCGTTATCTGGGATGCTATCCAGAGAGCGAAGACGACGACGGAGGAACTCCACGTGATATGGTTGGACCTAGCGAACGCCTATGGGTCAGTGTCACACCAGTTGTCGCATGCACTCAAGGCTTATCACGTGCCCGAGAACATAACTGAAATGCTAGTGCAGTACTTCTCTGGCTTCTCTCTTCGGTTCTCGACCAAAACGTTCACGACCAGATGGATCGACCTGGAAGTGGGTATTGCCATGGGATGTACGATTTCGCCGATATTATTTGTCGTGGCCATGCAGGTCATACTGTATGCGGCATCCGGCTATGCACACGGTCCAAGGCTCAGCGAAGGGGTGAACACGCCACCGCTGAAGGCCTTCATTGACGATACGACTATCCTGACACCGAAGGAAAGAGATGCTCGCAGCGCTCACCTCAGGCTGGACGACCTGATTCACTGGTGCAGGATGAGCTTCAAGCCGAAGAAATCGAGAAGCCTGTCGATCGTGAAGGGTAAGGCGGTGGAAAGGAGGTTCACCGTGTCTAGACAAACGATTCCCGCGGTGATGGAGGAACATGTGAAGAGTCTCGGGCGTGTGTATTACTCAACCCTGACGGTCAGGAACGTGGTGGCGGAGATAAAATTAATGCTGACGAACGGCCTTATTACCATCGATAAAACCAGACTGATAGGCAAGTTCAAAATCTGGGTTCTCCAATTTATGCTTATTCCGAAACTCCTGTGGTCACTACTAATATATGATATTGGCGAGACCGCAGTGAGCGAAATGTAGGGCAAGACTAGCAGATACATGAGAAAGTGGCTTGGAGTACCCACATGCCTCATGACTGTCGCATTGTATTGTAAGCAGAGCAAGCTCGTCCTCCCGTTCCTGTCCCTCATGGAAGAGTTTAAGGCCGGTAAAGCCAGACTCGAGATGATTCTGCTCGAGACTCCAGACATAACGGTTAGCGCTCGGTTCCCGCCTTGAAAACGGGAAGGAAGTGGAAAGTCATCAGCGCAGTCGAACAAACCCAGGCTACACTCCAGCTGAAGGAGGTAATGGGCCACACCCAGCTTGGCAAACAGGGATTCGGATTCCAAGTGAATGATCCGATGTGGTCGAAGGCGAATGCCAAGAAACGCAGGGTCATGGTGGTCAAGGAAATCAGCGAGGGGGAAGATGACGGAAGAGTCCGCAAGGCTGCCCAGCTAGCGCAACAGGCGCAGTGGATGTCATGGGAGGCGGTAGTGCAAAGATCCATTACGTGGAATGAGATCTGGCGCACGGCACCGCTGCGTCTAAGTGTCGTCATCTGATCCCTCTACGATGTCCTGCCATCAGCTGCCAACTTGGCGACGTGGGGGTTAACCACCGACCCGTTCTGTCCCCTCCATAAGAAAGCCCAGATAGTCCAGACAGTGGAACGCGTGCTGTTTGGTTGTAATGTCGCCCTGACCCAAGGGCGGTTCACTTGGCGTCACAACAAGGTCCTGACCGAGTTGGCCGCCATAGTGGACGTAGCACGAATGAAGGCTAACAAAGAGGGGCACGGACCGAGGCCGATAGAAATTTCCTTCGTCAGAGAAGGGCGCAAAAATGGTAAAGCTGACGACTTGCCGCTCGCTACCGTCTTCGACGGTAAAAGGGGCTGGCAACTGACCGTAGACCTAAAGGACCGTGGCGATTACCATGAGGTGATCCGACAATTTGGCTTGCGGCTTGACATTGTGCTTAGCTCCTTGTCAGCCAAGCACCTAAGCCAAGCTGATTGAGTTGACTGTCCCATACGAATCGAATATTGAGGAGCAACACCTGTACAAGACAGAGAAGTACAATGACATGGTCGCAAGTCTCAGACGGGAGGGTTACACCGTCAGGCTGTTCGCCGTCGAGGTTGGCGCGAGAGGTCTTGTCTTCTACTCCGTGTTTAATGTACTGAATCGAATGTGCATCAAAGGACGTGCAAGGGCCCGTGTCCAAAAACAACTGTCTGAGGTTGCCGAAAAGGCCTCGTGCTGGCTGTGGAACTGCCGCAACCTAAATTGGAATGAGTCTCGGCACTAGTATGGTTAGAAGCGGTGACTGCAATACCTCAATTTCACAATAAAAACCACGAACTTTACAGACGTCTCGTGTTATATCTCTAGCCCTTCCTTCGAATGTGGTGGCGAGTCCCAGTGTAGTCAGTCACGCAAACGTCGGCGGACTTCCAACCTCCACAATATAGCGGCAATCGACCGTAGATCGCACCCAGTCCCAACGCATTTAGTATAGCTGCCATAATAACCCCCACCTCCCATTGTCACGAGATATGCATACTACTTAGTCCAGTCAGTTGCAGACAGACCAAGAGGTTGGTCCGAGAAGAAAGGAAGAATCCGGCTTCCTAAAAGGGTGTGATGCCGTGAACGGGGACGGAGGCAGGCACACGGCAACGTAGATAAGTGGAGGCTGCAGAGGCCGTGGCGGGGGATAAAGTTAGCATCCCACGACCACAGGTGTCAATGGGCAGGCACAGACTGCACGGGCTCTCCCCACCGAGGACGGGAGGGCTTGAAAATTGACAAGGTAACAGCAAAGGGACAAGCGTAACATCATGGATAACTAGATGACCGAAAGAACGTCTCCATGGCAGGAGACAGACGGCCAAAGTCATGACCCGGGCGGGCCCGCCCTAAGAGAGTGTCAAGGGATTAAAGGGCCGAAACACTTGAAGAAAGGGGTACACTTCTGAAGATCAGAAGGCTCCTGCCGTGTTTGCTCCGCGTCGGAGCTCCTATGACTGCATATCCTTTACAGGATGTCGCAGTCAACACCCAGCATTTTGTTTTTTTTGGCTGTTTGTAATGTTTGGCAAAGTTCCTTTTTGTAGTTTACTATTGCTTTCTGAACGACTGGCACTCATATTATTTTATGAAAACCAACGAAGTGCAGTTTGCTGACAAATCTCCCGTAGCTGTGTTTCTAACCTTCTTTGCGGGATTGTCAATTTCTCTCTCTCTCTCTCGGGCATATACCACTTCATTATTTTTCTCTCCAAACTTTCATGACGTTTCAAATGACCAAAATATTTCAATTTTCTTTGTTTTATCTTCTTTAGTAGCCAGCTTCAGTATTCAGATTTTCTCGTATGGGTGCATTTGTTCTTTTCTGTATCCAAAATATTCTTGTAACCCGTCTGTAACATGTATATTCAAAGTCATTTATGCGATGTTCAGTTTATTTAGTACGTGTCCTGGTCTTATATGCGTATGTTGCAATACGTATGACTGCAGTAAGCTAATTGCAATGGAAAATGTGTTTAATATTGATAACTTTGTTTAGTTGCAGTAATAGGTGGAGAGGTATATCACAAGAACGAATGTTCATATACAGGCGATCAATATTTAAAAATAAAATACTAATCTCTTAGATTACTTATAGAAGAAAATATGTAAAACTACTGGTAAAAATAGCGAGAATGAAGATAGACAACACATTATGAATAACACAGTTGCCTGAAAGACTTCTTATTCATCTTAAATTACATGCCGTGTGGCGTTGGCGATCATGTCTCTTCTCGGCCCATTGACTCACCTTCTGCCAATTAGTTCCGGTACTAATATTCCTTCATGCCAAGATGTCAAAATGTCTAGGATTTTCTGTCTCCTCCTCCCCTTTGCCTCTCATCCTCTCTATCTTTACTGTTTGACGACATACCCAGCTGTCCTCTACTCCTGATGAACCTAAAAATATTCGGACTCTTCTGACGTGAGTGAGTCACCAGTTCAGTTTGTGAGCTAACATCTTTCAAGATAATTCCATTGCTCATTCTATCCGTCCACGATTTTCTCGTCAGTCTTCTTTCATGTCTGAACGACATGTATAATTTACATAATATAAAGTAGTATAAATATAATACTACATTACAACCATTATACGAAATTCTACGAAAATGTCAGCCAACATCGACGCCACAACAATCAGGACATGCCACTATGTGCTTCGTCACTATCAGAAGTTTCCAAAGTATGGTTACATGTAGATTCACAGACAAGACTCTGAGCCGTTCTCTATCGTGATTCTTCCTGCTAGTGTTATAAATGGATTTCTGGTCCCACCAGTCGTAGCCGCATATGTTAATCGCTATGTCTATTCTAGATTCTTCTGCGATCAAGGTTTGTTTTACATCTATTGGTCACGAGCAGGACAGTGAACAGCAACCCGTACCACTTTGGCCGACAACTTCCGACTTCGACGGTTGAAGTTTCTTTTCTGGATTCTAAACGGTATGCTGCCTTCCTGGGCTTATGGGCTTTGATTGCCTATATATTCCGTCGGACTTTGTTGCCCTAGATGTTGTTCTTACAGGAACTTACCAAGGCGAGATGGTTTGGCATTTAATTGGTCCGTTACGTAGACGGATTTCTTTCCTTTCTATCCTTGTGCAACAGTCGATTATTTATAGATAGTATGAAGTCTCTTTTGCTCAAGGACAGTGTTTCCCAAGGAGGTGTCATGGAGGCCAGCCAATCAGGCCGTTCATGTAAACGTACTCCGGCTTGGCCTGGACAGTACAGCCACTTCAGCTAGTGCAGGTTTGACAGCTGTGTGTGTGTGTCTAGCATCCATGCCAATATCTGAAACAACAATATAGACTATATATCATAGTTATAACTCTCAAGTGTTGAATTTGACAATGAATAGTATAAATACAATACAGTACCCGTCATTTCTGTCATCACAATGAAGTAGGAGAAGGATGCGGTTGTGTAGCTTAGGCAGTGTCTACCATGTCGGGCAGAACAAAGTATGAAGTTCAGATGGAGAGAGGCATAAACATGCTGCATTGTTTGTAGCCTGGGAACAGTCGAAGGCTAGTGAAAGCAAGCCCGAGAAAATACTTGTCTAAATGGGATTATTGAGCCACAGGCTTGTCGGAACAATGCAACATAACTCGCTTTATGATAAAACAATACAGCACCCAGGGTCATTAATCTTGTGCTTATTTTCTCAATTATTTTTACCATTGATTTCAATGGGAGTGGCGGTGGCATAGTGGCTGTCCGGTGGTTATAGGTTCGAATTAGCATAAAGTGGGTTTTAAAAATGTACGTGGGCTCCCAGGTCAACCCAGCCTGAAATGGGTATAGGGAAATGTCTCGGGAAGTGAAGTGTGATACTGACCACATACCCAACAGGTCAATAAACATATGGGTCTAGCAACATTTGCCCAATAATGCTAATCACGTGTAGAAGGGTCAGTGGGATTGGAAAAATATCGCTCGGGTGGGTTTACTTCCAAAGACATTCTTGGTACACCTTTACGATTAGGAAGACCCTGAAGCCCAGGTTAATATTTACAATCTGCCTCTGTAGAGATTCGAACACATCTCCATCATGTCTGCTGGCCAGCGTGCTAGTCCCTGCGCTAACGTGTCTCCGCATGTATGAGTTGATCAAGAACACCTAGGACTGCGTACTTTGGAGATGCATGGAGCAATAGCACCAATAGAGTTGACCCAGAATATCTAAGAATGGTCTCCGGGGCGAGGCATGGAGGAATATCATCAATAGAGTTAATTCAAACACCTAGGACTGATACACGTGGAGAGGCATGATAGCCTCTACTGTTTAGAGGGGTACATTGTGAAGATCATGGAGCAGCGCTAGTGGCTAGCTGGTCACCCTGGTGGCAATATGTTGGAATAGTCGTCGAGGCGGGAGCTTGTTTGAGCATTGCCTTGGGCCAGTCTAAACTGATGTCATGAACTAGCTTTCTTATTCGTCGATTGCATTAAAATTATGGTGTTTTAGACTGTTTGTTTTCTAGTCGCCAATAGCAAAAAGGTCTATATAATATAATTAAAGTATTCTTAGTAGTGCTGATCCACTGTGCCGGTCTCCCTGGCCTAGGAGTTAACGTCTTTCTCCGAAATCCCGTATATTCTCCTGAGTAACGTAACCTGAGTAAGAATCGGTAGCGGTCCTCACCACGTTGGTAACTTACGCGGTATGTGAGCCGGTCCCTCAGAAAGTAATGGCAAACTACTGAGCCTGGTACATCTTGCCTAGTACATCAACAGTAGCTGAAAAATGATGATATTGACGGCAAAATCCTGTAAGGGATATGCAAAAAAAAAAAAAATTCTTAGTAGTACGACATACAGAAGAGCTCCGCAAAGGAGTTTCTGGTATACTTCCGCCAGTGGAAAAGCCAGTTGGTTACTAGCCATAATTATCCATGTGTTCTAAAAAGCGTATTCAAGTCTTACTGGAGAATGGTTAGCTTCATAGTACAATTCGCAGTTAGAAGTGGGCAAATTACGTAGGTTCCAGATTGAGTATTGTCGAAGGTGCTGAAGCTTTAATCCAAGTTGACAAGCCACGCGAAGACCTGGTAAATACTATAGAAATTAAAGCTGGAAGAAGCAGAACCAGAAAGCTACCACAACAGATAAGTTTGAATACTAGTAAACACTCTACTACAATACCCCATCCAAAGACCATACCATGTCCTTTGATTCAAAATTACATTTCAATCCATAGTTCCTTTTATTTTCCATTCAAAACTTACATTTAGGTCTTGATGAAGCTTATTTATATGACCTATATTTGTAATGTTGTTAGGAAAGTAAATGTACATAACGGTAGACAATACACACAACATAAATTGCCAGGATCTCTATGGTTGTAGGGCCAACAAACCAGTCACCCAACAGGGGGAAAGTTAAGCTTTCCAGAAATAGGTTTACAGGCTAATATTTCCTGGTTCTACTGTCTGTTTAGAAGTCTCTTTCCTTGCATTTGAAGTATGCTAACAGCAGTATTGTTTTAGTTCTCAGCTAAAACCTCTTTAACTTGACACTTTGTGGAAATTCTGTATTTTGTCTTCACAGATTTTTAATGATCATTTTGTGTCTGTGACGCTAACTCGCCACATTCATTGTGGTCTCGTCCGATTTTGACCACACTAGGTAACGAATACCGATTGTTCTATAAAATATGGGTCTAGCACTGTAACTCTAGGACGCTTTTAGGTTTGGTAAAGGATGCGTTACTTACATGATACATCCGCTGTTCCTTTTCTAACTGGGTTTTCTTTGGTCCACCTTTGACGTATAGCTCCACTTGTAAATGGGGTTTCTCTGGCCCATGTGTGACGATTGGATGATTGACCTTCCATGTGACATGGACTATTGTAATCTTGCAACCACATCTGTATATTGTACATATTTTCTGTAAATATAAGTTATGTGTGAAGTTTAGTTCAAATTCGGTTGTACTGGATATATGTAGGATATCGTACACGTGCCAAAATCTGTGACCTGAAGGTAGTTGCCCATGTGTTGTATAGGATACAAGTGTTGTAAGGATACATGTGATGTACGTGATACATGTGATGTACGTGATACATGTGATGCAAACGATGCAAGTATTGTACAGGACACACAGCAGAGCAGCATGTCGCAGTAAGACGGAAATCTGCCGGTACTGCGCAGACCACCACGCCTTCATGGAGTGTCCGCTGGCCAAGCTGGACACGGACTTCCGAGCACCCAACAACAAAAGAACGTGTGCCAACTGCCTGGACAAGCATGGAGCAAGATACTTAGGCTGTCCGTACCTTCAAAGACACAGAGACGTTCTAAAGATCGCCATCACCACAAAGACACCGTACAAAGAAGCAAGTCGGAGGTGCGAGACAGCCACGGGTATATCACAAGCTGAAAAAGATCAACTGCAAAACCAGATAGACGAGTTGAAGAAGCAAGCCAAGGCACTGCTGACGCCGACTCCAACCAGCGACAATGAGAAACTGCTGGCTGAAATAAAGGAGATCCATAAAAACATCAAGCAAGAAGTGGAACACATGGCACGGATAAAGAAGGAAAACGAAGAAATGCTATGAACCATTAAATCAGAGAACGAACGAACGAACGAACAGAGAGAGAGAGAGAGAGAGAGAGAGAGAGAGAGAGAGAGAGAGAGAGAGAGAGAGAGAGAGAGAGAGAGAGAGAGAGAGAGAGAGAGAGAGAGATCTGCTTAAAGCTGAAATGGAGTTAACCCAAAACCAACCAGCAGAGGAAACGGAAAAGAATACAGAGAAGCCGCAAGTTGAAACCCAACAAGAGACCGATCCGGAACCTCAAGATAAAGTTAGCAGCCCAACCACGACACCCGAGACCCTCAAGGGTAAACCAATATCTCGCCAGACATCCGAAGAAAACCGAGATGAGCACCCTGATGACGGCACGGATAGACTCCGGGGACCCACCTTGGAAGAGCTTCTAGAATCGACAAGAACGGAGGATCTCATGTGCCAGGAATTCAGAAGGCGCTGGGAAGAAAAAGAAAAGAAGAAGCCCAAGTAACTCAGGAGACCGGTAGAATACCCAGATGTACACTATGAGCCTGAGGACGAACCCAGCTACGAATACTATATAGAAAACGGACAGATAATCCCATGTCTGACCGCAGAGGAAGAAACCGAAAGGCAACAGAAACTCAAAATCGAAAGTGAAAAGGGGCGCAAGGAGGAAAATGTAAACATCGAAAAGCTCCTACAGATTTTACACACAAAAGGAGGCAAAAAGACCAAATAAAAAGTCCTTTTAAGGACTGCAACCAGTCAAGCCGGACGAGCCAGGAGCCAACAAAGAAAACCACAAGAGATACGGGAACAAAAGACAGCCGCCACCAACCCCCCAGCTGCGTCACAGACACAAAAGCCGATATAACCTGTCCTGATCAGGACCAACTCGTAAGAGCGCATAAGACAAGAATCAGGGTGAATAAACCCACAAAAACCACGGACCTCAACAATAACCACAGCTGAAAGAAGCAGATTGAACGAGGCCGAACTTAGAATTTTTGTTTTTTAAATCAAGCAAGCAAGCAAACCAAGCACGCAAGCAAGCAGGTTTCTGTGCGCTGTGAGATATCATAGTATATAAGTAAAGATACATGTAGTTTTTGTGCGCGGTGAGTTATCGTAGTATATAAGTAAAGATACATGTAGTTTCTGTGCGCTGTGAGCTATCATAGTATATAGGTAAAGGTGCATGTAGTTTTTGTGTGCTGTGAGTTATCATAGTATTTAAGAAATAATACATGTAGTGTCTGTGCGCTGTGAGATATAGTATATAAGTAAATGTACATGTAGTTTCGGTGCGCTGTGAGCTATCATAGTATATAAGTAAAGATGTATGCAGTTTTTGTGTGCGGTAGCTAAGAAAATATGTAAGTAAAGATAAAAGTCGTAGTTATTTTGCGATGTGAGTTATCATACTATGTAAGTAAGCTGCTACTGAAGCTATTAGTATTAGGGCTATTTGCTTGCTGATGAAGGTGAAGACGCAACACCTATGGAAACGTCGTGAGTGCAGTGATGTGGTTCCTGAGTCAAATCAACTCAACTCATCTAAAGTGCTATAAATAATGTTTTGTCAGGCCATGTCAACTTAAAATATCGATGGAGATTCGAAAGCATTATCGCCAGGATTACAAGATATTACGTTACCGCGGTTCCATAGTGTGGGTAAGTGTTTTTTGCAATTAGATTCGTAAGCGTACTATCAAAGCATACTATGTAAGCGAGGCGCCGTCGTATGTGGAGGTGACAGGTTCGAATCCCGGTTGGTAGCCATGGCTTTCAAATTTTATGTTTTCTAGTGCGTCCTCTAATCTCTACCTCCTTCTACACCATCTATGAGTGCCATAACTACAGTTTTTGTGTTTACAGGAAGGCCCCGGTTAACGTCAACTTTAAGTGAAACGACGTATAGCGAAACATTATTTCCCATAGAATTAAATAAAATGCAGTGTATTATGTAACGTTTATTTGGATGGTTGTTGATATTTATTGGCTAAATAGAGATGGGTAGACTGGTAGAGTTATTGGGACCTAGAGACATCAATGTCTGCCTCTTTATCTGAGCATGACACTGTCACCTCTTCCTGCCTATTTTTCAGGCTCTTCTCTGCTTGAACTTTTTTTTTTCCCGCGTTTCCATCCTGTTTCAGGATATTGCGGTAAACACCAGCATCTTTCAGCTGTATGTTGATTCCTAGGCTAGATTACGCTCATCAGCACGCCACGACTTTCTGAGCGACCGGCTGCATACTCTCGTAAGTCACTAGCGTGACTCGAACCACTTCTAATTCTCGTCCGCTCACGTTGACTACGAGAGTATTCGGGATTAACGGAGAAAGCTGCCAACTCCTCGGGCAGGGAGGCGGCTTCTGCTTGAACATAAACTGACAAATGTCTGCTGCACAGCCTGTTTCCTTTTCTCTAAGTAAAGCCTCTTGTAACAATTGATGGCGCTTGTTACTGCTCTCGACACTTTGGAGCTCCATTCTCTGTTCGGGTCATCCATTGCCATATCAATGAATTGAAGGAATTGTGGCAAACGTTCAGAAACTACATGTATCTTTATTTATATACTATAATTCGCGTGTGAGACGTAAGATGGTACATGATGGTGGAAATGACCACGTGTTCACATGCACACACTGTGAACGGACATTTACAGCGCGAATTAGCCTTATCAGTCACATTCGCTACCGCCATGGGTAATAGTTATTATGCCTTTTTAAAGCACAAACCAGGATGGATGGATTGAAAGCACAAACTATCGTCCGTCAAGACAGCAAGGTGCCAATGAATGAATGATTATAACTCACAGCGCTCTAAACTACATGTATCTTATCTTATATACTACTAGTTGACCCAGCCCGGCTTACGCCTAGGCCCTGGAGGGGATCTATCTATCTATCAGTCTGTCTGTCTGCTTTTTTGTCTGTCTGTCTGTCTGGCTGACCCGGCCCGGCTTCACCCAGTCCCTGGTGGGGAGCATCTCATTTAATTCATATAAGTAGTCATATAAGCTCCCGTTCCCGACTATCTGTCTGTCTGTCTGTCTATCTGTCTGTCTGTCTGACACGGCCCGGCTTCACCCAGTCCCTGGTGGGGAGCATCTCATTTAATTCAAATAAGTAGTCATATAAGCTCCCGTTCCCAACTATCTGTCTGTCTGTCTGTCTGTCTGTCTGAGCCGGCCCGGCTTCACCCAGTCCCTGGTGGGGAGCATCTCATTTAATTCATATACGTAGTCATATAAGCTCCCGTTCTCGACTATCTGTCTGTCTGTCTATCTGTCTGTCTGTCTGACCCGGCCCGGCTTCACCCAGTCCCTGGTGGGGAGCATCTCATTTAATTCATATACGTAGTCATATAAGCTCCCGTTCCCGACTATCTACCTGTCTGTCTATCTATCTGACCTGGCGTGGCTTCGCCCAGCTCCTGGTGGGGATCGTCTCATTACATTCACACAGTAAATTAAAAGAACGTCCTTCCACACACCATCCATTATTTTTAATGAAAACTGTTTTTTATCACCTGCATGACTGTAGATAACTTCTTTAAGCATAAAAAGATGAGTTACAATGTTATGCATTATGCATTATTTTTATGAAAACTTTGAAGATGCCTTAAAGATTATATCATTGTTTATTATAACTCATATACCTGTACATAACTATAGAGAAGGAGTTTAACAATAGTGCAAGTAAGTCCAACAATATGACTATAAAGTATATAGAAATGTTATTAAAAGTTATACCCCTTGAAATAACATTTCTAGAGTGAAGTCCCCCTGCTATATAGAAATTATATAATGAAAAATGAAATATTAAATGTTATTAAGTAAGTAGCAGATTTTACACTAAGAAACTATTACGGTCGGTTGCACAGGAATGAAAGGAAGACGTGTAGAAAATTTCATCTAAATCGGATGTACCGTTATCGAACGCATCCAATACATAGCCAACAACACACATACAGTCTGTTTTATAGATATAGACTATAAATCAACGCACACAAACAATACGAAATGTATCTTTACTTTTATTGTATGGTAGCTCACCGTGCACAAAAACTGCGAAATGTATCCTTACCTTTATTGTATGATAGCTTTAGTCAGGTCTTAGTCAGATATGACTGAGCTACCGTATAACAGTAGACGGTACTACCTGCTTTCTGTAAGCTCCGAACGTTGGGCAGCGCTTACCAAACCCGACACCCCACATTGTGCCAACGGCTTCGGGCGGAAGAGCGCAATAGGGAGGGTACAAGCCTTACCCTGGTGCGAGGAAATGCAAGCTGAAGACAAAATGTCATGGCAGGGCAGACCAGGCTCTAAGCCTTGGTTGGCGGCTGGTCTAGGATCGAAGCTCCGACATGCGGACAGTTAGAGCATTGCTTTGCTGATCCGGCAGCTTCTGCAGCTTGTCTTGTTCCATATTTAGAGGTGTTACCTTTCCTCTGGAGTGAACTAGGAAGGCCGAGAGAGGGATTATGCTGCATGGGCAACACATGATCTCTATATTTTAGCCCAGGCTTTGTGCTATGGAGAGGCTATAACTCCATCCTTGGTCTTAACTGGTCTCGGAATCAAAGCGAGAGGCAACTGTTACGGGTTATAAGTCCCTGTCAATTGGCGTAGACATGGGGCGCCACGCGTTGCCTCTGACCGTGGGAGACACCTACAGGTGTCACTAATCAGCTACCGCCCGCCTCAAGCTGGGCAGCCCCCGGCCAATTGGGTGCTGATCCGCCACAGCATGTCTGCTTCAATGGGTGCTTGGGGCTAGGACAAAATCTGAATCGCCGGCTGTAAAACCAATGCACCAGGTACAAACAAAAATAAAAATAGAAACCTCAAGCTACGGTTTGCAACCTGGAACGTGAGAACCATGTGTCCAGGATTTTCCACTGACTTGACCAATATTGACAATGTGAGAAAAACGGCAGTGATTGATGCCGAACTCAATCGTCTTAACATTGATATTGCTGGCCTGCAGGAGACTCGCCTCGGTGAGGAAGGGTCACTCAGGGAAAACAATTACACCTTTTTTTGGAAGGGTAGAGGGCAGGCAGAAAAAAGCCAACATGGTGTGTGCTTTGAAGTGAAGAATTCGCTACTGGGAATGATTGAAATTCCAGCAGGAGGAAATTAAAGACTATTATCCCTGCGCTTGGCAACCTCTTGTGGGTTTGCCACCATTATTACTGCATATGCACCGACACTCGATTCCTCTGATGATGTGAAGGATTCGTTCTATGAGGAGTTAGACTCCGTGATTAAGACAGTTCCAAAGTCTGACTACATTTATATGCTCGGTGATTTCAATGCTCGTGTGGGCAAGGACACGAGAACATGGCCAGTGTGCCTTGGAAAATACAACATCGGTCGCATGAATGAAAATGGGCAAAGGCTGCTGGAGCATTGCACCAGTAATGACCTATGTATTACAAAATCCTTTTTTAAAACAAAAGAGATGCATAAGGTCACATTTGAACATCCAAGATCCGGCCATTGGCACCAGCTGGACTTCATCATCACACGGAGACAACATCTGAACCATATATCATTGACTCGAAGTTACCACAGTGCTGAGTGTGATATGGATGATTCTTTGGTTGTTGCAAGGGTTAGACTGAAACCAAAGAGAATATACACAGCTAAACACAAATCTAGCCCCAGGATTAATATTATTAACACTCACGATCCTGAAAAGTGCTTTCAGTTTCAACAGCAACTTGAAGACGCTTTCACTGATACACCAGAAAATTGTACAGTAAATGAAAAGTGGGGTCAAATTAAGGAAACTCTTTATAAAACTGCCGCAGGGGTTTACGGCACTGTGGATAACAAGAGGCAGGACTGGTTTGCGGCAATCAGCGAGACTCTGCAGCCATTGATTGATAAGAAGAAGAAAGCTCTCTTAAGAAACAAGGAAAGACCAACACGTAACACTCTCAGGCAAGCTAGGAAGGATGTGCAAAAGGCTGCCAGGCAGTGTACAAATGATTATTGGATCAAGTTATGTGAGTCCATTCAAATCGCAAGTGATAAGGGAAACATAAGAAGCGTGTATGAAGGAATAAAGAAAGCCTGTGGTCCAGTGATCAAAAGAAGTGCACCATTGAAAACCGTGACTGGAGAAATCATCACTGATAAGAAACAGCAGATGGACAGATGGGTAGAGCACTATTTGGAGCTTTACTCAAGTGAGACCAAACTAGCGGATGATGCCCTCAACGCCATAGAGGCTCTACCAACTCTTGACCACCTGGACACACTTCCCACCATAACAGAAGTTAAGTGTGCTATAAATGAACTTGCATCTGGCAAGGCTCCAAGTAAGGATGGGATTCCAATAGAGGTTATCAGGAGTGGGCAAGACACGCTCACTCTACAGATCCACCAGCTAATAGTAATAGAGCTATGCTGGCGAGAAGGACACTTCATCGACCTCACAAAGGCATTTGATTTGGTCAGTCGTGAGGGTCTGTTCAAGGCACTAAAGAAGATTGGCTGCCCACCAACTCTTCTGTCCATTGTGGAATCGTTCCAAACAGGCATGAAGGGTATAATAACGGTTGATGGTGCAACTTCTGAAGAATTTGAAATCAAGAGTGGAGTTAAGCAATGTTGTGTACTAGCTCCCACCCTCTTTGGAATATACTTTTCACTTCTACTGAAATATGCCTTTCGTGATCAGGATGGTGGTATATACATTCACTCACGCTCAGATGGCGGCCTTTACAATGCTCAGAGATTTAAGGCCAAGACCAAATTTAGGAGAGTACTGATCAGAGAGTTGCTTTTTGCAGATGATGCTGCAATTACGACCCACTCTGAGGAAGAATTGCAATGTCTACTATCTGCATTCTCCAATGCTTGTTCTGAATTTGGTTTAACAATTAGCAAAAATAAGACACAGATTATATCACAAGGTGCACATGGGGTACCATCAATCTTTATTGACGACGCCGAACTAGAGATGGTAGACCATTTTACATATCTAGGATCAGTGGTAAATAGCAAATTATCCCTAGATCAGGAAATCAACATCCGGATTGGTAAGGAAGCAGCAACAATGAACAGGTTAAGAAAAAGAGTCTGGGAGAACAGGAAGCTTACTGCCAAAACAAAAGTCCTTGTCTATCAAGCCTGTGTCCTTAGTACTCTTCTTTATGGCAGTGAAACCTGGACAACTTATTCACACCAAGAGAAACATTTAAACAGCTTTCATATGCG
Source organism: Cepaea hortensis (assembly GCA_963921405.1). NCBI lineage: Eukaryota > Metazoa > Mollusca > Gastropoda > Stylommatophora > Helicidae > Cepaea > Cepaea hortensis. The sequence goes on along the minus strand of OY992876.1, from coordinate 447,037,716 downwards.
GTGTCTGCGAAGAATTCTTGGTATTAAGTGGCTAGACAAAATCACACATACTGAAGTATTGGAAAGATCAGGTTGTGTGACAGTTTATTCCATGCTCAGTCTTCGTAGACTTAGATGGATAGGACATCTTAGGAGGATGGATGATGGTAGAATACCAAAGGACATCTTTTTTGGTGAATTACAGATGGGTAAGAGATCTCAGGGTCGGCCTCTACTACGATACAAAGATGTGTGTAAGCGGGACATGATTGATACAGGCAGTGGTAATGCACATTGGGAGCAAGTCGCCGCTGAACGTGTTGCATGGAGGGCAAACATCAGAAATGGAATAAAGACAAAGGAGAAAATTATTGCGGATAAGTCACACACCGAGCGTTTGAGACGTAAGATGGTGCATGAAGGTGGAAATGACCACGTGTTCACATGCACCCACTGTGAACGGACATTTACAGCGCAAATTGGCCTTATCAGTCACATTCGCTACCGCCATAGGTAAAAGTTATTATGCCTTTTTAAAGCACACACTATCGTCTGTCAAGACGGCAAGGTGCCAATGAATGAATGAATGAATGAATGAATGAATGAATGAATGAATGAATGAATGAATGAATGAATGAATGAATGAATGATAGCTCACCGTGCACAAAAACTGCGACATGTATCTTCACTTGCATAGTATAAAAGCTCACAGCGCACAAGATCTACGGCTGTTATCTTTATTTGCATTGAATAAGAACGCATAGAACTAAAACACCGTGGTTGGTAATATTATTATTTGTCTGTATTGTACACATTTAGCAGAATCTGGGAAACTGACGAAATACCAGCAGAATGGAGAGGAGGATATGTGGTGAGGCTATACAAGAGAAAGCGGCTGGCCGAGTGGCTAGAACGCCGGATTCTCCTTTGGGAGACCCGGGTTCGAATCCTTGGTAAGGTTTTGGATTATGTTTTGTCGGGAGCAAAAAGAAAATCCTAACCTGCACAGTTTGCGGCGACTGTACTAGCCAGGCGGTCTTAATTACCCAGGCTCAAAGGCACCCTGCCATACATCGCAAGGTACTATATTGGCAGTAAATGACAGCAATGACAGTCTGTTAGTTTTAAAGACCCGTTTCTTATGCACATACTTACGAGCTCCATGAGTGCTCCAGTGCCATGCCTCAGACCATACATAGCTGAATTCACAGAGCACAAACAAACTCTGTGATCCAGCCAGAATCCAGGTCTGTGTAGCTAGCGGAATAACATGGATAGGTAGATCATCACGGCAGGGAGTGACCAGAAGATCTGGCCAGACGGACAGATATTCAGATTGCCATTGGTGCTATTTATAATGGGGGTATTCGCTGGCTGATGAAGGCGAGGAAGGAGCACCTATGGAAATGTCCAGAGTGCTTTGGTGTGGTTCTTGGGTCAAATCAACTCAACTCATCAAACGTGCAATAAATAATGTTATGACAGGCCAGGTCAACTTAAAATATCGATGGAGATTCGAACACATTATCGCCAGGATGACAGGATATTGCGTTACCGCGGCTTCCATTGAATTAGTAAGTGATTTAATTTTGCAATTTAGATTCGGCATCGGTATGTAGGGCCTGGTCTTATTCCTCCACGGCTTGCTTCCTTCCATCTAGCATGTTTCAATTCAACAATCAAAGATAGGGAGCATCAGTTGATATTTTCCGCAGGATATGCTGGTGTGTTGGGAGACGAGCAGGCGAACAGACTGGCTGGGTCTGCACCGTCTGGTGGTGTATTGGTACATGATAATGTAACTATGGTCAAGGCCCTTTGCGGTCATGTGTATAGTGTGGAATAACAGATAAACCACCGTGGCCTACAGAGGTAGAGTGGCAGGGAGTGACTCAAGAATCCAGCCGACAATCAGTATTCCCACGAAAGGCAGACAAACACATAATCAGACTGCACAAGGATCATTTGAATTGTGCCTCTTCGCTGATTGTTGAAATGAGAACAGAGTACGTGTAAGAATGTCACTAGTACTAAGATGTCGGTTCTTGCCTCAGTTCAACTCAACCTTTCAACAGAGGACTCGTTGGAAATTACGTGTGTGCATGAGAACATATATTTTAGTGCGCGTGTGCAGCAGAACTTATATAATAGTGCGTGTATGCAGTAGTACTTGTGAAATAGTGCGTGTGTGCAGCAGAACCTATATAATAGTGCGTGTGTGCGGCAGAGCTTATATAAAGGTCCGTGTATGCAGTAGAACTTATATGTTGTTGTTTGTCCATCAAGAATGACGATGACCATCCATTTCATCCAGTGGGGTTGAAAGTATGGAGCCGTGGGTTCTAAGATGGCTGATAAGACCTATTTTGGCTCGAATGTTCTTTGACAATATGGACAAAGAATGCTTGACGTTTCTGGAGGAGAATTTCCTGCAGTGGTTTTTCTGCCTTTTCTTTACAGCTCTTGCAGTCCTGGTTGCCTCACACATGACTGCACCCTTGTGTAATGATGCACGCCACGAATTTCGGTCTCTGGCTGCAGTCTCCCAGGTGTCATGATGAATTCCAAAAGCTTTCAGAGGGATTTTCAGTGTCTTTAAAGCGTTTCCTCTGGCCACCTTGGGAGCGTTTATCACAACGCAGTTCGCTGTAAAAAAATTCGTTTAGTGAGCCTGTGATCTGGCATACGAGCCAAGTGACCAGCCCAGCGAATCTGATTCTTCATCAGTAGAGTGTGGATACTGGGCATGGACGCTCTTTCTAGGACTTCAGTGTCTGGGATCTTGTCTTGCCATTTAATCTTCAGTAGCTTCCTTAGGCAGACTGTGTGGAAGTGGTTTAATTTCCTAGCGTGTCCCTGATAAACAGTCCAGGTTTCACAAGCATATAGCAGTGTGGATAATACAACTGCTTTGTAGACTTTTAGCTTTGTTTGCAGGCTTATTCCAGTTCTGTTCCATACATTCTTGTACAGTCTGCCAAAGGCCACACTGGTCTTGGAGATTCTTGTATTCACTTCGTCATCAATTGTGGCAGCTTGTGACACAGTGCTGCCAAGATAGGTGAAATTGTCCAAAACAATTAGTCTGTGACCATTCACGTTGATATTCGGCACAGTGTGATTATTCCCTGGAGCTGGCTGTTACATAACTATAGTCTTCTCCAAGTTTAGATTGAGCCCAAAGTTGGCACAGGCATGTGAGAAAGCTGAAACATGTTGCATGTCTGCCTCTGAGTTGGCGTATAGAGCGCAATTATCAGCAAACATGAGCTCTCTGACGGTGTCGCTGTTAATTTTGGTTTTAGATTTTAGCCTTCTGAGATTGAATAACTTTCCATCCATACGGTAGTTGATGTCTATTCCAATGTCATCGTTCTCGAAGGCATTCATCAACATGGCTGAAAACATGAGGCTGAACAATGTTGGTGCCAGGACACACCCTTGCTTCACTCCATTGGTGACAGGAAAGGGTTCAGACAGTTCACCATTTTCCTGTACTCTTGCCTGCATACCATCATGAAATATCCACACTATTTGGACAAACTTTCGTGGACAGCCATATTTTGACATGATCTTCCACAGTCCTTCTCTGCTGACTGTATCAAAAGCCTTGGTAAGGTCAATGAAAGTGGAGACCATTTCGCAGTTCTGTTCCTGACATTTCTCTTGCAGCTGCCTTGCAGCGAAAATCATGTCAACATTTCCACGTTCTTTTCTGAAGCCACATTGACTCTCAGGAAGAAGACCTTGATTGAGATGGGCTGTGAGGCGATTGAGAAGAATTCTGGCTAGTATCTTCCCTGCAATTGAAAGCAAGGAGATGCCTCGGTGGTTGTCACAGGATTAGCGGTTTCCTTTACGTTTGTAAAGGTGGACTATTGGCGCGTCCTTGAAATCTTGTGGCATGGTCTCGTTCACCCATATGTTTGTAAAGACTTGGTGAAGTTGCTCTGTTAGGACCGGCCCACCTGCCTTGTATATCTCTGCTGGGATGGAGTCAGGACCAGGTGCCTTGCCGTTGGAGAGTTGCTGGATGGCTTTGTTTACTTCCACTATGGTTGGCAGGTCATCAAGTATCTCATTGGTGGGAACTTGAGGAAGGTAGTTGATGGTTTCATCATCAAAGAAGGAAGTTGCATTTAAGATGTTGCTGAAATGCTCTGCCCAGCTTTGAAGGATTTCTTTCTTATCGGTGACCAATTTCCCCCCATCTGCACTGAGAAGGGGAGCTGTGCCTGGTGATGTAGGACCATAGACCACTTTCAGTGAGTCATAGACGTTTTTCATATCATGTCTGTCAGCAAAGCCCTGAATTTCATCAGCTTTGCTGCTCAGCCAGGAGTCCCGCATGTGCAGAAATAGTGCGTGTACGCAGTAGAGCTTTTATAATAGGGTGTGTGTGTGTGTGTGTGTGTGTGTGTGTGTGTGTGTGTGTGTGTGTGTGTGTGTAGCAGAACATATAATAGTGCGTGTGTACAGTAGAAGTTATATAGTAGTGCGTGTGTGCAGTATAACTTATATAATAGTGCGTGTGCAGCAGAACTTATATTATAGTGCGGGTGTGCAGTAGTACTTTTTAAATAGTGCGTGTGTGCAGCAGAACCTATAAAATAGTGCGTGTGTGCAGTAGAACTTATATAATAGTGCGTGTGTGCAGCAGAACTTATATTACAGTGCGTGTGAGCAGTACAAATTATAATAGTGCGTGTGTGCAGCAGAACATATATTTATAGTGCGTGTGTGCAGTAGAACTTATATAATAGTGCGTGTATGCAGTAGAACTTATATAATAGTACGCGTGTGCAGTAGAACTTATATAATAGTGCGTATCTGCACTCATCATGATCGTGTGCCATGCCGAAATGCGTCTTGACCATGCCACGTGGCCAAACTATTCAAGTATTTACCTTTCTGTTGTCCCCTTGTTCTTTGCCTCCAAATATTCCGAGTTGTCACCAAGTTCTCCAAATTATTTCTTATCATAACGTGTCAAAATACACGGTGCCGACGTAAAGTATAAACAGCGGGAGAGTGCTTGCTAATGGGCTGAAGGTAACGATATTCCCATGGACTCTGCTATTTCCTCCGTCCATCGTTTATGTGGTCGGCTTGTTCGTCTACTTCATTCTGGTCTGTACATAACTGCTTGTTGTGGTATACTGTTATTTGCATAGCCAAACAGTTTGACTTGTTGACTTCTAATAAAATCTAGCTCTGCTATAACCCCCACTATAGTCCTGATTTCTTCATTTCTGATCTTCTCTCTTCTTTATTCATTGAATATTCTTTTCAGGAATCTCATTTCTGTTTTTGTGATTTTTCTTTCCTCTTTTTCTGTCATTGTCCAGGTTTGGCATTGGTAACATAGAGTTGTCAGGAAGATTGTGTTGTAAAGCACTTTCTTAGTAGTTATTGATACACGTGTGTTCTTGAGTATTGGTGCCATTTATCCAATGCGTTGGTTTGCCTTATCACATCTATTTTCTATCTCGTCTTCTGATTTGCCATTTGATGATATTATACTTCCTAGGTACTTGAAACTCTTTACGTGCTTTACGGGGTGTTCGTTTAGGTGAATCTTTGTTATGTTTTCTTCTTTGGTTATAATCATTACCTGTGTTTTATTTGTGCCAATTTTCATGTTAAAGTCCTTACACATTTCGTTTAGACAATTTATGTGGTGTTGTAATTCAGCTTCTGGTTTTGCTATTAGTGCGTGATCGTCCGCAAATAGAAGTTCTTTAATGGTGTAAGTTACCGATGGTTCTTCTTCTGTATTCTGTTCGTCATGCGGTGTTGTAGCGATCTCTGATTGCCTGGTTTCTTCACATATGTTGTCTATATAGTTTATGAACAAGAGAGGGGACTGGACACAACCTTGTCGTACTCCGGACCTCATGGTGAAGTGTTCTGAGTGTCCTCCAGTTGCTCTCACTATGCATTCACTGTTGTTGTATAAGCGTCTACATAGGTTTGTTAGATGTGTATTCACTCCATATCGTTTAAAGATTTCCCACAGCTTCTACTATATCAAATGACTTTTCTTGGTCGACAAAGTCTAAGTAGAGTGTTTCATTACATTCGATTGATTTTACTATAAGTTGTTTAAGATCAAAGATGACATCTGTGCATCCATTGTTTTTCCTAAATTCAACTTGTTTTTCGCTTAGCTGAGGTTGTATAATAGTTCGTAACCTTTTCTCAAGAATTTAGCAAAATATTTTCCCAGTATAACTCAACAGTGAAATGCCTCTGTATTGTGAGCAGTTTTGTTTACTGCCTCTCCCCCTCCCCAAATTGAAATAATTATGGCGTTTCCCTAGTCTTGTGGTGTCTGTTATTCTACCCAAACATGGTTGACTAGTCTATGTAGCTATGCTGTTCTTACTTCTCTTGCTGCTTTAATTAGTTCATTTGGTATTTCGTCTTGGCCTGGTGATTTGTTCAATGGCACTAATCTGACGGCTTCTCCGAATTCTTCTTTCAGAATGTCTGGTTCTAGTTCTTCGGTGGCAATGGTGTCGTTTTCCTGAATTCCCGTGGCTTCTGGTGGATTGTTGAAAAGTTGTTTGAAGTACTGCTTCAATCTTATTACGATTTGTCTTTGTTCATTTATTGGGTCTCTTTTTTCGCTGTTAATGATTTCGACACTATCCAGTGCCGTCCACCGGGCGCTGGAACGCAAATTATTCCTCCCCACGACGCTTGACGGCAGAAGTGGAAGATGATGATGATGATGATGATGAATGATTTCAGTTGGGTCAAAAGAATTTCCCCTGGTTCTCATTGCACTGATTTTTTTTTTTAGAAGTTTATAGATGCCTCCTTATAGTGTTTTTTTTAGGGTTTCTCCATATTCATCCCAGTCGTTTTATTTTTTTCTCTTTACTATTCTATTCACACGTCATTTAGCAATTTTATATGCCGTGTAATCACGGTCCTGTTTGCTCTTCACACACTTTTTATATTTTTATTTTTATTTTTGTCTTTTACAGCTTTCTCTGCCTCTGCGTTCCCCAACTTGTTATTTTCTTTATCCGTGTTTTGCGTTTTTTCGTCGTTCCACGTGTTATCTTTGCAGTATTTCGAATGCTTGATTTGAACATCTCCCATTCTTCTTCCATTGTTTTACTTTCTATAGGTAATTTTACAAATATTTCAGTTAATTCTTTCTCATGATTTTTCTCGCATGTTATGTATTTTCCTGGTGGCTACTTTCTTCTTCTGGTGGTTCTTATTGTAATAAAAACTGCTTAGTGGTTTGCATGTACAGATGAAATTCGAAGTGCCTTTGCACAATGAGCTATTACATTATGCATATACATATACAATTCAAAGTGCCTGAGCGCAATGAGCTATAACATTATGTATACACGGATACAATTCAAAGCATCTCTGCGGTGTGAGTTATCAATCTATGTAAGTAAACATAACACTAGAATTGGTATACATGCTTTGGGCTGTCATATTGTCTAAATTAATCCAAAAGTTGAAGTGTATGTGCGCTAAATGCTCTCATACTATCTAACTGCAGCCTATATTCGACATGTATATGAGCTGTGTTGTCATATTGTCTCAATTAAACCTAAAGTCGCAGTGGCTGTGCGGTATGTGCTGTCATTTAGTTAGTTAGTTAGTTAGTCGACAGATCATCCTCGTTGCACATCGGACCATTCAGTCCATAAGTGCTCGGATCCCCTCCTCAGCAAATCCCGCAGCGTGTAGCGGCTAACGACGCCAGTTCTGTGTTGGTTTATCAATCTTCTTTGGCTTCCTGCGTAGTGTTCTTGTTTGGCCACCCCTCTTTTAATTTGCTGCTCTCGCAGTCTGGCCATTGTTGTAGATTCACAGTCATCACTTGGTTCTTGCAAAAGTCTCACTTCTCGTAGAGCATTCAGAATGTCAGCCTGGTCCATGGCGCGTCCGCCCTCCACAGTAGCCTCACCTGCGAGCTTGTCAGCCCGCTCATTTCCTTGTACTCCCGCATGCCCTGGCACGAAGATGAAACTAATCTTTGCCAGCCGAGACCGCTCCAGAGGCAGCAACCATTCTCTTCGGATCGACCCCTCCTCTATCCTCTTGATCATGTTCATTGAGTCGCTAAGGAAACAAGCCCTAGTGAATGTCTGTGTCTCGAGCCATGTTATTGCTTTACTTACTGCCATGACTTCCATGGTCAGGCTACTTGTGGTTTCAGTGAAAGCACGAGAGTCCTCCTTCACAATTCTCCCTCCGGCCCGAGCTGTAAAGGCCCATGAGCTTCTCACATGTCGGACGACCGACCCATCTGTGTAGATGACCGCGTCACTGTCTAGCGAATTCTCGAAAATCAACGCTTGTACTTCAGCCTCCACAGCAGCCGGATTTTCTTGTCTGCATTTTCTATCTAGTTGGATGCAAACTGAAAAGGATGTGCAGAAGTCTGTTGGCACTTGCACCCACTCCTCGCCAGGTTCAAAGTCCTCAAGTGAACACACCTGTTGAAGAATGTCTTCGGCTTGACCCATCCACGACCGTCCTCTTTTTAACCTGCTGCCCTTCACCTTCCTAATTTCACTATGCAGTGGATGCTGTGTGTTTGCGTTAATTCCGAGGTAGGCGCGTGCCCTGCAAACTTGCATTCTCTCTTCAATGGTTGGAAAATCAAGAAGGTAGCGCATCGCCCTGCATGCTGTATCTCTTGTACATCCAAGAATAATGCGCATAGCTTCATTCTGTATCCTTTCCATCCTTTCTATCTGCTTATGGCTGACAGTCAGGATTGCCATTGCATACTCCAAAACAGACATGACCAGCCCCTCGTACAGAAGACATAGATGGCGCTGCTCACAGTTTTCTGCCGCCATCACCCGCATCGCTGCCAAACCCCGCTTGGCCTTTGCTATCACCCGGTCTATGTGCACATTATAAGCAAGGCTTCGATCAAACCGTATCCCCAGGTAATTCATTGCCTGCGTTCTTTCCACCGTCTCTGAACACAGCATTACAGTTGGTGTTGGATTGTTGACAATATGATTATTCAACGAGAACCAAGTCACTGTTGCCTTTGTTGGGTTGACCATTGCCCCAGCTTCATCACACCAAGTACTTATGCGATTGAGTTCGGTTTGTAGTTCCACAGCAACCTCCTCTCTATCCTTACCCTGACGATACACTAAAACATCATCGGCATATGACAATGTCCTGCCAGGTCCAGTGATCTGCTCACTGGTGATTCTCACTGTGTAGGCGTTGAACAGTACCGGAGATAATGGTGATCCCTGTGGTAGGCCAGGATATATTGTTGTTGGTTCCGAAGTCCAACTGCCACATTTAAAAACTACTTTCCGTTGGAAGAGGGCTGCAGCGATCCAACTAAGGAGGAATGGACTTACGTTTAGTTCAAGAAGCTGAAACATTAAAAAATCCAGTGGTACTCTGTTGTATGCGTCCTCAAGATCAATCGCTGCAGCAACGGTTTCAGTGCCTGAGTGGAAACCTTCATAGACATCGTGGGCAAAGACTGCTGCATTGGTCCAGGTTTCTCTTTTTGGACGGTACCCACCCAGGGTAGGTGGGAAAACACCTTGCCTCTCTAGTTGGCTTGATATTTTCCTGGCAATTACCTTCTCCAGCAGCTTGCCTATTGTATTCTGCATGGTTATAATTCGATATCCCTGAATTTTTTTGTGGTCTTTGTCAGGCTTCGGCAAGGGAATCAGATAGCTGTGTAACCATTCCTCCTTGATGCTAGCACTCCCTATACTGTTGTTGTACATGTCTGCTAGTTTCTCTAGCTCATTGTCGGTACACCTATTTATGTCGTCGTATCTTATGCCATCAGGACCTGGAGCACTGTTTTTTGATCGTCGAAGCACAGCCTTGATTTCTTTCACTGTCACTGTGTCTTCATCCGAAGTGTTCTGGGCCTTGCATCTGTCTGAGGTGACCTCCTTGGCCAGATTCCGGCCTCCCATGTCTGTCTGGTTGCTCTGCTCAAGGTAGCGTTCAAAGAGGGCTTTGTCCTTGTCCTCGTCAGTCCTCTGCCAGATGAGGTCAGCACCTTGGAAGTCAGAAATGCTCTTATTCTTGACTACACCACTCATGCTTTTATGTAGTCGCCAGAACAATTTCAGTGACTTGTCTGTGCTTACTCTTTGACACACCTCTGCCCATTTTTCGCTTTTAACCACCTTGACCAGTTTTTTGAAATAGCTTACTTTTGTGTGCATCTCTCTTACTAAGTGCAAGCAGGGACTAGGATGACCAGCTCTGTTCCTCTTGGCATTTTGCCATCTCCTTACAGCACTACGCTTATCCACCCAAGCCTTCTCCACCTCGAAACTCCACCACGGTGGCTGCTCCCACCTTTTTTTCCTGCCCTGAAACGTTCTGCGCTTGTCACGTCTTATTTTACTCACCACATCTTGCCCTTTACTGTCATACTGGAACGTCTTTACCTTTAGCTTGTGCTGCCTGGTTCTGCCTTTCTCCACCAATATGCTGCATGGGTGGTGGTCGCTGCCATGGTGTCCTAGGACACCCCATCTACACACTGTAGTGAGTGAAGGTGAAACTAGCGCCAGATCAATAGCACTGTCCTCATCGCCTGGGCGGCTTGCTGTCCTGGTGACACAGCCGCTGTTGATACAAACCAGGTCGATGGTTTCCAGTGCAGTCTCGAGCTCCTCCCCTTGTGTATTGGAGGAAGTGTTTCCCCATGATATGCCTTTAGCGTTGAAGTCACCACAGAAAATAACATTTCTCTCGTGGCCTAATATGCCACTTAAGCACTGCCACTTCTGGGCGTCCACACTCGCATTGCGGGCATAAACATTAACCAACACGAATGGTATACTGGAATGAACTCTCAACGCCTGTATTTGTATATCGTCACTGTTCCAACTGGACATGTCTAGCTCTGACGCCACCATGCTGTCGCGAACGAGAATCGCCGTTCCCAGATGTCGTCTGTTGTAGAAACATTTGAAGCCGGCAATTCGGAGTAGCTGATCGCCCAGTCTCGTCTCCTGGAGTGCTACAATGTCGTTCCTGTAAACTAGGGTTTCTAAAATAGAGCCCCGTTGTTTTACACTGGCACAGTTCCAATATAGAATACGGATGTTCCTGAGTCCTAGACGGTGACACTTGAGTCTAAAACGTCTCAAGCCACCGCGTTTACCTGGCTTCTTTTTCCCTGCGCGGCTACCACGCCGCTTCGGTATGTTGACTGCTGATCGCTCGGAGAACACACGTTGTTCCGCCATGTTGAAAAAACGTAAACACAGACTTTTGAGAACCACACACGCTGCTGAAAATTCACTCAAGGATGGCTTCGCTCGATGCACGAACTCCGTAGCACCCGCGCAGATCTTGAGTAGAAACTCCTGGTTTTACATCCTGGCACACCAATTACACGCAAGAAATGAATAAATCCATCCCCTACGCGAAAAAGTTAACGAACACAAAACAACACGACCGTCCGTCGCCATCTTGAAACCGGAAGTCTGTGCTGTCATACGCTAACCCAGTGGCTCTCAACCTTTTTTTTGGCCTGTGCACCCCTTCACCATATGTTCAGAACGATACCCTCCTCCTTTCGTATTTCCTCCCTATAAATAAACCCCCCCCCCCCACCCCTATACAGTTTATGTAAAAATTGAAGCTAAATTTAATAACACATACAAGAACAAGTCTAGACGTCTACATAAAACGTGATTTGTGGGTCTACATACGTATAACACAAATTTAAGAAGGACGAGAAGTATAGAACCGTAAAGTATGGAGGGAAAAACAATATCAAGTAATCGGTTCTTGTATTAACGAGATCTTGAAACAATCCTAGCCTCCTCTTCCCCCCCCCCCCCCCCCCGAAACAAAAAAATCCCCCCAAATGAGGAAATTCCCCACCGGTTGAGAACCACTGATCTAACTAAAGGTAAAAGTCGAAGTGTCTGTGCATTATGTGCTGTACTTCTTTAAAACAGCCACAAATAGAAATGTCTGTGCGGTAAGTGCTGCCATAGTATGTAAATAAAGCTGAAGGTCGAAGTGTCTGAGAACAATGTTCTGTCATACTTTCTTTAAAAAAGCCACAAGTCGAAGTGTCTGTGTGGTATGTACTGTCGTACTATTTAAATGCAGTCACAACTTGAATTGTCTGTGCGGAATGTGTTGCCATACGGTCTAAATGCAGCCACAAGTCGAAATGACTGTTCGCTACGTGCTGTCATACATCTAAATAATTCACAAGTCGCAGCGTCTGTGCCTTGATTGTTGTCATACTGTCTAAATAAAGCCACAAGTCAAAGTGACTGTTCGTTATGTGCTGTCATACATCTAAATAAAGCATCACATCGCAGGGTCTGTGCTCTGTGTGCTGTCATACATCTAAATAAAGCGTTAAGTCGCAGGGTCTGTGCTGTATGTGCAGTCATACTATCTAATTAAAGCAACAAAATACTATGTCTGTGCCTTGTATGCTGTTTTACTATCCAATTAAAGCCACAAATCGATGTGTCTGTGCCTTATATGCTGTCATACTATCTAATTAAAGCCACAAGTCACGGGTCTGTGCTCTATGTGCTGTCATACTATCTAATTAAAGCCACAAGTCACGGGTCTGTGCTCTATGTGCTGTCATACTATCTAATTAAAGCCATAAGTCACGGGTCTGTGCTCTATGTGCTGTCATACTATCTAATTAAAGCCACAAGTCACGGGTCTGTGCTCTATGTGCTGTCATACTATCTAATTAAAGCCACAAGTCGCGGGTCTGTGCTCTATGTGCTGTCATACAATCTAATTAAAGCCACAAGTCGCGGGTCTGTGCTCTATGTGCTGTCATACTATTTAATTAAAGCCACAAGTCGCGGGTCTGTGCTCTATGTGCTGTCATACTATCTAATTAAAGCCACAAGTCGCGGGTCTGTGCTCTATGTGCTGTCATACTATCTAATTAAAACCACAAGTCGCGGGTCTTTGCTCTATGTGCTGTCATCTTATATATAAAAAAGACTTGTGCGTATGTATCTCTGTATGTATTTATGTATCTCTGTCCGTATGGCCTTTATTTGTTCGCGAACGGCCCATCCGATTGAGATGAAATTTTCTACACGCCTTCCTTTCATTCCAGAGCTGACAACTGTGATATTTTGTTAGTGTGAAATCGCCTGCTTACTCAGTATTATTTCATTTTTCATTTTTCATCATAATTTCATATATTTCAGGGGACCTAACTCTGTAAAAGTTATTTCAAGGGGCATAACTTTTCTGTATAACTTATAGTCATATTGTGGCATCGTTTTCAAAGATTTATAAACTCTTTGTCCATAGTTATGTACCGGCATATGAGTTATAATAAATAATGATACAATCTGTAAGGCATTTTCAAAGTTTTCATAAAAATGATGCACAATGCATAACATTGTAACTCATCTTTTTTTGCTTAAGAAGTTACTGTAGTCATGCAGGTGATTAGAAAGAGTTTTCATTAAAAATAATGGATGGTGTGTAGAAGAACGTTCTTTTAAGTTACTTTTTTTGTTGTATGAATTTAATGAAGCCGGACAGGGTCAGGCAGACAGATAGACAGACAGATAGACAGTCGGGAACGGGAACTTATATGACTACTTATATGAATTAAATGAGATGCTCCACATCAGGAGCTGGGAAATGCCGGGCCGGGTCAGACAGACAGACAGACAGACAGACAGACAGACAGACAGACAGACAGACAGACAGACAGACAGACAGACAGACAGACAGTCGGTAACGGGAACGAGAACTTATATGACTACTTATATGAATTAAATGAGATGCTCCCCACCAGGGTCTGGGCGAAGCCGGGCAGGGTCAGCTAGTACTATCTAATTAAAGCCACAAGTCGCGGGTCTGTGCTATATGTGCTGTCATACTATGTAAGTAACGATAAGTACCGCAATTTGTATACACTACCATCTATCATAATATATAACTAAAGGCGAAGTAGAGAACCCTCTCTCACACCACGAGGCGCATTGGATATACGATGCTATCCCCATATTGTTTATGCCTACTGACACTCATATTGTGATGTAGCCAACATCACACCGGTAACTTTTATTTCCCAGGAAATTTCCTGACACCCATTTTAGGTTGGGTCACCTGGTAGCCTGGGTGACTTAAACTTCGTCCATGGGGATCCGAACACAATACCACAACTATAAAAACTACCAACGTCAGAGAAATATTTGATCAACGGGATATCCTTACCGTATGTATTTGAATTATGTTCGCTTACCTACAACGAGCCAAATTGTGAAGATAACTAGGTCGTCTGATGTTTGAATTGACAGAATAAGTAAGGAAGTTTGGTTAAATATCTCACTAAGGTAAAGAAAAGTCGGGGGAAAAAAGAGCCAATTAAATTATACATTTTACCTGGAAATTACAGAAGAGTAGCAAAATACTTAGCAAGGATATCGAGTGTTATTATTGTAATGTTACTTTTTTTTTTATCTGTTTAATGGCTTCCAGAAATTATCCTCCTAGTGTATTCAGTATTTGCGTGTATTATCTTGCGCACCGTAAGTTACCGCAAGAGACCAGCGGTTCTTAGACTATGTTTTGCATAAGGCGGGATTTGTCAAAATGAAAATATTCTTTCATTTCACAGTGGAAAATTGTCTTCCGCTTACTGTTACCAGTAAACAATTATTCATTATCTGAAATTTTGAAGACAGATTTGAAGTCTAAATGTGGAGCTTCTAGAATTGTTTTAATAAAAACATTATTAATTCTATGGAAGCCACGCTGGTGCAGTGGTAAGCACACATGCCTGTGGGTTCGGGGTGTGTGAGTTCCAATCTCTCTCGAGGCGGGGTGTTTTGTAAAAATGAAACTGGGCTGCAGGGTCACCCAATCTGAAATATGTACCTGGAGATGTTCTGGGAAGTAAAGGCACTAGACGTGATATTGACCAGGTCACCCTTCGAGTACGGATTGGTCCATACAAATGTGTGGCTAGCACCATATACCAAGTATGTCTCAACGATTGGAAAGTGGTCCTTTACTTACTTTTACCAGTAATACTTTATTCAAAGACTTCCGGTCCCCAACATAGAGGTTAGGCGGTTGAGCTATTAAGGCCTCTGGAGTGTTTTTCCTTGTGGCTACGATTTGCTTACGCATTTTCCTCATGATGGACTGGTAGTGTATGGTTCCGTCGCCCTGCTACTAAGTTGTAAACGATATAAAATGACACAAATTAGTGCAGCCTTACATAACAGAATTACGACACGTACAGGACGTTGTGGCGATTAGCCTTCATCAGCAAACAAACACATTCACAAACACGAAATATAGTCAAGGAGATCTCCTGCGACTACATCAAAAGGTGACGACAGGACGAGAAGAACAAAGGGATGAAAAAATGAAAGCAGTGAAGAGAAAATGAGAATTGCAAAAAATGTTCAATGAGGGGGGGGGGGGGGGGGGGGTGAGATGTAGGATGATGACGGGGTGATGGGTGGTATAACGGTTCAGTGAGCACATTGAAAGAAGGGGGGCGGAGGTAGGAATCAGGAAGGCAGGACGGCAACCTGTGATAGTAGGCTGAGAATTGTATCTGAGCAATCTCAGTGGATGTACTAACAAAGCATGAGAGGGTGCCAGTGAATGAGCTGGCCCCGATGGGCGAATATTGAAGAGCAATGTAGTGTGCACCCAAGCATGATGGTGGTACTAACAAAACTCTCATTATGCACTCCTATATGTTATTGTGAGCCGAGTCCTAAAGTCTGGGTGGACTGATATGCGTGAGCGCACATACATCCCTCCCAACAGACATTCATACAACAGTGCACATGGACATGTGCAATGTATATATAAGGAGAGAGAGAGAGAGAGAGA
>OY992876.1:446989367-447019367 GCA_963921405.1 Cepaea hortensis | reverse complement strand
TGTAGTTTTCGTCGTGAAATTGTGTGTGGACATTCTGGCAGCGGCATTATGCATGTACTTGCATCTGCGTGCTGTTGGTTTGTCGATACTGCTTTGTTACACTTTTAATATGGGGCAGTGAGGAGAGATTTGTGTGATATTCACTGGCACAGGAACGGAACATAATGTGGCGACCCTTGCCGTAAATTTGGAACCGCGACTAGCTAGCTAACTTTGTTCGTAAATGTTAAAATAGAAGTTCAACGCGCAGTGCGTTGAAGTTAGTTACATATCCTTTACATGACGTCGCAGACAACCCCAGCATTTTGGCTGTTTGTGATTTCATGGCAAATATACGTTCAGTAGTTTACCATTGCTGTTTGAAAGGCCGGGATTCATATCAGTGTATGGAAAACAACGCAAGGCGGTCTGCTTCCTAATCGCCCGGAGTTGTGTTTCGAACGCGGCATGCGGAATTACGAATTGCATCCGTAACTCCTTTGCCACAGAACCGACTACACATTTTTTTTAGCAATAACAAACAAAGGAACTACCAGCAGTAAATTATTAAAAACAATAACACCGGGAAGATCTTCTAGCGGAAGTATTTTCAACACATATCCCAAAAAGAACTACTTCGGATGCATTTATTCAAAATAACAATAAAACAAGAACTACTATGGATACTGTATTGCTACTGTGTTACTGTTTTGAATAATATACTGATGTCAGATCCTCTGTTTGTTATTGCTAAGAAGTGGGTAGTCGGCTCCATAGCGAAGGCGTCACGGACGCAGTTCGTAATCCCGCATACCACGTTCGAAACACAGCTGGGGGAAATTTGGAAGCCGACCGCTTTGCTTTGGTGTTTATAAATATTGTTTGAGTGCTGGTCGTTCAGAAAGCAATGGCAGATTACTGAACGTAAACTTGCCAAAATATGACAAACAGCAAAGAAATTGCTGGAGTTGACAGCTACGTTCTGTAAATGATATGCAACTAACTATCTGTAACTATAGATAAGTTATTGAAATCAGTAACAATATAAATAAATAAAAGAGGTACTGCATATTAGCAACCCCTTCTCTTTCAAAACACAGTAACAAAATAGTAACATAGTAATAAAAAGAGGAACTACTAGCAGTATCTTATTCAAACTAGTAACGAATAAGAGTAGCCGCCGGCATTACAACATTCAAAATAGTAACAACAACAAACTATTCGTACTATATTTACATCATTCAAAACAGTAATAAACAGAGCATCCACTAACAGAAATGTATGAAAAACCGTAACAACAGAGGGAACTACTAGCAATACTGTAACCCAAAACAATTACAAGCATAAAAATATAGTCGCAGTGTTTTATTCGACATAATTAAAACAAAAGTAGCTATAGTTTGTTTACTTTTGTCTGCCCAAATATAAAATTCCATATCTCAGTAACAAACTGAGGGAAAATTATGAGGTTTAGCATATAACCTTATCATTATATCCACCCAACAAACCAAATTTTTTTCTAGAGATTGTACAGCAGATTTTAATAGACACATCCGCTGCTTTTTTTTAAAAATTATCTCCTGGTTCACGTTGTGGCACCAACGGGCGCAGTTAAATGGGATTGTTCGGAGGTATAGTCAATGTGGGTTCTTTCATGAAACGTGATTATATCACACACACAAAATATAAATAAATCTTACCACTAATATAATATTAATAGCTAATATTTGAATGTGTGAATTATGTTCAATGGGATTGAATGTGAAATTGTGTACACTTCAAAGCATCGCTATGAAGTTGTACACATATTTTTGGCAAGAAGCTGATCGCAGAAAACTGTTTCATACTGTTACAAATCCCGAAAGAAACCAGTGCATGCATTGGGTTTGGGAAAACGGTCATTTCGTCGATGTGTGCAAGAATCTGGAATGAAACCAACACGCGATAAGCAAACGGTAGGTAGAAAGGCAATTGTAGACAGCTTTGACAAGGATGTCATAAGGCGAGCTATTATAAAAATGCTGGATGCCAAAGAAACAGTGACTGTAAGAAAATTTAGGGATTGGTTGACAAAGAACAATAACATAGAGCTACCCAAAACAACTTTGTGAAAAATTGTAAGGACATTAGGCTTCACTTTTAGAAAGTACAAGGGAGGTAGAAATATCCTTTGCGAACAACCGCATTTAGGAGCCATGAGAAGCAGATACCTACGTGAAATAAGGGACATGCGCAAAGAAAATTATTACATAGTGTATTTGGATGAGACGCGGATCAATGCCCACCACGCAAGTGAAAAAGAATGGCAATCATTAATGGAAAGATAAAGCGGTATGTGTCCAGTAGTAAAGGACAGCGTTTGGTCATAGCCTATGCTGGTAGTACTCATAATGGCTTACTACAGAATGCTGGACTCGTGTTCGTATCAAAGCATACAGACAATAGGGATTATCATAGTGAGATGAATGGTAATGTATTTAGAGATTGGCTCGAGAATACAGTACTTCCATTCCTTGACAGACCGTCTTGTCTAATCATGAACAATGCATCATATCACAATGTTGTTGACTAAGAAGACAAAATACCTACGACATCGAGCACAAAGGAAACAATAAAGATATGGCTCCGAATGGAAAATATAACATTTCCAGAAACATATTTTAAGTTATAGTTGTTGTCCCGTGTAAAACAGGCTCAAAAAGCAAGAAATATCAAATCTACAAGTTGATGGAAGAGCATGGCCATAGGTGCTTGTGACTTCCGCCGTACCATTCTCATTTAAACCCTATAGAACTTGTGTGGGCTAAAATTAATGGAAAGGTGGCAGCTGACAATACTACATTCAAATTGTCTTAAGTCAAGATACTAACCCAGTCCGCGCTTTTAAAAATTGATAAAAGTTACTGGGAAACATGTGAGGACCATGTGTTGAAAGAGGAAGAGGACTATTTGAGAAAGGATGGATTGAATTTTATGCAACCGAGAGCAGTCATCAGCCTACTGGAATCGTCCGACACAGATTAAAGTCTAGGGAAATCGCAGATCTTAATCCACGTGCACAATGACTGGGATATTTTGCTCCAACTATTCAGACGAATTGCAAGTCCTAACCATTACAGCATAAGCACAATGTCAATGGCAACAGTTTGTATTCCACAGTGATGAATTTTGAATTCCGCAAACCCTCAGCGGTGACAAACAACTGGTATTGAAATAAAAAACACACACACTAAACGAATTGAATACCAACAGAAGAACAAACGAACGAACGAAAGAACGGACTTTATTTTCACAGGGTGGAAGAGTAATATTTCTGTGGAAAATAACATATTGTGGCATAAAAAGAAATGTGAGAGCAAACACGCTGTCAAATTAGGGGACAACATGCGTTCATACGAATCGATCTATAAACTTCAATGAAAAGAGGACCAAAATTTTGGTCGTAAAGAAGAAAGCCCACTACAGAGACACTGGCGAGTATTTTCATGGTGCAAAACAGGTAATCATGTTCCGTCTCTGAACGGTAAACAGCAGAGTTTCACGATGACTCAAATCTGGTCTGTCACCCATGTGTACGTATGAACAAACTGCAAAGACAGCTGAACAGATTCTTAAAAACTGACACATGATGACTAAATTGCGGTATCATTTCTGGTCACTCCATACGCACATTAACGCACAGCTATTTGGAAGCTTTCACGAACTCAATATAAAAAAGCTAAATGCATCCTAGTAACATGACTCCTTGTGTACACATGATTAATCAGCAGCTGAAGAAACAAGAAGGAAATGAAAAATAAGGTAAGAAATATATCTCTTCTACTTTCCTTTCAATTTACACATTATTTACCCCATGCCTCTGTAAATTCTCTGTCTTTACTAATATTTCACATGGCACCCCTCTCGTGAGTCTCCGTGGTGAAGTGGTCAAGCCGTCTGACTCGGGCTCCGAAGGTTGTATGTTCGATTCCGGGCCGCGTCCTTCATTTCACGAGTGCATTTTTTCGGAGACTCCCAAGGGTCGTCACTTGAGCTACGGAGTTCGTGCACTGTGCGACGATTATCGCGCTGCGGAAAGAGACTGAGCCATATGGGATGAAAACCCGGTGAAATGCAGTCGACCCTGTCGACTTTTAAGCGACTTTTGTTTTTAATTGCTACCACTCCATACGAATCTGGCTACGCCTTGTACTTGTGTCGTTACCCGAAATGACGTGCTTTACTGTAAGACTAGTTTGTTAGCGTGAATTCATTGCATTTTCGCCAAGACATCAAAGAAATGTCGCCGCTTTAGATGATTTAAGTTGCCTTTGAACCAATCAAAGACATATTCTTTAGGTGGGTATAAATATTAGACGGCAGGAAAATTTTCATAATGATGCAACGAACAGTTTTCATAAAAATTGATCGTGAATAAAGGCATTCATTTCTGAACAGATTATAGTAGCAGTACTTTATTTGAAACAGTAACTAAAAGAGGAACTACTAGCAGTGCTTGACTTCACGCAAAAACAACGAAAGGAACTACTAGCAGTACTTTATTCTTAACTATCAAAAGTAGGAATAGGTTGCAGTGTTTCTTTCACAGCCTGAATGAACAGGAGAGCATAACAAACACAGATAATCTGTAAGATACAATTTATTTCAAACAGCAACAAAATATAGCAATCTAGAAAGAGTGATGTATGAAAGTAGTAGCAAAACAGAGAAACTAGCAATGCATAACAAACAACAAACATGTAGTGTATCAATAATAACAGCAAACATGACGTGAACTGAGAAAATCATAAATATATACATAACAAACAACGTGTAGCTCCTTAATCTTAAAAGTAATAATAAGATGAACTAACATAAAACAGAGGAACTAGAGAAATGACGAACTATCAGTAAGACATTATTCATTACAGTATCAAAATACCATGAACTACCCAAACCGAGGGTCAGTCAAGCTGGTGAACTATCCCTACTGTATTTTTCATAACTTTGAAACAGGGATCAATTAACAAACGATTCACGAAACGATGATTTTACTGGTATACTATTAGTTAGTTAGTTAGTTAGTTAGTTAGTTAGTTAGTTAGTTAGTTGCACAGCTCACAGTGTCTCGCCACGTACTCACTCAGTAGCAGGGCGACCGTGTACTACCAGTCCAAAGTGAGGAAAATGCGAATGCAAACAGCAGCCACGCGCATAAACACACCAGAGGCCTTAACGGTTCAGTGCCTAAGCGCCAGGTAGACTATTATTCATAACAGATAAGTTGAACTAACTAAATTTGTTATGTACTAGTAGTGTTATATTCATACAATTTATTCTCGTGCCTGTTACGGTCTCACAGTAGTTTCATTTTTATTTCGCTCGATTGCTTTGAACAGAAGAGAGTCCGTACACGCAACATGTAGTAGCACTGGACTGAATTGTGCGTGTGGATTAGCTTTCCCTGTTACTAGCGTTCTTCGCCATCAAGCGAACCCACTCCGATTTCAGAGGTACTTGTAATTTACGTCCCTATGTCAAGGACAAGAAGTCGACATTTTAGCCCAATGGCCGGTGTAAGGGTTGAACCCGCTAACTCAGCATCATACCTCAGTAATGTCCGTGTCAAGTAACATTCTTCATGCGATTTACTTGTGTTGCGTGGGCACAGTTTGAAACACCCTGCTAAACGAAATGGTAATTGCTTACTGTGAAACTGGGACGTTGCTTACCTCAGAAGGCGAATTATTTTGAACAGAGGAAATATATATAATCACAAAATAAACAGACATGGCTTTTGAAAGTAAACAACAATTCTCGTTATTCTAGAAATCCATATAGCTATGCATGATATCGCCTTACCGTTTTTGACTTATCAGTATTATAAGATGTATAGTTAAATAGTTAGTTAGCCAGTTAGTTAGTTGACAGATCACCCTCATTGCACATAGAAACATTCATATGTTATTTTACAACAGAATATATTGTATTTCTTGAACCGCTCAAAGATGTCGTAGAAAAGCTGCAATGAAAAGAAAGCTAATGGAAGTGGCAATAGAATCACATGACAGCCATGTTGAACACATAAAAGTATTTGATACTCTTACAAAGAAACATAAAGTAAAGTAAAGTAAAGTAAAGTAAAGTAAAGTTTGAGTCTCCGTGGCGAAGTGGTCAAGCCGTTTGACTCCGGGTCCAAAGGTTGTGAGTTCGATTCCAGGCCGCGTCCTTCGGTTCAAGAGTGAAATTTTTTTGAGACTCCTGTGGGTCGTCGCTAGAGCTACGGAGTTCGTGCTTTGTGCAACGCTTTCCGCGCTCCGTAAGGAAACCTAGCCATATGGGATAAATCCCGGTAAATAAAGTAAAGTCAAGTCAAGTCAAAGTGAAGTGGCGTGAAGTGAAGTAAAGGTGAAGTGAAGCGAAGTAAAAGTGAAGTGGCATGAAGTGAAATCAAAGTGAAGTGACGTGAAGTGAAATCAAAGTGAAGTGACGTGAAGTGAAATCAAAGTGAAGTGACGTGAAGTGAAATCAAAGTGAAGTGACGTGAAGTGAAATCAAAGTGAAGTTACGTGAAGTGAAATCAAACTGAAGTGACCTGATATGCAGGATCCTGTAGCACGCTTTGTGACCTACTGAGCATATAGTGTTAGCCCCTTTGCCTTATAGATCAATCCATGGTTTATGTGGTCGGATTTACGTCGGCCATCATTGCTTCCCCAGACATTTCATCGTACATTTACATAAAAATCATACAACAAGGAAAAGACGGATGCAGGTGAGCAAAGGTAATACAAGGGTACGAGTGGGAATATAGCACTAACAGATGGACCAACAATAAGAGTCTGTTAGAGTTTACAAATGTAACGGAGAAGCAAAGTGTTGGAGATTCAAATCAGTCAACCTTCATCGTAGAACATCATTTAAAAAATAAAACAAGCTCCGAAACAAGAATCTTCTATGGGTCGTGTGATGTGCTACAGTCATCATATTTTGTAGGCCGGAGTGTATGGTGGAACAGGTGGTCAGTCTTTCCTTGCCGTAGCAAGCGGCGAGCCTAAGATACAAACTCTTAAGATACTGGACTGATGTCACTGTACACATCTATCTTCAGTGTAGAGGAGACACTTTATTAACTAATGTTTTTGATATATTTGTTTCATTCGTTCATTCATTCGTTCATTCATTCGTTCATTCATTCATTTATTCAGTAGCGTGTCCTATGCAGAAGCTCGCTGCCATAACAACCTTCCGGAAAATTTATCGATCATAAGCAAGGTCTCCCGCATCCGATACACCCATCTGGAGATCATCTGCCACATCCTGCACCAATCTTCTCTTTTGCCTTCCTCTTCCTCTCTTCCCGGGCATATAACCCTTCATGATTGTTCTTTCTAAACATTCATGATTTTCAGGTGACCAAACTATTTCAATTTTCTTTGTGTTATCGTCTTTAGTAGGGACACATCTTCAATATACACGTTCAAGAATTACAAGAGGTAAATGAAAACCGAACACTGAGTAAGAAATTAGACTTAGTCAGTCAGTACATTTGGACATGTTTTAAGAAGAAATAAACCAGAGCAATTGATGACAGCGGACAAGATTTAGGGGAATAAACAAGGCGAAGGCAGAGAAGTTAATATCTGGATCGCTTGGCCGCGCAACATGGTCGAGACAAGAACACAGAGCTGATCCACAACTCTGGTGATCACGTGAGATGGCGAAACATGACCGTCCACGTATATCTGCGTGGCACATGGTGGAATGTTATACTGGCGTGCCGTATCTGTGTACTTCTATTACATTTGATGGGTTGTTGGTTCACTGTTCTTGTATCAGTGTATCTTTTATCATGTACACATGGACAATCAATTGAGTCTGTTGGCAATGAAGAACCTAATACTAGCTGAGAAAACAATTGCAAACATGGCCCAATCTCGGGCAGTGTCTATCTGTTATGCTAACCTTCCAACCGATCTACAAATCAACCTACTAAAATACTAACAATCTACCAACCTACCAACCAATCTACTAATCAACATAATACTTATACTTACTAACCACCCAATCTACGAACCAATCTACTAAACTACCAACCAATCTACTAGCCCTAGCCAATCTACCAACTATCCTACCAGTCAACCTACCAACCAGCTAACCTACTAGCCAGCCAACCAAACAACCAACAAAACAACCAACCAACTAGTCAACAATTGTGTATCTTGACTGTATCTTCCAGCTGTCCATTTAAGAATACCTCGTATATACATTGTGGAAAAGGCATACTTAGAAATAAATGTCTACGTGTGGCACAATGCCATTGTGGAACAGAGGAGGGAAATTGTGTTTTCAACCATGTTTTTTTGTTTTCTCCCCATACCCCATATTTGTTCTGAAATATGTGTGACCTCTGCCCACTTACATACTTTATTTTTTTCAGTGTTTAGTGTCATTACCAATTTTTCCATCAGATACAATTATGCTACCTACATTTTGGCAATTATAAGCAGTGCCAATACATTTTATTTCATAAATATAGCATATGTCATTATATAATTATTTATATTATCATCTTTATGATGAGCTTAATTATACAGTCAAGGATCAGAAAATGCCCATGATAATGACTGCGTTTTGTCATTTTCTACAAATAATAGCTCGGCTTCGAAGCGGGCATAATTTAATTCTACATTGTGGGACAATTACGCTGGTACTACTGGGACAATGCGCTTTTTATCATTGTTGGGTAATGAGGGTTGTTGCCGTTGCAAATTTTTTATTGGGATAATGTCTCTGAGTATGTCAGCTAATACCAAGCAGCGATTGGGCGAAGGTTAATAATTGAAAAGATGAAAAAGTAGAATATAACAATCAACATATTGTTGGTTATAAGTAATGTAGGTCATGGCTTATGTAATAAGTAACTGCCATAGAAAGATAGGTATTTCTTTTCTTTTGTTTTATAGCTCGCTCGCTTTGAAATGAATGGTAGTCCATACAAACTACTTCTAGTAGCAGTGCACCGAATTTTGCGTGTGGATTAGCTGTCCCTATTATCAGTGTCCCTAGCCATCAGACATCTTACTCCGGCTTTTGAGGTACTTGTAATTTACGTCCCAAGTCAAGGACTAGAAGTCAACATTATAGTACGACTGACCGGTGTCAGGTTGAAACTGCTACTTCGGCATCAGCACACCGGCTGTTTTAAGGACGAGTGCTCTTAACCATTTGGTCATGCTCAATTCCAAAGATAGTATTGAAAAGCTATGTACAACCTGTTGTGTTGTAAAGCAGTGAATTATGAAACATGAACGAACAATTTGAGAAGGATGTGGAAGCAACGAAGATGTGGATTCAAATAGGAATGATGCAAAAATCTTAAACTGTAAGAGCAACAACAACAGAGTAACACACTTTTCGAGAAAAACAAAAAATAACGAAAGTACAACATTATATGCAAATATATGAAGAGATGCACATTGTTCTGTCGTCATGCAAAGAGAAGAGAGATATCGAATAACATCGTGACAAACTTGAAATATTAGCTGTACAAGAGGCAGAGGCAAACCGAGAGAATCGATATTGAATGGACTGAGACAGCGGCATAGAAGAATATCTATCTATCTATCTATCTATCTATCTATCTATCTATCTATCTATCTATCTATCTATCTATCTATCTATCTATCTATCTATCTATCTATCTATATATCTATCTATCTATCTATCTATCTATATATCTATCTATCTATATATCTATCTATCTATCTATCTATCTATCTATCTATCTATCTATCGATCTATCTATCTATCTATCTATCTATCTATCTACCTACCTACCTACCTACCTACCTATATATATATATCTATCTACCTACCTACCTACCTACCTACCTATCTATCTATATATCTATCTATCTATCTATCTATCTATCTATCTATCTATCTATCTATCTATCTAACTATCTATCTATCTATCTAGCTGTCTGTCTGTCTGTCTGTCCATTAATCCATCCATCTATCTATCCATCCATCCCCCTAAAAGACCGCCCATAAACCCGCTCACCGTTCCGTCCATCCGTTCGTCCGTCTGTTTGTATGTCTGTCTATCTATGCCTTCGGTCGGCTATCAGTCGGTCCCTTTTCTGTCTGTCTGTCTCTCTTCTGGGCCAGCCAAGTTGCGCAATACATGTTTTGACTTGCCTCACTTGAAAGACTTTCTTACCATGTATTCTTACAGTTTCATTCTCTTTGCCGACATGTCTGTCACTGTCTATGGCATATAGTCTACCAGAATGGATCGCTTCACTTCTAATTTTGGTTTTGTTACGCCAGCATCGTTTCCTTAAAATTTCATGTCAAATGAAAAGATCTGTCGTTTAAACCTTTAGTTATAATTCACCTTTTATATCTCATCTATTCATTATTATATCTACTTCTTCTTCTTCTTCTTCTTCTTCTTCTTCTTCTTCTTCTTCTTCTTCTTATTATTATTATTATTATTATTATTATTATTATTATTATTATTTTTCTTGTACATGCAGTGTGTCACTGGTTGTCAGGATCATGTCCCTCCATAATCGTTTGTCGGGTGTCAGTTAGTTAGTTAGTCGCGGTTCAAACTTCACAACAACGGGTCGTCCCCATTATGCTCCGTTACTGTGCCAGTCAGTATCACACGAAACGCTCTTCACTTACCTATGTGAAAAGACGAACAGACAGAAGTCCTGACAAAACCAACAGCCCGCACAGGTACACTGTGCATAATGCCGCCATCAGAATGTCAACACAAAGTCCTCCACGGAAAATACAGTTCATCGTCGATGGAAGCGGCAGTCACCAGAAAATCAGCAGCCACACATTACTGCATTAAATGTCGAGAGGATCGACTTTACTGCTCCAGGATATATTTCATATGGCTCGGTACCTTTCGGCAGGCGGCCGGCTGAAAGCATCGCACAAAGCACAAACACCATAGCTCCAGCGACGACCCCCTGGAGTTTCCGAGAATAATGCACCCGTGAAACGAAAAGGCAATCCAGTCAATTCCATGCGACAAGCCGCCCGCCATAGATCCAAACGTGCACTTCACGTTACAAAACCACGGACAGATATAAAAACATTCCACACGAAATTCACAGCTCACAGTGTCGCGCCACGCACTCAGCTGGGTAGCAGGGCGACGGAACCATGCACTACCAATCCGACATGAGGGAAATTCGACGGCAAACCGTAGCCAGAATCATAAACACACCAGAGGTGTAACGGTTCAAATTCCTATCCGCCATGTTGGGGACCGGATGTCGTGAAGGACAAGTCAAAACTTGTCTGCTAATCATTTCTGAAACAGATGTTCCTCCAAACCATGATGTAAAATTCTTTCCCGTTGGTCTTTCCGTGATTGTTCTTCCATCCAACCTTCCCGCTGTGACGACATACTCCAAATGTCCCCATCTCAGCACATGCCCAAAGAATGTGAACTTTCTTCTTCTTAAGCGAGAAAGCATTTCTCTTTGCGCGTTAACTTTGACGATATCACCATTACTCTTTCTATCCCTCCACAGTGCTCTAACCAACATTCGATAAAACCAAATCTCCTCAGCTTCCACATAATCCCTCACTTATCTGCTAAATGTCCACGATACTCTTCCGTACATCAAGATTGGCTCAATATAGCTCTTAAGAATCCATTTTCCCGGTTTGATTGACAAGGATACATGCAAATTATATTTGATTTTGTGAAATTCTGCTTGTGCGTGAGATATTCTTTATTTAACGTCATCAATTCATCTTCAGTCTGCTTCCCAAATACTTGAATACATTGATTTGTTTCAGAAAAGTTCCATTCACTTTGATTTTGCAGTGGATTATACACTTTTTCTTTGTAATAAGAATTGTTTGTGTATGTACCTGATATAAAACATTCAGAAATACCCTGACCATCATTCAATGAAGGCGGGTACTGTTACAAACCTCTAACAACCTATACGAATTAACTACAGGATGAAACACTAAATAAGCAGCCACATATCAACTGACAATGGAACAATGCATAATTAAATGGGTACTAATAAACATATTGGGAAAGTAACGGCAACTAGCAACGATTGAATGAAAGAGGCTAATGAGACTAGAACATTATATACAACAATAAGAAAGAAGAAAACAACTTTCTTTGGTCATGTGATGAGAAGAGAGGCATTGGAGAACATTGTAATGACTGGAAAGAGTGAACGAACGAACGAACAAACTTTATTTTCAAAGAGTTAGGAACTGGGCACGCAGGCCTGTCTAACATTCTGCCCTTTTATCACTCTCTTTCATACATTATTTCATTCACACATCATTCAAGGATAACTGAGAACAGCAACAATATAAAAGATATGCATTATAAAGGCATGGGGAAAATACAAAAATCAATAATACACGACTCAGTAATATTAAATAAGGTGTGACACTTGTTATTATCTATGTGGAATATACTGGTCTACCAAAAGGGGACTGGCTGTTATACTAGGGTTTTGTTATTATTACTTCTTTTATTAAGGGGGAAGGTAATCCGTACTGAGATAGTGTTCAAATAATTTGCGATTATATGTATAGGGATTGGTGATGTCTTTGATTTCTTGTGGAAGATTGTTCCACAAGCTGAGCTGCAGAGTACGTTAAGCTTCTTTTGTATAAGTCAATCCTAGACAGAAGACATATTAGGTGACTACCAGGCGGGTTTTAGACACAACAGATCAACAATAGATCAGATATTTATCCTACGACAAATAACCGAGAAAAATTGGGAAAAGAGATCTCCATAACGGTACTACCTACTTTCTGTTAGCGCCGAAAGTTGGGAGGTGCTTACCAAACCCGACACCCCACATTGTGCCAACGGCTTCGGGTGGAAGAGCGCAATTGGGAGGGTACAAGCCTTACCCTGGTGCGAGGAAATGCAACCTAAAGACAAAATGTCATGGCAGGGCAGACCAGGCCCTAAGCCTTGGTTGGCGGCTGGTCGAGGATCGAAGCTCCTAGGACAGGCGGACAGTTAGAGCATTATTTTGCTGATCCGGCAGCTTCTGCAGCTTGTCTTGTTCCAGATGTAGGGGTGTTACCTTTCCTCTGGAGTTAACTAGGCAGGCCATGAGAGGGATCATGGGCAACACATGATCTCTATATTTTAGTCCAGGCTTTGTGCTATGGAGAGGCAATAACTCCATACCTGGTCTTAACTGGTCTCGGAATCAAACCGAGAGGCAACTGTTATGGATTATAAGTCCTTGTAATTTGGCGTAGACATGGGGCGCCACGCGTTGCCTCTGACGGTGGGAGACACCTACAGGTGTCACTGATCAACTATTGCCGCCTCAAGCTGGGCAGCCCCCGGCCTATTGGGTGCTGATCCACCACAGCCTGTCTGCTTCAATGGGTGCTTGGGGCTAGGACAAAATCTGAATCGCAGGCTGTAAAACCAATGCACCAGGTGCAAACAAAAATAAAAATAGAAACCTCAAGCTAAGGCTTGCAACCTGGAACGTGAGAACCATGTGTCCAGGATTTTCCACTGACTTGACAAATATTGACGATGTGAGAAAAACGGCTGTGATTGATGCCGAACTCAATCCTCTTAACATTGATATTGCTGGCCTGCAGGAGACTCGCCTCGCTGAGGAAGGGTCGCTCAGGGAAAACAATTACATCTTTTTTGTTTTGGAAGGGTAGAGGGCAGGCAGAAAAAAAGGAAACACGGTGTGGGCTTAGTAGTAAAGAATTTGCTACTGAGAATGATTGAAATTCCAGCAGGAGGAAATGAAAGATTATTATCCCTGCGCTTGGCAACCTCTTGTGGTTTTGCCACCATTATTACTGCATATGCACCGACACTTGATTCCTCTGATGATGTGAAGGATTCGTTCTATGAGGAGTTAGACTCCGTGATCAAAGCAGTTCCAAAATCTGACTACATTTATATGCTCGGTGATTTCAATGCTCGTGTGGGCAAGGACTCGAGTTCATGGCCAGTGTGCCTTGGAAAATACAACATCGGTCGCATGAATGAAAATGGGCAAAGGCTGCTGGAGCATTGCACCAGTAATGACCTATATATTACAAACTCTTTTTTTAAAACAAAAGAGATGCATAAGGTCACATGGAAACATCCAAGATCCGGCTATTGGCACCAGCTGGACTTCATCATCACACGGAGACAATATCTGAACCATATATCATTGACTCGAAGTCACCGCAGTGCTGACTGTGATACGGATCATTCTTTGGTTGTTGCAAGGATTAGACTGAGACCAAAGAGAATCTACACAGCTAAACACAAATCTAGCCCCAGGATTAATATTATTAACACTCACGGCCCTGAAAAGTGCTTTCAGTTTCAACAGCAACTTGAAGACACTTTCACTGATACACCAGACAATTGTACAGTAAATGAAAAGGGGGTAAACTTAAGGAAACTCATTATAATACTGCCGTAGGGGTTTACGGCACTGTGGATCATAAGAGTCAGGACTGGTTTGCAAACAGCGAGACTCTGCAGCCCTTGATTGATAAGAAGAAGATAGCTCTCTTAAGAAACAAGGAAAGACCAACGCGTAGCACTCTGAGTGAGCTATGGCAAGCTAGGAAGGATGTGCAAAAGACTGCCAGGCAATGTGCAAATGCTTATTGGATCAAGTTATGTGAGTCCATTCAAATCGCAAGTAATAAGGGAAACATAAGAAGCATGTATGAAGGAATAAAGAAAGCCTGTGGTCCAGAGATCAAAAGAAGTGCACCATTGAAAACCTTGACTGGAGAAATCAAACTAATAAGAAACAGCAGATGGACAGATGGGTAGAGCACTATTTGGAGCTTTACTCAAGTGAGACCAATCTAGCGGATGATGCTCTCAACGCCATAGAGGCTCTACCAACTCTTGACCACCTGGACACACTTCCGACTATAACAGAAGGTAAGTGTGCTATAGATGAACTTGCATCTGGCAAGGCTCCAGATAAGGATGGGATTCCAATAGAGGTTATCAGGAGTGGGCAAGACACACTCACTCTACAAATCCACCAGCTATTAGAGCTCTGCTGGCGAGAAGGAAAAGTCCCACAGGATTTCAAAGATTCAAGCATCATAACACTGTACAAGAACAAGGGCGATCAGAACGACTGCAAAAACTATAGGGGTATCTCACTTCTGTGTATTGTTGGAAAAGTATTTGCCAGAATTGTTCTGCGCAGACTTCAAGTCCTAGGAGATCAAGTCTACCCTAAATTACAGTGTGGCTTTCGACAGAACCGGTCTACCATTGATATTATGTTCTCATTGCGCCAAATGCAAGAAAAATGTTGTGAACAGAATCAACCACTGTTTATTGCCTTCATCGACCTCACAAAGGCATTTGATTTGGTCAGTCGTGAGGGTCTGTTCAAGGCACTAAAAAAGAGTGGCTGTCCACCAACTCTTCTGTCCATTGTGGAATCGTTCCACACAGGCATGAAGGGCATAATCAAGTTTGATGGTGCAACTTCAGAAGAGTTTGAAATCAAGAGTGGAGTTAAGCAAGGTTGTGTACTAGCTCCCACCCTCTTTGGAATATACTTTTCACTTCTACTGAAATATGCCTTTCGTGATCAGGATGGTGGTTTATACATTCACTCACGCTCAGATGGCGGCCTCTACAATGCTCAGAGATTGAAGGCCAAGACCAAAATTATGAGGGTACTGATCAGAGAGTTGCTTTTTGCAGATGATGCTGCAGTTACGACCCACTCTGAGGAAGAATTACAATGTCTACTATATGCATTCTCCAATGCTTGTTCTGAATTTGGTTTAACAATTAGCATAAAAAAGACACAGATTATGTCACAAGGTGCACATGGGGTACCATCAATCTTTATTGACGACGCCGAACTAGAGATGGTAGACCATTTTACATATCTAGGATCAGTGGTAAATAGCAAATTATCCATAGATCAGGAAATCAACATCCGGATTGGTAAGGCAGCAGCAACAATGAACAGGTTAAGAAAAAGAGTCTGGGAGAACAGGAAGCTTACTGCCAAAACAAAAGTCCTTGTCTATCAAGCATGTGTCCTTAGTACTCTTCTCTATGGCAGTGAAACCTGGACAGCTTACTCACACCGAGAGAAACGTTTAAACAGCTTTCATATGCGGTGTCTGCGAAGAATTCTTGGTATTAAGTGGCAAGACAAAATCACAAATACTGAAGTATTGGAAAGATCAGGTTGTGTGAAGGTTTATTCCATGCTCAGTCTTCTTAGACTTAGATGGATAGAACATCTTAGGAGGATGAATGATGGTAGAATACCAAAGGTCATCTTTTTTGGTGAACTACAGATGGGTAAGATATCTCAGGGTCGACCTCTACTACGATACAAAGATGTGTGTAAGCGGGACATGATTGATACAAGCATTGATAATGCACATTGGGAGCAAGTCTCCGCTGAACGTGTTGCATGGAGAGCAAACATCAGAAATGTAATAAAGACAAAGGAGAAAATTATTGCAGATAAGTAACACACCGAGCGTGTGAGACGTAAGATGGTGCATGGTGGTGGAAATGACCACGTGTTCAGATGCACCCACTGTGAACGGACATTTACAGCGCAAATTGGTCTTATCATTCACACTCGCTACCGCCATAGTTAAAAGTTATTATGCCTTTTTAGAGCATATCCTATCGTCTGTCAAGACGGCAAGGTGCCAATGATGATGAAGTCCCCGCTAATCACTGGTATCATGAAGGCTAATAGACTACAATGTGTGGGGCATATAGAAAGAATGGAAGATGATAGGGAAACAACACTCGCTTACACTCAGGAAATAAATGACCGTAGACCCCGAAGTAGACAAAGAAGACGGTTAACAGATAATATATATATATAGACCTACAAGCACTTGGAATCAACGACTGGCAAGAGAAGGTCAACCAGAGAGACGAATGGAGACGGATTGTATCTACAGCAAAGAACCTCAATAGCTCGGAACGCTGAAGAAGAAAAAGAAGAAGAAGAAGAAGAAGAAGAAGAAGAAGAAGAAGAAGAAGAAGAAGAAGAAGAAGAAGAAGAAGAAGAAGAAGAAGAAGAAGAAGAAGAAGAAGAAGAAGAAGAAGAAGAAGAAGAAGAAGAAGAAGAAGAAGAAGAAGAAGAAGAAGAAGAAGAAGAAGAAGAAGAAGAAGAAGAAGAAGAAGAAGAAGAAGAAGAAGAAGAAGAAGAAGAAGAAGAAGAAGAAGAAGAAGAAGAAGAAGAAGAAGAAGACGAAGAAGAAGAAGAAGACGAAGAAGAAGACGAAGAAGAAGAAGAAGAAGAAGAAGAAGAAGAAGAAGAAGAAGAAGAAGAAGAAGAAGAAGAAGAAGAAGAAGAAGAAGAAGAAGACGAAGAAGAAGACGAAGAAGAAGAAGAAGACGAAGAAGAAGAAGAAGAAGAAGACGAAGAAGAAGAAGAAGACGAAGAAGAAGAAGAAGAAGAAGAAGAAGAAGAAGAAGAAGAAGAAGAAGAAGAAGACGAAGAAGAAGAAGAAGAAGAAGACGAAGAAGAAGAAGAAGAAGAAGAAGAAGAAGAAGAAGAAGAAGAAGAAGAAGAAGAAGAAGAAGAAGAAGAAGAAGAAGAAGAAGAAGAAGAAGAAGAAGAAGAAGAAGAAGAAGAAGAAGAAGAAGAAGAAGAAGAAGAAGAAGAAGAAGAAGAAGAAGAAGAAGAAGAAGAAGAAGAAGAAGAAGAAGAAGAAGAAGAAGAAGAAGAAGAAGAAGAAGACGAAGAAGAAGAAGAAGAAGAAGAAGAAGAAGAAGAAGAAGAAGAAGAAGAAGAAGAAGAAGAAGAAGAAGAAGAAGAAGAAGAAGAAGAAGAAGAAGAAGAAGAAGAAGAAGAAGAAGAAGAAGAAGAAGAAGAAGAAGAAGAAGAAGAAGAAGAAGAAGAAGAAGAAGAAGAAGAAGAAGAAGAAGAAGAAGAAGAAGAAGAAGAAGAAGAAGAAGAAGAAGAAGAAGAAGAAGAAGAAGAAGAAGAAGAAGAAGAAGAAGAAGAAGAAGAAGAAGAAGAAGAAGAAGAAGAAGAAGAAGAAGAAGAAGAAGAAGAAGAAGAAGAAGAAGAAGAAGAAGAAGAAGAAGAAGAAGAAGAAGAAGAAGAAGAAGAAGAAGAAGAAGAAGAAGAAGAAGAAGAAGAAGAAGAAGAAGAAGAAGAAGAAGAAGAAGAAGAAGAAGAAGAAGAAGAAGAAGAAGAAGAAGAAGAAGAAGAAGAAGAAGAAGAAGAAGAAGAAGAAGAAGAAGAAGAAGAAGAAGAAGAAGAAGAAGAAGAAGAAGAAGAAGAAGAAGAAGAAGAAGAAGAAGAAGAAGAAGAAGAAGAAGAAGAAGAAGAAGAAGAAGAAGAAGAAGAAGAAGAAGAAGAAGAAATTAAACATTGCCTCTGTGAGTCATGTATTATTGATTATTTTTCATGCACTTTAATGGTTATTGCTCTTTTGTTGTCTAAGATTAGCTTTATAAGTGATGTTGAATGAAATCATGTATGAGAGGTAATAGAGAAGAAGGGCAGAATATCAGACGGGCCTGCATGCCCAATTCTTATCCCTTTGAAAATAAAGTTCGTTCGTCCGTTCGTTCGTTCGTTCATCCACAGAGTTGATCGAGAAAAACAAGTGCTGAGATCTGTGGAGAGTCACGAACGGCTTCGCCAACTGGCATGGCACTTAATGATGATGAAATGCGGTCAGTATAATACTGACCAAATAATTAACCGAGTGCTGATTGGTCTATGGTAGGAGCCATTTTAGGCTCAT
The DNA here is from genome assembly GCA_963921405.1 of Cepaea hortensis. NCBI lineage: Eukaryota > Metazoa > Mollusca > Gastropoda > Stylommatophora > Helicidae > Cepaea > Cepaea hortensis. The sequence continues at coordinate 447,000,626 of OY992876.1, read as the reverse complement.
CTCAGCGAAGTGTAGCTCATGTTGACATTGTTGCACATGATGGACACTCTCTGCTCACGAAATACATCTCCATTACTTCTACGTACTCTCTAATCTGTTCATTGCTGCACAGTCATTTACTGTTGGTGACAATTGACAATATTGAGAGGAAAAGAACAATGGAAGGCAAAGCAGTAAATATCTTGATGGCTTGACCACATGGCATGGTCGTAACAATATCACAGATATGATCCACCACTCTAGTGATCGTGTAAGATGACAAAACATGACCGCCTACGCTTATCGGCATGGCACATAATGATGATGTTGATGAGAGCTAAACAAGCTCTATATAACATTTCAGCACTCTCTTTATGACATTCAGCGATACTGATTTATTGCATGAGTTAGTTTTGATGACAAGTATAGAAAGTTAAATTCAACAGCCTGGAACATACGAAAATACAATAATTCCTTGCAGCAATAACATTGAGGAGCGTCTGGGAAACTAAACACTAGATGTGAAGCATCCTAGGAAAATGTATTATTGCGAATCATTCGTATACTTCCTGAGCTCACCAAATGCCTGCCTTAAGTTAGTTAGTTAGTTAGTTAGTTAGTTAGTTAGTTAGTTAGTTAGTCACGGTTCCAACTTCACAGCAACTGCCTTAAGTGTTAGGTCCTAGCGGTCTCCGTGAAAAAGGAGTTACGGACGCGATTCGTAATCCTGTATACCCGCGTTAGAAACACAGAGGTGCTGGTTTTTTCGAAAAAGGTATAGGTGCCTGTCGTTCAGAAAGCAATAGCAAAATACTGAACTTAAAACTTGCCCAGGAATCACGAACATCCAAAATTCTGGGATTGACTGCTATGTCCTGTGAAGGACATGCAACGAAATTGTTTTTTAACTGTTTCATGACTGTGAGAGTATCCATGACGTATAATTCCCGAGCTCACCAAATACCCGTCTTAAATGTTGGGTCCTAATTTCATGACTGTAGGAGAATACATAATGTATAATTCCTGAGCTGATCAAAGACCAGCCTTAAATCTTAGGTCATAGTTTCAAGACTGTGGGATCTCCAGGACGTATCATTCATGAGCTGCTCAAAGACCTGCCTTAAATGTTAGGTTCTTCTTCTTCTTCTTTGCGTTCATCCGGAGTGATTTTTTCAGATGTGATTGCGGTGTGTCTGGTTAGGCACCCTCGGGTCGAAACCCTCAGGCCAACACATCCGACTTTTAGCGTGCATTTTTGACCAGGTTAGCAATCCTGGGAGACTCTCACTTTTGTGGTACCGTCCACATCTCAGCTGGTCTAGTTGGAACAGTCGAAGACTACACGGTCATCCCTCAAGTGAAGGCAGGGACAGTCCATAGCATTTTCCGCCATCCTGGGTGGCTTCCATAATTGCAGAGCCGGCACATAACGCTCTGGTGCTGGGTTTACCGAGGGAATCGTCACGTCCTGCTCATGGCTGTTTTAATTCCTCACTTCAATATATTGGGCATTTCGCTCGCCCTGGGCCGTTCCCGCACAAACCAGTCAGCTCTGCGGTTGGTATCCACTATGCGAGTTTTCGGACATGTGCTTGTCCCTGTACCCATCAGAGCTGTTCCAGGCACGGCGGACATTCGGAAAACTACCTAGTTAGAGCTGTTCCGAACAAGAGCGGCATTCGGAAACTAGGTAGTCAGAGCTGTTCCTAGCACGGGAGACATTCGGACGAGACATTTCACTCGGACGTGAATGCGTAGTGTCAATTTTTAGTTTGCCACCCGTAGGACGACACTTCCGACTTCCGGCGGGCATTTTTTAGTGAGGTTAGCCTTCCTCTGGTTTCGAGACACGTTAGACTGTTGTAATGTCACCCACATCTCAGCTGGTCAAGATAAAACGATCAACGATATCGTGGTCTGCCCTCAAGGGAAGGCAGGGGCAGACCATGGGCATTATCTCGATATCCAAGGAGGCTTCCATAATTGCAGAGCCGGCACATATTGCTCTGAGACTGGGCTCACCCAAGGAGTTTCCACGTCCTGCTCATGGCTGCTTTAGTTCCTCACTTCCATGTGTTGGGCATCCCAATTGCCACTGATCGCTCAATCACACACCAGGAGCGGTCAGACTGCGAGTGACATCCACTCGGTAAGCTTTTGCTTGTGACTTCAGACCACGCAATAGGTTCGCTCGCCGTGCGTTCCATTTTGCGTTGATGAGACATTATTCCACTTTTGTCTACACTCTCTATGAGTTAGATACAGACAGTTTCCGTAACCCTTCGACTGGGGCACTTTTCTGACTTTTTTGTACTCGCTCACGAGGTAGGCTACATGTGCTGCCGGCTCAGCACCTTACCTTCGTGCAGCAGTGAACGGGAAACGGCCAGGCCCCTTCATCCGGGAATCTCTCATATCCCCCAGCTGGGAGCCTTCGAACATGTATCAGACCTGAGCATGTAGCTTGCTCAGTATCATGTTTCTATTTTCCGGTAGACGGGTATCGGCCTGGCTCTAAGATCCGAGGGTTTGTGGCTTAGAGGCGTTCAGCCACAGCCCTTGACAGGGAGCCTTAAGAGTTTTGTCCGGACCAAGAAATTCTGCCTTTGTGCACCTCATTTAAATTTTGACTGCTATCCTCAGTCTATGCCTGCAGATCAGCAGGTTGTGTCTCTCTTAGTCTGGTCCCTATCCCATAAGCTGTCCGATATGTAATTTTTCACCCATCGGCAAGCAAATGGGGTCTATGGGACACGCAAGCTCCCCCACCACGTCAAGGTGGAGACACATCGGGGGAGAAATGTTAGGTTCTAGTTTCATGATTGTGGGAGTAACCATGACGTATAATTCCGGAGCTCACAAAATACCTACCTTAAATTCCTGAGCTGACCAAATGCCAACCTTAACTATTAGGTCCTAGTTTCGTGACTGTTGGAGACCTCATGGCGTATAACCTCTGGGTTGACCAAATGCCTACCTTAAATGTTAACAAGAATACTACTTCTCGTTTTTCAGTGATTCATTCATTACCTTAAATGTTAGAACTTAGTCTCAAGGCTGTTGGAGAACTCCTGACATATAATTCCTGAGCTGACCAAAAGCCTACCTTAAATGTTAGGTCCTAGTTGCTTGACTGTGTGAATATCCATGACGTTTAATTCCTCGGCTGACCATACATGTTAGGTCCTAGTTTCGTGAATGTAAATATATTCATGACGTTTAATTCCTGGGCTGACAAAAGTTTCCATGACGTATAAACCTTGGGCTAACCAAGGGTCAACATTAAATGTTAGGTTATAATTTCATGATTGTGGAATTATCCATGACGTTTAACCTTTAATGTTTAGGTTGTAATTTCATGATTGTGGGAGTATCCATGACGTCCAACCTTTAATGTTTAGGTTATAATTTCATGATTGTGGGAGTATCCATGACGTCCCAACTTCAATGTTAGGTTATGATTTCATGATTGTGGAATTATCCATGACGTCCAACCTTTAATGTTTAGGTTATAATTTCATGATTGTGGAATTATCCATGACGTCCAACCTTTAATGTTTAGGTTGTAATTTCATGATTGTGGGAGTATCCATGACGTCCAACCTTTAATGTTTAGGTTGTAATTTCATGATTGTGGGAGTATCCTTGACGTCCAACCTTTAATGTTTAGGTTGTAATTTCATGATTGTGGGAGTATCCATGACGTCCAACCTTTAATGTTTAGGTTATAATTTCATGATTGTGGGAGTATCCATGACGTCCCAACTTCAATGTTAGGTTATGATTTCATGATAGTGGAATTATCCATGACGCCCAACCTTTAATGTTTAGGTTGTAATTTCATGATTGTCGGAGTATCCATGACGTCCAACCTTTAATGTTTAGGTTATAATTTCATGATTGTGGGAGTATCCATGACGTCCCACCTTTAATGTTTAGGTTATAATTTCATTATTGTGGGAGTATCCATGACGTCCCACCTTTAATGTTTAGGTTATAATTTCATGATTGTGGGGGTATCCATGACGTCCCAACTTCAATGTTAGGTTATGATTTCATGATTGTGGAAGTATACATGACGTCCCACCTTCAATGTTAGGTTATAATTTCATGATTGTGGATGTATCCATGACGTCCCACCTTCAATGTTAGGTTATGATTTCATGATTGTGGATGTATCCATGACGTCCCACCTTCAATGTTAGGTTATGATTTCATGATTGTGGAATTATCCATGACGTCCAACCTTTAATGTTTAGGTTGTAATTTCATGATTGTCGGAGTATCCATGACGTCCAACCTTTAATGTTTAGGTTATAATTTCGTGATTGTGGGAGTATCCATGACGTCCCACCTTTAATGTTAGGTTGTGATTTCATGATTGTGGGAGTATCCATGACGTCCCACCTTTAATGTTTAAATTATAATTTCATGATTGTGGGAGTATCCATGACGTCCCAACTTCAATGTTAGGTTATGATTTCATGATTGTGAAATTATCCATGACGTCCCACCTTCAATGTTTAGGTTATAATTTCATGATTGTTTAATTATCCATGACGTCCCAACTTCAATGTTAGGTTACGATTTCATCTCATCTCATCTCATCATGTTCCTCTTGTACCTTGCGGTGTCGAGGTGAAGTATAAACTTCGTGAGAGTGCCCGGTTATGGGCTTCGTATATCGACATGCCCATGGATTCTGTTATTCCCTCCGTCCAACGTTTACGTGGTCGGCCTCTTCCTCTGTTTCCATCTGGTCTGTACATCATTGCTTGTTGTGGCATGCTGTTGACTGGTAGCCTACTTGCATGGCCAAACCATTTGACTTGCTGCTTTCTAATAAAATCTAGAGCAGCTTTAACCCCCACTTTAGTTCTGATTTCTTCATTTCTGATCTTATCTCTTCTTGATACGTTGAGTATTCTTCTCAGGAACCTCATTTCTTTTGTTGTGATTTTTCTTTTCTATTTTTCTGTCATTGTCCAGGTTTGGCATTGGTAGCACAGAGTTGGTAGGAAGATTGTGTTGTAAAGTGCTTTCTTAGTAGTTATTGATACATGTTTGTTCTTTAGTATTGGTCCATTTGTCCAATGAGTTGATTTGCCTTATTGCACCTATTTTCGATCTCGTCTTCTGATCTGCCATTTGATGATATTATACTTCCTAGGTACTTGAAGCTCTTTACTTGTTTCGAGGGATGTTCGTTTAGGTGAATTGTTGCTGTTTGTTCTTCTTTAGTTATAGTCATTACCTCTGTTTTGCTTGTGCTAATTTTCATGTTATGTTCCCTACACATTTCGTTTAGACTACTCATGTGGTCTTGTAATTCAGCTTCTGATTTTGCTATTAGTGCTTGGTCGTCCGCAAACAGGAGTTCTCTAATGGTTAGATTTGCAGATGGTTCTTCTTCTGTGTTCTCGTCATGCGGTATTCTTGCTGTCTCTGCTTGGCTGGTTTCTTTACACATGTTGTCTATATATGTTATGAACAAGAGAGGGGACAGGACACAACCTTGTCGTACTCCAGATCTTATGGTGAATTGTTCTGAGTGTCCTCCAGCTGCTCTCACTATGCATTCACTGTTGTTGTATAAACTTCTACATAGGTTTGTTAGATGTGTACTCACTCCATATTGTTTATGATTGTGGAATTATCCATGACGTCCCACCTTTAACGTTTAGGTTATAATTTCATGATTGTGGAATTATCCATGACGTCCCAACTTCAATGTTAGGTTATGATTTCATGATTGTGGAATTATCCATTACGTCCCACCTTCAATGTTAGGTTATGATTTCATGATTGTGGAAGTATCCGTGACGTCCACACCTTCAATGTTAGGTTATGATTTCATGATTGTGGGAGTATCCATGACGTCCCAACTTCAATGTTAGGTTATGATTTCATGATTGTGGGAGTATCCATGACGTCCAACCTTCAATGTTAGGTTATGATTTCATGATTGTGGGAGTATCTATGACGTCCCACCTTTAATGTTTAGGTTATAATTTCATGATTGTGGGAGTATCCATGACGTCCCACTTTCAATGTTTAGGTTGTAATTTCATGATTGTGGAATTATCCATGACGTTCCACCTTCAATGTATAGGTTGTAATTTCATGATTGTCGGAGTATCCATGACGTCCAACCTTTAATGTTTAGGTTATAATTTCATGATTGTGGGGGTATCCATGACGTCCCAACTTCAATGTTAGGTTATGATTTCATGATTGTGGAAGTATCCATGACGTCTCACCTTCAATGTTAGGTTATAATTTCATGATTGTGGAAGTATCCATGACGTCCCACCTTCAATGTTAGGTTATAATTTCATGATTGTTGGAGTATCCACGACGACGTGGTCAAGCCGCCTGCCCGGTGACCGAAGTTTTGGTTTCTTTTTCGGACACAATCATTCGGTTCATGAGTAGTTTATTTTGGAGTCCCCTGCGAAGCCACGGAGTTAGCGCTCCGTAATACACTTTAAGTAAGCCGCTATATGGAAACAGACCAAGCCATCTAGGATAACCCCGGTGAAATAAAGTAGATTCAATTGCCTTTCAAAATACTCCCCATTAGTTTCAAAGTTAACGCGTATCTAGTTGTTGTTTCTCATTCAGTGTGAAATGGTTTTCCTCTATTGATTATAACACAATTACGCAATACAAGTCTTTGTTTTAAAGCGTATTGCATGACCCATTGAACATCTTTAATTGGGAGTTTCTTCTTTCTCTAATGACCGAGTAATGATTTTCTTAAGTTGTTAACAAATAACTTCATTGATTATCCTGACTGAAATGTTTGCTAACGTTTATAAAATATTCACGTTGTACAGTTTATTATATATTGCAAACATCCCAACGGTCCATGTACTTAAATTATCTGCCCGATTTTATGAAATAGCTGAGTAGTTCTTTCTCTTTTTCGAGTACATCATTGATATTTTAACAACAAATCGAATCATTACGATTCAATTGTCCATGTTTTTTTTTAGGCACTAGAATGAATAAGTGTTGTATGCTTTATAATTTTAACTAACATAAGTGATCGCTACGTATTTCCTTTTCTCAGTGTGAGTTCCGATCGATAACTGTGAATATATTTTCTCACTCAATAACTGGAAACTTCATTGTAGAAATTATACTTTAGATGTACATACACAAATATTTACGATTAAGTAAATGCGACCGAGGCGGGGTTTTTAGAAACTTTAATTTGATGTCAAGTTTATATTTTATAGAGACAGTACATTCTCTGATGAGGCTTGCTTGTTAGTGTGTTCTGTTTGTGCATACAGAGAAATCATTTCATTTTCGGCACACGGAGAAATCAATTATGTTAGCACAGAGAGAAATCAGTTCTTTATGGGCATAGCGAGAAATCTGTGCTAAGTAAACAATAGGAGAAATAATTCTTTCTGGACATACGGAGAATTCAGTTCTTTGTGAGCAATAAGAGAAATTAGTTGTTTTGGCATATGGAGAAATCTGTTCTTTGTTAGCACAGGGACAAATCATTTCTATATGAGCATAGCGAAAATTAGTTCTTTGCGAGCAATAGGGGAAATCAATTCTTTGAAACGAATATGAGAAATAATTGTTTCTGGGCATACGGAGAATTCAGTTATTTGTGAGCAATAGGAGACATTAGTTTGTTAGCACAGCGAGAAACTAGTTCTTTGTAAGCATAGAGTGAATTCCGTTCTATTTTAGCAAAAGGGGAAAATCAGTTCTATGTGAGCAATAGAGGAAATCAGTTATTTGTGAGCAATATAAATCGGTAGATATTTTTTAGCAATAGGGGAAATCATTCTTTCAGGTATACGGAGAAATCACATCTTTGTGAGTATGGGGAATTACATTGGCTTCGTGGCAGGACTCGCTCTTCTACAATTAGGTAAACAGTTTCTTTCAGTCTTGTTGTTGTTTTATAACATACGAGGGGATTCAAATGAAAAACTTAAATGATTTTATTTTGTGTATGTGAATATATTCTGAACAAGTAAAAGAAAAAATATATCATGTTTCGATGCAAGTCCTCCAGCGCTGACAAAGTGCTTGGATTCCCGTAGAAAAAAATTCCCTTGATAGCGTGTGTAAACTACTCTTGCATCAGTTGCTTTACCTCTTCTCTGAGGATACACCGTTTAGAAACTTCTTACTTTACTCATACACTTGCTGGACTGATAGGCACTCATCACTATTCTTGATCTTCATTCGCCGGTGTATTTCTATAGGTTACACCCCTTCAAGCCGGCTTCGTGGCTTAGAGGTTATGACTTTTCTCCGTAATCTCGTATACTCTCGTGGGTAACGTGATGACGGTGAGAATCAGCAGTGGTTCGAATCGCATCGGTAACTTTACGGGGTGTGTGAGCCGGCCGCTCAGAAAGCAATGGCAAACTACTGAGCGTAATCTTGCCAAGAAATCAACATACAGCTGAAAGATGTTGGTGTTAACAGCGATGTCCTGTAAAGGATATGAAAAAAAAACAAAAAAACCTTCAATTATTTTTTTTTTAAACGGATAACAGAAAGCTGCTCCTCGTTGATGCATGTCAAAAATGGGGAGGCCATCTTTAATCTGTCCTTATGACGTCACCAAGTTCGTCTGTACCGTGATGTCACGTGCTAAACACTCTTGGCATCCTTAACAATAATATTGACAGGTTACAAGAGATTAGCATGGTTATTGTAATTTATGGCAGTCTTTTACAATGTTAATTTGAAGCCCCCTCGTAGATACGGGTGGTAGATACCATCTTTGTCAACACGTACCATGTAGATATGAAAGCTGTGGTAGGTATGACCATCATGCTTGCTTAAAATCCCTGTAGGTATGTGTTCGAATTCCCGGCAACACGGTTTGTGACATCATCATTATCACCATGCTCTGTTTATAACTGTTACCTCAGTGATCAGCATGCCTCAGTGATCAGCATGCCTTACGTCTAAGTAGTCGTGGGTGGAGATCGCGTTGCGATTAATTTCACAAGGGTATGAGCGTCAGTCGTTTACAAAGCAATGGCAAGCTACTAAATGAAAAATTTCATGGAAAATCAAACACATAGCTATAACATGATAGGGCTGATTGCGAGTGATGTAAAAGAACACGCAACTATCTGTAACTGAGGTTTTGGGGAGCCCACTGGTCCAGTCGCTAGGACGCTTGACAAGGGACTCGGTGTTGTATGTTCAAATCGCCATCCAGATTTATGTTATCATTTTGACCTGATCTCGCAGTTCGACCAGTCTAATATGGGAAATGAAGGCGGCATTTGTGGTCCTGACTACATCACCACTATAGCTTCGACTGTACTATAAAAATATAAGTTTAGCACCATATGCTGAATAAAGCATATACCCTTAAAGAGCACAAAATGGTCATTTACTATGGACTTTGCTTACCCATAAAGTGATGGTTATATTATAGAATATACGTTCAGCACCATATATTCAGTAAGGCACGTCACATACCCTAAATCGTGTATAAGTAATTTACTATTGACTCTATTTATCCATCGAATGCCGATTATAATAAAATATATAGCTTAGCACCAAATATTCAATAAGGAACGTTTATGCCGTAAGGCATTTACAAAGGGCATTTACTATTGACTTTATTTACCCATCGAGTATCGACTATACTATAAAAATATACGTTTAACACCATATGCTCAATAAGGCATATGCCCTTAGAGCGTGCAAAATGGTAATTTTCTATTGCCTTTATTTGCCCATCGATTACCGATTTACTATGAAAATATGAACCAGGATCATTTACCTAACAAGACTCAAGGCGCGTGAAAGAGTTTTTTGTTTACTTTACAGACGTCGGCACCTGGCTTAATGGACTTCTTCCTTTCAGGTTTGTGTGATGTTACTGACCCTTGTCCATTTTGGCCTGGTGGGTTTCATGCGGACGGAAAATGTTACAAGGCGTTTGTCAACCATTGCAACTATTCTGAAGCCCAGGTATTGTATATTGTGTTTGACTCCGTCCTCCTCCTCCGCTCTCCGCACTCTACTAGGAAGCCGGTTCTTCCTTTGGTTTTCCGACCCAAGGAAACCCAAAGGAAGAACCGGCTTTCTAGTAGAGTGTGGCGCAGTGAACGGGTCACGAAGATGGAACATGGCAACGGAGACGTACGGGAGCAATGGAGGCCATGGCTGGGGAAGAGACAGGCACCCCACGACAACAAGAGCTGCACAGACTCTGCTCTCTGAGGAAGGGTAGGCTTGAGAGTAGACATGTTAACAGCTAAGGGACAAGCACAACAACAAGGAAAACGAAATCGACTGAACGTCTCGCACGGTAGGGGAAAGGCACCCGGAGTCATGACCGCCCCCAGAGTTAGAGAGTGTAAAGAGTACAATGGTCCGAAACATTCGGAGAAGTGGGTACTCGTCTGACGATCAGAAGGCCACTGCCGTGTTTGCTCCGCGGAGGAGTTTTTAATCACTGTTGTGTTTGACTCCGCCTTCCTCCTATTCTTTCGCCAGTTACCCCCTACTAGGGCAGAGATTCTCAATAGACTCATCCAGGCAGTCCTATTTTTAGCTACTCCGTGCATTTTCGTGCATGCCATACACATATTATTCAATTTCTTACATCTGCTCGAGGTTGTCTGTACTGTGAACTGCATGTTCAGAAAATGACTGCATCCCTTTGCTAAACTAGTTAGTTTTGCATTATGCAGTAATGTGTGTGAAACTGCTGGTTTTCTAGTGACTGCGGCTTCCAGTGACGATGAACTGTAATTGTCGTGATGGATTGTTGTGTTGGCATTCTGACAGTGGCCCTTTGCCTTGAAGTTGGATCCGCGACTGACTGACTGACTGACTGACTGGTAGTATTCATGTCTTTCTCTAATTCTCTTCTCTGCGTGTTTTATGTATTCGTCTATTTCTTTTGCAATGTAATTACAAATATGAGAAACAGAGAGGCATGTTACAACCCAACCACCATGATAAACAATAAAATATATATGCCTTTCTTTAATCCACCACAAAGAATAGCACTATGGGAAAAACACTTTCAAGAACTAATTTACCCCATATATAACCCAGAAGCCCAAATTTTGAGCACAAAGGCTGTGAACTGCAAGAACTAAACTTCATACCTGTAGTTAAATGGAAAAGTCCTAAAATGAAATCACCAGGTCTAGGTGGAACAACCACAGAAGCTATTCAGGCTGGCTGGAAACTGTCGAATTGGCTAACAAGCCATTGTAATATAGCCTGGACAGAAAGAAAAGTTCTCGACGACTGGCAACA
>OY992876.1:446979367-446984367 GCA_963921405.1 Cepaea hortensis | reverse complement strand
TATGATAACACGTTCATGATACATACTTCCAATCCAAACTAATCAGATTGATATATAAAAAGCGATAATTGCCACATAAAACTGTATCATAAATATTAGAAATAAATGACCACCAAGTGCACGAGTGTCCCTGTCTGTAAACTGTCTATAATCATCACAGAAGATGCCCACTTTAAAGTTACAAGCGCATCACGGATCACAGCAGCTGCAAACATTCACGTATCTTACATCACGTTCATCCAACAGTAAACTGCTGTAAAGAATAATGTAAGTGGTCTCGAGGTATGGCGTGCGCCTCGAGTGCTGGAGGTCCCGGTTTCAAGTCCCGGTGAGGACCGGGATTTTTTCACGTGGACTTATAGTAACAAAACTTCCCCTGGTCTCTGGGTAATGAGATCGGATGCCCGTGTGTATTGTTGAGCACGTAAAATATCCCTTGGCAGTTGGAAATCGAAAAATAGTAGCCTAACGGCGCTGCCCGGGCAAAATTTCGAGTTAAAAATCTACCCAAAGTATTTTAAGGATCCTCGCCGGTGCTACGGAGTTCGTGCAGTGAGGTGAGCTTTTTCCGGACTCAGGCTTAAGATAGGAGTAGAACGGGGCACTTATGGGTTACACCCGTGTGCCGTGATGTTCATCCGTTGATTAAACTAAACAAAACTAAACTAAAGAATAATCCAAAACAATGTTTTCCCGTGATGAATTTGAATAACGAAGACACAAACAATAGATTGCACGATTTTTTGCCTGGCATATTTCGCTGCATCTCGTCAGGTACATACTGCAGAAATCACACAACCTGACGTGAATTAATTAGATAAATCCTTCAAACTGAAATATACACATGTTCGCACAGTATACCACGGTAATATTAAACTGACTAACATGTCTTTATGCTTACACAAGGACGGCTTACGAAAGTTGAATAAAGAACAATCTAAAGACTAAAGAATAATCGTTAAATAATGTCGCCCGTAGCACTATACGGCTGTAAAACTTGAACAGGCAATAAGGATTAGAAGATCTTTGAGACGTGTTAGCAGCTGTATTATGGTAACATGCAAAGTGAAAGTTCAACAAAATAGATTATTTGTCAAGGATAGATTCAGAACAGTGTACATATAAGAAATCTATATGTGCATGACCTCACTATGAGTCTTGTGAGGGTTCGGGATGTGTGTGTGTGTGGATAGGTGCGGGATGTGTGGGTTGGCGGGGGTATGTGTGTGTGTGGTTTTGTGATGTGTGTTTTGCTGGGTGGCGGGTGTGTGGGTGGGTGGTGGAGAATATATGAGTGGGTGTGTGCTTGTCGGTTATATGATGGGCGGGGGATGTGTGTGTGGGTGGGGAAATGTGTGTGGGTGGGGGGATCAGTGGGTGGGTGGCGGCATGTATGTTTGCCTGGGTCTGTGTGAGTGCGTGGAGGTATGTGTGGGTGGGTGGGGGAGTTGTAGTGGGTGGGGGATGTGTGGGTGGCTGCGGGATGTGAGGGTGGATGGGGGATGTATCTGACAACATTGCAATATGCACTGTTTATGTTTACAACTTTCATTTGACAATGTTTTTTTTTTCCCCATGTAAATGTATCATGCGTAATATGCATTGTTTATGCTTACAAAATCCATTTGACAATGTGTTTTTTTTTTCCTATGTAAATGTAACATGCACATTTGATGAATGAAAGATGAGTGGTTGAAAGGGCCGAATGTAAGACGGGCCTGCGTGCCCAATTTATTACCCTTTTAAAATAAAGTTCGTTCGTTCGTTCGTTCGTTCGTTCTTGTGGTTAACTATTGGCGACATTTATCATAAGAATTACCAATAATGTTTTCAACAACATAAATCAGTAATAACATTTAGAAAGATTAACAACGCATTAAAAATTATAGAATTGCTAAATGCTATTTACATTCAACACTACTATGTGGCACTGAAGCCTGGACAAAGAACAAGCTATTAGAAAGTCGAATAGATATCATTCAAATATACCGAACAATATGTGGTAATTCATGGGAACCAAAACAATCGAATATTGTGATGTTAAAAATAACTGTGAATGAATAGAAAGTTGATGAAAGAAATTTTTAAAATAAAATGATGCATAGGAGACATTTCGGCCACGTTAACAACCATAACACTTATAAAAACCACAGTGGACGAAAAGGTTGAAGGCTAGCGAGCAAGAGGTAGACAACGATATGTTGGAAGATAACATCAAGAGATGGACGAACATAGAGTATAAAATGAAGGCGAGAGGCAGACAGTGTAAGAGGTCCATTGCAGCCATCTCCATTTTGGAGACATCATCTGATTGGTTGATCACCATGTGCAAAGCCGCACTATCCAAAACGCGCCTGAAATTCGCCATATTTTATAGTTACCTCCTCTTCTTTTTCCGTTCTAATATCAAGGTGAATTTTTTTTTTATTGCGCTCACTTGCTTTGAACTCAAGCTTAGTCAACACATACAAACACTACTTCTAATAGTGCTGGACTGAATTTTGTGTGTGTTCCCAACTTTCTTGTTCATTCAACCTAGTCTCTCTGTCTAGGAATATAACTCTTTTTCCCCAAGTGACTGTGACGTTTCATATAATAAATAATAAAAATGTTTATATAAATTATGTGTGTGTGTGTGTGTATGTGTGTGTGTGTGTGTGTGTGTGTGTGTGTTAGTATATGCCTTACAGATATACACTGTCATACACTTATAGACAGACAGAAACATACATATAGACAGACATAGACACACAAAAAGGGGATCTTTACTTCATATTTTGTCTTCAGTTTGGCTAGGAGGCAAGTACAATTCACAGATTTCCAACTTTGAGTGGGTCCAGGCTGGCCAAATTCTATACAAAACATCTCCGTTTTGGAAGCAGGGGGAACCAGATAATTCAACACACATTGAAGAATGTGTTGCCTTACACAAGCTTGGATTGATGGATGTACGCTGCACAATATCACCAGAAAATCGTGCACTGGTTTGTCAAAGAGGTTTGTTAAAGATACCAGTTTATACAGAATTGTCTATAGTTTATTGGGAGAGTTACAATAGCCACGTCTATTATAATATATTGTTGTTATATTAGAATTATAATCCTCTTGAATATTACAGAGTTAGGAGGTAGATTTGGTTCGTGAAACGAATGTTGCGAATAATTTGGACAGCCATTTTAACTAACAAAGATTGACCAGAAGAGGCCAATGAAAGAAGAACAAAGTTACAACTATAAGAATATAGCAAACAGATGTCTATGGGCATATGCTTGCTTGTTTGCTTGCTTGCTTGCGTTTGCTGGCTGTGAACTCCAGCGCGAAGTCCTGCATGTCGGATGAAGATATTCCTGTTGACAACATAAGTGTGATGTCATACCGGACTGAGGTTTGCGTGAGTATCCGTTGTCCTATGTCTGGCTTATTAGTGTGCAGACTGGTGGTTCCTCGCCTTGCAGGCAGATACTCTCCGACTTCGGAAGAATCAGCGATCCTACTACGTCAGCCAGGACCCCGAAGGGACCTGTTGCCCAGGATGCACGGCGAGGACGGGTTAGTAGGTCTTGGCCAGTATAGAACCTGGCCCTGGTGCCTTGGAAACACCTCTGCGTCCCTATGTGCATGTGATGAGACGAGTGGCATTGGAGAACATCGTGACTTCACACTGGAAAAATCAATGGTCAAAGAGGCAGAGGCAGACCACCATTTTGTAATTGCTTTAGCTCATGCGCAAACAGCTCTATCCTCATGGCCCCTACATGGGATATTGCTTAAGAACCAGTTTGCGATAAGAATTTCCCTTGTCCATACTCTTCCACGCAATTTATAATAAAATTCATTTTACTTAATGATTATCCTTCGTAATATTTGATATATATATATATATATATATATATATATATATATATATATATATATATATATATATATATATATATATATATATATATATATATATATATATATATATATATAAGTAGACACCTTGCAGTCTTGACAGACCAAAGTATGTGAGTGGAATGTGGCCAATATTCTATCACAATGTCTGGGCAGAGCTTCAGAGATCATGTGATGCCCAAACGACATGACCCCTCCCTCGGCCTAGTCTTGTGTATTCCAGAGGAATGGGTAACCAATACGTCTGGCACAAGGTAGGCTGCAGACGCTGGCGGCTCAGCGTCAATCCACCGAGACCTCACCACCACGAGCCGGTGGAGAGTTATGGCCAGACCCTGGCACCCAAGGGACCCGGCTTAGAGGCGTTCAGCCATGTCCCACAGGTGAGGGCCTTGTACGAGCCCGGACCATGAGGGCGCGCACATCTGCCAATCACAAGTATATCACACATATATCACACACACATAAATATATATATATATATATATATATATATATATATATATATATATATATATATATATATATATATATATATATATATATATATATATATCGGCATGGTGGCATGACGTGATCCAGAACACCAAAAGACCGAGATCTGCGGAGAGTCATTAACTCATACACCAGTTGGCTGGTTACATCATGATGGTG
Source organism: Cepaea hortensis (assembly GCA_963921405.1). Taxonomy (NCBI): domain Eukaryota; kingdom Metazoa; phylum Mollusca; class Gastropoda; order Stylommatophora; family Helicidae; genus Cepaea; species Cepaea hortensis. The sequence continues at coordinate 446,979,819 of OY992876.1, read as the reverse complement.
GTTAATCTATTTAAACCAGTTCATAAATAAACACGTAAGTATTGTTAGGCACTCATAGAAGTAAAAACTAGAGGACGCGCTTGACAACATAAAAATTGAAAGCTATAGTTACCGGCCGGGATTCAAACCTGTCATCTCCAAATAATGACAACACCTCGTTGCAGAAACATGTGTGCTGCGACGCATGACCAGTTAGACACGTAAATTATATTTATATTAATTAATCTATTTGAGCAACGGTGGCATAATGGCTAGAGCTCTTACCTACCATTACCATGACATGCAATGAGATCAGTTGTGTGACGCAAGATACTTTGTGTATAATACGAGGGGGCTTCAAATACAAATCTTAAAAGTGTGACAGAAATTACAATAATCATGCCATTGTATTGTAACCTGTCAATATTGTTGTTAAGGAAGTCAAGAGTGTTAAGCTCGTGATAGTTAAGGAA